>JAYDZK010000001.1:71883309-71907448 GCA_034509185.1 Euphonia xanthogaster
TTTTTTTTTTTTTTGTTTTTTTTTTTTTTTTTTTTTTTTTTTTTTTTTTTTTTTTTACAGAGTGAAAACACTCTTATGTGCTTTATTCTCCAATGAATTGCTTGTGGGCTTGTTGCAGTTTTTGAGACAGCAAGGGCTACTGGGACAGCTATGAGGGATTATATACAATGCAAAGACACAAAACCGTTACACTTCTGTCTGTGATTGAGGTCTTAGAAGCTAGACTCTTGAAGGGAGCTGTGTAGAAATGGCTGAAAATAGAGTTAAGGGAGAGAGCTAACAGTTAAGGATAAGGGATGATCTGGGATCCTGTACTCAAAACCATGGCAGTTTTATTTACACTGTAGATCTACTCAGGTATTTCTTTCCATAATACTTTGTGATCAAACAGCATTTAAATTTTGACATTAAGATATGATATTAAGGAAAAAGCATAAATTTTAAAGACAAAGGAAACTCCAGACATAAAATATAAATATAAATATAATATATCAACAGCACTCAGTAAGGATGCAGTGTTTGAAGTATGAATTACTGCAAAGAGTGAGCAGAGAGCTTGGTAACTTCATTAATTTATGTAAGGGAGGCTCCAAGGACTGACTCCCCCATGAGCACTGTATTAATAAGAGCATGAACAAAGAGCATGGACAAGCAATATGCCTACTCATGAATTTCAGGAGCCTTTCTCAGAGATACACATGATACAAGAATTCTTCTTAAACACCAACCTAATATTTACAGATTTAAAAAGTTCAGCTCAGGTTTTAAGGCATGTAGTAGAATTTTAAATCTTATTGTAATTTTCATAGGTATTTAATCTGTCAGTTTAATAGCAGCCTTTCTTAAGCATGCTGGATACCATTCCCTGTAAGTGGTGCTAGCAGGCCTTATGGATTTTCTCAGGAGTAAGGGAAATGGCATAATTAACTTCACACCAATGCCCTTTGCTCCCAGAGAGTAAAACTGGGCAGCACATATCTTCTAAGACATTGTTATGTGGGCAAAAAATATTCTTTACCACAATTTAGTGACTGGTGAACTATAAAAAGTGCTCTTGAAATCTTTCTTCTATTCTGATGGCATAGAAATCTACTGGAATCTTACTTTACGCTGGCTGGCATAATAGACACTATCCAGTGCCTATGAAGTTTTAACTTAGAAAATTGGAGGAGAATGAACCAAGGAAAGAAAAAACAGAGTATCCGTGTCAATGTTTTCATTTTGAGACCTGGTAACCTGAAGCAATTTTTTTTTTACAAGGAAAGAGGAGGAAAAAAAAAGGTGTTTTTAAATGAAAATAGAGTGTAGGGAAATTGAATATTTTGTTTATTTTGTAGTTGAAAAAAAATGCCTCTTTTCCAGGAAACATTCATTATTTATATAAGAAATATTTTCTAAATCACCTAGATAAAGAAGAGCTAGTCCTCAGAAAGAAGTGGTAACTGTATTAATTATTTGAAGCTATAAAGTCTTCCAAATGTAGTGCTTTTCTGTAGATGCTGAAGTTTCCCACTGGTTTTGAAAAAAAATTACACATGTTAACAGGACATTCTCACTGACTTTTAGAAGGCAGAAGGAGAGATCAGTCTATTTTTAGGTTATATTACTGCAGGTTTTCAGAATAGCTCTAAATTAGTCCAGTGGATGATCCATCGTGGCTGTCTCATTTATTGTTGCATGAGGTCGATTGTCCTCTGCAGTGCCTATTTCTGTTGATAACTCTATTAGGTCAAAGAGGTTGCCTACGTTTTCAGTGCTTAAAATCTGATGAATCATAGAATATCCTGATTTGGAGGGACCCACAAGATCATCGTGTCCAATGAGATGAGCCCAGTATTTTTTATACATGGAGTAAAAATAATGTTTGACTCTGGAGTCTAATGGGAGGGGTTCCATTTCCAACTGTAGGTACCTAATGCCAGTTTAGATATTTTGGATTATGGATATCAGCTGTTTGGGTTTTCTTTAGGGGAGGGTTGTTGGCTTGTTTGGTGTTGGTTTCTTTTGTTTGGGGTTTTCCCATGAAAATTCAGGTCTTTAGAAATTCTGGTAGTATACCTGCCAAATTCACCTAGAGTTATTGCACAGCCTAAGATTTATTAAGAGCTTTGTCTTTAGCAGTGAAATCACATCATTTGCTAAAATTTCCTTAGTATAGTTTTCTAGATGATAGACTCCAGTGCTAATTCAGGTATTAAGATATCATAAATATTTTAATGTAATCACAAATGACATGACATGAAGATTTCCATTGATCATTATGAGAGTTTGAAAACCTAGTTCGAAAATATCTACTGATTTTTACAAATTTATTTGGGTATGAGATCCAGTACTCAATTCCCCCCAAAAATTAACAAACACAAAAAAACACCCAAAAGAAACCCAGCACATTCAAGTCATTAAGAAACAACAAACCCACATAAATTTTATGATACACGTTTGAATTATTTTCTATTAATAGAGATAAAATTACTAATTTTCTTTGTTGCATCTTTTTGTGAGTACAATTACAGTGTCTAAACAAAATAATATCACATGATAACCGCAGAAGCAGACCCAGAGTTTCCTGAAATCAATGTAATTTCTCTTTGATAATGTAACTAATTTTCTCAAGAGGGTGTTGCAATTTGTTAACACACTGATTTATTTTCGATTTATTTTCCTTAAGGGAAAGCTCCAGTTTTCAGTTCTGGTAATTTGTCACCTAGCCACTACAAGAATAACACCTATAAATTTTCTCAGAGACCTTCTCAGTCTAAGCACAGAAAAGTCATTTAGCAACCATAACTTACACTCAGAGGAGCTGCTATGTCAAAAAAAAAATGCCACAGGTACTTCTCTAAAATACCCTGCTAACAACTCTTCTTAATGGTTGTACAGCATGTGAACAAAAATGCTCCTACATATTACACGTTTCTGGTAGCATAATGCTTCTGAATGTCACTTGCAATGATTTATCATTTCTTTTATTTTATTTTTTTTTTTTTCCAGAAATCCAAAAGCTTCACTGGCTTGCCTCATTTCAAAGCAGTAATAAAGGAAAAAATGAGAAGTTCTATCTGTGGAAATCCATTTTTTATGGAGTTTGTGGTAAGAGGTGCTAAAACAAAACACATCTTCTTAATGTTGATGTTTATATCCTTCTTCATAAATTATTATCCTTTCAAAATAAAGGTAAACTGAAATCATTATACTGAGATTATACCCTGAAATCATTATACTGAGAGTGATTTATTTCTTTGTGAATCTGCACTCCAAGCTACCTTTTGTTTTGGTGTCTTGCTGCTTTAAAGAAGTAGACAGATGATTACTCTAATAAGAATGTAAACCAATGAAAGCTAAATTAATAAAAATGAAAGATGTATTCTTTTTAGCACTTATTGTTTCCTGATAAAATTAACAAAATGGCAAATGTGATTATTCCAATTATTTGGGGATTTTATTGGAAAACAAGGAGGGAAAGAATTGAAGAAAGATGTTTCTGCTTGTGGTGAGTTGACCCCAGCTGACAGTTAAACACCAATACAGGCACTCTCTCTCCCCCTTCCTCCCTGATACACTCCAAGAATCTATGGGGAAAAAAATAGGAAGGGGGAAGGAGGGGAAGAAAAAAAAGAGAAAACTCATGGGTTGAGATAAAGACAGTTCAATAGAAGAAAGGCAAACCAGCAAAGCAAAAGAAGTCACGCATTCCTTCCCATCAATGCCCAGCCTTTGTCTAAACCATTTCCAACTTGGAAGACACCTCCCTTTTCCTGCTTCTTCTTTCTTTACTTTTATTGATGAGGGTGATGTTGTGTGGTGTGAAATATCCCTTTGGTCAGTTTGGGTCATTTGTTCATGCTGTGTCCTGTCCCAGCCTTTTGCTCACCCCTATTCTCAGGACAGACAGACTGAATGAGAAAGGACACTATATAACTCTTAATGGCTTCCAAAGTTGAGTCATGGTGAAGAGACAAAATACTCTCAGCTCCTGAAACCTAGAAAAACCCATATTCACCATCTATATATGGTCACTAAGTTGGTGCCTGCCATACACTGGACAAATGCAAAAAAACTGCTGGACAAGTGTGCACTGGAAAAATGCAAAAAAAATGCTGGACAAATGTGCATAAAATGTCCCGATATCCAGAAGCTGGACAAACCACCTGCATCAACTTGTCCTGGTGTTAGTAAGTATGTGGGTATATAGGAGACTGTGTGTGAGTGCTCTGAAATAAAATTATCTTCCTCTTATGCTGTGCTTTGCTGAACTGTTGCAAAATAATATCCCACACAAAGACTGAAATAATTTTAGTCAAAATTATGGCACTCCATAGCAATTGATGATTCACTTCCAAATTGCAAGCAAAGAACTGAACAGGATCAGAAATCTTCTGTTACAAATGTTTTCCAAAGTAGATGCCCCTTTTATGAAACTGATAACTTGTGTAGGTCATTCGATTAAAAAAAAATAGGAGAGATACCATTATATATTGTGAGATTAAAAAGTAATTAAGATATTTATCATAATTCCCCATATTCTCCTGTTAGTGCTCGTAATGCTTCTCCATTACCTTCACCTCCGTAGCAATTATCAGTTTGACGCTTCTCCCTCAGGCAGAAGGTGAAGTTGCATTTACAAATTTCCTGTTCAAGAAACTGAATAGTTATTTTCCTTCTTTTTTTCCCCCTTCTCGCAAAATACTCATCCTTTTTTCAATAACAACATTTTTATTAAGTAATTATTTAAATGTTTATTTTAATCTAGTCATGATGCTATCAGCAGAGCTGAACCCAAAATGTTTTAAAGTCAGATATATCTTGTACTGCTTGAAGAAATGGGCCCATAACAACTGTAACTAGAACAGTTTCTTCCTCTTCAGTTCTAAGACTGTTCAGGAAACAAATATTCATTCACAATTAGTGGGAGACAATATATTCACATTATGAAAATCTGCATGGAAATTCAGACTTATATAATCAAAGCAGGAAAAGAAGTCCTGAAGTAATAAAATTTCTTTGTTGATACAAATGCTCTACATCTTAGTAGATGCAGATAAAGTAGATATAAATTATGGGTATCATGGTAACAACACTCAAAAGCCCCACAAAGCTAATATTGCAAACTAAACTTTCAAATTGGAAAAGAAAAGTGCAACACAGCTTGTAATTTATCCAAGATGACTCCTCACATACATGGTAAAGGTTTTTCCTCAGAGTTCACTTGTATTATATCAGAGATGTAGATTTCACTCTTGCTGATGAAATATGATGAAAGTATTTCCACAGAAACAGATAGTCCTGCTGTCTCCATTTCTGATACTTGTCTTTCCCTGTGTCATTTCAGCCCAGAAACCGAAATTCACCTGGCCACTCAGGATAGTAATATGGTCAGTTACCCATAAAAGAAATTCATAAGCAATTTCATATTTCATGGCAGCTATAAAATGCTACAACAAAATAATGTCAGAGAAAATTTGTCTGTAGTATTGACAATTTTATCTCAGGAGAATTGCCCTCTTTATCTTCAAAATATTGTGATGGATAAAGCAGAGAATACTACTTCTGTGAATGAAATCAAGGATTTGTTACTACCATAAAAAAAATATTAGCAACCTAAGCAACCTCTGATGTTTTATAACTTATTAGTGTCCCAATTGCACTCTACTGCTCTAACTTAATGCAGAAAAGTCATAACACATTTAAAATTCATGCACAAGAAAATGTACTAGCATCTTCATCTTTGCTTCAATCTTATTGTCACCCTTTCAGTGTCCTCTGATAAGATGAACTTTTTCTTCCTTGTGCAGAGAGGAGATGATTTTCTGTGTTATGAAGAGTCCCAAGTCTACACAAGAAGTTTGACATTGGAGAAGAGGATCATTTCATCCTCATTCTTATAGTCTGACTGGGATTACTTCTACAAGTTTTCTAACTCCAGCCTTCCTGATAGCCATTGGCATAAAGGTAAAATTCAAAGGTTGTTCAAAAGCATCCTGCAATCACAACAGACATTGAGGCTATCAGTTGCTACTGTATGACCATTTTGCTTGGCCAGGCCTTTATTCTGTGTAGTATTCCTTGAACTGAAGGTGAAACAGGAGGGCAAACAGTTATTTCAATGGTAGACAGTTTTTACCAGCAGGGTAAAACACGCCTTGTCCAAAGTGAACTTTGACTAGTCCTGAAACCCTTCATAGTAAAATCAATATGAAGCCTATCTCCTTGCAGTAAAAAATAAATAGATAAGTAATATTTCACAAGTAATAAGCCCACGTGCAATAGTTTACATAATTCTTCACTCCTGGACTCAAATATGGAATAAGAACAGCAGTTTTCTTGGTGAAGAAGCCTGATTTGGAGCAGAGGACATCTTGAATCAGAACCTCTGATGTGATGACAACAAGGATGGTAATCAATCTGAACTGCTTGGGTTAGTGACAATTTGTCCTTAACTACAAAAACAATGTATACATTTTGTCTATGGCATGAAAAATACTTAAAAAGCTGCAATCCCAAAATATTTAAACTGCTATTTACAGAAGAAGATTTATTTTTGATGCAAAAACTGCCCCTTGTTTAGTGTCCTTTTCTTCACAACGTTGTAACTAAAGTAATTGTAACATGAAAAAAAATAAAAAGAACGGAAATCCATTCCATTTACCTTTAGTCAGCAAAAGTAAAAAAATAGTTTAGAACAATGTTGAAAATTAAATAAATGTTAGTGACAGTCAGACAGAATGATAGTTAAATTCCAACAAACTCATGAGTAAAATAATTGAGAAGAAAATCCAAGACTAAGAAACTTAGATTAAGATTATTAAGAGTCAGAAACATATGTATTTTTCCCAGATGTTAAAAATAATGCTACAAAACCTCATACTTTCTTCATCACAGTATATCGAGCTTCTTTCATGTTTTTATGGGCTGAGATTCCTAATATCCTTGTTTGGTAATCACTGTCACTTACAGTAGCAGATGTTTGATTTGAGGAACCAATTAATTAAATTCTGAGTAGCAAATTGCAGTCATACTGTACAGCTTGATAAATGATTAGTATAATCATATACTCATTCTTAGATGTTTCAATTTGGAAGAGGTGAAATGTTTTGAAAATCTATTTTTTAACATGGACATGTAAAGCTGTAACACAGCGTAATGAACAGATCAAACTTATTTTCAAATTATTAGTAATCAATTAATTTCCTAGTCAACATGATCATGCAACATTTCTGAACTTTACAGTAAAATACTTCAAGAATATATATTTATTCCAGGAATGTTGTTTAAAATCCCAAGTATTTCTGTAAACTAGCTTTATGAAACATTAGTAACTAAAAATAACTGAATAACTCTTTTCTTTAACAGAGTAACTGAAGATAAAAATGCATATGTAAAAGTATTAAACGTCTGTCCAAATATATCTTTTCTTGCAGGTAAAAGACAAGAGGGCTAAGAGGTACCTATACATCAGTTTTGTAGACACCAATGAATCATCTAGATACTTTCTCATAAGAGTTTCATGGACACATTTATGTGGTTTTAACAGCTAATTCCTAAAACTGTAGAGTGTATATTTCTCATCAGAAATGCCATTTCTTTCTCTCTAGAACCTGTAGGATTTCAGCCTTTCTTAGAACATTAGGGACATAGAAACAGAAAAAAAAATTGATATCATTAGAGATCATTTGAATTTCCTGGAAATACCAGCTGTGTTAATTTTATTGTTTTTAAAAACCACAGAGAAAAATAAGTGAAAATGCACTGAAAAAAGCACTGCTAATCTTCACTAAGTGAAATAAATAAATGCAACACACTTATTGCCTTTGTCTTGGAATGCCATTTCCTTTTAAACTCATAACTTTATGTCCCTATGCATTTCCTTTGCGTGTATGTATTTCCTTTGCATTAGAATGAGAGGCATAGATAGAAGTAAGATTGTGAGAACAGATTTCATTAAAGTAGTATCTTGTAAAGCCAATTTTAAAAATAGAAAAATAAAAAAATAATAATATTTTATACTTGATTCTTCATCTGGTTCATGTCCCCCTGATGTGTACAATCAATTACTCTGAAAATGAGAGTAACTTATCTCATGTACCTATTATTAAAATTATTGTACTCTAACTAAAATATGACTTACAAAAGATTATTTCTAATTTAATTTAAACAAGAAAAAAGCTTAACTACCTTCCCTCCACATATAATTCAACTCACAAATATGACTTTCAGAGAAGTAAAATTAAAATCTGATGATAATTATGAAGCAGAGGGACAAATTCATCTACAAATTAAAAAATCAGTCCATCTTGTCAAGTCAAGGAAATCAAAACAGCATTGAAAATAGAAGAACATCATGCATCTTGCAATAAAATGAGAACAACTATTAAGAAAGCATATTGATTACAAGATAAAACAATTTAATTATATGCATTTCACTCTATAAAGTGAAAAATTATTTACTTAAGAAATCAATTGTACAGCTCTTGAGACAAATGCTTGTTGTGACTTAATCAACTTTCAAGTTCTGCACTTCTAATCAGAATTTCCCCAGAACATTCAGAAACCTTCTGTGAGCATTTTGTTTATCATAGTCTTAAAATTTTTTTTCTCTTTGTAATCTGTCCTGGAAGGCTACAGAGAGCTTGTGCACCTACATCATAGAAAAAAAATCTACAAAAAAACAATTAATTACTCAATATAAGATCAATTTTAAAAAATTACACTTTTCATAAGTGGATTTACAATTCTCATAAGTTGATGAAGCATTCTCAGCTTTCACAGAAAAGTAAAGAAAATCATTCATGATCAAAGACTTAATCTCATCTCATCAACTGGATTAATGAACACAAACTGTCAAGAACAGAAAAATATCTTCCTAAAATCCCTCTTCTCCCCTGTTTTGCAAACTTCCAAATATGTTCAAACTGCTTTGTTGTGTTTTGTTTTGCTATTATGTGTTATATAAGAAAAAAAAGGAAAAACTTTACTATGTATGTATTGAAATTTCCTTTTTGAATAATGGCAGGGTACCTATTGAGATAATCCACATCCTTACTTGATTTTTTCCCAAAAGAGAAACATCCAGTTAAAGGGGTTTTTTCCCTTTGTCACATCTTGAGGATATCAGGATTGCCAAACTCATGTAGGCTATTCATTTTTCATGTTATTATACAGCACAATTACCTCATTAAAATATTAAAATCTAGACTGAAGTTAAATTACTAGACCTGTTCTGTTCAGTTTAATTTTTTTGTTACTGGTATTCTTGTGCTAGTGTTCTTGCAGGACCTAATTTGTCTAAACTGTTTGATCTTTGGGTTTGTTTGCTGTTTTTTACTAATTTCCATTTTTCTGATATTTAAACCTCACCTACTTTACTTCTGTTATGAAATTTTTTTCCAAAGTTCATATAGTATGAAAGTCATAGTGGATATTTTTATAGAGAGTTTATTGTCTTAAACATTTCATTTTTCTTAGGAGAATATTTAAAACCTTTTTGAAACAAAAATAAGTAAATAAACATAATAAGTACAATTATACATAAAGCTCTTAAATCAGTAGTGGGCATGCCCCATCTCTTAAAAGTTTTGCTGAACTACAGTTTTTAATTAAAAATATTTCAAATGGTCCAGAATTACTCAACTTTTCTTTCAGACTTGGGCATTCACAGACGCCATATGCATCACAAACAAATGTTTATACAAACATTGGGTGATGGCACAATCAGTTTATAGAGGACATGTGTACGCAAACATCTGCCTTTCTATACAGGTCTTCTATGCATTACTTTACCTGGTAAAGTATGACTTTACATGGTAATGTCAGTGAGGACAGATGGATGTATGCCAAACTATGAATCAAGAATGTATTTTATCTGACTATTAATCAAGAAATATTTAACACATACATATTTTAAGAAATGTACTTCTAAAGAAAAAGATGCATTTCAAATCTCAGAGATTTGTAGTTCTGAGGACATTCACTAGTAAAGCCAAGCTGTCAAGAGAAGAGTATTTGCAAATTGAGCAAGGTAGGTAAATTATCAGAATTTTCCTCCTTCTTAACATAATATTGTTTCTTTTGTGATTACATTTTAATTAACCTTCCTTGGTATTATTATCTATTTACTCCTCTACTACTATTATTCATCAATCCACCTTTTTTTAAGTCAGATATTTACAAATCCATATTTTCAATCTCTCTCTTTTCTTGTTTTGCTTGATTTCTTTTTTTTTAACTCACGCAACACAATCCAAGGAAAAAGAGCAAGGTGACATCTGGGTGCATGTCAAATACTCTATTTTGTCACAGTAGAGAAAGAAAAATAAATGTTTCTAAAGATACTGTAGGTCCCCAAATTCTTTATAATGCACAGATATGTCCGTCTTCAAGTTAATGTATTTCACTAAAGAGTAGAACCACAGAAACTTAAAATCTATATAAGCTCAGTATAATTGCACTAATTAATGGAAAAAAGAATCACATACAGTGACAAAGCATAAATTCTCAATAACTAGACCAATTAAAAAAAATAAATTAAAAAGCCTCTACCACTATAGGAAGTCAGGAGTCAGGAGAATTTAGGAGGTTTAGGAGGTTATACTTTGGGACAATATTTTGTGCCCCTTTTTAATTTCCTTCACTTCATTTGTACTACCAGCTGCTCTTCACAATATGCTGTCAGCCAACACAGATGCAGACCAGTCATTTGTGCGTCCTTAAGTTGTCAGAAAGGTCATGAAACTGTAACCAGTATTCCAAGCTGGTTTTGACAAAAACATATTTTTTAGTATTGATTGTTCATATTATTATGATCTTTTGGAATTCTCTTCCTTTGGTCTTAAAGGGTCCTTAAAGGTAGGACCCTTCCAGTTACAGGGGAGATAAAAGAGGTTTAGAAATGACATGCTGCTTTAATAGCCTGTGAATTCCTTACAGTTTTTCAAAATGATTACCAGTGACTTTGATCACCTTAAACCTCACAAGATATAATATTAATAATGCTGGTCTGCTTTGGTATTAAAAACTCCAATTAAAAAATTTCCATGCTCAGAATACTGAATATCCCAGTTTATTGCAGGAAGGAAATTTTGTGATGATATGCTCCTCTTTTAGACTCAGAGAGTTTGTACTGAATAAAATATGCTAAGAAAATTGGTAGATTATTGCAATAAAATGAACACAATTTTATAGCACAACTAAAGAGATAAATTCTTTATGTGTTTATAGAAAGCTATGGGGAGAGTTAAGATTTTTTTTCTAACCAAATCCCTCAGTGATATGCTACTCTGAATACACCCTTGCTCACCAGCCACATGAAAGTTCCGTATAACAATTTCAGCAGTGATGAATAAAGGTAAATTCTGCCCATAGCTAATTTGACAGCTTACTATCAAGGCAAGGAATATAGTGGAGGGATGGACCGGATAACATTCATCGTTTCTGTAGTTCAGTTAAATAACTAATTTCCCACAAAGAAAATTAGTATTCCCCAGGCCATAAATATTCAGGTATCTTTCTATTAATGAAAAATCCCAGGAATCAGATCTTGAAAGCAGGTAGAGATTCTCAAAATATCTAGTATGGGACTAACACAGAGCCAACTACAACCCAAAAAGGCAGTGGGCTGTGGCCAAACATGTCAGTGCAGAGAGAACCTGAACCACACCTGATCCGTGGCAGGGGTGATGAATGAACAGATGACTGAAGAGCAAAATCTGCAAGTGCTTGAGAGATGTAAAAGGTTATCAATCTATTTGGTTGGCAGCCTTTGCTGATATCTGGCCTTGAAGCCCACCCAATCATACAACACCATCAAGCTGCTCTACAACAAGTAGAATGAGGGAGGGAGGCCAGAGGTGTCAGATGCCCACCCAGAGCTTTACATGGACACATGGAGTGCTCTGTGTCCTCCTCCAAGTGGAGGCTGTGCTATTTCTATTCACTGATGTGGTGACTTGGACAAGTCTCAGATAATTATATCTGTGTGTGTGTATATGTGTGGTTGTAAAACTTTCACAGCTTCCCTGTTTCTTGGTCTACTTAATAAATTGAATTTAGTAGTACCACATTATTTGGTGTTACTTTTTTCCCCCATGTCAATATAAACTATCACTCATATTCCCACTTCAGCTTCTGGGAGTTGCTGTACACTACTGCAATAAATAAGACAGTCTTACAGATAATTTAAGATGAAACTAGAACTCCTAATGAAATGTTGTCCTATTATCAATTTCATTTAGGCTTAGAGACAGTTTTATACCTGCTGTATAAATGAGTTATTCAAATTCCTGTGTTTCTCTGGATAGTTTGATGCATGGTCTATCTTCCATTTATTCAATATCATTCCAGTCAACTTAGGAATGCAGCCTCCCTTTGTCTCAGCATTGTTTTGCTTTGGCAGCCAGAAAGGACTAAGAATTAATAGACATCTCCCACAGATGACCTCTATTTTTAATAACAAATATAAATGAAGCAGAGTATTGGACTTGTTCATCCTCAGGTCACTTTAGTTATGTCCTCAAATATTCATGATTAGGATGAAAATAGGTTTACATGTGTTAGCATCAACAGGGCACTTTCAGTCAGATACTCTGATCAACTGTATGAATTCGGCCATGAGATTTCCCTGGATTAATACCAGTTTCACTCCCAATAACTGTAAATGAACTATTTTCATGTCAGTCATTGGAGTTACTGGTGATTTGAGAAGATATGTGACAATGAGAAGGGAAGATATCACGATCATTTTCAAGAAGAAGTAGGAGAATTTTGAAAACTACAGGTTGGTCAGTTTATTTTAAGTTAACAAATTATTCTGGGAAATATACTTAGGTATTTCAAAGACAAAAAGGTGTTTGGGAGAAGCCAACACGAATTTACCAAAGGCACACTGTTCTAGACCAAGTGGATTTCCTTCAATGGTGAAACAACTGGTTTAGTGGAGAAAGAAAGAAAAGTGGATATTGTCAACTTTGACTTTACCCAGACTTTTGATATGAGCACCCATCCTTGCATCAGCCCTCGAGACACACTGATGAGAGATGTCCTGGCCAGGTGTACTAGTAATTTAAGCGTGGAACTGGCTAAATATTTTTGCTCATATCATTCTGCTTAGTGGTATAGAATCCTACTGATGACAAGTTATTAACCACCCTCAGAGACTCATATTGCTTAACATTTTTATTCATGAGCTGGAAAATGGGATGGAATGGATTCACAGGAAACCTGTGGATCGTACTACAAGGCAGGGGGATTGTTATCTGTCAAAGTTGTGGTGTTGATGAAGTCGAGTTTCTTATAATTTAAGGGAAAATCTTACTCACCTACCTGATTGGAAGTAATTTTCCTGGAGGTGCGCAGGAAACAGACTAGAAGCAAGAAACTCAATTTGCATCAATCTAATTAGAGAGAAGGGGGGAAAAAAACTCACATATTTGATAGCCAGATATTGCCCAGGGAGGATGTGGATATTCTTTCCATGGAAATACCTTAAATTTCACCTTAATCAACCTTGTATAACATCTATGCCATCCCTGCTTTGACCAGAATATTAGAGTGATGTACCAAATGACCTGCAGATGTTTCTATCTACCTAAATTATCTTATGATTCTGTGATGGTTTTATATAAAATGGCTTTAAGGGGCAAGGAAAGTTGCTTTAATTTTTTGACCACTACCAGTCTTTCATAACCTATGGGAAATTATAATGAAATAAAGCAGCCACTCTTGTAACTCCATGTTATTTAGATTTCTCTTCTTGTTTTCAGTGTTAACAGAAACTAAACCATAGTCAAATTTCTGCTTTCAATATGGTTCAAACTGTGTTAATTATTTTCTTTCAAAAGTTAAGTGAAGGTACAGTCTTACATACACCATTAATTGTCTGTTTGCCTTTTCTATTACATTTACTATTCTGGTGACTTTTTCTCCTGAATTCTTCTTAAAGTTTTGTAGTGGAGGCACAAAAACCAGGCAAACCACTTGAATGGAAAATGTACTGTAGTCGAATAAAAGGATAATTCTTTCCTTTTGTTGCTGTTTTTCTACTATAAACTAAAAAAACAGGAATATGATTACTTTTAGACAGGGTGTTTACCTGACAGGTGAAGATAGATAAGTTAGAAGATCTGTCTCAAGAACTTTTTGGGTATTTTAATCCAATTGAAATATAATTAGATACAGAGTCACCAGGACTGTTCTGTAGTGCCTGTTCTAGTAAAATATCAAACAGCTAGCCAAGACTTCTCAACAGGATGGAATGTTTGGTCATTTAATTCTTATTATTCATTCATCTTCCAGAAACAACACCACTTGAAATGTGAGTAATGAATAATCTGCTTTCTAAAATAATTTTTAATATTTGCATGTTAGAGTAGCTGCTTTGTGACAAATGAACAACATTCATCTAAGGTTTGACAGAGCGCTTTACACATGTCTATGTGATTTCCATAGTGTGAAAGAACTGGTAGAAAAAAAGGGAAGGAAATTACACTGCGCAAGTTGAGTGGGAATGAAGGGAAAACCTATGAAAAGAGCCCTAACCACATGATTTTCAGTTCCTAGTTGTATTTCTCAGACCCTTTTCTCCCACACTGAGAGCCTCAAAGGTGAAAAACTAGATGAAGAGAGAAGACAGTTTTTGAAGTGATAATCAGTATTGCCAAGACATGACACCATCTTGGGGATGAAAAGAATCAGAAATACTGTTTAGCAAAGTACCCATCATATCTATAGTGATCCTGCAGCTGAGCTACCTTTACACAGTCCCAAAAAGGTATCAGGATTTTATCAGGCCACAAGTAGAGTTTTTTTACTGAAACTTCTCTAGCTCTACAAGACTACATCTTATGCTTATTTTCATGACACTTCAAAATTTTTCTGACATCATTATGTGCGCATTTCTTCAGTCAGGTAACCTCAGAGTGGTTGAAAAATGGTGGTTTTTTTGTTGCTTTTTTTTTTTTTACTTTTTTATATCAAAGAGTTTTATGAAGCAATAACTAAAAAAAACCACTAGTTTTTAGAACACTTTTTTCAAAGAATTGCTGTGATTTGGCAAAATCATGTGTCTTAGCATTTCTTGAAGAGATCCATGAAAGTGGATGCTGCAGACACCTTGATCTTTTCAAGAATCCTAGCTTCCAAATCATCAAGAGTTTTCACACCCAGGAACCTGTTTCTAAGATGTATATAAGAGCCCACACATGGCTGTACACATCATCTCTTCCGCGTTGCGTTTTTAATCTACAGAAAGGAGTTGCTTTCATTTATTTATGCAATGCTTCATGGTCGAGTTGCATTCATTTATTTATGCAATGCTTCATGGTCGAGCTATTCCTTCAGACTTCTAAGGTGGATGATCTGATTGTATCTCATCATATCACACTTATAACAAGATACTTTGTTATAAGTGTGTTCTTTTACTGATAGTAACAACTTTTTACACTTTTTCTGGGATGAAGTTTAATTTCTTTCTATTTTTTTCAAAGTTTAAGACTGTCAAATACTGATTTAGAGGGTCCTATTTAATGTCTGAAACTTCCCCCCCTCCGTCCCATCTTGTCAATTCAGATTTGTTTACCATAATTGTTCTACAGAACACTGATGCTTTAATTAGATTTTGGGATGTGTCAGTTAACATAATATTATTTTTAATTAAACAGATGTTATTTCAGTAGTGTTTATCATTTCCTTGTCTAGCATATGCTTTCTAGTATGAGATGTAGTATTTGCTCGCAAGCCACATGCAGCTCATCATGAAATTTCTCGTCTCCTTTTTGATGTTTTTTTAGAAAGTCTGGCTATAATTTGATAAATTGTCAAAGATTAATCCAGAAGGGATTATCTATTGGCTGCTCAGGCTGGTGTTATCCTACACCTTCTATGCCTCTGTGATAGAAAAATTGCTTAATTCTTATCAAAAATGAAACTTCCTTTCCTGAGGACTTGCCATGCTGCATGTAGTATTCATTTTCCTAAATAAGTCTGTGTAAACTTTGGGGATGCCTGAGTGGCACCCAAATCCATGACACAGATCATCTTTGAAGCAAGACTCTGCCACTTGTTTCATTGGTCCCTTTCTGGGCTCACTTCTGGAGTCAGTTTAATTTGCCCTTCCACCCCACTTCTGGAATGGTGGTAGTCCTGTTCTGGCATGGTTTCAGAAGCATATCCACTGTTATGTTATTAAAAAGTTTTTTTTCTCTAGTAATATATTTGCAATCTGTGATATTATGCATAATATATTGCTGGTTCTTTGGGAGCTGTTATTATAGATTGTTTCTAAAATTAATTGTTTGCTGCTATACTATTGATCACAACTACTATTGATTGCTGGTAAGAATTTGTAATAGCTTGATATACGCATGCACTTTATTAATCATAGGTATAATTGCTAATGATTTTTGTGGCAACACAGTAGAGAAATTTATCTGATAAAGTCTCCATGTTCTTGTGTATTATAGAATCTTACTGACCCTTTTGCTTGATCTCTTATACACCCAAATGCCAGGCAAACCTTTAGGTCATGACAGGCCAGGTTAGCATCTAGAAAGCATGGTAATTAATGACACAGTGCTGCTGGATGATTCCCCGTGTTTCAAGAACACACAGGAAAAAGTTTCATATCCCTGAAAACATACCCATCTCCCACTAGTTTAGATATCCTAGCCTATCATGAGAAGTGGCTTTACTAGCCAGTAAGGGAGGGCAATGTTGAGTAATACTCTGCTGAGTCAGATCAGGCCTGGGCAGAACGGCTTTGTGAAAGGCAGGTCCTTCTTGACCCACCCAATCTCCTTCTATGAGAAGGTGACCCTCCACCTCCTGATGAGAATTCTTGTATGAGTTTATGCCGTGCTTTTTTATGCAGTGATGTTTGTACTGTTCATTTTGAATCTTTTTGTTATAGCTTTGGCACCCTTGGAAGGATCACAATACTCTTAATCACAAAATTTCCAAACCTCTTAAAATTTTGTCTTTGTTCTGTCTTAGTATGTAGCCCTTTGATCTTTACTTTTTCATGCTGGTATGTGTCCAAAGTCTCATTCTAGTTGGCAATTCATGAGAAAAAAGACAAACCATAGAACTTTTTCACATAACACAAGATGGAATTATTCTGACCAAACATAAAGATGCACATTTGAACCTTTCACTCCAGTTTTCTTGGCATATAATAGAGACAAAACAGTCTCTCTTATCATGAGACAGACTTAAAAGTCGGTCAAACTCATTTAACAGATTTATTTCTCTCTAGTGAGTATAAATAGAAGCTTGAAATACATATCAACATTGTTTTGGTTAAATACATTTTAAAACAATAAGAAATTGTGTATTTTATTGTGTTTTTTAATACACAATAAGAAATGCTGTTTTCTAAAAGCAGAACTGAAAAATCGCAGTATTGAAAAAGACAGCGCAAGACACTTTTTTCTGAGTTTCTCTCCTCTGTGGTACATCTACATTACATATTTTATCACAATGTCAAATTTAAAAACCAAACCAAGAAAGCAAAACCAAAAATCAGTAAACCCAAAAACCAGAAAATTGTAGTTGCTATAGGCCATATATGACCATTTTTCATGGCATGCACACATGTAAATTAATAATTAGTAAGATGTTATGATTTTAATTAATTTTGAAAAATACAGTACAGTGTTGGTGTGTACTGGATTTTGTTTTGTTTTTCTGATTGTCCTTTGTTTGGAAAGGGGTTTTGGGGCTTTTTTCCCTTAAGTCCCAATAAACTGATAAAGAGCATTTTTAACTTATTAGAGAAAACATGGTTAAATAAACTTATTTAGAGACAACAGTTTGGATAGGCACATCAAGTGCCTCAGCTTTGGATAAAAAATAAACAACCAACATAAGTTTCTGAGTCTTAAATATGGCTTTTGCATATTATACTATGAAAGTATCATAGAACTCTGGGATAGTTATGGTAGGATGTGACCTTCAAAGTTCCTCTAATTCAACCCTCCTGCAAAGAGCAGGGACTTCCTCCCCTAGATCAGGTTGTTCAGAGCCCCATCAGACCTGACCTTGAATGTTTCCAGGGATGGGGCACGTACTACCATTTTGTGCAAAGTATTCCAGTGTTTCACCACCCTCATTGCTAAAAAAAATAATTCTTCCTTGTGAAATTGAAAAATTGGTTTAAATTAGTTTGAACTTCGACCCCAAAATAAGTGAGTAGTATGTGATGATAACTTATATGGCAGTGTATGGCTTATTTTCTGAGACAACATAACATGAAAAAGAAAGTATTTTACATTATAAGAGTCAACATCACTTTCCTTACAAGAAATTAATGAAAAATAGTGATGAATTAAATATTCGTGAGAATTATTTTAGTATAAGATTTAGCAAGTAACTCATTGTTATATGTTTTCTGTGCCTGTCACATACTTATTTGTAAATGGGTTTTTTTCAGTTTTATGAGAATGCTCAAAAAAAAATCAGACTAAAATGCAGAAAACATTATAGCAAAGATATTCAGGCTGTGAGAGTACCAATTCTGAATAAATATTTGTTACTGGTCAGACATGGTACATTCAAAAAACATGTTATAAGCAAAAACCAAGTCTGAAGCAATTAAGATTTCTCATTTTTATAAAAGTTATGTTTTTGAATTCAGAGATGAATAAATACAAAATGTTTTATGAGATCTGATTTTTCTAATAATTGCATTATTAGCAAAATCTGGATTTACATGTAAAAATATCCTGAAAACATTAGGTCAAGTCCATGGTTCATTGCATGTTATTATTCCACAGCAGCACTGTCACCCCCAAGTTGCTACTGCTGCACTTTGTTTCCTCTGATGGTTTTTTTGCCAGTGTTAGTACAGTTGCATGTCCCAAAATGTCTTAGTGAATAGCAAGGGTTGCTAGATGACAAAAAGCAGTTAATTATAACAAAAATTTTAATCTCATTGCCAGATAATGGGAAGGCCTTATGTAGTCTACCATTGAAACATCTTCATGTTATTTTCCCCGTATAATTATTGTACAGAAGTGTTTCTGTCTTTATTTTTTACTATAAGCAATTAGAGTACTGCCAGTTAGGTTGCTTTTTAGTTTTCAATGAATTCCCTTTTTTAAATATAATGTTATTTGTAATTTTGTTATTTCACCATGTAAACTAATTTCTTTTAATATTAAATCAAACTAAAGCTTTTCAAAAGCCTTACTGCTTTAGTAACAATGAGTTACTACTCATAACCAACTTTTAAGAGTTTTCTCATGGCTAAGAGGCTATTAGTTTCCTTAGAGAGAGATTTAAATATTTCTCAGGTTTCAGATTTTCAGATTTAAAAGGCAATGGAAGAAGTCATACTTGTAACTTTTGTGTAATCTTCCAGATAGTTTCTAAACCATTTCCTCTGTACAGGGCATAGAGGTTCTTTATCTGTTACAAACAGGAACTTCAAGCTACACAGGGTTTTTTTGGCTTCTGAGAAAGATGGCAGTTGCCATAATAATACACTGTATGAATCCATTGCCTGAATTGCTACAAAAAAGGATGTTCTCCACAACTTATTCAGTATTCATCATATTAAGGAATAAATGCTCTCAATAGTGATTTTATTAGGGAGCTTGGTTAAGGATTTGTAAATCATATCTGCCATCTAGAAAGGTATTCAGATCACTAATACATTAAAAATCCTCAAGAAAATAATAATAGAATAAGATTTTTAATTTTAGACAGTTGTATTGATTGTTTCTTTAAGCTGAAATTTAAATCTCAGCAGGAGGTAGAAATTTGTTGTGTGTTCCCACACTGGTGGAGTGTAGTAGAAGTTTCAAGAAGTTCAAAGCAGTCGTAAGCAGTGAAATCAAAGCAAAGCATTCAGAGAGGATTACGCATTTTATTTCATGTTGTCTATGGTATCATAATTAAAAATACTGTTTTATGCTACTAGAATGCTACTATTTTGTAAATATTAAAAAATATATTTATTGCACAGCACATTTCAAAAGATACACTTCAAAAGGTTCTTTTGTTGTAACCTCATTCAGATTTTTGGCTAAAGATTTTACTAAATAGACAAGACAATGGTGGTTTTTTGTTGTTGGGTTTTTGTTTTTTTTTTTTTTCAATTAAATTACCTAGAAGCATAATAGTGTAGTTTTTTGTCTCCAATATATGGAGCGGAGAATACAGATGCATGAATACACTACTCCATTTCAGCAGATGATTCTTCAAATTCAAAGGTATAAACACATGACCCACGTGCTTGAGTCAATTTAATTCTACATAAATTGAGTAATTTTTCTTCCCAGATTGATGTTCCACCTTTAATTAAAATGCTGAGGATATTCAGGACAGTGATACATCTTCTAGAGTGCACATCTCAATCTGTCATGCAGGCTTCATCATAGATGGTCAAAGTGACATCAGATCTCTTCTCCAATATGGTGCTTGGGTTATGAAGTCTGGTCATTATGCAGATGTTTCAGATGGCTAATTTCTCCTTAGAAGCAATGATGAACATTTTAAAGCCCTGTGCACTTCACTTTTGTGACATGTTTTCTTCATGTCTTACTTACATATCTAGAACCACTTCTGACAAAAGGGTTTGCATGAGATTACTAAAGACTCTTCTTAATGCAATTTGGAAGCCAAGTAGTCTCTACATCCCTGTGAATGTCAAGCTGAGAACTGTTGAGCTGTTGATACCATTTCACTGGGCCCCATTTTCACAGTCAATGCTAGGAAGGCTTAGTAACCAATGCATATTTCTCCCATCTTTTCACCATTCTAATGCTTTGATTATGCATTCCCATCTGCTCCACCATTCCTCTGCTCTGTATTCTACTTTAGCCTCTCTAAAGCTTATATAGACTCTGTTATTGTTTTCTATTTCTTTTCCTTGCCACCATTCTTAACTCCAAGGCAAAATTAAAAATATTCTGTGTATTTCTGCTGTTTGTGGAGCTCAAATTTCATCTTAGAACTTTCATAGAGATGCAAGACAAAAACGAAAAGGCAGCAGGGATAGACAGCAGTAAGAAGATAGCAGAAAAGTTGCTAAATAGCAATTACTGGTCTTCAAAGAGATTTAGCTGACAAAGCTGTCATGAACATATATGACAAATTTATTCCTTAAATACACCCTTAAACATTTAAAACTAACTACCTGTTAGATGCTAATGTAGCATAAATTTCACAAACAGGTGTAAGACATATAGACCTTGACAGAATTTCTCTCCATCAATGCAAGGCAGACTAAAAAATTCTCTAGTTCTTCCTCTACCAATGCCATACATTCTTAAAGAAAAATTAAACTAGAAAGCTTTTAAATAGAAAAAGCATGAAGTTATTTATCATTCAAGAAAAATGTTGAAAAAAAATTAAATCCCCCCAAAAAACCTCTGTAAAATAAATCTGCTTTTGAATGTCCAAGAGTGTTTAAGTAGAAATCTCTTGGTCAAAACAGCTGTTTGAATTCTATACATTCCGACCTCACATTCACTTGCTGTAAGCAAACTAAGAACATTTCCCAGTACCTGAAAAGGCTTCCTTCTTCAGAGATAAAATTCTTAGATATGACTTAGTTCCAGTGAAACAGCTGTTTTGTCTCATACACTAAAATATAACAACTATGTTCAAAAATTACTCTTTTGAGCCCTTATATTAATAATCATTAAAGACTCAGGGCTC
This sequence comes from Euphonia xanthogaster, assembly GCA_034509185.1. Lineage (NCBI taxonomy): Eukaryota > Metazoa > Chordata > Aves > Passeriformes > Fringillidae > Euphonia > Euphonia xanthogaster. Next base: position 71,904,961 of record JAYDZK010000001.1, read on the forward strand.
CTGACTTATGCCATATTATTCATGGTATGAACAATATCAGGAAAATCACTGCAACCTACTTAGTGTTGTGCTGAGTAAGGGCTTCTTGGGCATCAACATCAGCTGCATGTAGCAGATGATCTTAGCACTTCACCAAATCATCAGCAATCCTCCTTGTCCTGGAAATTTTCTTGATGAGTTCTGGAAGTATCTGTACCTGTGAAAAATCAGTGGAATTGCTTTCTCCTTGCTAAAGTGTCAAAATAGCAGATTTTATCCTGTACAGGCATCTGCCTTAACAGTAAATACATTTATAGCTAGTCCCCAAAACTGTTTCGCAGTTAAATGAAAATATATGATTAACTGAAATCCAGTAGACCTGATGAAACTAGTTCTGTTTTTATCCTGTAAAATTCGGAGTAAGATAAGATCAAGAGTTCCCTACATATGAAGTGAAATAATCTGTGAAAGGGAACATCAGCTCCTGTTGAAGTTGAACCACTCAATCAGTTCTTACTGAAGTAAGCAGGTATTTAAGCAATCACTTAGGAAAATACAGTCTAAAAAGACATATAACAAAAGGAACAATCCAATCTTGGTGTCTCAAGGAAAATACAGTCCTGTAAAAACTTTGACAGAATCCAATCTGCATTATTTGAGCTTTATTTACAGAAGGGTTATATACTCTAAATCTTTACTGAGTTGTAATTTCCAAACATCCTTCAAAGGCTTGTTCTATGTATGAAAAATGCTTTAATTATGAATAATAAGTGATAATTGATGTGAACATATTACAAAGACTAATAAAGGATATTTTCACAAAATATAATAAGTCTTGGAAGAATTTCTGTGAAGTCAACAGTATTTTTTAATATTAAATATCAAAGTTTGCCTATCTTTCACTGAATGATGTATAACATCCTAACACAAACTTGCTATTTGTATCTTGAGAGAAAATTTGAAGCCAGTACCTGAAAAAGTAGCCTAGTTGCATCCTGATTCTGTCACTACAAAGTGTTTGATCTTTGCTACTGGTAACTTTACATAATTTCTGTAACTGCAGCTACTTGCACATTCTTTGCTGATGAAATGTTCTATACTACTGAAAGACAGATCTACAAAAATGTTCAAATTGCTTCTAATTTTTGTTATTCTAGTTTGGTAGCTGTTACAGCAACCAAATGAGCAAAACTGCAGTGCAAACAGAACTTTGATGCTTCTTGAAAACTTACAGACCCTACATTGCTACTTTCAGCTAGTACTACCTAGCTTTGTAGCTTTGCTCAGACTTTTGCCTTGGTGGAGTTCTGGGAATACTCAAGAGTTCTCTCTACGTGATTTTAAGATTTTAAATAATTTATATATATATACATATATATGTAAATCTAATAGCTAATTAATTTACTGTGAGCAAACAGATTTCAAGTGGATTTAGGATTTACTCTCCCTGCTGCTTTTTCAAGCTAGATATCAGATACAAACAAAGATGACAGACAATGATCAACATACTGATGCTTTAAATACTGAAAAGTGCTGCCACATGAACAAAGCCTTCAGGGAAACCATCATGGAGTTTGTCAAAGAATTGGTTTTGTTGCCAAGATACCTACTCCAGCTTCACTGTTACTGAGAATTATACTGTCAAAGCAGGGGAAAATTCACATTTTTCAAGATGTCAAGCAAAACACTTTTCCACTAGACAGTTTATGCTTGAATAAAAATACAGTAAATGTAACTCCTCACTGATTTCTGCTTGTTCTGTATACATAGTCAATGATAAAACCTGTTTACAGGAATTGTGAGAAGATATAAAAAGAACTTTTTTTTTTTCCTCAAAGCAGATACTTTTTTCAAGAAAATATTTGCTTTAAATAATTCTTAAAAGATGCTGTTTTAAATTCCTGCAAAACTCTCTGAGTGAGTATAGTGATCATTTCACTGTTTTCCTGAGGCTCAAGGGCTACTAGGATTTAAACCCTTACTTTATAAGTTTTGTATTTTAATCATCCATGAAACATTTTGTGATAACAGCATCTTTTCCCTTTTCAGCTTTTGAGGAGCTCCATAAAAATACTCTTAACAAAAGGACTTTTTGTCATTTAATACCAACAAGGCTTTCGATTTTGCCTTACCTGAAAAACAGTGCAAAAAAATAAAGAAGCATCCTGACAGTTTGGAAAATATTGCTGGAATTTATAGAATGAACTTGGACAAAATTTATAGACTAGTAGTTTTGTGTACCTGGCATACCAGTATCCAGAGACAGAACAACTCACTTGGCTTCCCAAGTAAACTTTCCAAGTAAAATCAGTATTCTCAATGTTTCCTATGAATAATTTTGCAAATGGCATTCAGGAAAAACTTTTTCCTCAGTTTCATTTTTTTAAAGTCTACTTAAAATGCACCTAAAGCACTCTATTTTCAGTCATCATAGATCTTCTGAAACCCTGAAAGGTCATTGTTTCTACCGCGGTTGCCATTAAGACTTGAAAATTTTAAAATGTACTTG
>JAYDZK010000001.1:71920485-71942914 GCA_034509185.1 Euphonia xanthogaster
CTGCCTCAGGCATAAAAAACTGTATAAAACAGCCCTGCTGTAAATGGCATTCATGAACAGAGGGCGATCCGGTGCCACAGAGATCAGATCTAGCTTCACCCAGCACTGATTCCAGGCTCGACCCTGTCACTTCTGACTGTGGTTTTTGAGGACCGTATTTTGGTCGTGAAAATAAAATCTTTCGCATTTATTAATTTGGCTTTCTGATTGATCATTTATAACAAGTCTACATAGCCCATCGACAAGCTGTAGGAGGGCTTGTGTCAATAGGAAAGATTTGACAATAGCAAAGTTCCCTGGGTGGCTGTTATTTGTGACCAAATTGAGAACCATGAGAAAACTGTTTTTTTTCTTGTAGAGAAGTCTCCATAACCTTAACAAGAAGGACTTCTCTCTCTCAGTGAACTAAAGAAAGACTATTTTAGAGGTGGTGAACTGACTGGAAATCTTAAGTTTTATTTACATTGTCAGTGGAAAAGAAAAGGGTGTGGGGGGAGGGGAAGTGTTCTGAAGGGTTTGTTTTGATTCTTACTACTTTTTTTCCTTCTAGTTATTTTTAATAAAATTATCTTTATACCCTCTTTAAAGTTTTGAGCCTGCTTTGCCTTTCTCCTAATCCTATCTCAGAGCAAGAAGTGAATGTATTAGTGATTAGCCAACACCAAACCCACCACATTCTTTAGTGCATTAGCCAAGAAAATCTCAAAATTGAAGAAATCTTAAATTAGCAAACCAAACCCACTACACTAATACAAATTTTTATGGGCCATGAGCATTTGCTAAGCTTTAGTCTCTGTGAAGGTCTATTCAGTGTGGCTTTGGAAAATATGCTCATATCCTGCTTCTTTCCTGGCAGCTTTACTCCTTCTCCACAATGTAGTGCCAGGGGAAGTGGATAGCAGAAAAACCTTTTTTTTTTTTTTTGAAAGCACCATTTCCTTCTCCTTTCCGGTTCTTGAAAAATGGCATTCCATAGACCTGGTCCACTTAAGAGCACATTGCTGTTTTTGGGCCAAAATCTGTTGTGTTAAATGCAGTAAAGCTCTCTAGGCTTTTCCCAGTAGTTGTGCTCCTTTAGGTCACGGGGGCTGGATCCAGCCTTTTGAGGAAGCTGATGATTCCTGCCATAGTGATCTCTGCCTTGTAGATCTGAGTGCATCCTGAACAGCCCAGAAGTGAATTGGAAGCTGTGGACATGAGACCCCTGGAAATCCTCTTTCTGCTTTTTTTTCCCCTTTTAAAGTGAGTCTGGGCTAGGAGATAAAAATGTTTCTCAGCTGTCAGGGGCTGCTGCCTCATATTTCTGTCTATGAAGACTGTGCTGGTCTCTCACTGAATCTTTGCTAATGAATGAGGTGCTGTTCATGTGACCATCTGGGCCTTGGTTTAAGCTACGTGCTAAGCTCTGTGTTTTACCTGTGTACTGAGGCAGGGGGAAGATTCATGTGCACACTTTTAAGTTGATGTCTCTGTTATTACCAGCTCTCCCATTTCTTGCATCAGAATAGGAAGAGGCATGAATTATTTAATGGAAATTACTTGCCTGAGATTATTGATGTTCTGACCCCTTGGGGAGGGAAAGCTGAATAGTAGTGGTTGATAAATGGAAACTTTCTCTTTCATTCTCCCCTGTCACTTTCTCCCTTTTCCATTTTCCTCTAATGCATACAGACAGTTTTCTGAAGCATTCATTGTTACCTGTGTTGACATCTAGAGGCTCTACCTAAGTTCCTGTACTTGTGCCCAGGTACACATGGGGAGCCTAAGGACTGAACAGGACATAGACAGAGATGGGATGGTCCCAGAAAAAAGGGATCACTACTATGGTGTTATAAATAAAATACTGCAAGAGTGGGGGCATTTTATGATGGGTTATCCTAGTTAATTGCTGCAGTGGTCAATTATTTATCTACTTGTTTGATGGCAATTAGGAAAATATGGTATGTACAGTAAGCTAAGAATTATGCTTCAGAAGCCATGGAGGTATCAGAGAAAAACCAGAGGGTATATATGAGCTTTTCTCATACAATTTTCCAAAGGCTCTAATACAATTCCCAGTTCTAGCTCCAAACTCCAGAAACATAATGCTCCTGGCAAAAGGTCAGTTTTCTGTTTACAATGAAGTGTTCATCTCTACTAATGGGGCTGATCTGAGGTTGCAAACTGCAGGATCTCTCATCTCAAATCCACAGATGGAGAGATCAGGCATTCTGCTTGTGATGCTCTCTTAGCCAGACAAAAGAATCAAAATAATACCAGCTTTTGAACTACTTTTCTTACCATTCTCCTTGGTTTTAGTTATATTTACTTCTAGACTTGAAAGTTTTTAATTTGGAATGCTGGCAGATATCCTTAGGAAATTTCAGAGGTATGTAAAATATGCTTAAATCTCTTTTTTGTTCCTTTTATTTGTGAGGGCTAGGGATGCTATCCAGGCTGGAAGTATTTTGACATATTCCAAGTCTGAGATGAAACAGTTCTGGTGCTTTTATTGAGATTTTTCTGGGCCAAACCACTATAAGATGAAAAAAGGATCCTATAGGAGGAGTTTTGTATTTTTCCTAGCATTTCAGTGCTCCTTCTCCAGTACCACACAGCACCTAGAAATTCAAATTTTGCTTAAAAATGGAAAATTGAATGAAGATAATGACCTCATGTAGGATTTCACTACAGTGTGGATGAAATATAAAGCAAAGATGAGCAGTATAGTGTGGTGCTGATTCCAAAGGGCTCCTGATTTTTCAAAGGTTTTCTCCTGCGTGTTTGTCCTGATTACACAACTTAGAATTTCAGCTGGATGTCCAAATTCTGTGCTTCTAACCACCAAACTGCATGCGTGTAAGGGCTGGAGAATGAGTTACAGACAAGCAAAGGAATCTCTGTGTGGATTTCTTCATTCTATTACCTATGCTTACGAGAAACCAGCGCTCCCCACACATCCTGTTGGCTGCAAATGCCAGTGAGAGCCCAGACATCAGCAGCTCCTCATGCTATGCAATGCATTCCCTAACAGCCTTCCAAAAATCCCGCAAGAGCAGTGCTGATGCTTTGCTTCACCCCCCAAAAGCTCGGGATTCACCTCCAGAGGGTGCTGGAAACTTGCTGTGGTCACCAGCCCCTGGTGTGCAGGAGGGAGCTGCTCAATAGGCAATTCACTGCAGTTAGGGGCCATCCAAATATGTAAGTAATATTTTGACTGTCACTCTGCACAACATGTTTTAGGTATAGCTTGTATGTACTTTGAAGTAAAAAAATCCAGGTGGCAGCTGTCTTTTGTTAACATGAGGTTATTGTGCGTATAGTGTGAATGTGATTTGCATCTATAAATAGCAAAGGAACAGATACAAATCAGTCATGAAAAGAAAAAACCCCTTTAATACAATTCTTGGGGCCTCTTTCTTCTCTGCTAATTTGCTGCTGAATAGATGCTGTACAAGCAGATATTCATACTGCAAAAATATACAGAACCAGAATTCTAAGGAGTGCTTACAACACTGTGGTAACCCTTTTCCTGACTTTACTGAGAGACATTCCTTCCCTACCCTAAGTAGTGTCCAGAGCAGGCAGAAGCATACAGATGGGGAATCGAGGCATGGAGAAGAAGAGAATTTTGAGTGCCGGAGAAGGTGGATAAGCTTATAGTATTAGAAAAGTGCTGCTTTTTAGTGTTGCTTGTAAGGCCATGTTGGAAGCATGTGCCAGAGCTGCTAATCTTACAGAAGGACAAGTTTTATAATGACACTAACGTCATGAGCATTGCTTTGTTCTTTTGGCCTGCCCAGATTAAAATGGCTACAGGAGAGCACAGCAGCTCTGAGGCATGATGTCAACTGCTGCCCTGCTGCTGGCCGTGTTCCTCAGCACTTTCATGGTAGAAATCCTTCTGCCTTCATGACCCCTTGGTGTTGCTCTCATCCTGCTCAGGATGAACTGGAGAGGCTTTGCCAGTACAGTGCTGAATCCCTGTCTCTGCACTGGAATTGCCCCACTCTGCATACTGGATTTTGCTTTCCTGGCTACCAGCTGCCCATGGCTGTTGGTGACAGAATTGGCAGGAAGGGCTGGCCGTGTCCCAGGATGTGCCTCCCCCTCCAAGTGAGCAGCTCGCTGGGGTCCCAAAGCTGGCCTGGCACACTGAATGCTGGCTGTGCTGTGCTGAGGCTGTGTTATCTGGAGATGGATCACTGCACTCCTGTGGGTGTATCCCTTCCAGTGTGCTGGTGCTGCCCTGTGCAGCCCCTGCACCTTCTGGACAGATGTGGTGAGGCTGAGCTTGTGAGATAGCTCTGAGGAAGTCCAGTGCCAGGACCTAAAAGGTGTTTTAGCCACAAACAGCTCAGGTGTAGTGGAGTGGGAATGGGCAGTTTGCTCTAGGCTGTCTTGGTATGGGAAGAACAAGCAGTGCTCAGAGAAGCTTCCTGCTTGGGCAGAGCACTGCTTTTCCCCAGTCCCAAATCCAAGGCAGGCTTGAGCAGAGCAGCTAAAGCAGTAGGAGAGTGCATTGCAGCCAGCCATGGTAAGTGGTGGAGAAGCAGCCAGGAGGTCTTGGACAGCAGGTCACTGGGATGGTCATGCACAGCTTTTTCATTAGCTGGAATTAAAGTCCTCTGAAAAAGGGATGCTTCAGTAGTTGCTTTTGTTCTAATGGCTTGACCAAAAGTGGATACAGAAATTTAACATTAATTTATGACATATTCCAAATGGTTCATTCTGAAAGTCAAAACATTTCATTTCAGCTTGATTTGACCACATCTGCTGGATCAATTGTAGTGCCTCAGGCTTCCCTTCTAATTTGTGGCTGGATTCATCTCCATGGTACACAGCAATGGTTTCGTGGGGATGACATCCTACAGTATCTTCTCAGATTAAAACCAAGCAGAGAATGTAGGGAAAGGAAGAGGTAAAGGAAAAAAGAATGGAAGAACACAAGACAGCACTTTTCTGAGACAGTGTTGTGTCTGACACAGACAGAGATTAATAAAAAATTGTCCTAAAAAGAAGTGTTCTCAAATGGGTCAGCTGAAGTGTTTCAGTTTGGTCAACAAGACCTGGAACAAAAGCTTTCATTTTGGTTTTCTAGTTAAAATAATAATAATAATAAAAAAAAGACAACAGCATTTTTGTTCAGAAGGCATTGGAAGAAAATACCCAACCAGCCTTTCTGGTAGCACAAAAGGAAAATTTCTTCCTCTGAGCTGGTGGCAAATTTTCCTACACAATTCTGGCCTTGCAGGTAAGATTTCTCTTTTGCCTTCCTAGTTAATTTGGGCTTCCTCAGTGAAACCAGTGGCATGGGTTTTGAGTGAGACAGATACAATGAGATCTTGAGATGTTTTTAGTAATCCTCCCCTGCCATCTGCATTCCATCTTTTTTCTTTTCCCCCAGCTGAAAATACACATTTTTCCCCACATCTGCAACAAACCTACTTTTTACATTCAGGTCTAGTTTTTTTGTCTCTAGCCTTGAGATTGTCCTTTGAATTAGGGGTCCCATCTGTTGTTATCCTGAGCAGCACAGAAATAGAAAATCCTGCAGGCAAACGGAGTGTTGCTTTGGAGGACCAGACTGAGCTCTACATCCAATTTAATGCTTAGTTTAAATTCTGTTTAATATGCACCTTAGATCTTTTTTTTTCAGGGGCAATGTGCCTAGTAAATGGAAATTTATATTTGACAATTTCCTATTTTCCTTAAAAATAAAACACCTTAGTAATAAGTAAGCTGGGAAATGGGTGGGGGAGCACGTTTACTAAGAGGCAGGGATGGTTCTATCAGTGCATCTTTTTCTTTTGGTGTGTGACATTTTGTGCTCTTAGATGCAGAACTGGAATCCCAAGGAGGCTGTATTTGTGAGCAGAGCTGTGTCCAGCCAAGCACTGAACTACCCTGTCTTATAAAACCCATCTGCAAATGTTTGGCCTCCAGCCAATTTCAAAGCTCCTTTGAATAAATGTTTGTGTATGAAGTATTGTGTAAACAGTTCCTGGGCACAGCAAATAGGAATGGCATAGCTTGGTGCCTATTTGACAGCATATTTCATGAGGAAAACTCACTCATAAAGCAGTAATACACCCATTAGATGAGACATGTGACTTGGGAGTTAGGCAGGAATTCTTTAATATTCCAATTCAAATCCAGATCTGAAATTTATTTATTTCCCATCCTTGGTAGCAGCAGAAGAGTGGTTTTCTGTGGCTACTGACACATCTTTGGGGTTTTTACTGCACTCTAATGGGATGTTTCCACTATCACTGTGCAGTGAAGTCCATTGCTAAATGGATGTGGGCTGGAAAACGCAGCTGGCCAGACTGGGATTCTGAAGGACAGTGCTTTAGAAGAAATGTTTTTGCCTTCCCTTTTGTCTGCCCAAGCTTGTCTCCAGTTAAGAAGGCCTACTTCTTCCATATATCCAGGTACCAAAACCTTCAGGAAGATCCCTCATCTTACAGTGCAGCAGTACCACACTGAGTAGGACAATAAGCTGATTTTCAAACTTACAAAAGGTGGGTCTGGACGGTAAAGTCTAATTCTTTATCCAAATTCTCCATAGCAAGAGGTGTTCAAACCCTGGACTTACGTATATGCTGTTGTAATAGACCAGAGCTGCAAAGTTCAGGTCAGGAGTTTCAGTGAGTTACAGAGATTGTCCATGAAATAGTGGTTACTGCATCTACTGCTGAATTCAAATCGGGTCATTCTTGAGGAAAGTACCAGACAGCTTATCACTCACTCTGTTTCTTTTGAATTGGAATAAAACTTATCAAACTTCAAAAATGAAGCTGTGAAAACCAGCTACATTTTATGTAGGCATGTGAAGCCTTTAAAAATTCACAAGAAAGCAAAGGGCAGAGATTTTATCACTGGAATCAGAATCAGATTGATTTTCTGGATTTGGCCTTGGCTCAGATCTGAATGTGATTTTAGATGCAAAGTCCCAAAGTCTGCAAGTCTGAATCTCTGTCACCCTTAGGTGCTACCAGTGTGGAGTAGACTGTATTATCTCAGTAGTATGAAAAAGGTGAAACAAACTTACTTTACTATTTTCTTTACTGTTCACTCTGAACTCAGGTTTCATAAAATGCTGGTAACTCTGTGAGGAATGTGGTGTACAAATAGTAACAGGTACTATTTCTTGTGCTTTCCTCCTGTGTTCCCACTCTCCCTTATTGGGCTGTAAACAATGGAGAATGTGAGGAGAACCTGGTCGCATAGATCCTGTTCCATCTTGTGGCATGGAATGCTGGCCTCAGTATTTCCAAGCTTGTGTGCAAGTTACAGCAGGAGGAAGGATGATAGAGAAGAATGTGCATTTTTGGCATACTTGATGTACAGGTGCATCCATGCAAACCTGATCCCCTCTGGTTGCTAACTTTTGATTCTTTTTCACTGCAGCTCAGACATAAACACTGTAGCTGAAATACTGTCATGATTTTATGACTGAGAAAAGAGATTTGTTGGCATGTGGACCAAGGAGGAAAGAACCAGTTCTAATTTGTTTGGGGTGTAAAAAGTCCCTCTGCAATGGAGAGAGAGAACTCTCCTTTTTGGGTACAGCATGATCTAGTGAGCCTCTTATTCTTCTCCACTGCACAAGGCGTGAGTAGAGCCTGCAGGAAGGATGACAGTCCTGTTGGGTAGCACTGTCACTTCTTGGCAATTCTGTGTTCCCAAAGCATGGGCATGGCCCAGCTCTCCTGGCATGGCAGTGCTGTGAAGGTCAGAGCATGTTGCATTGGGGAGAGGCATCCTCCTTCCTGCACTGGCTGATAGAAATCCGAGGGAGGATGCTAAGGGTTTATTTGAAAATTGATGAAAGCAGGCAAATTAATCAAACACCAGAGAGAAAATTATGTTCTTTAAGACTTCAGTGGTTTGGGTTGTGAGGCAGACCTGCAGCCAGAGGCAGTGACAGGCTTGCCAGCATGAATACCCAAGAAGAATGTGGAGCAGGACACTCATGTCACTGAAAAAGTTACTGCAGCAGTGACTTCTGGTGAGTTCTTGTGTTTGCAGTCAGTACTAGGAGGGAGGCAACATGGATGTGCTGCACTTGATGTGTTTCAAATTCTTCCTCAGCAGTTACCATTCATCTGAAAAAGAAGAAGAAACACTGAAAAGAAAGCCCTTTTTATCTTCTTGTTATTCTTCTTCTTCTTGTTATTCTTCTTCTTGTTCTTCTTGTTATTCTTCTTCTTGTTATTCTTCTTGTTATTCTTGTTATTCTTCTTCTTCTTCTTGTTATTCTTCTTCTTGTTCTTCTTGATCTTCTTGTTCTTCTTCTTCTTGTTCCTCTTCTTCTTGTTGTTCCTCTTCTTCTTGTTCTTCTTGTTCTTGTTCTTCTTCTTCTTCTTGTTCCTCTTCTTCTTGTTGTTCCTCTTCTTCTTGTTCTTCTTGATCTTCTTGTTCTTCTTCTTCTTGTTCTTCTTGATCTTCTTGTTCTTCTTGTTCTTGTTCTTGTTCTTGTTCTTGCTCTTGTTCTTCTTCTTCTTCTTCTTGCTCTTGTTCTTCTTCTTCTTGTTCTTCTTCTTGTTCTTCTTCTTCTTCTTCTTCTTCTTCTTCTTCTTCTTGTTCTTCTTCTTCTTCTTGTTCTTCTTCTTGTTCTTCTTGTTCTTGTTCTTGTTCTTCTTCTTGTTCTTGTTCTTGTTCTTCTTCTTCTTCTTCTTCTTGTTCTTGTTCTTCTTCTTCTTCTTCTTCTTCTTCTTCTTCTTCTTCTCTGGGAGATCTTGTAACTAATATTTCCTACTCTTTTGTAGTTTTTCAGCAATTCTTTGAATGCTTCCCTTTATTTATTTTTTCTTTTAATTAGTCTTTTATACAAATTATTTTTTTACTTCGTCAGCAACATCAAGTGGCAGGCACTTCACTCATATATCCCTATAGATTATGCCACCAAATGCCTTCGCCTCATTTATCTTGCTTGCTCCTCATACATTTTCATAATTTTAAAATTTCGTATCTTCTCCAGATGAAGCCTCTTCAGCTTCCCCCAGTATGAAACCAAAGTTCTCATCAGGTAGCTACTCACTTACTCACTGACAATTCACCCTGTGATTTATTCAGAAAGAAAATCAATATTAACTTTTTCTTTACTTCTTTGCTTTGTGTTCTTCAAAGTAAGCACTCTGAAAATCTTGGCATTCTACCTATAGCAATGGCAGAATTACTGTGCTTTTTAGTCTCCATTGTCACCAACGGAGATGTGTGATGTACCACGAATGGATTCACATTCAGAAAAGAAAAAGAATGCTGAAATTAGTCTTCTTTATTCTGTTTACTCAAAAATCTCACAGCAAAGGGAAGCTCTGGGACCACTCTGCAGCACAGCAGCAGGGAAGACCCAGGCCTAGCAGGTCATCTACTCATGGCTGAGGCTTCCAGTGTTTTTCCAAAGAGGGTTTGCATCATCTATGGAATAAGAATTCAGTGATGAAGCAATTTATGGATATACCAAATACAGGCATTAAATATTGCCTATTTTATACTTATTCCACACATCTGTGCATAGCGATGTTATCTGGGTTTTGTCTTTATGTCTGCCAAGCCCTCAAACTGTTGGGCATCTATCTGTGAACATTTTGCTAGAGAGCAAAAAAAAAAGATGAGAAGGAGCAGTCAACATGACCTATTCCTTCTCATATTTTTTTATTTTTTTTTTCGTATTACAGTACATCAATGTAATCTTTAAACCAGCCTTTTGCCTATAGTACCTAACTTTTATTACTAATTACTAAAATTAATAATTTTTCTGATTCTTTTCCAAAAAATTATAAATTAAATATTCACTTTCAAACTGTCAGAGATGCTCAGAACATTTAATTCCTCTTCTTTAATCTGCTGTTTAAAATTGAGGTCATACTTTTTGGCAAAAAGTTTGAAAGTTTTATTATCATCTACAAAGTCCTATTCTTTCTGTCCTCAAATTTGTCTACTACTGTTTTCATATGTTAAAATAATCTATTGTTTTGCAGACACTATGTTCTGGTTTTCACATGTTTTCATGGGCTTTGAATTCTGCCATTTTGAATTGTAACAACTTAGAGTGGAGGAAAATATAAATGTATACAAAAATAAAGCCTTTCTAACTGTAGAGGTTCTTACTACACGAGCAAAAAATTGTTCAGAAGACTCCAAACCAGCCTTAATTTCTCTACATAGGCACATATGAGGGCTTATCTGTATGCATGACTTCATCCCTTTTTTCCCCCTTCTTTTATAAAGAACAACAAAAGTTATTACAATTATTGTAAAAATATTTTGAAGGTATGTTTGGGTTTTGGTTCGTTTTTTCAAATTTAACATATGCTGTCATCTGTTTTGTAATAATAAAAAACATCACCTTACTATTCTGTAAACTGAAAGATACTAATTTTTCCTGTGAATAAACCTGTCCCTTCTATTTATCATAAAATTTTCAGAAAACTTTGAAAACTTTCTAAAAAACCAGTGTTAAGCGTATTTTTATTCTTGTATTTGAATAGAAAATTCATTCATATGTTCCTACATTCTCTTCCAAGTGTGTTTTTACTGTCAATGCAACATATAATGGGTCTATACTATAATTTTCTTGGGAATCTATTCTATATTCAGTCCACACTCTTCATTCTAACAGAACTTCATTTTCATTTGGGTTGGGAGAGTATTCATCCCTTTTTCAATTCTAAGAAAACTTGGATATTAAGATACCATTTCTATTACCTTTGTCTATAACTATAAAAGAAGCTAGCATATTTATAAAATAGTAATGTTTCATTTTGATCCACTGCTTCTATTACTCCATTCAAGAAGTATCACAATATATGTAGTTTGCAGTTTTGTATTTCTGAAAGAAATATGCATTGCTACTGTTGCAAAATCAAAATTAAAGAGAAAAACCCCATATAGAGTACATTAGATAGAAAGAAACTAGAAGGTCTGTGATGAAGTGCTCATGTGTATTTTTATTAGTCATTTTCAAATATTACCTCCAAGTACTAAAGAGCAGGTTTTTCTATTCACAGAGGATGTTATACTGCAAGGAACATTACTGAATTCTATGATGTGTATATATGCAGAAGAATGTCCTACAACCCTGCGAGTTCATTTGATTCTGATCATCATATTACTAAAAAAGTGTGATTGTAGAAGAGGGGGAGAAAATTCACTAGTAGTAAAATGGTTAAGATAACTTTGAGAAATAGTGAAAAATAATTTTATAGATATTACTTGGCTGAAAGATTGAGAGCTGCATGAGCAGATCTGACTTTTGGTTCAGCTCTCTAATCAATATTTTTTAAAAAAACCAGAATGAACAATGCCATTATACTTTTTATTCTTTTTTGAAATATAAAGCATAGTATGCCGTTTAATTGATGTAGTGATATACTTGAAACAAAAGGTAATATAGCTTGTACGTCACATTTCATTGTGGATATACTTTTGTTGTTCTCCAGTTATCAGTATTGTTTTTACATCTTCAGTCGCTCTCATATATATCCTTATAGAGTGCTATTGTTCTAATTACAAAATTAAAAAAAGGAAAATACTCTTAAAAAGTCAAGACAGTTTCCCATTTTTTTCCAAGAGCATAGTGGTTACACAGTCACACAGGTTCTGTCAATGTTTCACATGCAATTCTGCTGATGTACACTATCTGCTTACACAAATATATACTTTGTATATTTATAATATCTTTTATAACTTTTTTTGAAATTTCTTGAATCGTCCAACCAAGTTTTAACTCATCCTGCAGCAGCACTCTTATATAAGTATCTGATTTTCTTCAGTACTTTCCTGTGCTGAAGAATCAAGCATTCACTGTCTCCAGAAGGGATCAAGAGGCATCTGGATACGACACATGAGGATATGGTTTAGGGGTCATTGTGGTCATGTTAGGTTGGTGATTCTGGGATTCCCTTTCCTTTGTGTTTTGTAGTGCATAAGTGAGAATTATTTATGAAAAATACTTGAATTATAGGTTTTTATGACCAGGGAAGAGATTTCTGAAATTCTGTATCAATAAAATCTGAGTAGAAACAAGAGTAGCTTGGGATTTTCACTGAGTTAGATGAATATGGATTTGAGCTCCTTGCATTAAGCTGCCTCAGAGCAGCAATATTAATAGAGGAATATTATTATTATGAACACGGAAAGATGTCATTAAAAAGATCATCCTTAAATTAGGGAAAAAAATTAAAAATATAGTGTGTGATGTTCCATTTTGTGATCTTCAGTGGAAATAAGCTCTAAATGCAGACTTAATACTAAGCTGACATTTATGTATCTAAAAGGCTGATGTCCAAATCTGATAAAGTTACTTAATGGTATTTCTATTGCTAAAGAACAAAAATAGCTTCTTATACATAATAATCTGACTGACTGGGCTTTGCTTGTCCTAAGATTGAATGAATTTCCTTTTCAATGTATTTATTTCTCCCCAGAGATTATAATAAGTGCTTGGAGTGACTAGTTCAGACTTTGAGATACAACTTGAAGATAAATTATTTAAGGCAGATGAATCATGCATCTTTTTAACAGAAAACAACAACAACAACAAAAAAAACCCAACAAAACAAAAGGTAAGCAGTGAAGACACTCATTACTTGAGAAATTAGTCAGCTACTTATTTACGGACAAAAATTTACTTCTGAGTATCTATCATTGCAAATGCCCGGTGTCAAATATTTAGGCCAAGATTTAGGTCAGCGATTTTCAAGTTACATTTACTCAGGAAGGAAACATTTTGTATTTCTTGGGTACAGTACCCTAGCTATAATATATGCAAGTGAAAGGAGGGATAAAACATTGGCTTTACTTACCATGCACTCCAATTTTTTTAGACATAGACAAGCAAATTCTTAAAGAAATATTAAAAAATAGAGGAATACTAACTGTATTGATACAGCAAAGGATCATGAAGCTTAAAAAGGCCAAGTGCAAGGTCCTGCATATGGATTGGGCAATGTCAAGCACAAATCAAAGTTGGCTGGGGAATGGATTGAGAGCAGCCCTGGGGAGGACTGAGGGGTGTTGGTGGATGAAAAGCTGGACATGACCTGACAATGAGTGCCCAGAAGGCCAATAATATCACAGGCTGCATCAAAATAAGCGTGACCAGAAGTCTGAGTGAGGTGATTCTTCCCCTCTACTCTCATGAGATCCCACCTGGAGCTCTGCATCTGCTTCTGGGACACCCAGCATAAGAAGAATTTGAACCAAGTCCAGAGGAAGACCACTAAGCTGATCACAGAGCTGGAAAACATCTCTGACACTGTGGGAGTTAGTGTTGCCTAGCCTGGAAAAGGGAAAGATTCTGAACACCTTCTAGCAGCCTTCCAGTATCTGAAGGGGTGCTACAAGATGTCTGGAAAGGGGCTTTTTACAAGGGGTGATGACTTCAAACTGAAAGAGGGTAGATTTAGGTTAGATATCACAAAGAAATCCTTTTCTGTGGAGCGATGGATTCTGGAACAGGTTTCCCAGAGATATGGCGGATGTCCCATCCTTGGAAGTACTCAAGGCCAGATAAAATGGAGGTTTGAGCAACCTGGTCTGCTGGATGGTGTCCCTGCCCACTGCAGGAGGCTTCAAACTAGATTATATTTAAGATCCTTTCTAATCCTGATGATTCTGTCATTCTGTGAAAATAGAAGACTTAAAAATCTGATCCTGTCTTTTAAATATTGTGTATCAATGAACAGGCTGTACAGAACAGAATTCATACAGCAGTTATTCAATTGTGGATGAGCACCCAGAAAAGAAGAGGGAAACAGGAGCAATGTCCTTCATCCTCATTCTGTTTCTAGACCAGATTTTTCCCTATTTAGCTCAATCTAATGCAGAATCTATATGCTGCAGGGTACTTTTTTGCTATCTCTCCCATCTCTGGTCCTGTTTTTTGCTGTTGTCCCCTCCTTTGCCCCATTTACTCTTTCCTGAACCTGCTAACATTTAAGGACAGCATAATCCTCTTCTAAATTCTTGTCCAGGTAAATTATAATATGTGCTCAGAACTGATGTGCTCTGGGCAGGCACAGCTCTTAGGGTGCCAGATGAGCTTTAATAAGAAACCTATAGATTTCACATCCATCTAGAGCAATGAAAATACTGCTGGGATTATGGGAATTTTTTAGATTTTTATGTTCATACACAAATAGGAGGGAGTAGCTTTATATGTTTTGCATTTTTTTTCATGGAACTGGCTGAAAGGATTTAAAAAGTATATTCTAGCACTCAAAGAATAACAAACATTGAGCCCTCAAGATTTATAGAACAGCTTTTTTACATCTTCAGTTTAGAAACAAAAAACTTTAAAAAATTAAAGGTTGTAATCTACCAAAACAAACAGCAACATTATACTGACAACTTCCTTTTACTTTACTGCTAATAATAAATTTTTGTGCTAGACATGGAAAGGAACACGTGCATAAATTGACCACAGACACTGCAAGACTAAGGATTTTTATGTTCTATCTGTAGCTTTTAAGTGAAATGAAGGAAAATTGTTTTTAAAGGTATCTTAGTTTCAGGCAGATTATGCTAGGTCTTAGGCAATAAAGAACTACAGGGAAAACTGATAACCAATATCCTTGTAATTCCTGTAAGGTTAAATTTTAGCAGTACCCTGTGAAGGTTGAACTTCAAATAGTGTTTGAGACTGTTAAAGGAAGTTACACTTATTCACAGCACCAGTGGATGTTACATCAGAAATAAAAAATCTGCTTATGAGATGTTTTCAATTTATCTATAGCATGAATTTACTTCATATAATTTATAGGCATTCAAAGTGACATTCTTCTTAGTTAATCTAAGATTCTTAATCACTGTGCCCTTTGTAGCTAATATAGACATTCCTCTAACCTATTTAAGGATTATTCTTGTGTTCTGATTTATATGTGAGGATTTTGTTTAATTAATTATACCTTGGATATGATAACAGTTAAGCTAATACCCCTTGTATAATTTCTTTGATATCCAAATGCTTAGGATCATAGAAGTGGATTCAATTTTAAGAAGCTGATACTAAATAAGAGTAGCAGACACTTAGAAGACAATCAGTGAGAGAATTTGGAAAGAGGGAAAGTACTGAGTAGAATTAAGACGTATTTGAGAAACACTCTGAATTGCTAGTTATCTCTGCTTTTCAGAATTGTGGCCTACAGGGACTGTATTACTCAACTGGGCACCCCCAGCAGATGTCTGTACAGTTAGATGTTAAAACTCCAGACATTCACTGTCAACTGGATCTTCTGTTGAAGCTAACAGCCCAATGATAAAACAGGAGATAATATGACATTTTGAATGTCTCATCCAACATTCCAAATGTAGCAGGAGATTACTGGGTGAAGAAAAGGAATAAAGAAATGAAGTAAGGAAGCAAGATAAAATAGGGAAATTTAGGGAAAAAAACAAGCACAAAGACAGTGGGGATTTTGGCCATAGATTATTACATACTTTATTAGGGGAAAAATTAAGGAATTACACTAACAAATTGAGACTAAACTTTTTTTTTCTGAACATCAGTGAATTGCTTTTGGTTGTAATGAACTCAAGCCAGGTACCACCCAAAGTCCCCCAGGCTTCAGTGTGGTGCATAAAATCCACTGAAAGGTTTACATTAGACATTAGAAGTGCAGACACTTAGAGGATTTGTGCTTG
Source organism: Euphonia xanthogaster (assembly GCA_034509185.1). Lineage (NCBI taxonomy): Eukaryota > Metazoa > Chordata > Aves > Passeriformes > Fringillidae > Euphonia > Euphonia xanthogaster. Next base: position 71,936,119 of record JAYDZK010000001.1, read on the forward strand.
AACAAATATGTCTTTGTTTATTTAAACGACTATTCTGTCTGAGTAGTTGCATTTGACTCCTTATCTCAGAGTCCAGATTTCAGCACTCCTTTATGTTCACAACAGCATCATGTCTTCTCTGCTGTTTTTTGACAATTCTTTTAAGAATTTTATCACTCTTTAGCCCCAGAATGAAGATGAATAAAAGTTTGTCAATAATTAGCTGTAAAACTACCCATGCAAGACATGTATTAATTGATGGTGTGCCACTGTTGCTGAATCAGGCTTCCATCTTTCTTAATGATATGTCTTGCTCTGCTGATATATGGTGTAACAACTTGGATTGATTTTTTATGAATACAGTTACAGAATACTTCAATAGCTTTTGCTCAGTTACTATTCCTTTTTGCTTAATAATTTCAGTCTTAAAAACAAATCCTATTGAAGATCAAGCAAATGCATACTGAAAAGTTCACAAAAATCTTACTTGTATACCTCAGGATTGTTTGAAACAATATGATACAAAAGCACAATGTACAAAACTGTTAATAAAATTATAGGACATTTGGTTGTTGGAAGAATATTACTCCTTGTTCAGGAAATTGAAATCATTATCATTACCCTTCTCTTTCAATTTTTCTAACACAGTCTAATAGTGAGAATTAGGCTACAGGAGTTGCAATCATAATCTAGTCCTCACTAGATTATGGATTTGGGTTATCTAGAATAAGAATAGAAATTACAGACGTTAACTGCTCTTTCAGGTATTTTGTAGAAAGCTTCTTTTTTTGGTCAGTGAAAGATGGCAACAAGCTAAATACACAAAACTGAAATAGGGATTTTATCAGCTAATGAGATGATTCCATGTTCAAAAGATAAAGTTGAAACAAACCTTCCAGTTAATATGGTTGTCATGTTGGCATAGTATTGAGACAGAAAATGGAAATAATATTAACTATGAACAATATAATTTGAAGCTAAACTCAAACACATGTTAATACTGCATTGCTAGAAAAAGTGTACCACCAAATAGTTTATACTAATATGTCTATTCTTTGAAAATTTGTGTCTTCTTTTTTATGGTCATTTATGTAAGGCCTGTTTTTTTGTTGTTGTTTTTTCTTTGTTTGTTTGTTTGTGTGGTTTTTTGTTTTTTTTTTTGTTTGATTGGTTATTTTATTAAATATATTGATAAAATGAAAATATTAACCTTCACATTTGAATATGAGTAATGAAAATGCTGATCTTAAACTTTGTGTAATAGATTGAGCATCCCAATGGGAATGAAATATTCCCACAAACTCAGTGGAAATAACAATTACTCCAGTATACCTGTGTTACATTTTGAGAAGTAGAGTGAAGATTGTTTTACAGCTGACATTTTGGGAAGGGATTGAGTAAATTCTGTGAATCGGGAGTTTTTACAGCATTCAAAATTAAATAGGCCAAAAGTACAATCCTTAGCATTCTTTTACAGTTTTTTTCTGAATTTCCAACATGAGACAAATGCTGCAGCGAAAGCTGCTTCTGCTCCTTCTTCCACTCCCCTTGCAGCAGCTGCACAGCCTCTCACAGCTGCCCTGCATCTTGACATAGTACCCACTGTACATCAGCTGCCGAGGAGGCACAGCATCTTTTCAGTTTGAGCTGTCAAAAAAGACATAAAGGAAGGGAAACTGTTCTGAAAAAGAGGTGACAAATTTTGTTTGTGTTTCAACGGTCAATATATACACCCAAGAAAATGTTGATAGTGAACCAGTCATGCCCATGCATCCACGTCAACTTCAAATATGAGCTTCATAGATGAATCCTTTTTAGAGAGTCATATTATTCCCAATTAATTGCATTTATTATATTTTGATGTTTAATATGCTGGTGGCTATGGTTGTCTTCAACAAAGACTGCAGCTAAGTTGATTTCACTGGCAGAAATTATGGCACTGTATGCATTAACAGACAGGAGACCTAATTTCCTTTTTAATATTTTGCATTATTTATTTCTTCAGTCTAAAGCAGTCTAGGGAATAGGAACCAAAAATCTGCTATTAAATCTGGATTAAACAAAATATACTTCTCTTTGTCACTGAATTTAAAACAAGGTGAAATATTAGGAGATAGGGATCAGGAGCAGTTTTTTTTTCACATGGTCATTGCCTACAAATTCTGTTTTCTTGTTATAGATACACCATACATCTTAGATTTGAAATTATTGTGTTAAGCAGGAGCCTTAGATATTTACAAATAGGTACATTTTTTTGAAGTGTGATGGTAAGACTCAAAAATTCACTAGCTCTTTCTCCTTTTTCTGCCCCACCACCGGCTCTTGAAATACCAAGTGGGTCTAGTGAAGAGGCAGAAGTGAAAAAAATAGCCCTGTTTCAAAGTTTTCTTATCAGTTAAGGAAAAGAAAGCATTCTGCATCCAACCCAGTATTCCTAGGAGAATAATTTGGCCATTTGGAACAAATTTTGTTTATAATTTCAGCACATGGAGAAGACCATACCACATTTTTATTTTATATTAAATGGACAATTCCAGAGCATAATAGTCTTTTAATCCTCCATGCTGCAGTAAATTCTTTTCTCTGACCGGAGTTTCTTAAACGTTGCAATACTGTGCAAAAAGACATAAGTAGCAATCCATATTTTCATCAATTTCCTTTACCATTTTTATACTAAGCTGTTTGTCATATTAATGATGATACTCACCATTAACATCACATTCCCAGTGTTCAAGAACTGTTTTTTATTAGTTGCTATGTAAGAGGATTGGAGCAGATGTGAAGCACCTCCTGAGAAGCCTGATGAGGTTTTTGTGACTAAGATGTGGTTCTTCTCTGGAGAATTTCTTGTCTCTCTGAAGACCTAGGAGGATAGCAAATGCTACTACGTTGTGGGTTTTTACACTTATGTTATTCCTATCCAATCTTTTCTCAAAAGGAAAAAAGAAGGCATATTCTCAGAGGTGTAATCAAAGTCTGATTATCTTGTAGAGTCCAGGGAACCACCTTATCAAAATTAAAAATCTCAAGGAAGAAATGGTGCTGTGCTACCTATTCATGGCAAATTCACCCATTTCATGTGTCAGGCATCCAAAATTTCATGTGTTATGTGCTATCCCAACAGGAAGTAGCAAAGCTCTGTGTGAGACCTTAACCTTGTGGGGATTTGTCCTCCAATTAGACCACTTGCTCACAAATTCGAGTATTTATGTCACACCAAGTTTCATCTGCTGATGCAGTAATATCCACCAACATATGCCTTGCAAAACAGGCGGAGGAGTATAAGAGATGAATGAACAAAGAAGCAAGTGATTCATGGAGCTTTATTTCTATTACAAATTGTTTTCATTTGGGGGTTTTTTAACATGTGAGTGGGAAGGGTTTTTTTCTGGTTTTTTTTTTGTTGGTTTTTTTTTGTTTTTTTTTTTTTTTTTTGTTTTGTTTTTTTTGTTTTGTTTTGTTTTCTAACTGAGAAGAAAGAATCTTGTTAAGTATTTCTTCTCCCTTATTTTGGGTGTTCTCTTTTCTTAGTCTTTAATTAATTGTTATTTTTATCGCTTTTTAAAAGCCTTTTTTTTTTTTCTAATTCTCTAAACATTGTATAAAACCAAATATGCTTTGCAGTTAGTGATTAATCTTTTAGGTAGAATTAGTGCAACTCATTCAAAAAGCGCTATTCAGAAGGCAAGTCTAAAGTGCTACAATTCATCACAGAGAAATCAACAAGGCCCTAAGCAGAAGGGCTTGTTACTGTTATTTCTGGTATTTGGCAAAACCAAGTGATAAGTTATTTATGGTATTGAAGATACTGAGCATTACTATTCTAACTTTGCTGAATCAGTCAGAAACCGACCGCATCAAAAGTCTCAGTTTCCCTGCCTTATTCCATGTTCCTTTCATTGGGATCAAGTGAGATTCATTGCTTTACTCTATTGTGGATGCATCAAGCAATCATGTTCCACTGGCCAGGACCGGTTTGGTTAACAGAAAATTTCAAGCCATCCCTGTATCTCTCTGTTTTCTTCTCATCCTCTTTAAGAAGCCGAGTTTCAGGGAAAGCAGCAGAATGCTTGTTTGTCAGAATAGAGCAAGAAATTTCAGATAAGACAAGGAGGGTGAGAGGTAATGCAGATAATTGTTAAAACATCAGTGAAAGAATAAGCAAATCTAGGCACATATTATAAGCTTTCTTTTTTTGTAAATAAAGAGGAAGATAACAGTTTTCTCCCAGCAGCTCACTCCCCTATTCAGGTGTATTACATTTGAAAAAGTTTTGGTCTGTGGACAGATCTGTTACTGAGCTTTCAAGAGCAGCAACAATTTAAGTACAGCCAGCTCAAAATATGGGACAAATGGTCTGCATTTGACCCCTATTTTGGTCACATCTGCAAGTGAACTGAACATTAGGAATTACAGTACAGGTTTACATGTGAATGTCACACAAAATCTGAAGTTAAAAAAAAAATCACACACTGTTAAATGATAAGTCTTCTGTTTTAACCTTTCTGAAGTTCTCCATCTTTACTAAAACCTGCTATAGCCTTGTAATATCATTTCTTTTAAAAAAGTATAGCCCCTTATTTATTCATGTTATTATATTTGGAAAATTATTGAAAAATTATTTTCACAATGAATTCTCACAACTTTTCTTCTTTCCTGACATTCGAGAAATAGAGTTTTTACAGTACATAAAATGAATAGCTATACTGAAAGACACCAAGTCCTATTATCCTGATTGTGTGTAATCATTCTTTTTAATTCATGTAAACACATTGGACATTGAAGTTTATTATTACTTGAATTCTTGATTCAATTCATTTATATATGTGATGTGACATATCACTATTTTTGGTTTGTTTCTTAACTATCCATCTAGTAAACTTGGTCCACTAACTGTTGTGTAGAAGACGTAATGAAGACTTTTTTCCCCTTTATTTCCTTGTTTCTGTTTCACAACCTATAATAATTTTGAATTTCAAGAATTCCTAATGTGAATTCATATTAATCTTGTCTCATATAGAATTCATCCTATACATCCAAATATCTTTGTTTCCCCTACTTAATATCTTCAGTTTTACTAAATTACTCTTAAGAGAAGTTGCCTTGAATGAAAAATGGAATTAAAGGATAACAGAGGAAAATAGACTCACAGAGCTATTAGTCTATTACTTAATGAATAATTCTTGCCTCTTACTTTCTTTGTGTTGCCAGCAATAAAGCATTTGCTGTTATAGAACTCTTGGCTATTTGTAATGGGGTTTTTTTCTGATTAATATTTACCAATTTTGACCATATCTATATTGCTGAATGAATTAGAGCAACATTCTTATCTTCAAAGATAAATAATATAAAACCCAACACATTTACAATGTTTAAAATGTAAAACTACTAATGTTTAAAGTATTTTTCCTTTCTCCTTTTTTAATTTTTTTTATTCTTTTCTTCAAAAGGTCCACAACAAATTTTGGGAATAAGCTACCAGTCAGAGTTGTAGTACTTAATCTCATACCTCCTTATTTTTTTTTTAACTATGGCAATGTAGGTTTAAGTGTACAAATGAAGTTTTGAAGTCCATCACTGCAGTAACAACAGTTAAAAATGCTTTTCTCTCTATATCTATAACTTCAATTCATATAATTTTCTTCTCATTTGCTCATTTTATCATAGATTATTTTAGTTTTGATTAGTTTGAAAATGTAATATTAGAACTCACTTGGTGTTGTAATAGTAGAACTATCTTTGCTATTTGTCTTAATTTTTTGCCTAATTTTACAGGTATGATGAACAGGACAATTTTCAGTACAGGTCACCACTAAAGCTTCTTTTTATCACTAAATTTCTCCATTATTTCTCTCTGTTTCCTGAAATAGATTTGCTAATCTGTGAGAATACAATATATTTTATGTCTAATAATTCTGAAAATAGTTTAATTTTCTGGTGTCATATGTGAGTAACTTTAAAAGTCAAAAGTTTTTGAAAATCCAAGCTCATTCTATCACACTCAGGCTTATCTGAATGCTTAGTGAATACTTTAGAAAACTCTGAAAGGTTATTAAAACATAACTTTTTGATATAAAAACTAGCATTAGTTCTTCCACAATCTTCTGTTTCTTCATTTGTAAACAAATTCTGATTTGCAATATAGAATAAACAAGTTTTCCTTGTTTTCCCCACAAATCTGTTCTTCATATCCACAAAAAGCCTTTCCTAACTTATTTTCTTGCTACCTCCCTATCATCTAAAAACAAGGAAAATTTAAGTGATAGTTAACATACCAGTTAACAGTTTGGTAATTCCATATTTGATTTATTTTAGAACTTTTGTTTGAAATAACTTAGTCCTATGTCTTTTATTGATATGCTTTAAAAGTATACTATTAGTGTGTGGTATTTTATTATATCCTACCCTATAAAGACAGTGATTTGGAATAAGAATCTGCCTAAACTCATTTGCTGTGAACATTAATACAAATCATCTAGCATTTCTATTATGTTTTATCTTTCCTTTAATTGCCTATTTTTGAGATGATCATCTGTCAATCCTATCACCTCTCTTCAAAACCTTCTATTTCTGATGTGCTAGAAGATTTTAATATTAGTTTTAATGCCTATTGCTAGTTGCTCATTAATTCTTTTTTGTATAGCCTTTTGTCTTTACAATTCTTTGACAGGATTTATGTTCCACTTATGAAAGAGAATTTTCTTATTTGTCTAATCTTCACTAGGCACGTAACTACTTCAACTTTTCTTTCTTTCTTTCTTTCTTTCTTTCTTTCTTTCTTTCTTTCTTTCTTTCTTTCTTTCTTTCTTTCTTTCTT
>JAYDZK010000001.1:71943208-71966050 GCA_034509185.1 Euphonia xanthogaster
CTTTCTTTCTTTCTTTCTTTCTTTCTTTCTTTCTTTCTTTCTTTCTTTCTTTCTTTCTTTCTTTCTTTTTCTTCTTTCCTTCTTTCTTTCTTTCTCATCCCTTTAAAGTCATTGCTACCCAATTACATTAAAAATCTCTAGAGTGTCTCTTGAAATTGCTTTATTTCCTAAACTTATTCTATTGAATTTCTATTTCTGTTGTTATCCATGTTAACTGAATCCTAATGAGGATTCCCTTATTAAGCTTAAGGATTCTCTGAAATAAATGCCTAAATTCTCAGCAGGCAATAAACAGTATTATACTTCAAGAAAATTGTTGAAACTTAAAGGAGCATGAATAACAAAGTACAATGAACTGAGTGCATCTGAAATGAAGCAGCCTTTAAAAAGGGTCAGCAAATTATTCTGAGCACCATTAACTTAAAACACGGTAGAAATATAAAGCTAGAAATTAATAATTGCAAACAAAAAATCTTGGAGTGCAGCAGATGAGAGTTTGTACTTGCTACAATCAACACTTATTAGCTATGCTTATGGCAAGCAGAAATACCTTGGCAGATGGCAACACCATTGTACACCACAAATATGAAATGCAGTTACTAATATTTACATTTCAGTACTCAAAATTACTTACTATCTCATTTGGATAGAGAAAACTGTTAGTTCCCCTTTCTTCCTCTCTGAATGGAGGGGCTTTAAGTTAAAAACTGTTTTAACAAAATTTATATGATTTAGAGCATTTAAATTTGAGAAAAGTGTTTAAAACAAATGAAATTGTCTTTGCCCAGAGTTTTAACTAAGTACGTTTTCCCTTACTATTAGTCACGTAAGTTGAGCTGATTTTCACTCAGTGGCTGCCCAAGGAAGGCTTCAACTGTTTCTGGTAACATTGCAGGATCTTACAAGAGCATTCATAGTCAGAGAGGATGTAGCACAGATTGTAGCAGCAGAGATTTCTTCCTGACTTCTGGAGGTCCCTAAGTATGTTGTTTGATTAATAAGTGACTAACCTTGTGTCTTACTGAAACTTCTTTCAGGTTTTTATGGAAGTATTAATAAAGTAAAAGTTTTTTCTGTAATGACAACAAAAACTGAAGTAGCGAATAAGAGTTGCCTCTCACATATGTCAAGAGACAGCAGGACGTGGGACACTTTTTTACCTCTTATATAGAGTAATTATCATATTTTTAAAGCAATGTTGATTATTTTTCTCTTAGGAAGTAATTTTGCTGACAAAAATTTCAAGTATTCTTATAAATATTGCATTTATATATTTTCTTTCAGTCAGTTCTAATATGAGATTTGCAATTAGATACAAGCAGCTGATAAAGTCTTTCATTCACAGTTCTGCAAGAGGCATAAAACCTTTATTCCACCAAGGTCATGACATATTTATTACTTAGATTCATGTTATACTTCTGAATTTCACAATATAGCAGAAATAACCACAAGATACGAAAAAATTGGTGTGACATAAAATCTGTTTCAAAGCAATATCCAGAAACGTTAATAACACAGGAAGAGATTAAATACCTTTTTTATTCTTTTCATAGATTTTGTTAAAAGGAAAAAAAAAGGAAATATTTTGGTTTACATGGAAGAAGAATAAAAATATTTTCTACTGTGATTCTTTTAGAAATATAAATATGAAATATGAAGAAGAAGATTACCAGGTCTGCTACCTGAGAAAAGAGCACAATGCTCTGCTCTATTAAAATATTATATAAAAAAAAAAAGAAATTAAGTATTCAAAAAGACATGCATATGCACGATGAAATTTTAATTCCTCTTTCTCCTTCTTAAGGTTATGTGGAAATAGTGCAGCCTGTATTGAGTTCCTGTGCAACATATCACTCATGTCAAAAAGATAAAACATGATCATGTGCAATTGGCATCCAGGCTAAATGTAAATTCTATTGAGATCTTTAGTCTTTTCTCTGATCATTGAAATATTTAATATGCCTTAATTTCATCTAGGAATAGACTTGAACTAGAAATCATAGGATAAAATCACGATTCATGGACTTCTACCAAAATTCATGAAACTATTTTTTCATCATATCCTGACATAATAATTTCAAAAATAAGCTTCTGATTTACAGATTCTCGCTTCTTATGCTTTAGAAAATACTTTTTTCTTTTTGGTAATTGCACTGTCCCTATATTCCCACTGCATTTGAAACTTGGCATATCTGTTATTTCAATAAATTAGAATGGGGTTTGAGACTCCTTACATTTAATTTGAGATATTGATACTGTGAAAGGAAATTTACTTGCAAATTTAGTCAAAATTAGCCTAGGCAAATTGAGAATACGGCCTAAATGAAGTTTCTGTGATGTTTCCGGGCAACTCGGTTTGTGAAAGCCCCTGGGGCCCCTTTAGATCATTGGAAAGATCTATGGGCATAGAATGTTCCAAGGGGTAAATTCTAGTCTGAAAGAACAAGTTTCTTTCGAGGAACACCCAAATTGTGGGACTTTGAGTTGCTCTTTCTGTCTGCTGACCATCAGCAGAAGGCCACAGGCTCTATGTTATCGTATTTTCTTGGAGAGATTATTTTCAGTAGAGGCGCTAAAAAAAAAACAAACAAACAAACAAGCAAACAAAATTAGGGGAGAATCAGCTTTGGAACCAGGTAGCTTGTCAAGCCCTTCAGATTCTCTAACTGTGGGTCAAAATGCCCCAATGGGAAAAGTCGTGTGAAAATTGTGGCCTGAATGTGGGAAATATTTTTAATACTGTTTCATGATTTTAAGGCCTTTAGCTTCTGCGCTTTTGCTCCTCAAGTACCTTTTGGTACTGTACTTGAGGAGTACTATACCTTGGTACAGCACCAGTACAGTAACAAGTCTTTCCCTTTCTATTTTTTTTAATTTAATGAATTACGGAACGTGAAAACTTTATGCCTCGTGAGCATCAGCTAATTGAATTGCATAAAACTCCCATAAGGAAAGAAAATACATCAAGGTTGATGAGGTTGATTATGCCAGAATTTGATAGGTGAACCTAGAGCTCCCCAATCCAAAATCTGCTGGTGAAGAAAGAATATGTTAAGTATAAAAAAGATTTGATTTCATTTGTATCAGTACTGTATATTTAGCTGTCCCATTTTGCCACACACAAAATATGTTTCTTGTATACAACATGTCTGGTAGTCATCAAATTTCCTGTCTTCGGACCAGCTGAGAAAAATCTATACAGAAGAATATTTTGCTTTCAATGGACTTTGATGCACTACTGGGCTGAATTCAGAGTGTAATCTGTAAAACATACATTGTTTCAAAGTTCTGATGCTTCACTTCTCTGATGGTGCAATGTCATCTTTTGCCAGCTTTCAATTTGCGAAATATCAGCAACACAAATCTTAAATCTTTAGAACTTTTTTGGAGTTAGTGTCTAAATAAGCATCTTATAGAGGTATGATGCAAGTCAATAAAAACTTCCATAGCATTAGGAATGCATCCAAAGTTGGTGTCTGAATTATTGGAACCCTATCTCCCATCAGTTTCTGAGTCCAGCATGTGCTCCAGCAATGGCTAGACCTTCAGGCAGGTTTGAGACTGCATTGCCTCAAATTCCCTTGTGTTGGAGCCAACCTGAAGCCACACTAGTTGTGAAAAGTCTCTGATGTGGACACTGAGGCACAAAAAGTTATGTAACTTACCACTGCCTGTGTGCCAGGTTTCAGCCAATAGTCAATTACCTTTTTCTGCAACTGGGAAACATATTTAAATTATACACTATCAATTAGTAAAGCACTACTGAATGACTCTTCTGCTTGGTTTAGTTTTTTTTTACTTCTCTTAAATTTATATACACTGGTTTTTGGACATGCCCTATATTTAAGTATGCACAATGCATTATAAATTCTACATTTTCATTTTCACTTGTGAACATGGACCAATACTTTCTTTTTGCTACATATTTTTGCAGGTTCTGAATCATGCTTGAAATTTGTATTTGTTCCTTTCACTTATAAACTTGCTTTTCTTGGAAAAAAAATAGCTATAATTTTATGATGATCATGATTTTTAAAAATTTCTAATATGTTATTCTCATAGTATTGGTTTTTAAATCAGTGACATGGAGAGAAGCAGGATATGATATTATTATCCAACTTCCTCTTGCAAAAGATAGAATGGAGTAAGCATTGACATTTCATTTGATATTACCTTTCTTAACTTAAAAAGCACAGTGCAGGAATATTAACTATCATGCTGCTGCTTTTGTGATTTTTTTGTATTACAAGGGAAACATGATGCATTACTGGGATATTTTAAAACACTTTTGCTAATTACATATTTATACAGAGTGATTTCTGTATCCCTTAGGCTTTAATTAGTTTCTTTGCTATTACTTGTAAATTTTTAATAAGATACTGAACTTGCTGAAGCTTCTACTGGATATGATTCTGTGGGTAAATTTTTGACCTTTTTTTCCTCCCAGAAAAGTAAGAATAAGCAAAAGTAAATAAGTATCTCACTTTCTTGACTTTGTTGTTTATTTTACAGAAGGATAGTGTGAGGTGATATCCAATGGGTCCAATACTGTTTTGAAAGGAGTCCAAGAGACTTACTTCTGACAGTCCCACCCAGTTGATAGTATGAAATTGTTTTCCTGTAGTGAAGATTTGCATTTCTATAGAAGAAATCTATCAATGAGATGGTATTCCTTCTGTCACATCTGGTTGAAACTGAGAAATCAATGAGAAGAGTTTATGCACTGCTGTGCACTTGCCAGAGAAAAAATTTAAAAAGCAAATGTTTTCCATATTATCTTCCTTAGCTGTATCTGTGCTCTTCATATCATTTTTATCTCAAATCACAAAAGATGTTATTTTAAGTTCAAAACATTAGAAGAAGGAAAAGGAAAGCAGAAAGAGAAAAAAAGAAAGGAAAAGAAAAAGAAAAAGAAAAAGAAAAAGAAAAAGAAAAAAAGAAAAAGAAAAAGAAAAAGAAAAAGGAGAGAAAAAAAAGAAAGGCAAGAGAGAAGGAAAAGTGAGAGAAAAGGAGAAGTTACTAATTGTGGTGTTGTAAGGCATGGTTTTTTTTCAGCAAGAGAACTGATTCATTTCAGCTCTTCCTGCCACCTTCAGCAATCTTTTCTGTTTTAGGAACACAATTTGCTTTCCCTTAGCTGTCAACAAAGATACTAGTAGCATCATAAAGTATTCTATTAAAATTATATGAGCATATCCTATTTAAAAAATATAAATTTACCATTAACCTGAATGAAATCAGTGGTTTAGTTAAGCATGGTCCATAAAAACATATACACTAAGACCACTTAAACTGACTTGATAAAGGAGCACTGAAATTGTCTTCTCTAGGCAAGAACTTCTCAGTCAGCTTTCATTGTCATCTCACTCATTCCCACCCCACCCTCCATATAGTAATTTAATCCTTGTTAAATATTTTTTTCTCTTTGAGGGACCACCAACTTTTCTCAGGTTTTATGTTATGTTCTGTGATGTGTCCATTGTTGAGCTGCCGAAAGCCAACTGTGCTTGGCCTGGGGAAATTCCTGGCAACCTCTCACCCTTGCTACCAACGCATAACTCCTTCAGGAAATTATCTGCACCAACAGTTTTATTTTTTAGCTGAATACCAAGAAGTAAGAGGCAAAGGTGTAGGTGTTTGGATCCTTAAATATCAAAAAATATGTAGGAATGTATCATTATATTTGCTTCACCTATAAGATTGATCCAATATGAGCAATTAAATTTTCAGGCCTCTAATTTCAACTACTTGAGCTCCCCAGGTGATCCACTGAATCCTAAGAGAGCCATTTGATTGTATCTACCAATGTGAGCAGTCCAAGAATTCTACCGAATAGTCACCTTAACATGTGACTACTGTTAGGATAAATAGGCTCCTCCATTCTGCCCTTATGTTAAAAAGTCTTCCTCAAATTAAATTATGTCCTCATCACAGAGCTCCTTTTCCCTCTATTCTCTTAGAATAAGAAAATATACCTGAAAAAATATGCATTTTATTTTTTGGGTTTTGATCCTTGTTGGCAATAATTATTAACAGCAGGAATTTATGGAGGGAAACGTTCAATAGTTGTGCAATGAATGCAATACTGGGCACAGATACACCCCTTATTTGCAAATTTGCTATTGGGACAGAATATTTGAATGTATTCCTCAGTGCATCCTTTATAACTATGTACCATTAAGAGGTCTTTTTTCAAAATGTAATGCTCTCTACTAATTTTATTTCAAAGCAGCATAACATTTCTCTGTTTCATTACTAATTCTTTTGTGTATACATTTCTTATCTTTTATTAATCACAAATAACTTTCTTAGATTTACAACTTTGTAATTGGTCTCCAAGTAATATACACAGGTAGATTTGTAATTGGTCTCCAAGTAATATACGCAGGTAGATTTGAAAACTGATACTGAAACACAAGAAAGCTATGTACTCAAAAGCTACTGAATATCTGACTTCTGCATTCTCAGTGTTTGGTCTCTTTCTCTGCAAATTATTATGCATTTTGTACATGACATATAAAGTGGTACAGAGGTTAAATTCAACATTCCAGTCAGCCAAGGGAGATGTATCTTGTTGAACAATGTTTCTGGAAAAATAATTAATTTTAAAGAAAATAATTGTTTATGTAAATAAAGACAAATGTCTGAATCAAAATTAATTTATGTTCTGTTTTCCCGTAAAGGAAAAAATTTTAAAGGAAACCTCATTGATTTTTTTAGTTTTGGCAATAATGCAAAACCACAAATGGTGCTGATAATTCTTAAGTCCACCTTGGGAGTTATGTGTAGTGTATTTCCATTCCTTTTGCAGTACATAATTAATTATTGTCAGAAAAATTGATCAGGATTCTGCTTTAATTTCTAGATGGATCTTTTTGTTTAGGCGTACTCTTCAAAGAGTCAAAATCAAACTTCTTAAGTATTAGCTGAGATACTCAGTTTTATTCAGACTCCCCACAGGGGGTGGAAGAAGTTATAATTCATTGTAGGTGGTGCACAAGTAGAATAGTTTTAATTTATTGTAATTTTAGCTATTTTAGAGTTATGCAGATTGCCTAGTTGTGTAAGCTCCTTCCATAGTCAGATGAGAGAGACAAGTATCTCCAGAGGCTTTTACCCAATCACCTGAAATACCTGGTGTAAAAATCTCTTTGTGATTACTTGCTTTTCAGATACACCCAAATTTACACATTATTCTCAAGCTTCTGATGAAGTCTGCCAAAGAGAAAGTATCAGGAAGCAGGTCACATTGCGTTTATTGCTATTCTTGTATTTAAAAATGTTTTAGCCAAAGAAATAAAATTAACTTTTCTTTCTTTTTTTTTTTTTTTTCTTTTTCCCTGAAACAACATTACTCTTAATTAAATGTTAAATAAGTTATGGATTGCCTCTGCTCTCTGGAAACAATTAAAAAAAAGAAAAAAAAAAAAAGGAAAAAGAGAAACTGAACAGGCCACAGATTTTTTTCTCACAATAAGTCAGGTGTTCCTTCAATAAACTAGAGGACATATGTTAAGAAGAAACAACCAATGTTTCTTCATTACATCATCCAAAACATTATACATAATTTGTCATATCTGAAGAGTATTTATCAGCATCTCTTTAAAAGATCATAAGGAGCAGAAACTCCTTAAACAATTTATTGATTTATTTGCTAGTCTTCACACTTAGATTTTTCATCCCCCAGTGCCTATCATAAATGTTGGCATCTCCAACAGAAGCATATTTTAATGAGCCAATTTATGCAAGCAGTTTAAAATAAGTGCTTTGCTATGAACTTAATACATAGTGTAGCTTTTCACTTAATGGCTTCTGGGAACACCATTACTTCCTCGTGATGCATCTGAGTTTAATACATAGTCAAATGACTAGCAAAAATTTTATTCAGTGGCTAGACTAGACACATTCATCTCATTCTCCTCTTTAATATACCCTAGTATTTTTCAATATTTGATACTTTTAATTCTCCAAGACCAATAAAAGGTGTTTTTTTTAATATCTACTCTACATATTCAAATCTGAATCCTTCCTTTCTTCATAGTGGAAAGAAATATTTCTGGTATTTTTAGTTTTTTTTACCTTGACAGAAATACACCGAACATATTACCAGGTTTATTTTCATTAGTATTTGGCACTGTTGAATTAATGTAATAAAAAAAACCCCAGAACTGAACCTAGACATGAAGAGATGATAAAGAAGTGAATAAAAACCACTGGATTATTCTCCTGTCAATGTAAGGCAGTGAAAATATGAAGTGACAGGCACAGAACACAATGCCAGTTTCTTACAGGCAATATATATTTTTTAAATCCTATCAAAAGTTCCCCCCTCATTGACTTAAACAGGCTAAAGAGAAGAGTAAGAATTCTGATCAGCTTGTTTATTTGTTTATTTGCTTGTTTTTTAACCTGTTTCACACCATACACACCTGAGACCTAACTAACATTTTATATGTAGTCTGTTGCAGTCTTTTTCACCAATGCAGTAGATTAACATTGATCAGCTGCCAGATCCTCAAATCCAGCCACTGGCTCACTCCTTTCCAACAGAGTGAGAGAAATAGATGAAAAAGATCATAGAGGTAGAAAGAGGTAGTTCATAAAGGTAGAAAGATCACTTACCAATTTCCATCACTGCTAAGACTTGGGGAAAAAAAACATTTATTGCCAATTAACAATAGAATTGGGTGGTGAGAAAAAAAGATAAAAAACTAAAACACCTTCCTGTCACCCTCACTCTTTTTACACAGATGGAACTTCACTCATTCATTCCCGTGTCCTCAATCTCCTTCCTTGCTTTTGCTGCTTCCCAAGTAGCGCACAAAGGATGAGAGATGTTGGATTACAGTTAGTTTGTAAGACTTCCTCTCTGCCTTTCCTACCTCTTCATACTTTCCCCTTGCTCTGGGGTGGGTCCTTCCCACAGATTGCAGTCTTTTGGGATGAGTCCGCTCCATTATGGGTTCTCTGCATGGACCGCAGTTACTGTCAGAAATTTGCTCCAGAATGGGCCCTTCACAGACTGCAGTGTGGTAATTTCTTTCAGTGTGGTCGTCTCCATGCATTGGAGGGAAATACCTGCTCCACTTTGGTCCTCTCCATGGGCTGCTGGAGAATATCTACATATATTGGAGTCCCTCCCCCACTCCTTTTGCTCTTACCTTGCTGTTCATAAGGTTGTTTCTCGGTCTCCTGGGCAGCATTTTTTCCTTTTTTTAGCTTTTTTGCATTACAATAGAAATGTACCACCTTGACTATACTATGACATTCAGTTGTGCCATTCAAGGGGTCCCTTGGAGCCCTGTGGAACCACCTGTGTTCAACACTGGGTACGTCCTGATAAACCGAATACATCAAAATATTGACAAATAATTTCTTATTACACAAGAACATGTTCTCTATATGATTTCAAACCTGTACTGGAACAGTGTTCAGTGCTACCAAATAGTATATTTGGAAAAGCTAATCTTAGCTTTCAGTATTGACCACGCTCCACAGGGCCTTATCCCAACCTCACAGCCACTAAAGACCACTGAAGAGAAACAGAAGATAACCCAGCATGTAGGTCCTCTAAAACCTCTGAAAACTGTGCACTTCTGGAGAAGAGAAAGAAAACCAAGTAATACAGATGCAGGTGCTACAGACCTTTCAGGCATGTACAGAAGAAACGTAAGTTTTGAGTAAATAAAATTAAAAGGTTATTTTTAAGTTGAAATAATAAGGCTAAATAAATCCTTCTGATCCTTTAAAAAAAAAAAAAAAAACCCAAAAAAAACATGAATTGTTTTTAAACACATCTGATCGACTCAGGCATATTTATAAAGAGAACATTATACATTATATAACATCAATAATAATTTCCTGGTGAATGCACCCAGAGATGTCATTTAATAAGTTAATGTGAAAAATATGCAGCTTCTAATTAATATTACTGTTTAGATAACTAGGCAAATAAAATCACAGAAATAACCAAAATTTTTATACATCATTTTGTTTTTATACTTTCTGTGCACTCTTTTCACTTGCATCTTTCACAGGTCACAGATTCTTAGTCCTTACAGTGCTACAATTTCCTTTGTAAATGTAAAATCTTTATTTGAACATAAGTAGCAACTCCCTGATGTTTAACCTTTAATTCTTTGCTCTTTTCATTCCAGTCAACTAGCAAATACAGTAGGCATTTTTTTTCTACTGCTGAGTAAAGCATACTTTCTGACATATCAAAATTATTTGTTTTAAGTTTGTCCATTAGTGCTTCGAATCTAGTAACCATGCAACACATTGACTCATTGCACTTCCTTAAATATCAAATCTGGTAGCCTTATTCTTTGCAAAATACGATTTCACAAGAAAGAAAACATGATACAAAGGTTTTCAGTCTGCAACTCAAATTTCATCACCCTTAAGTAAATACTTTGCCTTCTAGAGACGAAAATAATTGCAATTGGCGTTCTTTCTGAGGTAAAAAGTAATGTAATTACACTAACTGAATTTGAATGGGATAAACTTCAAGACCCCATTCCAATACATTTATTTCTTGCAGATTTTTTATGGGAGTTAAAAATCCTGTCCAATAAAGGACTGAATTATGTGTCTAGAATGTTGTTCCAAATTTAAAAGTATTCTCAAATTTGTCTTATATTTTACCACTAAAGAATTAATCCTCTTACAATGGGCTAATACTTTCAAGTATCCTAATGCTCAGTAAAATGCCAAATAAAATGAATAGAAGGTAGGACATTATTATTAGTACTAGTATTAGTATTAATCATCATCATATCATCATCATTATCATCATTATCATTAGTATTGGTATTACATGAAGAATGAATCCACCTAGATGATGCATTTAAAATAAGGAACCTTTGTAGGTTTTAAGGTTTTCCTGTTTACCATATGGACAATTTAACCCCCTTAGAATATTTTTATTTTCAGACTATAACTATGATTTTTCATATATCACCAAAAATGCTGAAAGAACAAATAAAGAAGTATAAAATCACAAAATCATAGAAGAATGGAATCTAGTCCACCCTCTGCTACAATGGTTAGGGAAATCTTCAACTAGACCAGGTTGCTCAAAGTTCCATCCAACCTGACCTTGAAAACGTCCAATAATAGGGCTTCCACAACTTCTCTGGGCTACCTGTCCCATTGTTTCACCATACTCATGGTAAAATATTTCTTTCTTATGTCTAGCCTCAATCAACCCTCTTTGAGTTTCAATCCATTGTCCCTTGTCCTACCACTATCAGTCCCTCTAAAATCTGTCACCATCATTCTTATAAGCCTGCTTTAGGCACTGGAAGGCTGCTCCTTCCAGTGCCTAAAGCAGGCTTATAAGGTCTCCTCGGAGACTTCTCTTCTCCAGCTTTAATAAGCCAAATTTCCTCAACTTTTCTTCACAGAAGGATGACTAGAGGATGGGCTGGCACACTGTGTATAGAGAAGGAGTTTGGCAGATGGAAGCTACTGAAGTCAAGGTTTCCATACGTCTTGAATTTACACTCTGATTTTTAATATAAGCTGAAACCTGTACCAGTGCATCTGTTTTCTTCTCATTTTCAGATGGATCAATAGATAGACAGGTAGATAATTGATAGAAAAGACATCTATTGTATGCGCAAATCCCTTCTCCATTTTGCTGTCATTTATGTCTGAAGCACAATAAAACTGAGTCATGATTTCTTAGCCTTGATTGGTTTAAAGACAAATCTTGAAAGCAAACCCTACTCTTTAGAAAATTAAAGACTTGAGAAATATCAGAATACAATTTTACCCTCTTCACAGAACAAGATGTATAATTTTCAATAGCACAGAGTGCTGTCATACAAATGTTTGAGAAGTGTAAACTTATAATGATCAGTGAGAAAAAAAGAAATACCTTCCATTAAAAAGATACTGCCATTCCAAAACACTATTGATCATCTTTGTCAGATACAAGACATTCTGTCAAAATGTTGTTATTTCTACTGAAAAGTTCTCAAAGTTCTTTTATTCATGTCTCTGCTTGAATTGTCTCTAGTCTTTAGTCAATGGATGGAAGATCTGTTGGTGGATAGAAGTGGAAAAGGACATGCAAACATCAGCTATAATTGTGATTTTTTTAAACTTGGATCAACTTGGAATGCACAACTGTTATGCCCTTTAGAGGAAATGCAAACATTGGTACATCTAAACCACCCCTTTATAATGGAGGACATTACTGCACTTACTAAGACAAAATTCTCATTCATATGGTGAAACAAGGGAGGCTGACAAAGTGTCAACAAAAAAAGGCAATGATAAAATTATAAAATAAAGATAATTGCATCTGGCAGCACATGAAAGAAAAAAAAAAGAATTGCAAAATAAATCAGGATGAGAGGAAAAACTGGAATTCATCTAGGACTATAGGAAAAGTGTTTAGTGCTAGCTAAATGTTAGTCAATTTAATGATAGTGGAAAAAAAAATGACAGGTTTAATTAATTAAGGAATGAATTAACAAGGGTGCTTAACTTGAAAATCAAGACAATTATTTATCTGAGTCTATTTTGAGGGAGTGTTTCACAAAAGAATTTAGATAAATACAAAAATAATAAGAGGAAAAAATTTCTATGTGATTCTTTAAGTTCAGAAAACCTAAATGTAAAGGATCAAAATATGAAGACATTCCATCTTGTAAGACAATTATCATAAAGAAGAACATAGTCAATCTTTTCCATCCACTGGAAAGCAATAAGAAAATCCCTTAATATGAAGCACAGGATACCAAGGTGTTAGGATCCTATTTCCCCACTTCCACAACTCCACAGGTAATTAAAACATTGGGATAAGCTAAAGATTAAACAACTCACATAAGTTCATTGAAGAAGTTAATGCTTCTTATAACCCTATTGAACTAACAAAAGAATTACATGGATTGGGATAAAAAAATTCAAAAATAGCTATTTATAAATGCACTTATTGTTAGCTAAATTTCCCTGAATTTCTGCTGTCTAGAAGGCAAAACTGTAAGAGAATTGTGTAGAATTTAAGCTAAGTGTAAAAAAAAAAAAAATTAAATGGGCTAAATTAACTTCAGAAGTTAATTTTTGTCTCTGTTACCTAACAAGAACTGCTTTCTTTATGGGATTCTTTTTTTGTCTCTTTGTTTATTCTTTATTGTAGTATTTGTTTGTGTGCAGATTAATATTACAGAACAAATGGAAGACTAAGTCATTTTAAAATTTGTGTTGTTCCGTTAGTCAGACATTTTAAACTGGTAAGTTCAGAAATATCTTCATTTGGGCTTTATCACACAATCCTGCTCTTCAGTAGATCCATTGAGAATCAATATCCATAAAAAAAAGACCATGCAGCAATTGCAACATCTTTTCTGGGGTTTGTTTTGGCTAATTGTATGTATCTAATTCGATATTTCCATGTTCCCTAATGCTACATTTATATTATTTATTTGAAAGCACAGTATTAAAAACTGTTTTTTTAGTTTCTGTTACTATTCTGATATGAAGTGCTTCTCTAAATCAGACACAAGAGCAATGGCTCTGTATTTTATTTCTAATAGCCCTATTTTCCAAGATAATGAAGAGCCAAAAAGAGTGTTCTGATTGCATGTCTATTTTCATTCATTTGAAAAGATTCTTTGATACTGTTTTCTTCCTAAAAATTTGTTGTAAACTCAATGATGGTAGGCACTACTAAAAATTTATGATTGTAAATGAAGACCTACTGTTACTTCAGATCTTTATTGAAGTTGAGTATAATGTTCTGCATAACTGCAGTAGGTCTATATTTTATTGCAAATGTTGTTTGGTTGTTAGGTTTTTTAGGGGGGTGAGGGTTTTTTTTTATTTTGCCTATAAAGTTTGCAGAAATAATCATTCTTAAATAGGAGAAAATCATCTGGCATTACTTTTAGATGCATATAATTCTAGTCAGGAAACAATGTGAGACATTCAGGAAAAAAATTACAGGAATGCTGCGAACCATAAATATACACATGTATATTTCCTTTTTGTCACTTGAGAAAAGACCTACGTGAATGTGGTGTAATTCAGGGAGTTTTTTTTAAAGTCTCAGAAATAACAGTTAATGTTATTGAGTTAATGATGTAGGAGTGACTGAGTAAGCCAGGCTGTTATTGTTCATGCTGAAAAGACCTATTTAATAAGTAACTTGTAGTTATTTACCTGGTAGGATAGGTTGCTTGCCCTAGTAAGTAACTTGATATATCAGAAACATAACAGGTTGAGTTTACAGGCTTTTAGTATTATTTCTCTAAATTTTGATTAATCTGTAAAAGGAATACAGATATTTTTAAATCAGTGTTCATTATTATTGGGGGAAACTTATCCTCTTTCTGAAGTTTTATTAATTGATTAGAAGCTCTGTTTTATATAAATAATTGAAGCACATAAAGAAAGTGGACTGAAATATTTAAGACAACTGAATTTAAACTTACAATGTAATCAACTCAAACAACCTTGTTGCTTAAACAAAGAAAAGGGAAAGATTCAGATGTCTAATAAGCCTCTTTCTCTTAGAGCAGTAAAGCTCTTCCATCAGATATTGAGACACACTCAGTGCAGAAATGAGGTGTATCAGTGCCTTAGCCAGTGCCTGTGCCTTATATGTTCCAGACTGCACTCATGATTGCTCTTATTCTTTTTCCATTGAGTTTTCAATCTTTGTTTGTATTCAGTGATACTGACTAAACATGAATCACTGCCAGCATGGATTTCTTTGTTAAAAAAAAAAAAAAGGATTTGAATCCAATCTGACAGGAATAAATCAAATTCATTTTTCCCACTACCTGGATCAGGGTTTCAATTACCGTATTATTAAACACATTTGCTGTTGTTCTTTGCTAGCAAGTCCAGAGCGTTCATTGTGTATATCCAAAAGTCTCAGTAAAACCTTTGATTCAATGCATAGTTTTAGGCTTTGAATCATCACTGCTTCAGAGGCCTTATTCTTTCAGGGTTGCATAATAAAGCTGATGGATTTCAGCCACTCTTTTTCCAAAAGGATAATAATGGATCAAAGCCTAAAATTAGATACATTGTATAGTTAAAAGTGGAAGAAAGGTGAGGAGATAGGCCAAGGAGGTCAGTACAGCAATAACCCAGACACAGCTTATAATAAAACTCTTAATGCTTTGTTAAGTTTAGTATTTTACTTTGTAAAATATTGTTATTTATATTGTTATTTTCTGTTTAATACAGACTTCAGAAACTCATTAAATTCACCATTAAGTGTACAATATTTTTTAGTTAAATCATCTATCTAAATCAAAAATCAAATGTGAATTTACACTTTAAATAATGAAAAAACTAGAATTTTTTGTTGGTTTTGTTTTTATTTTGTAGGGTTAAAGTATATATAGCAAACTGTTCTAGTCTGATATAAGGATAGGACACACTCTCCAAGAAAGCATTGGACATAACTTTCAGGAAGCAACTCTGCATGAATCCATAATTGCTAACATCTATTTATCATTCTCTTAAATGAAATGAGTGTGTGGCTGTTTCATCATTTAGGGGTTTTTATATGAACATTTAAACTATGTGAGATTTGGGGATATTTTTTCAATAGAAATAAGAAAAAAAATTCTAAGGTCACAAGATTGAAGATTAACTTTTAACAGTGGCTTTTTAAAATACTCAGGTGTTATTTAAGACATTTAAGTAATAAATTCAATTTTTAAAGTATTCTGGGGTCACCAACTTCTCTAAATTTTGTTCTTCAAAATGTGTGGTCTTATTAATCTATCCTTAATCAAATTTTAATATCACAGAGGATACACAGCAAATGATTGTACTTCATTCCACCTGATTTTTCGGTTGAGCACTGCCAAAAGTGTGCACAAAATTTATGTTAAACAAACCTACTATATAGATTTCTGTTCTTAATAATAAAAAAAAAGTTTCACACATATTTATAAACATGCTTCATTTAAACCAAGGTAAATGAAAATTATACTTTTCATTACTTGCAAAAATTGGGGGTATTTTTTTCCCAAACTTGATTAAAATTGGTGGGCATATGTTTTCCTACTTGTATAGCACAAATTGGCTCATCCAGAGAATATAGTATAATATGACAATTTTCACAATTGATTAAATATGTCAAGTGGTTTGGATTAGTCTCTGTCCACTTCCTTTTAAGTCAGTACAAATCCAAACTGCATTTATGCATTCAGAAATGTTCTTGTCTAATATCCTATTCTCTTTGAGGAGAAAACTGGCTGTCCAAACACCTCTTGCTGATATACACTGCATATGAACTGCAGAAGTGCAGACATGGAAAGTAGCACTGTAGCACTGACAGATCTTGGAGATAGATAAAACATGATTTCCATTAGTATACATTAAAAAGAAAGGAAGAACAGGGCAGAGAAGAAAGGATGTCAGTCTCAGATGGAATTGTTTGAAACATGTTTGGTCAGCACGGATAAGCTCTAACATTTCCATGCATGTTAAATTATTCCCAAAAGGGGTATTCCCTTTATTTGAATAATTTGTAAACTTTTAACAGGATAAAACCAAACCAAACAAACCCTAGAAGTTACACTTTCAGCTGAAAACTTGCTCTGTTGGCTCTGCATTAGATTGCTACCTACTTTTGAATGTGGTTTTATGTTGTTCACACCTTTCAAAGGTTGCAAATTTTGTCATTATGTACATATTTTTCACCACTGAAGCAGAAAAGAAAATAAAAGCCTCATGCAATCAAAAAAATGAAGAAAAGACATTCTTCAGCAGGACTTTTGTTCCTTTCACAACAGAAATGCAAGCGTACATAAAGCAGAATTGAAAAAAGCAGAAAAGTTCTTAATGTAGTCCATAATTCATTGCCACAATCAAAATACTTATTTCTTTCATAAGAAATTGCTAGCCCTTTTCACAGAAGACTACTATTTTACAAAGACATTTATAGAGGCAAAAGGAAATACTGAGGCTGAAAAGAAAATATTCACACATAAACCCTAAAATGCATTTAATTACCAAAAATGCCAAGTAAGAAATTTGAGGTGTCATTTCTGTTTGTTATATAGAAAGCTATTAAATCCTAGGTTTACAAAGTTGGCTCTTTTAGATAAATTAATTGCCCACTATATTAATAAAATTACTTTTGATTTCCTGAATAGGGAATTCAGAAAAGGCTTTTATGCTAAATACTTGTATATTTTCAGATTAAATAGCTCTGGTATGCAAATGTAATTTTAAAAATTGCAAAGCAGCTACCTGCACCACCATCCTGCATATTTATTAGTGGAACTGTAAAGCAACATACCATAGTAAAATTATATTCTTAAAGTTCTATTTGCAATTTAAATTACTTTAACTGGAATGGTAAAATTGCTGGATCTTTGTTCCTCTTTGATACAACAGTGAATAAAAATTCATCTGTGCTACATGATTTATGTTGACATCTTAACTTCTTGTTCAAAGGAAAAAGCCCGAAATATTTTTCTTGGAAAGTTTTTACGTAGGAGCTGCCAACATATTTCTTGACATCAGCATTCAATTGTGTTTTATTAGTCCATCTACCGCAAGATATCATGGTGGTGGATACAGGGAACTGAGTATCCCCAAACATTCTGCAACTTCTGACTTTCTCCTCAGCAAAGATGAAGTCTACATTGTACAAAGAGATAAAGCCATTTTAAAAAGCAGTATCAAATACAGGTTCAGTTTGATCAGAAATTATATGGGTGCATCTAATGTGAAAATACAACAATAAAATATTAACATTTTCTAAAAGTTACATTTCCTTTTAGCAGTTTTTCTTTTTTAGGCATGCCTTCAGATAGGAATGAACTATCAGACATGATTGGCTGACAATGAAAAGGTGCAATAAAAAGCTGGTTTTTTGGTTTTTGGTTTGGGTTTTTTTTTTCCAATTCACTACTGACTTTACTAATGTGTCTTTTTCATTGTATATTGCATTTCAATAGGAATTCCAGAAATATATCTAGGAATATATTTAGAATTAAATATTCACCACTGTAGTAGGGTTGGAAGTTCAATATTAGAAAGCAAGCAAACTTTTGGTTTGATTTGGGAAAAAAAAACCTATTACTTGAACCCTATTGGTCTTACTGTTTATTGATTCAAGTTTAATTACTTTTGAACTACTGACATCCGACTCAGATATCATCTTTACTATATGCATAGACTGGGAGATAAGTTCTTCCATCTTACTTGGAAGCATAGAATCTTGAAAGTCTTTATTAGCACTACTCAACCATGAGCAGAAAACAAAAATAAAAAAGTGGGTTTTTTCTAATATTTTGATCTTTTTCATGCTCTTTGCTTACATTCTTGGGCTGCTTTTAAGTTGTTAGGCTGCTACTGGAAGCAGCCTTAATTCCAGTAAAGTACTGGCTAAAATATCTGAACACAGTGCAAACACACAGAGAAGTCCATGTACATATTTTTCACCACAGAAGCACAAAAGAAAATAGAAGGTTCATTCAATCAAATGCTGATGATATGCTTTTCATTTGCAGTAATGACAATAATCAACACAAACCACTTGAGATACACATTACTGGAATTTCTTTTCTGACTTTCACTAATGCTAATTCTTAAACAAGTTACAATTATTTTCCCCAATGCTATAAAATATCAAAAGAAAACAAAAACAAAAGCAAAGAAGAAAAACAAAAACAAACCAAAGCAAGAAAAAACCAATCACATGAGAAAAAACCCACACACAGTGTTTCTGTTTCAAGTTATGTTGTAATTAATTAGGCCTCAGGTTGATTTCTGCTATGCCTGCGCAGTTCTCTTGCCTAAAAATAACAGGAACACTTCTGTGTTGCTTTCTGAATTCCTCTGTGGGAAAAGGAAGAATATGTTTTATACTACCCCACTTGTCTGCAAAACATGGACTAGCCTGATGACAAATGGAATCAGGAATAAAGAGAAGGATCATAGTTACTTTTTTCTCCTCTATTTTTTCGTTTCTCTTCCCTCAACCTTCCTCTCCTTAGAGTTATTGTTGACAGTGGGAATAAGGATGAGGTTCATTTCACATATCTTAAGTCATCTAGCATAAATCATTCTATTTTTCCCTGAAATCAATGAAGAAGTGTTGACACCTCTGCAGGTGAGTCATTGCACCTTTCCAGCAGCTTATCTTCATACCAGATGAATCACCTTCCTGATTTCCTCTTTTAAGGGACTACAGAGAATTCTGCTCCAAGTTCTCTTTTGCATCAAAAATACTTCTGTTTAGAAATAGTGGTGTAAGCTGATAAAGCTGATAAATTGTTTGAAGTATTCTGATTGGACTTACTAGTGTTTTCCTTCCTTAGGCCAAGGCTTTTTAATTTCGTTAAGAGTCCTGCCAGTCTATTCTTCCAGCCTGTCTAGGTACCTTTTTGCCCACTCCACTCCCAAGTCTGGAATAATTCGTAAATTTTATTTTAAATAGTGCCAGCACAGGAAGAATCTATCAGAGCAAATCCAGAGGAGGGATTGAAGGGCTGAAACACTTCTCCTATAAATAAAAGCTGAGAGAATTTTTATTGTTCTGCCTGGAGAAGAGAAGGTTTTAGGGTGATTTTATTGCAACCTTTCAGCACCCAAAGAATGCTTACAAAAAAAATGAAAAGGGATTTTTTGCAAGAGGACCATGGGTGAATGTTTTCAAAGTGAAATAGGATAGGTTTAGATTAGATAATAGGAAGAAAATCTTTCCTGTGAGGGCAGTGGAGCACAAGAGTAAGTTGCCCAGAGAAGTTGTGGGTTCCCAATCCTTGGAAGTGTTCAAGGTCAGGATGGAAGGGGCTTTTAGCAACCTGGTCTCATGGGAGGTGTATCTGTCTGCAGCAGAAGGATTGGTGCTAGCTGATCTTTAATGTCCCTTCCAATCCCAACCATTCTATTCTCTTCTATTTCTATAGACCAGAAAAGTAAAAGGTTGAAGACAATCTCAAGTATATGGTAGATTTGGATTTTTTCAGGCTTCTGTTATTCCTTTATGTTATGAAGGGCTCTGGGATTTATTTACTTGTTTCATAATAATGAAAGTTTTATATGATGGCTCAGTGTATAAGTACATTAATAGACTTTAAATACCCAGCTAGATTATTTGATACCTTATCAACAAAAACATTTCAAAGTGTGTCTGGATCATATACTTGATATAAACTATAAAAGAGGTATAAACAGGATATACTTGTGCTCCTATTAAAACAGATTAACAAAATAAATAAATCAAAGCAAATAAATCAACACTTATTTGATTTTATTTTTAGAACAAGTTCCAGAAAAAAAAATATTTCCTGCTTAATTTATCCCAATTATAAAGTATTTGCATTACAATATTTAGCAGGCCTACAGTCACACATCTGGTAACATATTATAAATTCTAAAAATACAGGCTACCAGTTTGTATTTCCTTCTGGAGCAAAGAGAGAAGTTTAATAAGAACAGGTTTTATTAGATTTTTGATCAAATAACATCCTTGCTGGGAAATTTCCTCTCTAAATTCTTTTAAAGAAATATGGCAATGTATTCCTGTGATTGTGACAGATATTAGAAATAAGCAAGACAAAGATATAATAGCTGGATGCAAATTTAATTAACTCTCTCTCCTCTTTAACATCATAGATTTTATTTTTGTTCTATCTTTTAATTCATGTACTCAAACCTTGTGTCATTCATTAGTCTTCACTTAATAGTTCTGATGAGACAGCTCAAATAATTCCATTTTAGCAGCAATTCAAATAGCCCATTTTAATTAATACAATCTCACCATTAGTAGTAAAGTCTAAGAAAAGCATTGAAAATTTCTAATATAATTTTTTAAATAATGACTCCAAAGTTCTATTTTAATTAGTAGATGTTTATGATTACCTTTTAAAATATGTTCTCAACAAATTTTATTCATGAAAGATTGTAAAAGGGCTCAGATGGGACAATTTCAGCTCTCTTTTTTCATACATTTAGATAAAGACATGAATTCATATTGTAGAAGATAAAATTTCCTGCTTCTTGTCAGTGAAAGCTAGAATAGATATCTGCTAAGACTTTATTTAAAGAAATTTAAAACCTACTTTGACCTAGTGGCCGAATAATACAAAACAACTTTTTCTATTCAACAGTACCCGCTGATTTATATCTGCAGGTAACAATGGCTAGAGACCAGGACAGCACCAGGGGGTGAAAGGTGGGGAAAAAAGGTTCTTTGGACATGCTACTTTTCTATGAATATTGCCAGTGACATGCTTCATGAGGGCCTAGGAAGCACAGACCAGATTTACAGCCACTAATTCTTTTCTTCACAAAAGGATAGTTCTTTAATATTTCATAGGACAATATTTGTTCAGCTGGGGATACATAAAGATTTTGCCAAACATTGCCCTCAATTTCATCTTTTTAATTTTTTAGGGTAGATTTTTCTCACTAAAAAATTTGATGACATTCTCATCTCATCAGTCTGATCTATTTGATATCACTAGATACACAAAGAGCTAGTGTTTTTAGTTTCCTAGCTAAATAGCATTTTGTATAAGCAATGAAACTAAATCAAACATTAAATACTGCAATCTGGACAGGAATTAAACACCTCCCAACCTTGAGATATTTTTCCTCTCTGTCCTATTTCCAGATAAACAAAATTTCTATCTTTCAAGTTATCAAATTCATAATTGGATCAAAAGTAAACTAATCTGATATGCACATTGTATATTTATCTTGTCCTACGAAATCCACACCACACCAAAAAAAAATATAAAAATCAAGACTAACAGGGGAAATATACCATTTGAAAAGGAATCAATTCAGGTAAAGAAAAAATTGATGCATGAAGAAAAAAGATGCAATTTCCACTTGTACTTTATACTTCTACTATTTTTTTTTCTTTTAAATAGGATAAATAGGTGGAGAAAAGGGGAATATTATTACTACTATGTTCAGTTTTCTCTTAAATTATGAGTTTGTATCAGGTGCAGAGTCACTATTGTCCTCAGAGTTTCAGACTTGATTGAAGACAAATCTCAAAACACCTTTCCCCAGCCGTCTTCTGTCCAGGCTCAACTTCAGTCCTGATACGGGTACCACATCCAAGCAACCCAGGGAAATGGGGGGCTGTGCTCAGTGCATAACTGTTCCTGTCTGCCATTCCTTAGTCCTTCTAGTTCTTCCCTGCTCCATCACGTGTTCTTCCCACCTGCTGCAGCGTGGGGATTGTGGGGACCTCCATGGGCTGCAGTGTGTACACCTGCTGTGACGTTGCCTTGCAGTCGATTTTTGCTTCTGCATAAGATATATTTTTTCACACTCCCCTCTCACATTTACCCTTTCCTAGACATGTAATCAAAGAAGAACCACCTTCATGATTGACAGGTTCAGCTCTGTCCTGCATTGAGCTTGGCTCGAGATGGCTCTATCTGTCCACAAGTATAAATTGGGAGAGTGGCTGGAGAGCAGCCCTGTAGAAAGGGGTCTGGTGGTGTTGTTGGCAGCAGGATCAATGTGAGTCAGCCGTGTGTCCTGGCATCCAAGAGATGAAACCACACCCAGGGGTGCATCAAATGCAGCATCCCCAACCTGTCAGAAGTGGCCGTTTTCCCTCTGTGCTGTGGCCTCACCTTGACTGCTTTATGCAATTCTGTGCCACAAGATTTAGGAAGAATATGAAGTTCCTTGAATAAGGCCAGGGTAGGGCAGTAAAAATGGTAAAAGGGATGGAAAAAAATGTCCAATGAGGAGTAACTGATGACTTTGGACTTGTCTGCTTTGGAAAGAACAAGCCTGGGGGGAGACCTCATTGCTCTCTCCAGCTCCTCTCCAGCTCCTCTCCAGCTCCTCTCCTCTCCTCTCCTCTCCTCTCCTCTCCTCTCC
>JAYDZK010000001.1:71969816-71980223 GCA_034509185.1 Euphonia xanthogaster
ACTTAGCCTCCATCTCTAACAAATTGCATTCGCTATGTCCCTTTTCTTCTAGCCAACTAGCCACCATGCTCTCCACAGTGTTTGTATGTAACGTTTCCAGTTCTTTGTGTGGGTCCTTTCACAATAAGAAAACACAAAGCTGGATTGCAAGTCTAAGACAGTATAGATGTCCTCATACATATCTGCATTCACCTCATGCATAAATTCATGGAAGAAAAAATACTCTACTAGTATGAAGTCACCACTTCTGAATCACTGAGTTTCTGAAGCACGATTTACAGCACCCTGAGAGAGAATGCTGTTTAATACTGTTCCTCATTTTCTCTGTCCTGCTGATCTTTCCAGAACTTTGTTCTGCTCACCCTCCTAGACAGAATTCTGGTCATTGCAGACCTTTCGTCTGAAAGTTCAATATAATTTTTAAATTTTTTTTTAATGTTTTTTTTAAGAAATTACAGAGATGTGAGATAATGGACTAAAAAATGGAAGGATGAATCACATTTTATATAGGTACACAAATCAAAGAGTCTGGAAGAGAAAATGCTACTGCAGCCAATGAGAAAATTTATATCCTCTGCGTTTTAAAGAGTTTGTGTATTGGATAATCTTAGAATGAGTTGCTAGAATGAGTTGACACAGTGATAATCTTGCACTTCCAGACAGTAAATGCAAGTCTTCCTCAAAAAGTTTCTATTTAAAATAGGAAGGATTCTAAATACTTATTTATTAGTCTCATTTTGTCCTCCAAAATTGCTGCAAGAGATACAAATTTCACTTTATTTTAGCCCTGAAATTTTAGAGACTAAAAATGCAGAGAACTGTTATAATTTTAGGATGGGAAAAATGATGTCACAGGTCACCTTTATCCTGTGGCAAAAATAATTTAAAATTGTGCATACACCCATATATATGTATATTTATTTATTTATTTATTTATTAAAGAGAAATGCAAATAAGAAATAAAGTA
Organism: Euphonia xanthogaster; assembly: GCA_034509185.1. Lineage (NCBI taxonomy): Eukaryota > Metazoa > Chordata > Aves > Passeriformes > Fringillidae > Euphonia > Euphonia xanthogaster. The sequence continues at coordinate 71,970,784 of JAYDZK010000001.1, forward strand.
AATAGGATCTGTCACTACTGACTACATTTTTTCTAAAATTATAGAATGATTAAGGTTGAGAGGGACTTAAAGATCATCTAGATCAAATCCCCTTGCCATGGGCAGGGAGCCTTCCACCAGACCAGGTTACTAAGTGGCCCATCCAGCTTGGTCTTAGACATTTCCAGAAATGGGTAGCCCACAGCCTCTCTAGGAAACAGTGTCTCATGACCTTCACAGTGAAAATTTTCTTCCCAATATCAAATTTAATCAAACCCTCTTTTAGGTTACAGCTATTCTTCCTTGTCCTATCACTAACTGCCCTTGTAAAAAGTCACTCTCCAGCTCTCTTGTAAGTTCCCTTTAGGTACTGGAAGGCTACTATAAGATCTCCCCAAAGCATGCTTCTTTCACATCTGATTTTTGTTCATGATGACTATCTGAGAAATTTCTATTAGCAGATTTTCCAGTGTATCCTTCAGAAATATTTACTCTTCAGTGATACCTGAATTTATGTAGTTGTATGAAAAAAAGTATTTATGTAACAATAGTATACATGTGCACATTTTAATCAGTAAGGTTATTTCAGAGAGTGGGTCTAAGAGGAGGCAATTGAAGTAAGTTTTGAATGGTCACTCTGGCAATGAAGGAAGTTCTGGTAACTATGTGGAAGAGATGCTCAACATGTAGACAGACAAAATTAAGCTAGCTTAAAAACTCTGGGGAAGTCCAGACAAAAAAGACCTTTCTCTGTTAGTACTACTTATAAATCAGAACCATATGAATCTTTGTGACATAAACTATTAGCTTTCTGTTCAGTTATGGATATGCTTCAATTTCCAAACATCAGCCTGAGAATAGCTCCCTTTGCTTTTAGTACTGTCTCTTTCTATTGCAAACAATAACTTAATGAAATAGCTTTCATAAAAACATGATGTTTTGTCTAAAATATGTTAGTATTCTCTTAAGCCCACTGTTTCCTTTGGGGTGCTGCTCCAGAATTTCACTTTTGTCATTATTCAATAATTTCTTTTAAATTGCAGTGTAATTGAGACGATGCATATTTTGTGCTCACTGTGTTCTAGAATTAAATATTGATTTTCATTTTCATAATATTTGTTACTTGCTGCATTTCTAGACAGCAAACATATTAGCTCTGTCTCTGTATTGTTAAATACCTCCATTCCAGGGCATTAACTTTTTACTTGTGGCTAGGAATAACACAAACAGGTATGCCCACAAACTTTAGAGCAAGAGTACTGCAGAGTATTAGGTTTGATACTCTGTTGCTGTGATGCTAGAAAACCATGTAGTTTTGCTACATAGGCTGTTTTGGGATTCTTTTTTATTTAAAAATTTTTCAGAGTTTGAGATTATAGCACAGCCTTAATAAAAAAGGCTACAGTACAGAAACCTAACATATAAAACTGAGTATAAATGCTGCTAGTGTTGTGGAGTACCACAACACTGAAAAAAAATTAGGAAATGTCAAATGGTACCTGATTCTGTGTTGACCATACTGACCTGTGAGAGTAATTAAAGGTGTCAACTACCTCCAGAACAATGGTGAGGCTTTGTTTGAAAAACTTTGCTGGAGAATTCCAAATTAGAGTCAAGGAGCTAAGCAGTGTGGATGGTCTGGGATCAGCTGCTGGAGTTTTCCCCTAGTGAGTTTTACTTGAGAGAATCACAAAATATTCTGAGTTGGAAGGGAATCACTAGGATCACCAAAGTCCAACTGCTGGCCCTGAAGAGCCTTGGAATCGCACCATGTGCCTGAGAGCATTGTCCAAATGCATCTTGAAACCTCCCCTGACACAACTTCAGGCCATTTCCTTGGGTCCTGCCACTTGTCACAAGAGTGAGGAGATCGGTGTCTGCCCCTCCTGTTTCCCTTATGATGAAGTTATAGACTGCAATGAGGTCTTGCCTCAGTCTTCTCCCCTCTTCTCCAGGCTGAAGATGCCAACTGTCTTCAATTATTCTTCCTATGGCTACCCCTCAAGGTTCTTCACCATCTAAGTTGCCCTCATTTGGATACTGTCCAATAGCTTTATATCTTTTTTTTATTATGACACCCAAAACGGCACGCAGGGCTCAAAATGAGGCTGTTCCAGTGCAGAGCAGAACAGGGCAATGCTCTCCCTTGCCCGGCTGGTAATGCTGTGCCTGATACACCCCAGGACAAGGCTGGGCGACCAATATTCAACTTTTCATTGACCAGGACCCCCAGGTTCCTTTCCTCTCTGCTGCTCTCCAACATGTCATTCCCTAGTCTGTACATACATCCAGGGTTACTCCATCCCAAGTGCAGAATCCAGCACTTGCCCTTGTTAAAGTTTGTAGGATTGGTGATTGCCCAGCTCTCTAATTTGTTGAGGTCTCTCTGCAGGGCCTCACTGCCCTCAAGGGAGCCAACAGCTCTTGCCAGTTTTGTATCATCTGCAAACTTGCTTACTATCCATTCCAGTCCAGTGTCCAAGTCATTTGTGAAAATGTTGAAGAGCACAGGGCTGAGGATGAAGCTCTGAGGAACCCCACTAGTGATAGTTTGATGTCACTCCCTTCAAGGTAACCCTTTGTGTCCAACCCATGAGTCGTTGCTCACCCAGCATATGATAATTTATTCAGCTGTTTGCTGGACATTTTGTCCAGAAGGATCCTGTGACAGATGGTATTGAAAGCTTTACTGAAATTTGGAAAGATTGGCTTTCCTTGAACAACTAGGTGGGCTCCCTTGTCATAAAAGGAAGTCAGGTTCAAGAAGCATGAATGAAGCCATGCTGGTCGTGAACTATTATTACAGTGCCCTTAATGTGGCTTTCAATAATACTTCCAGCATAATTTTCTCCATAATTTTGCCATCACTGAAGTGAGACTGGCAGACCTGTAGTTTCCAATGCTATCCTTCTTGCCTCTATTGAAAACTGGAGCAAAAATTTCCTACCTTCTAGTCATCTAGGACCTCTCCAGATTTCCAAGACCATTCAAAAATCACTGAGGGACACCTCATGCCAACATTAGCCAGCTCTCTATGTATTCCCATATGCGAATCTTATCAGGACTCATAGATTTATAAGGATCCAGGTGGAGTAGCAGATACACATGAGTTCAAGGTCAACTGTGAGTTTATCATTCTCACCATTCATGGTCCTCCAGCTCAGGGCACTGAGACCCGCTTAGTCTGTCATGTGGGATGAAGATGGGGGCAAAGAATGAGCTAAACATCTCTACCTTGTCCCTGTCCCTGTATCCAAGGTCACCATCCTCATCCTATAACAGGCCAAAGTAATTTCTGCTAAGTTGCGAAGCCATTATCCATCATTTTTGAAAAATCACATCAGTCAGAAAAGAAGTCGCAGTCAATCTTCATTTGCTAAGTACACTGTAATAAACTAGGGTTTTTTTTCAAATTTCAATTTAAATTTATATTCATTTATTTAATTGTTTGATTCTACATAGTAGCCATGATTCTTTCTCACTTTGGGTATTTATATCTGTACACTCACTCTAGCTGAGGTCTCACTGATATCTTGCTCAAAGGTACTAATATTTCTGCTTACCTGGAAGTATTTTGGTTACTGATTTGGGAGACCAGTTATTTTTTTTACAGCTTTATTCCATTATTGATTTACTATCATCCTTATAAATGGATAGATACCTGGGCTTTTTAAAATTAGTTTCTTATTTCCAGTTTATTTGCAGGCCCAAGACTTCCCTACAGATTCTTGTTCTGACTGTGTAAATGAATGGATTTTCACTTTGTTCTCATAAATTCCCCCATGCCCTATTACTTCACTCTCTAAGGCTATTAATTTATTTATGTGTAATATTTCACTTCTTCCCTCCATTCAAAATGACTGCCAACTTTGTGATATCATCTAATTTCATTACCTCACTTTAACCTTTGAGCCAAGGTCAGAATACAAAATTGAGACACTGTGACTGTTCCCAATCCTCAATAAATTCCAAGTATGACTTCTCCACTGTTTAATATTTTCTCTTTAGTAAAAAAAAAAAAAACAACTATTGTCACATGATACTCTGTGCTCTATGTAAGTTCACGTCATGTGTATTTGATTCCTCATGGCTTTAAGAATTCTTCCTTAAATATTTGTTCTAAAAAATTGTATGATTTAAGGACAAGCAAATTCAGAGCTATACATATGTATATATTTCAATTTTTGTTCTCTTTATACATATTGATATTTATCAAATCGCTTTTCAGATTTATTCATACAGTGTGATGCATTGGTTTTCCAGAGTTCTCTGAGGGAGATTGTCCTGCCATTCTGTCATGGACACGTTTTTTATTTTAGATGCATTGTTTCCAATTTGCATATTGTTGTATATCATGTCCAGGTGGCAATCCTATCAGTTCTCCTTGTCAAATATGACAAAAATATTAAGAAATCTTTATATACATAGTTTTGAGTAATAGTCAAAGTATATTTAGTCAACATGTTACAAATGAAGTAACTTGTCCTTTTTGTGGCTGTTTTTCGAACAAAACTTCAACACAATATTCTATTTTACCTTGTGCATCACTATTTAGCCTTCAGCAAACTTTTATGATCAACTTAGAAACTCGAGATATTTATAACTGAAATCACATCTCTAGTTCTGTATCAGTGTATGATTGCACCATCTTAATTTAAGTCAGTGTTCTCTCACAATGCTGTAACTACTTGACCCAAAGGGGAAGGGGTTATGCTTCTGAAACACCTCCTCCGCACAGAGTAACTGAATGGTGATGCTTTCTCCACCTGAAGTTAGCCTTCTGTTACATTTTTACTTCAAGTATCTGAAAGAAATTGAGTCTTTTGATGTAGTCCCTGGTTGCTTACTCTGATGCAAAACCAAAGCCCCTCAGGTCTCTAATGTAAATGCTGAAAACCCAATAACATAGCAAGAAATATGAGGAGATATCAAGTGAAGGATCTATTTTTAAACTCATCATGCAATTAATTCAAATTTCTTCCAAATCCTAATTTCAAAATCCTGTATAAGATTTTTGCCTTTATATCTTGGACAGATTCTAATAAAGAATACAACACTGAAATTTCAGGATGCTAAATTTTCACCACCATGTGCTGATCAGATAAAATCATGGTACCAGAAGAACAACATTTTTTGCCTATCACTCCCTAATAAGGAGTGATAGGCATTTTTTGCCTATCACTCCCTAATAAGGATGTTTGTGTTTGATAAAAGATATTTTCTTTTCCATGTCCTGTATAGGAAGAAAAGGCTCTTTATTTTCCTTTTTTTTTTAAATATACTAGAATTTTGCTTTTCATTACTTAAAAACAATGTGTTGCACTCTATTATATAAGACCTGATAATAATAATATATGCATATTAATGTAAAAATGACTGTGATAATGCTGATGGTGAATATCATGAGAAAATATTAAAATGAGTAAAATATACTGAACCAAACTAAGCAAAATGTTCATAAGCATAGAAAATTCAGTGATTAATAGTCAGCAGGATTCTAGCTTTCTATGTCACTGCTTGGATTTTATGTGGTGTTACTAAGCAACAAAGGTTACTCTTCAGCAACACTTAGATGCAGTATTTGCAGCTTCAATCAAATCAGCTGCTAAGTGAACAGTATTTTTGTGTAATATGTTTGTCAGTGATAGATAAGCAGTAAAAGAAAATCAAATATATGTTAGTTTATCTTATATAGCATAATTGTAACAAGTCTCCTTTTAGCTGGTTAATAGACTTTTCTAATGTACATCTCTGTATATATAATTTATCTTATGGTGAACATTCTTGGTAACAGGCATAATTCAGGCAGTATTTTAGTTTTTCTTTCAAGTTACAAATAGTATTTAATGAAATGTACTAAAAATGGCTATTAAAGCTGTTATATTGATATCAAGATAGGAATAGTCCACATAAGCATACTGAAGTCAGAACTATTTTACATTGCTCTTACATAATAATTATTTAAAAAAAACCAGAAGCCCATAAGATATTGTGCATCACTTTTTAATTTTATCTTCTACTTCTCCCTGCAATACTAACAGAAAACACTAGACAAAGTAACATGACAGGTTGTTGAAAGATCCGTCAGTTCTGCTGCTTTTGAAATTCCGGTTGTTTCAAAAGCAAAAAGAGCTACCCAAAGAAAGCCTCTCTATTCTGGGCAGCTTAGACTGCAAAACAACAACTTGTATCAGCTACTTGCTAGAAGGACAAAGTTTTCTTCAGATAGAGCATGATGCCTTTAAATTTGAAAGGTCAGAGGGGTGAACATTTTTATTAAACTGTATGGCACCATAGGGATGGTTTTGCTCTCGTATTTTAATACTTCTGCAGAGATAATTGTGAAATTCCCATTTAAAAAAGAACAACTCCCTATATATAGATTCTAAAGCTGTGTCAATTTAAACTTTATTCTGATAGATTCTATGAAATGCCTAATAGCTGAAAAAACTGGACAGGAACAGGAAGACATGAGGAAAAAAGAAGTTCTATGTGCTATGCTTATATGTTTAAAATAGTAAAGGTGGTAAATTAACTTTCTCTGCTTTCAGAAGTTAGGTTTTTTCATAGATAGTATAGGAAGGATAGTAATTTTATCACTGCTATTGTTGGTTGGCTAATTTTTTAGAGAACTTCTCATTAAAAAATTCCTTAGTCTTTGCCTTCATAATATAATTTAAACAATCTACATTGCCTTAAGGAAAGAGGGAAAGGGGGAAGAATGCACTTCTGTCATATTTGCATAGAGATTTAATTTGAAATACATGTCAGTCAATGAAGCTCAAAATCCAAGACTTTAAAATATTGTCCCATGCGAATTTTGATGTAGCCATTCATGTACTGCAGACAGCAAGATTGTAGTTGAACATGTTAGGGAATGCAATCTATTTTCTACTTCTACATACAGGATATGTTGCTGGTTTGTATTTTTATGGCATTACTTAGGGATGCCATTTGTGTCCTTATTGATCCTGACGTTGTGTGATGCAATTTATCACAGAAGAGAGAGATTACAGCAGAGATGTAGCAAACCAACAAGCTTAAATTAAAAAAAAAATGTGAGCAGGGAAATACTGAGATCCTCAAACTGTTAAATTACAAAGGTATTCTAAATTAGGAGTCAAGGAACTTCATAACTGTATAAGCCTTTAGAGTCAAGGCAGCTTATCTGTAGTTTTGGTAGTGAGAGCTTGATGACTTATTTTCTTAAATAGGCCTATCTCACTTTATTAATCACACTATAAAGACTACAAATAGTTTAATGCAATTTTCTAAATGCAGTGACAATAAGGTTGTATGATTTCAATGGAATAAAATGGTTCTCAAGCTCATATTCAGAAACCCATATTCTGAAATATGATCCCTTTCACATAATTTGTGTATGTGCTACCTGTTAATTTAATGAATGCAGGAAATTAGTGACAAAAGGATCTAATCTCAATCCCAGTGGATCTGGTGAAATTTCTGTTGTTATGAACACTCTCAGTCTCTAGAAAATATCTTGGGCTTTAAATAGTCTATTAACATTACTATTTGGATGCTTACATTTTTGCAGCCCTGGAAATAATTTTCAAGCTGTTGTCAATTAACACAAAGAAATCCTAATAATTTTTTTTCCTCTAGCAAGTAATAAATCATATCTTAAAAAATATTTTGCTAGTATTATACCTCCCTCTACTGGTAAAAAATTATTTTTCCTTATGATTAATTTTGAAAGCAGATCATAATTTAAAAAGAATGCAACATGGTAGCTCTTTTCAAAGAAAAGGTCCCATGCTGAATATTTTAAAGAGAAAAACAATAATTGGGTCTAAGTATTGCTTCAAATTTGGGTAAAGCAGGAAGTTCAGACAAGGGTTATTGATTTATTCTAGGGAGATGGATCTACAGGGAAAATAGAATGATATTTTCAGTGCAGGGGTCAACTGGACTACTCACAGTAATTTCTCTTAAAAACAGAACAGAAAATATGTAAGTATGCTTGTAGCCTGATAAGGTTAATACACTATTACAATAAAGGAAAATACCAGGAAGCACAGGTTATCTCCTGGTGCCCCCTAACAATGTGACACATTTCAAGCTTGTGAAATAATATTTGAAGTACTGATTATTAAAGATAGATTATGTCTGTCAAGATAGAAAACATGCATCTCTCTGTTAAAATGGTTAGAAAACCTCTAAACCAGTGCAGTATGAATAAGTATAGAAAATGTGTATTCAGAAAAGAAACCCTCAACATTCTGAAACAGATTTAATCAAACAGCTCAAGAATACTTTGTGCATCATTGACTAATAAAATTGGTCTCAAAAAGGAGTTTTCATTCTCCCTATATTTTTGCTCTAGTTCCCCAAATACACACAAGAGAAAAATTGTAGTGCATGCCTCTTCTGCTTTTTTAGAGCATAGAAGAGCCCATTTCCTGTATGAAATTTTCCAGCTAAATCACTGGAAACTAAGTACCTGAAATCCTGACTAAGTTTTTCTTAGGATTTTCAGCATAGAGACTGCTATAGGTGACACATTTTGCCCTTGTTTAAAGCATATGTGGAGGAATTGTTTGGGTATATCTAGCTTATATATAATATCTTCAGGATAACAGAACTCATTCTGCAGCCAGTAAGTTTCATTTCTTCAACACAAATATTTCTTCCTCCCAGGAGAGTGCTGTAAAAAGCAGAAACCACACAGAAGGATGATCCAGGTTCCATTTTAGTTAAATATGTGATTTTGCAATTTTGAGTAAATATTTTCATCAACACAGTGCATGAACTGAACCTTTTGTGACAGAATGCTCTCATTCTTCAGAATTTCTCTGTCATGGTAGTGAAGATGTGATGAAGATTATGTGACAAGCAATATATTTCACTCTGTGTTTTTCCAGAAATTTATCGACATAAAAGCTTAATAATTATCCAAATACCATGAAATTGTCCCCCAAAAATTTTTAAACCCCCCAGAAAGTGCAAGTAAGCACAAGGAAGAGAAAGATTGAGAATAAAAGAAAGGAAGAAAGTGGGGTGGAAGGGAGAGAAAGAAAGGGACAGAGGCAATAGGCCCAAAGAGAAACACAGAATGTTCCATACGTATACCAGGAAACTTCTTTTTGTTTTTTTTTTTTGTTTGTTTGTTTTTGGTTTTTTTTTTTTTTTTTTCCACTTGGGGTGTCCAAGCACCGGCACAGGTTGTTCAGGAGGTTGTAGGGTAACCATCCTCACAGATCTTCAAGAGATGTCTGCACAGGGTTCTCAGCAAGTGCCCCAAGGTGACCTTGCTGTGAGCTTGTGATTGACCAAGAAGATTCTGGAGGCCTCTCACAACCTCAGCTATTGTTTCTGTGGAAAGAAAAGGAAGAGAAAGGGAGGAAGGGAGGAAGGGAGGGAGGGAGGAAGGAAGGGAGGGAGGAAGGAAGGAAGGAAGGAAGGAAGGAAGGAAGGAAGGAAGGAAGGAAGGAAGGAAGGAA
>JAYDZK010000001.1:71982386-71992463 GCA_034509185.1 Euphonia xanthogaster
AAGGAAGGAAGGAAGGAAGGAAGGAAGGAAGGAAGGAAGGAAGGAAGGAAGGAAGGAAGGAAGGAAGGAAGGAAAATGGTTTTCACATAAAAAAATAGAAACAAAAAGCCATGCTGCTTCCCTTTTGGATTAATATAATGTGGTATTTACCCATGTGATCAGATGAATGTCCTTTCTATCCTATCAGTGTCAGGGTAAATTGATTCACTGCTCACAGTGTGCACTGTCAGCATCTACTGTTATCTTTTATTTTCTTACTTGTCACTTAGATTAATAACATTAGTGGTTCTATATGCTATCAGCTTTCTTTCCCATGTCAGTCACAGAGGAATTTGCTCTGCTCTGCTCTCTTCTGTGGATTTCTTTGCAGTACTTCTTTCAGTAGTTTAAATTGACAGTGAGAGCACATGGTATCTCCTTCTGATTACTTGCACGAGTGCAATATTTGTAAAAGCATGGTGATGCAGTCACTGAATACATGTAATTGCTTTCATTTTTGCTGTTTTTCTGTTTGTGCTTTTTTCCACTCAAACTTGAAAGAATGTAGTTGACAGCTATTTGAAAACCCCAGAAAAAAAAAGAAAAAAAAGAAAGAATACTTTTGTATGTACAACACTGAAAGAATCTTTCTTTTACTTTCAATATTAAACTGCAATTAACCAAAGACAATTAGAGAAAATAATACCTACTGCTGCCGCAAATAAATCCTACATGTTCTAAATTATGATATCATACTAAAAGTAGAGACAGAAGAGATGACAATTGATTTTGGTGCAGTGGGAATCAGGTTGGAGACACTGATAGCAGACTAGTGCTCCTGTTGTTAATTTTTTAATTCATTACGCTAAAATCCAGAACTGACTAACAAAATGTCAGATGATATAAATCTTAAAGATTTTGTTAAAACAAAAGAGGATTGGAATCCTATGGAGTATGAACTGTATGAATAGTGATCTAAGGCAAATGGGAAAAAATACCATAATAGAAAGTGCAGGATCATGCATTTTTCTGCTAGGAAGCGGAATTTCTCCTATCAGCTAGGAGCTCAGCAGCTGCAGATATCACTGAAGCATAAACCTGCATGGGTGAGCTTATGCACGAAAGAGAAGAATAATATGACCTCAGATAACAACTTACTTTCATTTGAAAGAGAAAAATTTTAAAGACTTACTACAAAGGACCACTGAGTATGTCCCAGGGATACTCTGTGAAGTACTATGTTTAATTCTAGTAGTACAAGCTTAAAGAAAAGAATAACTCGAAAATAGCAGGCAGTGATGTAGAGGAAATTATTTGTGATGTACTGAAAAGAATATCTATATTAACACATTCTGAGTTTGTTTACCATTTTTGAACCCAGAACAAATAGTCAGTTAAATTGCCATTCAGATAAAAGGATGCAGGCAGAAGTTGATTAATTATCCAGATCAATAGCTGAATTTCTGGTTGATGTCATCACCAGGGCTTAGAATTGCTAGACTTTTTTTGCTGCATGCAGCCTAGCTGGGAGAGATGAGATCCACATATCTAGAAAAGGCAGGTGCATCTTCCTATTAAATTGGCCAACACAGTTTTCTTACCGATGCAAAAATTTAAAGAACAATTTACTAGGTCCAGTCACCTCAAGAGCATATATACCAATGCAGTTATTCTGGACTACAAATAGGAGGAAGTGGAACTCTATGCCCTGAGTGTTATGATGTTGTAAGATTCAGGAAAACTTGTTGGGAAAACTCACGTTACTGGAAGATCACAACAGATGGCTACAAAGTGTTTCACAAGGATAGGAAAGGAAGAGAAGGTGGAATTGCACTTTATGTAAAACAGAAAATTGAGTGTATGAGGTTGAGCTAAGGAGACCACGGAATTCTATTGAATTCCTGTCAAGGTTACAGGGATCATCACGAAACTGGAATCTTATGACCTTCCAGTCAGGATGATAAGGCCAACAAAACCTTAATTTGGCCACTCAAAGAAGTTTTGTGTCAATAGAACCTGCTTCTCATTGACGTAGAACTTTTATTACTTTTACTTGTTGAGAAAACAACGTGGTGTTGCCCAACTTGCCCATCAGATTTCTGCAAGTCACTGAGGACTGCTTCCTGCTACAGATGCAGGACATTCCAGCTAGGAACAACACATTGCTAGATTTGCTATTCACAAACTGAGACAACTTACTTGACCACATTGGTACACCTATCATAACATTGTGGATCCTGTGGATCCATTTAAGATCCTGCAGAGCACATTTTGCATCAGGAGTAGGACAACGACCCTGAATTTTGGAAGATCCTAATTCAATATGCTCAGAGCCCAGCCACCATTAATTCCTAAGGAAACAACCATGTAGGGCAAACGAGTTTGTGAGTGCTGTGAGTTTTTTCAAAAACAGCCTTCTGAATGGCTGAACCATCCATCCCTCAAAAAGGGAAAAGAAGAAAGCAGAACAAAAAAAGAAAGCAGAACAAGGGTCAACTATGAGATTTTGGACGTGCCTAAAAGCAAAAAAGAAGCATGCTAGCTGTGGAAAGGAAGATAAGTAGACAAGAAGGACTAAAAGAGCCTTGATAAAACATGTAGCAGTGCAGTCAGGAAGGCTAAGGTTCAGCTAGAAATTAAACTGGACAAGAGTGGTGTCAAGAAGAATGGGTTCCTCAGACACATGAGCAATTAGCAGAAGCACTGGGAAGATGTAGGGCCCACAGTTACACAGGGCAGGGAAACTATTTATTAATGCTCATGAGTCAGACATTCTCTGTACCTTATTTGCCTCTGTCTTTATCGTCACAGGGTCAAGTAGCTATGACTTGCATGTGTTGAACCCCCAGTAGTGGAGGAAGAGTTGATCTTCAGCCTTTTCCAAGGTCTCAGCCCACATAAATCTATAAGCATGGATGTAATCCACTCCAAGGCACTAAGAGAAATATCTGACAATGTTGTAAAGCCACTATCAATAATATTTGAAAAGCAGTGGAGAATAGGGTATATCCCTTATAACTGGAAGAGGCAAAATGTCACACTCAGCTTCAAGCAGGGCCCTAAATAGGATCCAGAATACTACTGGACTACTAGTCTTACTCCAGTCCCTGATAAAGTAATGGAATGAATCCTCCAAGAAATTAGTACAAACAAAAAGAAGCAGGTGGATGGGAAAAGTCAGAACAGACTTATGAAAGGGCAAACCATTGCAGAATAATTGGATCCCTATCTGCAACCAAAAAGTACATTTTTCTGTTTAGATGGAGGTGGTTTACTTGTTCATCAGCAAAGCGTTTTACCACAGTCTTCTCCTGAATAAAACGGCAAGATGCAGGTTGGATGGGTGTCAGATGTGTAGGAAATTAGCTAACAGGCAGCGCTCAGCGGGTAGTTTTTATTCAGACTGGCAGCCTTATCACAAATGCAGTCCCACAGAAATCCATACTGGACCTCTTAGTGTTCAACATGTTCATAAAATGTCAAGAAGATAAAATTGAAAGCATCCTCCCCAGCTTTGCTGGCAACACTAAACTGAGTGATGGTCTGGACAAGTTGGAAGGGAGAGCCGTGGGTACAGAGAGACTTGGATGGGCTGGAAGAATGGACTAGCAAGCACTGTATGAGGCTTAATGAACACAAATCCATGCATTTGAAGGCCAGGTTCTCGGTAGCTGGGAAGCAGCCACATGAAGAGAACCTGGAAGTCCTGGAGGACAACAAACTTGATCCAATTGGACAAGATACTAGAGATTCTCATCCAGCCTCCATTTCCCATGGAAGTTTGGGTTAGATGCTGTTTTGAGGTCCTTTCCAACCTCTTCTGTGGTTCTTTATCTATAAGGTAGGTCCACAGTAACACAGATGAGAAATAACTTCTGAGAGATTTAGAATTACTTGTGATTTAGGTAACAAATTGACCTAACTGATGTTCCTGGAAAACTCCAGAAGAGACGGCATAAAAATGACTACTTTTCAAATGAATATAGATCAGTGAAATAAATATGAGACATTGCACATGTAGATTTGCTGAATGGAATTAATTTGTCAGAAATGTTTACAGTATGGATACATTTATTTGTTCAGTTTCTCTAGGATGTCTTAGTAGTCAATGAAAAACAGGAACAAAACAAAGAAAGAGACAAAAAACTTTACAATGATAGAACTAATTTGCATATTATAAGCAAAATATAAACAGAAGTAAATTTGCTTAATGCTATGTTCAGCACTATATTGGTTTCTGTCAAATCACAGAAATTATAGAAAACTGAACAACTAGGAGGCCTGTCAAAATAAAGCATAAGCTAAATTATTCCAGTCAGTAACAGATAATCTATTACAGTTCTGTAAATTCTTCCATGAGGGAGACAGCAGTCTAAATTAACCTAATTTATCTAGCTTTTTGCAATAAATTTACAGAGAGCAAATATATAGAAGATGATGAAAAAGCATAAAAGACATAAACCAAGGATTATGAAAGCATGCAAATGAACGTGAAAGGATATAAATGAAAAAACCCACCAAATCATCAAGCAAATAAAACCCAACTTAAATTCAAGCAAAAAACCAAACCAAAACAAACAAACAAAATATATAAAAAGAAAACCAAACCAACAAACAAGCAAACAAAAACCAACCAAACAAAAAACAAAATCAAAACCAAAACCAAAACCAAAACTAAAAACAAAAACAAAAACAAAAACAAAGAAAACCCAACAAAGAAGCCAAACAAATCCCCATAAACCATAATTTCATTTTCCTCCCAAGCCATAGGAGTACTACAACATTCCCTAATTGCACTGATTCTTTGTCTTAAAATTTTAAGAGTTCTATTTAGGAGTTTGGACAGATAAATGTTATAAGTTGAAGGTGACAAAATTACGTATTTTTTGAAACACAGGAGTTAAGAGGTGCTAGAGTGGTATTTTAAACTAAATGTTAAATAGGTTCTGATTGGTCTTCCTCATTTAGAGAAATAATCTGTTCTTACTTGAATAATTGCAACAGCTTTAAAGAACTTCAAAAGAGAAGTTAATTTTTATCATTTGTTTAAATCAACTTGAAGATTTGCAATTGCTTTCAAAAATTATTATTTTCTAACAATTATAGTGGTATATGTTTCCAGAACTACAGTTTCTTAAAGTAAAACTTTACCAGCTCAAGGTAAATGAGAACTATTCTCAAAATATAGTTATAGTAAAAGTTAATAAACATTTATAATCAAATTTTTACAGAACACATTAAAATCAATAACATAGAAAGACATTATAAAGTGTACTCTTTCCCTGCAGCCATTATTATGATAATCTCCTATTCAGTGTAATTGTTTTGAAAAGCAGTTCAAGACAGAGACCTATCAGACTTGTTAACTAATATCATTCTTGCACTGACTGCCAAAACCAGCAATGGAACACTAAGAAAACCACCACAGATTACTTAATTGCTGCAAAAATGAGCATCAAAGGTTGTGGAACTAATTCTAAAACATTCAGTATAAAAATAAAAATTTACACCGTTTGATATTCTTATTTCACACTCACCAGAAATATTCAATAACACTTAAATTTTGTATTACTATACTATAATATTATATCAGATTGTAATTATCTGATATTATATTATTATATAGCATAATTATAATTCAACGTTTTTACACTATAATTATAATAAAAAAGCTCATGGGCTTGTCACTCTAGACTGAAAGAAGAAAAGCACTTAGAAACTTAGAAAACTAGGCAAGGTCCATTCCATAAAGTAAATATTAATTTTTTATTATACACTTTAGCTCTACATGCAGAGTATAGGCAAAGTTGGGCCCTTCAGAGAGAGGTATCACACCAAAGCTAAACAAAATCTGCCTAAAATAAATCAACAAAAAAATCATTGAGATTTGGAGAAAATATTTACCTCAGGCTTACATAAATTTGCAATAAATAATCCTGAACATTCTATGAAGATGTAATTTGTGTAGAACTGTTTTACCCCATCAATGTATGTTCAGCCTAGCTGATCAAGTTGCTCAAGGGATTGGATGAGACTTAAAATCATCATCAGGCTTAATAATCTGTTGATAATTGAATTTCTCAATGTTTCAAAATGAAATGTTCCTGTACACTTGTAGGCATAAAAATATAAGACATTTTAAAGTCACATAATTCATTGTGTTGGAATTTAGGTGATAATGATTTATTTATATTAAGAAATCATATTTATAAATGAAAAAAATAATAGCAAGATTAACTCACTGTTGCATTTCTTCCTACTTTTGAGAGAGGGAATGAAGAAATTGATACTATGCAGTAAGGAAAACATTAGACACATTTAACATTTAAGAAATAAAGGCAACTCAAAAATTTTGTAAATTTGAGCTTATGTAAAAAAATATTTCCATGAATCCCAAACTTTGTGTAATTCCACTGATACTAATTGGTACATTAAAAAGTATTTTAAGTAGTGGTGTTAGTGTTTTGATGATTGCATCAAAATACAGTCTTCAAGTTATAAGAAAAAAAGATGATTTCTTCTGTTAAAAATTCAATCAATATCATAAAACTCTTATGGTATCAAGGAACATGTTGACTTTTAATGGACAATCTCTGAAGGCCTTGCATTGTTTTTTATTACCTCTTTAATTATTAAACCAGCATAGGTATTTGGTAATTAAAGAGGTCTGGTCATTTACTGGGGTTAGTGGGAGTCAGTTTAGATTCAGCCATCATGGAACAACATAGTTCTTAAATTTAGCTCAGCTAGAGAAGGACTACTCAATGTTAGGAATAGCAGCTGTTCACTGACTCCAAGATAATGCATTGATCATACATAACATGTCTCTATAGCGGGATAACTACTATACAGATACTAGAAAAATATGGTCAGGAGTTATTTATAATCATTTAGGGTGTTTCCAATATTTTAAGTAAGATGAAGGTGTAAATGAAAATAAAGTTTGCTTATTCTCACTCTGAATATTCTGTTCATTATTCTGAATCATTACAGAGATTTTTATTCATTATAATTGCAGAATGCCTCAAGATTAAATTCTGAATTTCTTCCAACGACATGCACATTTGATAGCATTAGGAGTTTGAGATTTAATGGTCTTGGGAAGCTTAATTTTTATTAAAATTTTATTAACCAAGGATTTTCTCATTGTAATTGAATAACTGAAAACACTTACAGCTTTGCTGAATTAACAGAGAGTAGATCCATGCAATAAATTGAAAAATAAGTTAATCATTGAAATGAGATTTCACTTTAAAATATTTTAACTTGAAACAAAAAAAAAAAAAAGTATTGACAGTTTATATTTACTTGTCCAACAGATTATTCTTCCCATGTTCAGCTCAGTATTTTCTGCCCAGATATTTCTCTGTATTTCTAGGAGATATAAGGCATAGTAGATATTTCTAGAAGATATTAGGCTTAGCCCAGAGTTTTTATTCTTTATGCTATAATATTATTTCCAGTCACCATGAACCAGCACTTTTTCAATAAGGAATAGACCTTTAAATCATCATACAAATTGATGTGCTAGTAGTATCCTAATACCACTATGTTTATCAAATATTTTCCTACCTGTTATGGTAAAAATAAAAAAGAAGGCTCTCTCAGAAAGTCAGAGATCTTTTTTAAGGTTCTCCCCCCGCCCCCTCCCCCCCCCAGAAAGTATTGTGGTTTAACCTGTCAGTAGCTAAGCACCACACAGCTACTTGCTCAGTCTCCTCATTCCTCATGTGAAATGGGAGAGAGAATGGGAAGGGTAGAAGCTAGAAAAATTATGGGTTAAAATAAAGAAAGTGTAATAGGTAAATCAAAAGCCAAAGGTGCAAGCAAAGCATATAATGGAATTCATTCACCACTTCCTATGGGCACGCAGGTGCTCAGCCATCTCCAGAATCATCATGTGTAATGGTGACTTGGATGGAAAAGCACCATCACTCCAAATGCCCCTCCTTCCTTCTTCTTTCCCCTGCTTTATAACCTGAGCATGATACAATATGTTTTGGAATATTTCTTTGGTCAGCTGGGGTCAGCTGTCATCTCTGTGACCTTTCCCAAATTCTTGTGGACCTCAAGCTGTAGTGGAGATTACATGTGTCATTCTACTGTACAAATGTTGCAGCTTGTGAAAAGGCTAAATTATTTACTAATATGAATAAGTCTAATACAATATCCTTTGAAAACAAAGACTACATCTTCACAAACATCTATCTGCCATTCAACACAGTGTGCTGCTTACCAATAACATATGTGAAAGATAATTTCAGACTTTGGAAATAAATATGTTTCTTTTCAGCTGCTACACACATAAGAACACAGTGTTCACAATTAACAAAGAAACACTCTATACAATCTGCAAGTTGTGGACTTTATTTTTTATTTTACCAGATCCACCAAGCAGACCTACACTAACAATTTGTTTCATGTGTGAGTATCACAGTTTAGAAAGTGCAGAAAATAATTTACTGTGATGAGATTCCTCAAAAGTAAGGAAAGAAAGAAATACTTAATTTGAAAAATATGTATTTAATTTGTTCCACTCTTTAGACTACTTTCTGTTGGTTTGTTGCAGTTCTTATGGTGAGCATCAGAAGTTTTGAAATAGACTTTTACCCTGGACTGCAAAAAACCCCCACTGAAACCTTTGAAAAATAGACTTGTACAAAAGTAATTTATTCTCAGTTGAAATGGGAAGGTTTCAGATTCTTTCCTTTTTCTACTAACTTTATAATTCATTCATCAGAGTGTCCATGCTTAATCTCAGAAAACTTCATACTGAAAATAACTTCAAAATCAACATGTGTGTATTTGTTCTAGCTTTGTCAGGGCAGAAATGTTTCAGTAGGAAAAAAGCTTAGAAAAAAGTGGCTTGATCCACTCTGGTTCCTCCATATCACAGTAATTAACTTCAAGTTATATGGCTATAAGAGATTTATAGACTTTAAACTTGTGACTACTGGCCCATCATGAAAAAGTAATTGCTACCATAAGTCACAAAGCTGACTAAGGATGCACTGATCTGCCATAGAGTGTTTTTCTGGGCTTAGTAAATGGACATCTGAGATACATGAAACATTCCAAAACCAGAATATCAGCCTGAGAATGGCTGGTTTCTTTCCAGAGAATTCCTGCAGTAATGTCCCTGTTTTTCTAAGGACAAATTACAGATCTAGATTTGAAATTGCCTCAAAACAGTATTACCACCAGGAGTCACAAATAGAACACTGAAGTTCTGCTTTTGCTCAGAGACGTAGAAATTTTTGTCAAATGGGAAGAAAAAAAAGAAAGGGAAAAAAAAGAAAGGGAAAAAAAAGGTGTCAGGCATATAGGTATAGTCAAATAGATATTGATAAAAAGTTGTTGAAAAAATTTAATATAGTGCAGATATGTCAGTATGTATATCATTATTTTTTGAGTGAACTATTCTTTGACCTTAGGACATTGATGTATTTGTGACTATTCAGTCAGTCTAAATCAGCAGGATGTATGACTATGTTGTGGTAGTAAAACATTAAACTGTGCTATCAAGAGGACACAACTTAAAGGCTACCAAAAACATCCAGAAGCCAAACAAATTCAAACCTAAAATAAAACAAAGAAAAAACCCCAAACCACTGTCAATCTTAAAAAAATGTCACCTCCTCTTGGAAAACCTTGCTGTTTTAGTAGCAAGGATCACATCCTTGTTATATCTGAGCTCCTGGCGAATTAGTGCCTTGTTGAGAGGTGTATATTGTCAATATATTGTGAGTTTCAGAGTTTCAAAATGTCTGCAATATGGACTATAAGACTAACTGTAAATCATATTAGAAACAGTCCCCAATACAAATCAATCTACTCAATACTCATAAAACAGGGTGTTTGGTTTATCACTAGCAGATTTATTTCACAAGAAACTTGGAAAGCTCAGTAAAAATAATTTCACTGTCAAACACCAACCAACTTAAATCCATAGTTAAATGAATCTTCTTTCCATCAATCATAAAATTGCTACAATACTCATTTGTGAATTGAGAATTTTTGAATGGCAAACAAGCTAAAGAATTACTGAATTTGACTTCATAAGCTCAAAGTGAAAATATTAATCAATACTTCTGACAC
>JAYDZK010000001.1:71992563-72005343 GCA_034509185.1 Euphonia xanthogaster
AATTACTGAATTTGACTTCATAAGCTCAAAGTGAAAATATTAATCAATACTTCTGACAATAAATTTCTCCATCACAGTGTCATTTGACTCTACATGGACTGGTAGGAAAGAAAAAAATTGATCCACTCTGGTGGATTATGTGTCTGGAAGACACATATATATTTGTCTTCTTTTGTATCAATGTGCACTATTATGCAATAACACAAACGTGGCAACATGTTTTAAAAAAAGGGGATAGGTCAAAATTATGGTTGAAAACAACCAGCTGAGTAGAAAAGAAATTAAGTTTATTGTATTGCTGAAGTGCTCCTCTGCTTTTCTCTTTCTGCTTTTATCAATTGCCACTGCATGCTGTTCCAGCAGTGCGACTGCTGGCAATTGGTTTGTCATATTACCCAACCTAGAAATTAAGACACTTCATAATACCAGATACACCCCAACAGGCGCCACCTTATAAATAGTTTGTAAAGCCTGAACAATTTTTATTACCATAAATTCCACAGTGGTGTCACTAAGAAACCCGAGCATGGGATAGAAGAAAAACTGTTTTTACAGCTTGCTTGTACGAATTGGAACACAACTGAATTGTAAGTTCCCTTGGGTTATGAATAAATCTCTTCAGCAATTTTAGGGAAGATCATTGACATTTCCTTGCAACATTTTTTTTAATGGAAAAGAGAGTTTAGGCAAAAATAATAATAATAGAATATTAATTCTGATTATAATTTTAAAAATCACTTTTTTGTATAAATGAAAGACCAAAATACTCAAGTACTAACTTCACAAAGAAATATGATTATCAAGTAACTAATGGAATTAATTTCTTGCAAATGTCTAAAAGTAATATTTAGCTGTTAAAGTATCCAAAGTTACATTTTAATTTTCTGATACCATTAAAAAAATCACCATTTGAAAATACTACCTCTATTTAAAAACTTTTAAAATATCAGAATTTTTCTAACTTGAAAAGGGAATTCAGTTTTTAATGCTCTCTGATAGCACAATATGTATCTATTAATAAGGTGTGTACCACCTTCAGAAACATGAAGTATGATCTGGTTTTCTGAAGCTTTTGTCTATCACCAAGGGAGTTGGGTAGTATCCCTGTATTTTTCAGTTGACACTAGCACTGTAGTTCATTTAAAGTTAAATGCTTCTACTGTGTACATTTGTCAAAAAGGACTTGTTTTAACATCATAATCAGTTTACAAATTTCTGTTGAATCAAATGCATGTAAAATTAGGATTATGAAGCCGAAAGCTTGCATGTTTTCATCAAATGCCTCTCTGAGAAATATATCGTTGTTCGATTTGGTTGTTCACAATATACATGAAGATCAAGCGTACTATGTTTGAAAGAATTGCTTAGGAGGCTGTTTGCCATATTCAATCTGTGACAAAGTAAATTTTCTGGAAATGTTTACAAGGATGATATTTTCTCTTCCTTAGAGCAACTGTACCTGTTCAGCAGGAAGAAATTCATACAAAGCTAGGATTGAGAGGGAGTAAGTACGAAACTGACAGTGTGCACAGACTTTTGGAGATTCCCACAGAATGACAGCTCTGCCTTTGGCAAGTTCTGAAGTCAAGCCTCAATAGTGACAGTGAGGCTGTGCTGAAATCCAGGAAAACTGAAAGAAAAGAAGAAAAAAAGGAAAAAAAAGAAGCTAGGCTAGACTGAGGACTGTATCAATTACTTGTAAAGAAAACATTTTCAAATCTTTTAGTTTAAGCTGTTGCAGAGAGATCTGAGATTTTTTTACAAAAGTGTGTGAGGCATTTCATAATGAAATGCATTACACACACCTATTCTGCTCAGGTTACCCAGCCATCATCTCCAAACTTCCAGAGAGACACGGGAGGGCAGATGCTTTTTGTTCTCTGGATAACTCTGAGTAGCTTTTAGCTGAACTTCTTTGAACTCTTTACAGATCTGTGCTTCACTGTTGAGGGCAGGAAGACTGAGGTCTTTATGAGATATGTGGCATTGGGTCACCACATGCTTTATCTCATAGAGAATCCCTTCCTAACAGTTCCTCTCTGCCTCTCCTTCCTCTTCACACTTTTCCCGTGTTCCAGCATGGATCTTCTCCATGACCTTCAGGACCAGTCTGCTCCAGCATAGCTCCTCCATGGTACACCGTTCAGTAGAAAAGCTGCCACTGTATAGTTTTCTCTCTGTGGCTCCATGGCTCACAGTTCCTGAAAGGAATCTCCTCCAGCATGGGCTGGAACCTGGGCTGCAGTGTGGATATCAACTCCATTATGAGTTCTCCAAAAGCTTCAGGGGAATCACCATCTCAGTGCCTGGAGCAACCAATTTTTTCATTTACCTGCACTGGTATCTTGTGTTTATTGTGATTTTAGTGACTCAGGAATTATGCAATTGTTGGCAAGAAACACAGACTTTGTGTGAGGAGGACACACAGACCCTTCTTCAAAAGCTGAAAACTTCCAGTTAAGTATGCAATTTATTTGGGTTAAACTTAATTATGTAAATCAGTTAAATAATGTGGCAAATGGACTGCTGAAATATGGGGAGCAGAAAAGGATGTCTGCAACAGGAATGACAATGAATCCATTAGCCTTCACAGAGGAAGGGAAAGCCAGATGAATATCGTCTGTGGAAAACTGAGTAGTTCCCTGGGGCAAGATATAGATAAAAATATCTGTAGTAAAATTAGTACCTCTGCTGAGCCTATAAATATTACCATCTTCTTAATATCATAGAACTTTATTTTAGGTATATAGGCACTGGTAAAAAGAAAGAGAGAAAGCTTTCCTAGATCCCATATTAAACAAAGTGGTGCTGATGCTGATATTTAAGGCATGTTAGAATAAAGTGACACAGAATACTGGATTTCTTTTAAAAATGAATATTTCTCCCTTTTGTTCCCTCAAATCCTCTTTGCTCTAATCTCTAATAATCCAAATTTCATTGTTCCATTTTTTTCAGGCTCTTTAGTGTAAGAAGCTGACTTGCCAGCAGTAAATGCAGTTTCTATGTATGATAAGTGAATGTCTGTATAGTGAGCTATAACATACAATAATGTACAAAAATCAATAAATATGTAGTACTGCAAGTCTGTCTATTAATTGCCAGCAGAGTGACAGATTGATACTTGTTAAAATATATTCAATTTGTGCTGTAAGATCTCAAAGTGCTGAGTAGAAAAAATGCCAACTAGAAATACCCGAGTCAGCATAAAAGATTATCAGTAAGTTTTCAAAAAGATAGAAATACAAGTCAGCAGAATAAAACCTACATTTCTGTATGATTTTGATCTTTTTAAGCTAAGAATACTCCAATGCAATTTAATAGGACACTGT
This sequence comes from Euphonia xanthogaster, assembly GCA_034509185.1. NCBI lineage: Eukaryota > Metazoa > Chordata > Aves > Passeriformes > Fringillidae > Euphonia > Euphonia xanthogaster. Next base: position 71,995,893 of record JAYDZK010000001.1, read on the forward strand.
ATAAAATATCATCAGTAGTTAACCTGTCTACCAAGTGTACAGTTTAAGCCCTACAAACTTCCATTAAGAAGCAAAAGCAGGTGCCAGCCACCTAGTGCCAGGTCTCATGAGAGGAGCAGAAAAAGTGGGCCAGTGCTTCTGGTCCCTGCAGGGAGTTCAAACTGAAAGTGGCCAAGTATAATGGGGTTGCTGCCTGCTTTGCTCACCAATAGGTTTATGCTGCAAACCTGGTGGTTGTCCCAGCTAGGAAGTGGCCATGCAAAACTACCTGGAAGCTTGAGATCTCCAGGGAATTAGAATTATAATATCTTTAAAAAGAATTACCATTTTATAAAAGTACAAGTTGATGGTGGCCTGTTGAAAGAAAATCTATGCCGTCATTTCTACCCAGACTGACCTCAAAAGGACTGAAATAGCTATCCAGACCTCAGATTGCATAGGGTTCCAGCATCAGGAAGCCCCTATAACACCTAAACACAGTGGTGGATGTCACAGTGTCAAGTGTGCCCAGCTAGAAGTACTTTTCAAACAAGTGGCTATGTTACAAGAGACACACAACAGGCAGCACTGCATCTCAGAATGTGAGGGATAGATCAATACTATTGACTGTGTCTTGTGCCAGGCTGAGCAATGGCCTGGCCTTAAGGCCATGCAAGGGGAAGATAAGCCTGAACTCAGTCTTGAGCTGGCTGACACAAGTAACTCACAAGATGAGTTACTACTTGGTCTGAAGGAAGAACCTTCCCCTAAGGAATGACTACATAAAAAATACAGTGCTCTGAGGTTGGAGACATGAGTAACAGAGGAGGATTGAGGAGAAGCTGACAATGAGAACTTGATCCAGCTACTCACCTACACTAAAAGCAGTGCCACAAAAGTTTGTAAAGTAACCAGAGATTTCTTGTTGAGACCCACCAATGCACCCATTACCATCCAGGCAATATCTATTGAGAATTTTTTTCCATTCCTACCAGTCCATGTAGAGTCAAATGACACTGTGATGGAGAAATTTAGTGTCAGAAGTATTGATTAATATTTTCACTTTGAGCTTATGAAGTCAAATTCAGTAATTCTTTAGCTTGTTTGCCATCCAAAAATTCTCGTGATAACAATAATAACAATAACAATAATAATAATTATAATTATTCTTGTATCACTGGAATGTTACAAGCTTTCCCATCCCGTATGCAGACACATTTTTTACCTAGGAGATCTTTCATATAATCATAAATTGATAATTTTATGTGGTTTGGATCATCATATTATTTAATGTATATTGAATTATATACAATAATATATAATTATTGTATATAATATGTATACATACATATACATATATGTGAAAATAATGATAAAATCGTAGCGTAGTTTGGGTTGAAAGAGACATTAATCATCTTGTTGCAGTCCCCCTGCCTAGTAGAATGGCAGGGATACATTCCAATAGATCATGCTGCTTAGAGCCCCATCCAAACTGGCCTTAAATCAACTAAACTTCTTAATTTTAAAATTCTTTCTTCCTTCAGATATAGTGGGACATCTTGTCTTTGTTAAGAATCACAATATTCATAATGCTTTTGGTATTGTCTTATATGAAAATGAATGAATAAATGAGAAATGGCAACAAAAACTTAGTGATATCTATATTACATCTTTATGGAATATATGGCTTTTTTGTGATGGACCAGACTAATGTATCACCAGACTGTCAGCTCTCATCACAACTACTCTGATATCTATTGATGTAGCATATCATCATAGTGCTGTCACTCTGATAATTTAGTAGTGTGCTACATCATCAGATTGGTGAAAAAAAACCAAAAAAAAAACAACAAACAACTGTGTCCAAGACAGAAATCACTGAGAAGTTTTGTTGAATTCTCCCAAACTCTGTTTGCATGGACACTTGAATAGGTCTATGGAGACAAATGTTATAACAGTTTAATGCTCCCCTACTCTACCTGCTATCTGATTCTATCTTCTGTTTTAGTCTCTTTCATTTCCACTCCATTTATCCTTCCAGATTAACTTTCCTTTTGAAGTTTTCAGCCCCTATTACTTCCACCTGCTGCCCTTTCCCTCTTTATCCTGATGTAGGATAGCACAGGTCTAGGGTAGGCTATGGTCTTCCCTGCTATCCACCTGTCTCCTATGCTTTCCTGTTCTGCTTTTCCACCATTACTTACATTATTTCTATATTTATTACTCTGGCTCTCCTCCTTCTGTCATGCTAGATAATCCCTGTGGCACCTCTTCTACCTTTCTGAAAATGGTGATCTCTGGCTTAAAAATGTATATTTCATTTGGATTCTGTAATTGCCATAACGTGGATTTTAGTGTCTTTTCCTTCATTATCTCCTACACATTTTCAAATGAGGTTAGATGAGGCAGGGTGAGGTAAGACAGAGAGGAAAGGCAAGGCAAGGCACCTAGATGTTCTTACAGTTCATCACTTATAGAAATAGGATATCAGCTGAGAAAAATATGTTCTATAGAAGGACAACTTGTCCCCCTGTATTTTCTTTTGATTTGTCTTGTCAATGAGCAACAATTAAACTACCATCCTTATTAAGAGCTCACAGTTCTCTAAACAGAAAGCTACAGGACTGGAATAATATGTTGAAATATTGTCCAATGCCTTGGATACCATGTAATAGTCACAAATCAAGAAGTTTTTAAAAATTTTTGTTTGTTGTTTTTTTTATTTAAAAGATTTCATCTTGATCTCTTAAAAATTAAGAGCATCTTCAAATTTAATTTGCTTTATAAATGCAAAATTACATCTCTCCATGACAAAATCCTGATGCTACAACTGTCAACATAGACTTTTCTCATATTCCTAGCCATGTCTTTCACCCTAGGAGAAAAAACCATTATGTTCCACATATGCTTTAGGAGATGAGTATCTCAACACTCCTGTGAAGAGCAAATAATGTTCTCAAGCACAATCTTTCACAGGATCTCCAAGGGCAAGTAGTGTTTTGCATATAAAATGGAATTATGAATTCCTAATGTTTTTGGTCATTTCTATAAACTCTTTATTGGAAGATTTCAAGTGATCTGGTGGTGACTGTATTTCCTGGGTGGTTTAGGGGGTTTTAGATTTTTATTCCTCCATTTTAAGCATGTACTTTTGTAAGATCTTCTACATTCCATTGCTCATAAATTTCTCTATTTTATTATTGCGCTGGTCTTGGCTGGGAAAATTTTCTTCATAGTACCTATTATGGGGATAAATTTTGAATTTCTGCTGACAACAGAACTGATGATGCAGGAATGCTTTAGTTGTTGCTGAGCAGTGTTTACATAGTGTCAAGACATTTTGAGCTCCTCCCCCAGCACCAGTGAGGAAGCTGGGGGTGCACAAAGAGTTGGGAGGGGCGCAGCCAGGACAGCTGATCCCAAATGATAAAATAGATATTCCACAATATATGGCATAATGAGCACCAATAAAATCTGGTGGAAGAAGTTTCAAGATGACTCCTTCTTTAAAAGCAGTCTGCAAGCTCTTTTCTGGAGATGACTGTCTGGAGAGATCCTGGACCACCCTGGGATGGAGGAGCACTACACATGCACAGAGGCACAGTCCTGGTGTGAAGATATACCACAGTTATAAAAAAATTAAAAATGTGACTTTCATGACCGTCAGTCATGCATAAATTAAGTGCCATAATTCTTTCCAATCTCCTGGACAGCAGAAAATATAGAATGTGTCCTTTCAAATAAGACTGGAGTAAGTCTTTTGTGCCTCACTCTCTTAATTATTTTAAAGAAATAGCAATTGCAGCAGGGAAATACAGAATATCCAGACTAAAAAACATGATGCCAAAAGATTTTGAAATAAATTTCATTATTCAAAAGCTGGAGGGGAGAAGCAGTAGCACAGAAAATGTAAGTATGTATAACATTTCACCTATAAAACAAAAACTATATGAGAAAAAAAAGCACATAAAACCTAGATGCAGTCTTTTGAGCTATGCTTGATAAAACATGAACTGATACTGAAGAACCTATTGAGGAAAGCTGTAAATAACAGCATAGTACAACTTGATGGCTTGTTTTAATGTTCTTGCTAGAGCTCACTCTGCGTTCTATGCCCAAACTGATGGGTAGAGGAAGTTAAAACCTGAAATCATACACTCGGGGCAGTGGGTCAAGTCACAGCAAATGTTCCCTTGGTCTTCCTTTCAAAGGTTTCAATAAAGTGGAGTAATAATTTTTAGAATATTTTAAGCTTGTTGGTTCTGTACCAGACATTTTTAAGAACAAAAAGTTGACAAGATTTCTCTTTGCCTTGAAGTACTGCTCCTAAAGAAAGCATAATGTTTTCTGCATTGCCAGAAATTTGAAACTTGAATACATTCTTTACATCCTTTCATTTTCCAGGGAGCCTTTGCTGAAATGATTCTCCTGAATATTTCTGAGCTGTTGTTTGACCTCTGATTATCACCTGACATATTACCCAATATTAAGCAGTGAGCTCAGAAATGGTCAGAAGTAAAAAACCAGTTTAACCTTCAAAGCATGAAAGTGCAAAACTGTTTTTAGAATGGTAGTGTTTAGGCACAAATTCAATACATTTGTCTCTAGAAATGAAAATGTACAAGAGTTAAGGTATCATAATATCTATATGCTTATATGACTTTAGGGGGTTTTTATCTTCTCTTTCCTTTTCCTTTGATGATGTGGGCAGATTTACAGAGATTGTAGAAGCCTAAATGAATTGATTCTATTGTTTCTTTTCACTGCAGTAAAGGAAGCTATAATAATAGTCTATTATCTTTTACATTATCCTTGTTATTCTTTTAGAAAATACTATGTTATTCTAGGAAATGTTTTTTTTTATTTTTTAATTTTACTTATGAACTTAGATTTGTAACCATTTTTTACTTCAGTGAGCAGCAACACATTTGTCATAAGCAATCAACAGGAAGACTTCAAAAAAGAGTATATTAGTAGATTGGGAATTAAACATAAGGTCTTTATAGGGGAAAAAGGCAATAAATATAAAATTTATAGGTCTAGGAAAAAAGCAAAAAATTGCTTCCATTTGAAATGGTATAAATGAAAATGTAAGTCACTGTACAGAATATATAAATAGGACCAAATTCTGGTTGTAGTACTTTTCCTGATAGTCCTATATACAATAGCATTGATGTAAAACACCAGGGGGCACATCTTAACAGAAAATATAGAGTATCCTGAGATGATGCAGCCTTAACACATGTAGTTAAGCAACAATTAGGTAATTCACTGTAATTAAACTACTTCCACTGTGAAGCTGGGAACACAAACAGGAAGACTTGGACTAACTGCATCTTACATTGTAGGATTTTGGAATCCCAAATGGCAGATCAGGGCAGTCAACCTGCTGAACCCTTCAGTGATCAACCAGCAAATTTAGTATATGGCTGAACTAAGATATTAACTAAAAAGTGCTGAGGAAATGGACAAGATGCAAATTATGCTTCTTGAGCACTACATCAAGAACTGCAGAGAGGAATTTCCTTTTGGTTTTAATTTACAAGCCTAAAAGTAGATCTATATTTTTTTAGAATTTTATTTTAAAGATATCTTATTTGAATATACATAAAAACATAATATCCAAGCAGTGAGAAGAGGATTGTAGATAGGCAATTACTTTATTTTAGAGAATTTTGAAGACTTCTTTAACTCTGGTTTAAAAACAAACAAACAAGCAAACAAAAACCATAAAACAATTCGTGTAGAAATCAGGACAATAATCAAAATCACTTGGTTCAGTAAGATGGGTTCTTCCAGTTGAGTTTTTTTGCTCCTAGAATAAGTTAAGCTTTTTTCTAGTTGCTCTCCTGAATGTGTACTTCAAAGTGCAGTGATCATACTTCAAACTAATGCTCAATGAATTAGGAAGAACATTTTTACCGTGCAGGTGATGGAGCTCTGGAACAGACTGCCCAGAGAGGTGGAGGAGTATCACTCACTGAGGATACTCAAGAACCATCTAGTCACAATCCTGTAAAATATACTCTGGGAAGACCATGCTCGAGCAAGGAGGTTGGATGAGATGGCTCACTCTATTCCCTCCCAGCCTGATCCAGCTTGTGGTTCTGTGATTCTGTGATTCTGCATGATTGCCCATAACTACTGCCCAGAGGGAGTGGAAAAATAAACCTTGGTCTTGAGAAGAACTAGGGAATCCATTTCTTTTGCTCAGGGATGGAAGACACACATCTGTGACATTTTGCTGGGCTGCTCCTTCCTCTAAGCATCTGTCTGTTGAATATGTAAATCTTGCCAAGAGGAGAGTTATATGATTGGGTGAGTTCTTAATTCACATAATAAACATTGAGATAAACATCAATTTTTTAAAGGAGCATGTCTGGTTTGATGGTAGATATTTAGGGTGGAGTATTCCTCTCAATTAATTTTCATGTCAAATGAAGGTATATATTATAAAAATAGAAATGGGTGCCTGCAGAATATTACTAATTTCCTCCTTTTCAATGCTTCCTTTTTGGGTCTGGCTGGGAAGGAGTTAACTTTCTCTACAGCTGCCCTCATAGTGGTGTGCTCTGTGTTTGTAGTAAAACAAATAAGTCACCAGGGTTTTGGTTACTGCTGCACACCATCAAGGCTCTCTCTCCAACTTGCCAGTGCCACTGAAGGCCAGCAAGGAGGGGTGGGCAGGAAGGTTTAAGGAGTGGCTGTGGGAGAGGTCTGGTAGTAGTGTTGGATATTCCAAACAGATATTTCATGCTATACGATGTCATGCTCAGCAATAAAAAATAAGAGAAAGGAGGAGGAGAGGGACATTTGTTATTAAGGTGTTTGTCTCCCAAAGAAGCTGCCATGCATACTATGGCTCTATTTCCCAGGAAGTGTCTGGACATCACCATCTGATGGGAAGCAGAAAATAAGTTTACTTTTTTTCTGTTTTACTTCTTTGTGTTCTTCATGAAGCCTTTTCTTCTCTCCATTAAAGTTTTTTTATTTACATTGAAGTTTTTTTGATCTTATTTTCTCCACCTGCCCTGCTGAAGTCAAGGTCAGTCCACTTCAGTGTCATAAGGTAAACTGAAACTCAAATATTCTTTTTCTCTCTCTTTGCTATGAGAGGGATCTAGAATGATATAGTCCGCTATATTATACATACATACATACATACATACATACATACATACATACATACGTATATGACATTTCACCAGATTAATACTTTGATTTTTTTTTTCTTTAAAATCAAAATATTTTTAAAAGAGGACACATACCTCAGTCTTCTTACTTTCTCTTTTGAAAATAAATGATAAGAGGAAAAAAAACAAACAAGAAGAAACAACTTAATGATAAAAATGAAGTTACTAGGATAATTACTTTTGAATTCTAGATCTTACATCAAACAATATTGATTCTTGCTCTTTTTGTTAGGACAGCTCAACTTATGTGTCTCACTGGGACTCACAGTTTTTCAGAAATGGGGGCTGCTGCTATGTATACAATAACAAAATCCTCTTAGGAAAGAGTTAAGAGGTACAAGTTCCCAATATATTTTTCTATCCATCATTTTGCAAGTCTTTGCTTGAAAAAGTTATCATCTGCAGAAAACTCATTGATATTGTCCATGTTTTTCCAAGTGATTTCTGCATGACAGGACTTAAAACATATTTATGTTTGCATGGCTATTTTTTTTTCTTCAGGCAAGATATTTTCAAACCAGAACAGCACCTATCACATTTGATTTAATGAAATAATAAAACAGATAGGAAGAAAATGAAGAAAATGTTTTTATTTATTCCTCAAAAGTATTACATGCTATATAAAAATGTTGGGGGATGTTGTTTAGTTTTTGAAGTAATACCATGCCTTTGACAGAGTATGTTCTACAAGGGTTTTAAATCATAATGGTGTACATCCTTGTAAAGTAATTTTTCGTGTATCCTTACATTTCTTTCTTTTTTTTTTTTCTTTTTTTTATTCTGTAGGAGAATAAAGAAAACACCAATGTGTACCAGTTTTGGCTGGGATAGAATTATTTCTTCTTAGCAGACGCTATGGTGCTGTGGTTTGGGTTTGCCCTGAGAACAGTACTGAGAGCACACTGATGTTCTACTCATTACTGAGCAGCACCTGCACAGTGTCAAGGCTGTCTGTCCCACACAGCCCTTCCAGTGAAGAGCCTGAAGGTGCTCCAGAGGCCTGGAGGGGATACAGTCGGAACAGCTGACCCCAACAGATCCAAGTAATATTGCATACCATGCAGTGCCATGGTCAGCAGTGAAAGGTGGGGGGAGAAGGAGGAAGGGAGGACATTGAGAGTGGTGGTGTTTGTCTTCCCAAGTAACCATTGCACGTGTTGGGGCCCTGCTTTCCTGCAGGTGGCAGAGCACCTGTCTGCCCATGGGAAGCAGTGAATGAGTTCCTTGTTTTGCTTTGCTTGTGGACCCAACTTCTGTTTTGCCTATTAAACTGTCTTTATTTCAATGATATTTATAATATTTACCTTTGCCATTCTCTCCTCCATCTAATGTTGGACACTTGAGTCACTGTTATGTTAATGTTTTAGATTTGCTCTTTCACTTCATAGGTTTTGTGTATTTGGGCCTAAACTCCTAAAATTGTCAATATAGCTATAAGACTAGCTCTTCATTTCATATTCAGCTGAATTTATTGGCCTTAACTTTCATGGATTTAAGCCTCTTATTATTTGCTAGCATATAGAGCACCTCTGTCTGTGTTGCCAGATAAAGCACCTATAAAATAATCATGCCTTCCTATAGCAATAGGTAGTGGTCAGACATTAAACACCCGAAGATTTCAAATTATGCTGACACCAAGATTTAAAGACCTAAATTTCAACACTTGATTGTATTTAGACATTTAAATTAAAAAACTTGAATTTATTTGCCACAATTTGTATTTAGTTACTTTTTCTGAAAATTAAAAATTAGGTGGTTCTTCCCACTGTTATCTCTAAGCAATATTTTGAATTGAAGAATAAAAAAAAAATACATATGTTAGAAAATATTCACCTGTGAGATCTTAAGAATTCAGCAATAAATAAATATTCATTGTATTGCTCACTCTTTTCTGAAGGATGACACCAGAAACAAAAGCACATTTATTTTTAATGGAATACATGTTCTAAATTACTCTAGTACAAGAAATAGAACTTTCACGAGTACAGTCATTATCCTTTAAGCCTCTAATTGCTCAAGATATGATGTGATAGTAATTATTTTGTAATTATCTTTTTTCCAATATTCTAGGCACTGCCATTGAAAAACTGTTTGCTTTCCTTGTTTTCATGAATGCAATACTTATTCAGATAGAGGTTTAGGTAAACAATTTTAATTGAAAATAAGTTATAATTAGAACATATTTGCTTAGAAATAGAAAGTCACATAGCTGTGTTAATGCTTCATTGTTTATTGTATGTAATAAATAAATTATAGCTCTTACAAGATCGGAAGAGCGT
>JAYDZK010000001.1:72005360-72020046 GCA_034509185.1 Euphonia xanthogaster
CATGTTTATTTCTCATGGTAATGTGATAATGAAAGTTGATAGATCTCTTCATTGTTGAAAAGTTTTAGACCATCTGTGTTTTAGAACCATTACTTGGCAGCACTTGACCTTCTAAAAGTAATTCAAAAAGTACTTTATCATTAACTATGATTTTTAGATCTTTGAAAAAATATGTATTGTTCAGTAGTGATTTTTTAAAGTTTAATTTTATTGTGTCATATTCCTGCTCATATACTGAAAAGTACTGAAAAGTACTGAAAAATTGCTCATTACATACAAAACATTCCAAGACATAATTAAGACCAATTTTTCTCTTTTAAAATTTGAAGTGCTTTAATGTTTTATAAATAAAATTTCAATCAGAAGAATTTATATAGATAGTATACAACCTCTTGTCTCTTAACTACATTGTTGTGAATCCTGACCATTTCACAGATTGAACAACATACAGATTGCTAACTTTTGCTTTTATTTTTAGAATGCTTTGTGTTTCTCTCCATGTAAGATAAGATAACAATATTTTAAGTCTTAAATTGTGATTCTGCAAAGTACTTAATTGATGTGGTAGTAGAAAATTATTACAAATAAATTGGTTGCTAAGTTATGATTCTCAAATGCTTTTCAAGATGCATTAAGACTGCCATCCTTTATTGAAACACGTAGCATCAAGGCTACTATCAAATTCTGTCAAGAAAAACCCACTTTCAAGCCCTTTGAGGAGAGATGTGAAAGTAAAAAAAAAGAAATAACTACTATGCCAAGCAAAAGCAACCTGCATTTATTCCTTTTCAAAAATTTACAGGATTCCGTGTTAAATCCCTAATAAAAAAAACTTAACAAAACTGTAAAGGAAAGGTCTTAGAACTTATTCAAACATGTGGAAATGTTTTGCAAAAGCAGTAAGTCAGTTAACACTGATAAGATTGCAGAACCTGTCTGAAACTAATATTCTGATGTATTCCTGTAAGTTTCTTGAACTGAGAGTGTTTGTGGATTCCCTTCTCCAGCTTTCTTTTTAAAATATCTATGTACATTTATATAATTACTTTTGCATAGTCCTTTCTTAAAGAAATTTAAACTTCTTGTCTTTTAACAGCAGATAACTTAAATGGATTCAAACTCAAGTTCTTCTCTTTCTTCTACATAACACAAATGTATTTGCCCTTTCTTAATTATACTTTTTATATAAATTCTGATTAGACCTGAAAAATTGAGTTGAGATAAACTTTCTAAATATTTTTGCTTACATTAACATGCGCTTAAAATTACTAAAAATCAGTAGTAACATAACCACTACAGATTGAAAAAGCAGCAAAGAACAAAATAGCATTGAGAGAATGAGTTAAATTAATATTTTTTAATAGAAAGTATTTCAGGTAATTCCTTTTTCTATCTTTTAATTTTTTAAATGAATTTTGGAATTACTTTTATCTTACTATCATTACACATTATTTTACAAAAATAAAATATTGCTAATAGATTCTGGGTTTTTTTTTGTTTCTGTCAAAGTGTAACAAAGTGCTTTCATATTGTATTTCTTATAGTCTATCTATTAAAGCATTTTTAGTAAACAGTAGTCCGTGATTCTATCAAAGTAGAGGATTAAATCTTCAAACTACAGCTATCATAATGTCTAGAATAAGATAATAAAATAAAATGTCAGTAGTAGGACAGACTAAATATTTCTAACAGATGATAAAATGAGAAAAGTAATGTAGTGTATTGAAAATGACAAAACAAATCCCAAGTTGGAATATTGCTTTGAAATCCAATTTTTAATATGTAATATTGTTAGAGAAAAATACACCACTCAGGATTTGACAGCCCAAGAGAGATGAGGCTCCATAGCCCCAGGTCCCAGCCACAGAGAGGTTGAAAATGTTCAGCAGACACAAGTACACAAACCACACACATATGCACACACAGACAGAGGTATATATACATTTACTTACATGCATACAAGGGCAACAGCCCCAGTCCTCACACAGTCATTCCAGGGGCATGAAAACAAACAGCACCAATGGGCTCAGCCATTCAGCCTGACCTTCACTTCAGCCACAGACTCTCTGGCTCACCTGCTCTCACTCTAGCTGCTGGCAACCCAGACTCCCGTAAATGCACATATATATGAGAGGCCCTAACTGGGAAACAGCTGAAAGCAGAAATCAGCTCACACCCCCCATACTCACAGGACCAAGAGTTCTCACCCAGGTTAGAGTTAGGAATTTAATAGGAAGTCATGACAGATGTCTCTGATCAGGCACAGGGCATAGCCAGACAAGCACATGAACCAGCTCCTCCCTTTTATTCCCTTATCCTTCTGTTTCCCACAATTGTTAGTCCCCAAATCATCTAACCCTCTCCCTTTTACGGCCGTTTGTACCTCCTCTAAGTATCCCAAAATTAATCTTGTGCAATCTCAAGATGCTCTTCCACTGTATCTTGTAATGGTCCCCACAGCCCCTGAGCAGCACCCCCCCATCAGTCTGGAAAGTGTTCTGGAGAATCTCTCCCCTTGACTCCTCCTGATGGATTTCACACTTGGATATTTAGGCTGAGGCTATTATGTTTGGTTTCCAGCTTGCCGTTGTGCTTCCCCGTATTCTCTGGACTTGTGAAGATGGACCATTGTTGGGCTGATGATCCCTGTGACAGGCCTGGGAAGAGCCAGGCAGAGTATGTTTGGGGCTCCTCGTCTGCCATAATCTATCTGTGTTCCTTTGTGGGTGTGGAGACAAGATTTTTAAACCACAAAATTACCAAATACCTTTCTAGAAAGTTTAATTTTCAATTTTACTTTAAATAAATAAAATAATAAAAACATGAATGTCTTTTGACCAATTCTGGATATTAATGGATATTTTGGAATATTTTACAGAAGCTGAATTTATTATAAAGATTCCTTTGGGCACTAATGTGAATGACAGCAGGGACAGTAATTAATAGACAGTATACCACCACTTTTCACAGTCTGAAGCATGACTCAAACATTGCTAGAAGCCTCTAGGACTGTGAGAAATCACATCAAGTAAAAGAAAAGCGAGTGGAAGCAGTTGCGGAAAAAATATGTGTTGAGGCTTATTTCAATTAGAGTCACACAGATGAAAGTGAGAAAGTTTGGATTGATTGCAATTCAAAGGGATAGGAACTTAAACAACTTCAGTCTCCACTGAAGCATTAAAAGATAACTGAAAAGCACATTTTTAAGAGAAACATCTGTGGTAGAACCACCATGGATTCAATTTCAGCACTTCAGCCTGTATTTCTAAGGTGGTCAAATGAATATAACCTTGAAAAACTAAACTGAGTTTAAAAATTTCACAGGAAATATGTGGGTTGACACAGATTGATCTGATAGGTGAAGGATGCCTATAGCTGTATCCTGGTGTGCTCATTGGGCGATAATTGAATCAGAAGTGGATCCCAAACAGTATTTTTGATCTGACGCATTTTGCAGACCTATAACATCAGTAATATTTTATTTTATGGAGCCACATTTGAAAAGTATTGATATCAATAGAAAAAATGAGTTAGAAAAATAGCTGGGATCAAAATGTTAGTACCAGTCAAGGACATTTTATGATCATGAACAGAAAGCACTATTTTTTTTTCATTTAATTAATTAGACACTTATATGCTAGAAGTCATGATAATGAACAGACTTGAACTTACACTCTGTTCTGCTCTGTTTATACAATAAATGCGCATGAAAAAAATTCCATTGAGAGCTATGCCTCTAGCAACCCAAGGCTTGCTTCTTTCTATGGCACAATTACTTATTCCTAGCTACTTATTGAAGGAAGCCTTTAAAACCTGAGAACTTCTTTTACTTTAGGGAAGAAAAGGAAAAATAAAAGAGTTAAAGAAAGAAGGAACACATCTTTCCAAAGGCATCACAAATGCAAAACATATTGAGTAGGTCTGAGGATATGTATAAATTTATATGGCACCTGTTGAAGAAAAATGACAGCATAAAACTTTTGTGAGAAAATATTACATTTTTATTCACTACCCAATCTGATCTGGCATTTTTAAAAAACGTGTATTTAATGTTTAGATAATTCTCCTTAAAAAGGGATTAAACATGTAGATAATGCCATTAACCCGAAAGGAAATAGGTCTTACTTACAGTCAACTTAGTTCAATATTGATGCCACGTGTCAGGTCTGACACCCTGAGCATGCACAGAACACATTTGCCAGCATGGGAAAGCTGTAGACATGGAGCTGCATATGCAAACAGATTGTGGGACTGACTGTACCATTGCTGGTCTTTATCTTTAAAGGGTGTGTTTAGAATGATTTTCTAAGGAATGCTGTTGAGCGGTCAAATCAGAAAGTTGCTGGGTCTGCATTTCCTGTTGTCAGTCAAACCTTTCAGCTGAGACAGGTGACTGACCATGTTAGTAATTCAATGTATTTTAAATAAAATCAGATTCGTTTAAACTGCCAGAGAAATGACTTGGAACTCTACTTGAGAAAATACAAACCATCATATGCGTATGTCTTTTATGGCAAAGCATCTAAAGGATAAGATATGAAAGGAAAATATTCACCTTTAATATTCCACTTATCCTAACTTATTTGTCTAGTGCTTAAGGTGCTTACCAGAGAGAAAGGTAATCTTTGGCATGTGTATTTCATTCAATATCTGTCAAGAACAGAAAACTAACAAACAAGCAAAAGATTGGTAGAACAATTCTTGTTTAAGAACATTCCAGGAAAACAGACTTCTTTGTCCAAGTGCATATCCTGAACATATATTTGAGGAGTTTCACTCTCCAAGGAGTTTTTTTCCAAGGACTATTTTTTAATCCTTGCCACAGGTGTGACTCTTAATTATTTGGATGGGAGAAAGTGAGGTTCTTTGTACTGTCATATTTAATTAGAGTGAGCTGCAGATTAATATTTAAAGTAAGGTGCTAAGGGGAGCCTGGAGATGTGAAAAGATTTTTCAGTTTGTTTCTTTTTAATGAATTCTCTAACCTCTGAGACACTTCATAAAAGAAATAAATATGATTGGTTCTTTGTTTAGTTTGTTTTTGAAAAACTGAAAACTCCTTCTTTTGGAAAAATAAACTTACAAAAAACATTTTAAATGAGGATAAAGTACAAACTGTCCAGATTTACAAGTTTTTAACTAGATTTAACAGGGTGTGGAGTTTTGAGTAACAAAGACCCAAGCCCTCCTGATATTCTAGGAATCAAGTGGGGAAAGACTATTGTGCAATGCTTCAAAGGAATTAGGATACGTTCATCTAAGAAGTTGACATATGAGTCCCAACTCTATATCAATGCGTGGCTAAGAACCAGAAGTTAATAGCCACTGTCCATCTAGAAACATGACCTGTCTGCTATCAATGAAAAAGTGCCAGAATGAATTGAAAATACTGAAACACTGCAATGAGCAGCTATAAACCATTCAGAAGAGACAGGGAAGGAAGGAGAGGCAGGAGCATTTTTCCCTTTGTAGAAATATGGGCTGACTGCATAGAATAGTCTTTCAAATACAGTAATGAACAGGTTGAGAGATAATGGGTGAAAATCAGGGTCCAAGACAGCAAAGGAAACCTCACATTTGGAATTTGCTTCAAGCAACCCGGTAAAAGGGATCTGATAGATGAGGAGGTTCTTACTTCATTTACTTAGAACAAAACATCTACATTAACTTCATGTGATTTTTTTTTTGTGTTACTGAAAAGCTCACTGTCAATAGCTGTCAATATAATATCAAACATATGGTCTTAAAGATAAATGAAAGCTGTATACTGAAGAGCTAAATATCTAGTGTTGAAAACATGAGCAAGTGTTCCTAGACCTGCAATATACTACTTCCTAAATATGTGCAGAGTTTGGTAGAAGTAAACACAGAAAACTTCAAAGATTGAAAATATGTGGTTTAGATGTAAGTAAATTATGCACAGAACAGTACAATTGTCTGTGTTTTGGATCAAAACTGAAATTTTAATGGGAAAACATATGAATTCTTATCCATTTCTTTAAATGTAGCTACCTGTAATATTTTTTTTTCCTGAACTGACAAAAGTTTAATCAATAATGTAATGGCAAATCAGAAGAACTGTATCTGACAGACGGCAGCAGATCTTCTACCTAGAATCTAGTGCTTTTGTTTGCAATAGCAAAAAGGAAAAAAAAATCCTAAACTTTTAATTTTCACAATGAAAATGTGCAAGGGACAAATGAAGCAGATTAACTGATACTATCCTTCATCTTTACTAACTAGATAGAGGTTTTATAGTATGAGACTGGAAAGCAGCCTTATGGGGTTTTGCAGGACCGGGAAGCAAAGATAGATGATAGCAAAATGACATGATAAAAAGTTGCAGCTTTTGCTGATGTCATGTCTACAGATTCCTTCTTTAACATTAAGGGAAATTAATCACCACAGGGCATGGTATTTCTGATTCCCTACTGGGCAACAGCAGTATCTCAGGAGGAGATAATATGGTAAAAATGGGGGTTAGATAGATAACAGAGACCCACTTTATGATGATTTATATAAAGCATTTAGTCACATTTTCCTCTTCCTTTTATATAGTACTGAAAATAAATATACGTTAGAGTTTCATTCATGATCTTTTAGGATTGTGGTTTATGTGGGGAGCTTTTTCTTTTTTTTTTTTTTTGTTTGTTGGTGTGGGTGTTCTTTTTGGTTTTGTTTGTTTTTGTTTGCCTTTTTTTCCTTCTCTTTCATTCTTTTTTTTTTTTTTTTTTCTGAGCATCTGGACTTCATTCTGTGATGCTCAAAAACTGAAAAAAAATCAAGTAATGCATGATACAGTGAAGTGTCATGCAGCAGTACAAAAACCAGT
This sequence comes from Euphonia xanthogaster, assembly GCA_034509185.1. Classification (NCBI taxonomy): domain Eukaryota; kingdom Metazoa; phylum Chordata; class Aves; order Passeriformes; family Fringillidae; genus Euphonia; species Euphonia xanthogaster. The sequence continues at coordinate 72,012,193 of JAYDZK010000001.1, forward strand.
TCACCAAGAGGGTACAATCATGTAAAATTTGTAATATAACTTTTGAGACTTTCAGCCCAATTCATCATGAGTACCAACATTCTTATAGTAATTTTTATACTCCCTGACTGGGAAAAAAAAAAAAAAAAGTAATTTTTCATTTAAGGATCTTAAGGATGGAAGTCACAGAAGATTGAGAATTCCAATTTGTATCACTATATACTAGGTTGTTTTGGTAAATGTAATGATGGAAAACATTTTAAAACAACCCATGAAACACTGTAAGTGGAAATAAAAGAGAATTCACAAGCAGGAAAATATCTTGCTGCAACTTAAATTACACTGGTCTATTTGAGAATGATTGACTACATGTTTATCACAACTGCCTTTTTAAAATTTTCTTTGGAAAAAATTTGCATCTGAACTTACACTATGTGGCTGCCCTCAATTTCAAGAATTTATATTCTTTCAACTGTAATATTCACATCAACATCTGATGAACAATCCCTTCTGTTCCTTTCCATGGAATAAGCAGTGTAGACGTTAATACTAGCACCAAGTGCTGGATGTTATGTTAATGTTTCTAGCCAATCTCTACACCTATAAATGAATAGGAAGATTTTTTCCAAAAAATATCCCTTACTTATCTGTATCGTTCAACCAATTCAGCAAGAACATTAGGAATTTTTCATTTGATTGCTTTGAGTGCTTTTTTCTCACAATTTATTTCTGTATTATATGTTTTGACCTGGGTCTGTGCATTCAAGACATTTTAATTATCCATATGCTTGGTACACTAAATGTCTGTTCTGCGATGAATTTACAGTATTTCTTCATGAAATTCATGCTGAGAAATTGTTCTTTACATTCAGCTGAATGCCTGCTGACTGGTGAAGTGGACATTAGACTTGGTTGATGTGTCGGATTCCTCCAGACTATAATGTTCATTTTTCACTTGTAAAAGAAACCCTTGCTTCTACAGTAAGGACCCTTAGTATTCTTTGTAGCCCTACTTCCATGTTATTAAGAAGAAAGCATACAGGCATGTAATCTGTGAACCACAGTGCCATAAGATTCTTCAGCAAGGGAAAGTACTTCATTCCTCATAGAATTCCATTTCATTTCATAGCAATAGGTGATGGGTAGATTCATAAAATATGTAAACAGGAGCAAGAAAATCTCAGTTCCTAAACTTTTACAGTTTTAGAAGGTTGAGTCAGAATTTAAATGTTTCATTAATATAATGCACTGAATAGTTGATTATAATGTGCCAACACCCAAAAATATTCTCCACGTGTTGTTGCTGCCAAAATCCTATATACTTAGAATAAAACACTGAGCAAGTCAAATGGAAGTGTGAACCATGCTTTATGAGTTTTTTACATTTACATGCTACTAGCCTCAGTTTTCTTCAAGAAATTACCGACCATGAATCTCAGACAACAATAGTTTTATAGTTCTCGCTGTGTACATGCATAGATCCAAAGTCTTATTTCTGTACTCTCATCCTGTACAATACTATTTATATAAGCACTGCCTCTTCAGAAGTTATTTTTGTAGCCTAATTATTGCAATTTCTCACAGGAAAAGTTCATCTGCCAATGCAGTTGCCCAAACTGACTTTCAAATCAGAGGTTGTCATACATGCAAAATTTCCTTTCTGTACTTAATTGGGAATTGTTAAGTCTATACTCTCATGGTTTGTTGAAAAAAATGGTTTCTCCTATCTTCTATTTTCCCAGGACAAGTCTGCACATATATTTCATTTTTTCACGCTATAAATATTTTTTAATGCTATAAATAACAATTCTACCTCTGTTCCACAATACCACCTGTCAAAAATGAGTGCTTTTTGTAGACGAAACCAACTCATTGAAAGTGGGTTTTTAAAATTTTCTATTCCATTTTTCATTACAATTAATACCATTTTAATATAAATTCTATGTTTTCTCAGCATGACTAATAAGGAGAGAAAAATTCTCTCAGAGAATAGCATATTTTATACCATTAACAGAAATTTCTAAAGCAGTTATTATCTTTCCTTTATTAATGTGCAAAAATCTTCCTCGATGTTGTCATGTTTAGACTTGAGCTTCCCAGACATTGAAATATTTTCTAAGTTTTTCAGCCTCTGTGTTTGAGGGTTTTTTGAGAGCCCTTGAAATCGCTTAGATTTGGAAATACTTGTTCTGTCTCCTCAGTTAGCTTAGTTTTATTACATGCTGGAGATGACTCACATAAGGCAATATATTTTAGTAGCCAGAATAAATCTTCGATATTGACTTACATCCTGAAGAAATCATTGTGTGTTCCTTCAGATTTTGAAAATAGATTCAGCTAAAAACTTGTTATACCCAAAAAAACAAAAAAGTCAAACCAAAACAAACGTAACCCATGTAGAACCCAGACATAAATTTACTAATCCTTAAAGATTGGTGGGGGAGGAATATTTCACGTGTCTGGAGTCTGGAGACAAATTTGTCTAAATGTCTCTCATGTAAACATGTATTCTTAAGGTCAATATCTAATCTTTATTTATAGTCAGTAGAGAACAAACAAGTATTTTTGGTTACATTTAATCTTTTCTTTAAAGCAGGCTTAAATAAACTGGATGACTCATGGTTTAAAGTGTCTATTTTTTTCTTGTTGAGAGGGAAAGCTTTTTTGAGAATATTTATTTGACATCTCCACTTCTTACTACTGCCCTGTGAGGACACAATTTTGTCTCTTTGAGTGTGTGTGGTCTATGTTATTTTTAATAATAAAAATATTTCATGTAATTTACTTTTCTATAATACTATAAAAATATAAATTGTTTGTCTTGGTCAGTTGCTTTAGACTGATTGCATGAAGAATTCCTCCTAGTTATAAATGAATAGATTTATTAAGTTTATGTACTGGTTCTGGCCAGGACAGCGCTAATTTTTGCAGAATCTGCTAAGGAGGGGGCATAGCTAGGACACAGAGGCTATCCTACAGCACTTCATGTCTTTGCTAGAGGTGGGAGGAGCAGAATCTCTTTCCTGGAGAAGGAATTCTGGTTGTATATGTGTGGTGGAGGAAGAGAACAGGGTAAGCCTGGTTCTGAGCATTTTGCATGTGAACCACTCCCCTCTCTCTTGTACACTTTTGTTATTAATAGTGTTGTTGTTACTGTTTGTTTTCTGATCCCATTGCTGGTTCTGTAAATTGTTATCTCAAGCTGAGATCTTTATCTTTTGTGCCTCCAATTCTCTCCTCCATCCCACTGCAGGTGGCAAGGGGAGGGCAGTGTGGTATGAAGAGTACCATTCCTGATCCATGACAGTTCATTTCAATGCAGGACACAGACCAAATCATTTTATAATAAAAAATATGTACTTAAATTAAATAAAACTTTCTGATATACATAGTGATGGGTTGGGTTTTTTGGTTAGTTTTTTTCTGCATCAGCTGTCAAAATGTTTCCATCTTAAAAACTCATTTTTATGATTAAATGAAAAAAAACCAAAAGTCTCAACTTTTTAAGTTTAAATGAGAAAAATATTTTTTGCAGAAATAATTCAAGTGATACCTATTTTAATATTTACTTTTGTAGATTTCTTCCTGAAGCCGTGCAACAGATCCATGTTTTCAAGGAAAAATACACAGAAAGTAACAAATTACTCTGCAGGATGAAAGGGAAAATCTTTCCAAATGCAGCTCTTCCCCCTGTGAAGCTGTTTTCATTTTGCCTGAAAATCAAAGTCAGCATAGATTAACAATATTCATAAGTTTCCATTTGCTCTCCCTCATAAGCTTGGTTTGATAAAAAACAATGCCTCACTAGCTTAGGTTTACAACAAGCTTTAAGTTAAGTTAAGCAGTTATTAAATCAGCTTTGTTAATAGGGTTTACTAAAGTGTTGACTGCAGTATATTTTAAAGTACAGTCTAGACTCACTTGTATTACTCCAGCTTTTATATAGACATATCTCTCCAAAACCTATGTAGTACCTTGGGCATGAGTCATTGCTGCATTATTCAACTTAAAAAACCACAACAAAAAGCTGCTGATTTTGGGCCCTCCTTGTAAAAAATCAGATTTATTTAACCAAACTGGGGAATTTTCTTTTTGCTTTGATGTGGGTAGCTTTTTCCTAAGGGCGTACAGCCTCTTTTCCCCTAGAAAATTCATGAATTACAGCATTGTTTCCATGTGGCATTCATGGCAGTTCATTGTAACACAGCTGTTACAGCTCAGAGCAAATAATACTCTGTATCTATATAGACTTATCTTTACATTTTAGTTCAGCTTCTGTGCAACAGGAGAGATGTTAAACATCCCTTGCTTTTATAGGCGTAGAAAGAAACAATAACTATAAAACATGCCACTATTTCGAATATCAAACTGAATTCCTCTGGTAGTAACTTTTAAGTGAGAAAAGACATTACTCACCAGATAAATCTTTCGCTGAAATTATTTTAATAAATATGGATTCTCATGCTTCATAGATTTGGGGTGGCTGTTTATGTACATTTCCATTAGATCTTAACTCCATAAACAAAGGATGATCTTTATATCATGTTGTGAGGACAAAATACAATACCTAGGGATAAAGTAATATACTGAATTGAATTTTTGTTTCCAAGACTGACAAGTAAAGTTCTCCATAATGAAGATTTTGCAGAAATCTTGCAGAAGTACACTAGGATTGCTACTGATGAAGACCATCAGTAACAATATTTCATTGAAATATAAACAATTAAAGATATTGTATGACAATTAAATCTCCAGATTCCATCAACAATATTGAATAGGGGTGAAAGATTACTGTGCAAAAGCATGAATAGTGGCTAAGTATCTGAAGCCCTCTTGTAAGCCTGAAGAGAGTCTGACACAGATTTTTGTGGAGACCAGAGTCTTTCAGTTTTACTAGCACGCAGCCAGGTGGCTTACTCTAATGAGCTTCAAGTATTATGAGACCCCTATGATGAAACCAATGAACTTCTGGTTTGTTTTAATGTGAGTATCCTGATAGCATAAACTTATAACCAACAGGCACCACATCTAGAAAATTCAATCTAGGAGTATATAACCTGGAATTGAATTCCATCCTTGATTTCTGTAAACTTACTCTTTTTTTCACCAAATATTATCCACCTTTGTGTGTTCAGAAGGTTTTATTGCTGTTCATGTGATTGTATCCAAAGTAGCCTCCAGTGGATGTTCTAATTAAGTTGTCTAAGTTCATCAAGTTTGCACAATTAGGTGTATGACCAAGTCTAAATATTAATGCAGAGTTTCAGATGAGCACTTCTGAGGATTATACCGGCTGATAGTCATCTTCATCTTAGCCTGATCCTCTGTGCCAACTTGAGCTTCCAACAGTGAGGTGGCATTTAGAAGTAAAAATCCCAGCCACCGAGTAAATTGCACCCACAAAGTAATTCTAGTTATTCTATTCATGTAACATAAGCAGTATTACCAGCTAAAGCAAACAATATGTTACTTTCCTACAAACAAGCTTTCAAAAAAGCATTTCATCTAAATGCTTTGATAAAATACCTTTCCCCAAGACTCACAGACCCTGATCTATCATGATTAAGCATTTCCTTGAGATTTTTAGTGAATTCTAATATGCTCTTTTCACTTTGATACCAAAGACATTTCATGGAGATGAGGGAAAATAATGTAGTTTAAAATATGTCAAGATTGAATATTCAGTCCTTGCTTGTTTCTCTGAGATGGCAAGCAATATAATCAAATGTGCTATGCCTTGCTGGCACTTGAACACACTCTTTTTATCTGGAAGCGCACCTGTGACATAAAGTTAACCATAAACAATATTCATTCCTTTCTTCTCTAAGTGCCAACTTATTAGTTAAAAGCCTACTGCCATATGGTGAAGCAATACTGACTGAGAAAGAAAAAGAAGAAGAAAAAAGCAATTAAAGCAAGCTTTTAAAGAAAGATCTTTCAGAAGAAAATTTTACGTGATGTTGAGTAAAAAATACTGGCATTCAAGTTTGGTATTTAAGTTAAAAGAAGAAGACATTCTTGTCAATGGGGAAGAGATTAATAAGCAAACAAAACCAAGGAATAATTATACACCTCTCATGGTGTCCCATTCTCACAGTTTGGAATATACTAACAAAGATTTTCCCACATAAATTGAATGCCAGAAATGCCATTGTATTTGAATGAGACAAAACTGCCAATTGGATTAGTGTGCTCAGCTTGACCAAACCATTATGGTAACTAATTAATCCCTACTTAGGCGTCATGGTTTAAATTGAGATCCTTGCAGCTATGTTCTGAAATAATTAATCACTGAAACTTATTTTACTTGACTGGAGTTGCAATTTTATTGATTAATTAGCTTACATGCACCTGTACAGAGATTATTTAGGATACCTACCTCTTTAGTCTAAATTAGGTGGAAAATCTAGAACTGAACTGCATAGGTCAGTGTGGCCATGCACATGAAGTGGCTTCAAGTTGCACACTTAAGCTACCAAACTTGATTGAAGGCTACTGTCTGTATTACAGTGCCAGTAATATATGCTTGAAAATACCTAGCTAGGGTGTCTATTTAAGAATGAATAGTTGAACAGCACACTTGACCAATAGATGAAATATTGATGTCTAGTGAATTGGGCAAACTAATGTAGCTTGGCCAAAAGCATCATCAAAAATCAGGAGGAAATCAGTTTCTTCACTTGTCAATAGTCACAGATACACAATTTGGAGGAAAATAATTTGTTTCTATTGAAACAAGTAAGTTGAGAGTTACCAGCTTCTATATTGTTTCGTACATATTTTATTTCTTATTTTTGTTAAGTTACATGGGTCTTAATTCTAAGCATACTAAACTTGATAAAACATTTAAAAACAGTCTATTGAGCTGCTTTCTTACATTTTTTCCAAGTAATCATAGAAATCTTAGAAATCATAGATAGGCTTGAATTGGAAGGGACCTTAAAAATCATCTAGTTTCAACCCCACCATCTTGGGAAGGCATGCTCCCCACTAGAACAGGTTGCAGTCATTGTTTTGTGAGAGCACAATCCTCTGGCATATCACCCACTCCTCTCAGTTTGGTGTCATCTGTCAGCTTGTGGGGGGTTCAGTCTGTCCCACCACCCAGACCATTAAGGAAGATGATGAATAGGACCGCACCCAGTACCTCTGGGGTACAGTGCTGGTTACTGGCCTTTAGCTACACCTCATGTTGCTGATGACCGTCCTCTGGGCACAGCCACTCAGTTTTCAATCTGCTTCCCTGTCTGCTCACCCAGCCCATATACCAACAGCTTGGCTATGAGGATTCCTGTGGAACACGGAGTCAAAGGCCTCACTGAAGTTTGGGTAGATTATTTACTCTCTTCTCTCATCTATCAGGACAGCTGTATCATTATGTAAGTTTATCAAGTCAAGCCTGATTTCCCCTTGGTGAATATACGTTAACTATTCCTGATAATTTTCTTGCCCAGAAATTATTTCCAGGGTTAGCTGCTCCCAGGGACTGAGGTGGGACTAATCGAGCTTTATTTCTCCAGTTCTTTCTTCTTCACTTTCTTTAAGATAAGAGTAAAACTGCCTTTCCTTCAGTTCACAGGCACTTCTCCCAGTCACCATGATTCATCAAATATTATTGAGGTTGTCCTTGCAATGTCATCAACTACCTTCTCCAGCACTCACATGCGCTTCTCATAAGGCTCTACGTATTTATGCACGTCCAGTTTGCTTTGGTTAACAAATATTCTATTTAAATATGAATACACCCTAATTTTTCATTCTCAGTGCTCAGAAGAAATCTGAAAAGATTGACATAGAAGTAATATTGAATTTTTATTAAATATGAAGTTTGTTTTTTTTTTCTCTCAGGGAGGAGAATTTAGAAAACTTTTTTTT
>JAYDZK010000001.1:72029159-72052890 GCA_034509185.1 Euphonia xanthogaster
AGGAAGGAAGTGGCGGAAGGAAGGAAGTGGCGGAAGGAAGGAAGTGGCGGAAGGAAGTGGCGGAAGGAAGGAAGGAATGAAGTGGCGGAAGGAAGGAAGGAAGGAAGTGGCGGAAGGAAGTCTTTACTTTTGCACCACTTTGTTGCCCAGTCTCAAGTCTGACAGCCTTAACCCCTGGGTCTAGGAACTGTCAAGAATCATAGCCATCACTGCTAAGCTAACATAATTTCCATGATATTGTATACTGATAATAAAAGTTAGTAGGAATAATTGTTTGAATATGTAATTTCAGTGTTTAATAATTATTAAGAATTAAGCACCAGCAAGATTAAAAATTTAAAAAAAATCTGATTTTCTCTCTCTAACATGGTCACACTAAATTTCCAGTTTCCTAGGTATAGATACATTTGTACATTCCTTAGCAATATAGATCAACTCTTGCAAGTGTTCTGCAAAGTAGATAATACAATTCAAAGATCAATCTTAAACCATACAGCCAGCAAAAAAAAAGAGAACTTGACATAAGTTTCAAAAAGCTTTTTCCATCAGGAGGATTTAAAACTACTTTTTTTGGTCAGAATCACATGGATATAGAATGATTAAGATCGTAACAGTGCATGTTTACCATATTTCACATTACTAACAGTTTATAGTTACTAACATTACTAACATTCTAAATAACAGAAGGCTAACAATAGTAAAACACAAATTTGCAAGTGGGAGAAGTTAGATGAAGATGTAATGCAAGGAAAAAAATCAAATCAGAAAGAAAAGTGAAACTTCCCGTACAAAAGCAAAAGTTTTAAATTATTTTAAGATGGTTTATGTTAAATTAGTCATTCTCGGGCACTGCTTGTTGAGATAGCAGGAGATGTCGTGGTTACTTTCACTTTATTATTGAAATAGGTACATAACTCGTACAGAGAAAACTTGGATGTGCCATCTTTTTTATTGACAACACCACCAGTGTTTAAAGCACAGAACTTACCTCAGAAAATATCAAATAGCCATCCAGAGTAACACGCAGTCGTATATCAGTAAAAAAATGTGATGCCTTATATACATCCATTTAAAGTCAGACACTAAGTAAGCTTCAAATAATTTTCTGTGCATGGGGTTTTTTCAATAAGAAAAAAACATGTCATATGACTCACCCTTTTATCTTCAAATCATTCTTAATTATAATTTTCTACTTGCACATTTCTAAAGCAGATGGCAGGCTACAACACCCAGGGTTGTTCTTGCATGATAATATCCTTCTGTAGAACTTTGATAATAAAAGCTATTTGTTCACAATTGTAAACATTGCAGAACTCATAGTCACTATATACTAAATAATTGTTGGAGATTATGTTGTAGCTATTAAATTATGATGTTACTTATGAAAGAAGTCATGTGCTATTTATTTCTACCATAAATACTGAAATTTAAATTAACAGTTTTGCTTAAAATACAGGTGGTTGAGAAAGGAAAATTTCTAAGAGGATTACACATTTTCTAACAGTTTATGATAAATTCTATTGATGTTCAACTTGAAAATTTTGTTTTCTAGATTTTTTGGTAAATCTGTTAGTACTGTTGTAGGGGTATTCTGGAATAATTAAAAAAATTAAAACTGATTATTTAGCTACTGTTTCTGAAAGAGAGAACAGCCTTTTCAATACCTTTCCTTCATCTATTTAATTGATTGATATATTTTAGTATATGTAATTATTTTATGCATATTTTAATGTATCAATAGTTGTTTTCTATTAGATATTAAGTAGCAAGAGTTGTATTTATCACCTGTACTGTTGCAGTAAAAATTATATATAGACAAAATATAAATTAATGTCTAGAACAAGGAAAATATTGTTTGCCTAATGAAATTCAAAGTTACCAAATTGAAATGGATCAAAGAGTGACCATTAGTTCAGTTGCAGTAACACTTATACTTTAAATTAATACAGGAAAATCTTTTTTATAATACACTAAAAAGTGTTAAACAAAAGTCCTTATTGCACCTGCCCCTTTGCCACAGGGTTGGGCTCATTCTCTCTGATGGTCCCTGGGTCTTCAGGTTGACAGTGGTGATTTCCACTGAGCAAAGGGTGCTGAAGTCCCACCATCAATCACCTCCATCCTTCTTTCTTTGCTGGGAAGTAGTCAACAATATGGAGAGAGCACAACAATCATTCCCAAAGTCCTGCAGTCCCTTTGGGACCATTTTTCAGTTTTTTCTTTTTGCGGTCTCTTTCATCCTTCTCTGGTTTTCTCAATGTCTAGAATTCACTGGCTGGGTCTGCTCGCCTTGACCATCTGTCATGATTTAACCACAAAAGAACCATACAAATATTCACTCCTACTCCCTCTCCCCTACACCCCCTCCCTGCCCTCAGTGTGGAGGAAAATCAAGGGAAAAAAAAAATAAACCTTATGGGTTGAGACAAAAACAGTTTTAGAACTGAAACAAACTATAATACAATAATGACAGTAATGAAAATGAGAGAGCCAGCACCCAAGAAAAGTGATGCACAATGCAACTGCTCACCACCAGCTCACTGATGCCATGGCTGCTCCAAAGCAGCAAAGTTTATCCTGGCCAAATGCCCCCAGTTTATGTGCTGAGCATGACTTTCTGGGATATAGAATGTCCCTTTGTCCAGGCTGGGTCAGCTGCCCTGGCTGTGCTTCCTCCTGGCTTCTTATATAAAGGCACACTGGCAGAGTATGAGAAACTGAAAAATACTTGATTTAGGGTAAATACTACTCAAACCCACCTAAAACGGTGTGTTTTATTCTCACTCTAAATACAAATCACAACACTGTAGCAGCTACTAAGAAGGAATTTTCCTCTATCCTAGCCAAAACCAGGACACCATCACTGTAGGGGGTTTGATTGCCCTCAAATCCCCACTGCAAAGTCCCTGGACACAGACCAACTCCCTCACAGCTACCCTTCTGCCCCTATTTCCTTTGCTGGACTAGATTTCTAGTTGACCTTCAGCCTGGCCTCATGCCCACAGCCCTCTCCAGCCATTCTGGGGCTGTGTGACTCTGGTTCCCTCCACTAGGGCTGATCCCAACAACCTCCCACAGGCTAATGCCCTGCCTGTCCTGACCTCAGAGGCACCTGATGCCCTGTGCCCTTCCCAACAGAGGTTCCTGATGATGTCCTGGGATGTGGTATCCTGTAAAAACAGGCTGCTGTTTGCTAAATAGCGACAGCTGTGGTGTGTCATTAACCTTATTCACAGATGTGAAGCCAGAACATGCTAAATCATAATCAACAGATTAAAAAAACTGCTAAAGCTGCTTTAGATTAAAAAAACAAACCTATATTTACAATACCTAGTATTTACTTATATTTGAAACTGGATTGTTTAAATAATATAAATGCATTTTCTGTGTCTTAGAGAAGTATGGCTATGATATGATTGCCATGGATTTTTATTTTATATATTCACGATTCCTATATCTCTTTGATTTCATTTGAATAGAATCTCTAATAATTTTAAGAGGAAATAAAAGCCTACGATTTTTCTTGACCCAGAACATCTTGTACGTTTCAGTACAAGTCACTAATTCTCATTATCGCATTTCTCCCTTTAGTGAGCACAATACTACTGCATTAGCTAAGTTGCCTTGAACTAAACGTTCAAGTTTGTTTGATTCAGGTTATCCTAAAAGACCACATTTAAAAATATCCCTTTCTCCTTCCCAGGCTCTGCTTTCATTCCCCTCAGCAGTGCAGTGAAACAGGGAATGGGGGTTATGGTCATGTTTTTTCTCTTGCTGCTCAGGAAAAGGAGTCCTTCCTCTATTACACCATGGGGTCCCTCCCACAGGAGAAGGCTCTCCACAAACTGCTCCAATGTGAATCCAAGCTGCAAACTGCTGCAGCATGGGTCACTCTTCCATGGGGTGCAGTCCTTCAGGCACAGCCTGCTCCAAAGTGGGTCACCCCCAGGGTCACAAGTCCTACCAGGAAACATATTCCAGTGTGGGCTCCTCTCTGTTTGGGTCCACAGGTCCCTGCCAGTAATCCGCTCCAGCACAGGTTTCTCATGGGCTCACAGCCTTCTTTTGAGCACCTACTTGCTTCAGTGCTGGATCTCTGGATCTCCATGGATCTCTATGGGCCAGGGGTACAGCTGCTTCCCCATGGGCTGCAGCATTGTTGCAGAGGAAACTCAGCTCAGGTGCTTATAGAATCTTGCCCTCCTTCCTCACTGACCTTGGTGTCTGCGGAGTTGTTCCTCTGACATATTCTTACCTCATTCTCCTCTGGCTGTAATTACACCTGCACAGTAAGTTTTTTCTTATATTGCCCCATGGCTAACAGGTCAATCCTAATAAAACTAACCATCTGGCAATCAAGTCAGAAAAGAAATCCTACAGTTCAATCACCACCCAGAAAAGTTAATGGAATACGTCCTAAGCAACACAACAATAACTTGATCTTGTATTTACTGAAATAGCTTTTCCATTTTTTTGAAATTTTAAGATATTTTAAAAATTCTATGTCTAATTAATATATGCATAAAATGCATATAACTATATATATAACACTATATACATAATTGTATAACAAAACTGTATATGGAAATGTAGTTTATGTAGTAATACTCATGCTTAGTGCTGCAAAAAAACAAGATGATACAAACTGCCTCACAGACAAGAATATCTAAATAGGCAACATCTCTCTCTAGAGCATGTCTCTCCCCAGAGATTTGCAAGCCTCCCCAAGTTTTTGTGCTTTTCAGCAAAGTGAAAAGTTTTAATGACATCAACTGATAATAGAAAGATTATGATAGGTAGCTCAGAATACATTTCCATACATTCTTGAAAATAAATAAAATCTCCCTTCATCTAGATTCAAAGCAAACTTCAATATATCTAACTAGGTATACCTGGGTCTGACTGGGATGGAGTTAATTTTCTTCCCAACAGCGCAGAAAGAGCTGTGTTTTAGATTTAGATTTTTGACTAAAGTACTGATACTAACACATCCATATTGTATTTATTGCTGGACTTTGCTTTCACGGCATCAACCTTTTCATTCTGCTGCTACTGTGAGCAACAGTGAGGATGTGGGCAAGAGATTGGGAGTCAACATAATAGTGAAAGTAGGCAAACAGTGACAAGAAAATTATTTTGTAGCATGGAACATAATTTTCAGCAATAGAATTGAGGAGGTATTATTTACAAAGCAGCTGTTGCTCTGAGATGTTCTGGGCATTGACCTCCTTGTGGCAGGATGTGAGCACCTACATTTAAATTGCTTGCTTTTTGAGAAGTGTTGTTTTGCCCACATTTTAGAGTTGTTTTGTTTTTGTTTGGTTTTTTTTCTTTTCTCCCTTTCCTTTTAAATGTTCTTTATCTCTGGCAGTAAAATTCAGATTTTGCTCTTCTACTTCACTCCCCCATCTTGCTGGCAAGCACAGGGAGTAAGTGTTTCTGTGAGTGCTCAGTTTTTGGCTGGGGTCAAGCCACCAAAGTCTTGTTTAGAAGCCAATATGGATCTTGGGAGTTTTTTGATAATTTATATTTGATAGGAAAATGCTAGTCTTCATTCATAGGTGCTGTAACAGTTTAGCAGAGAGTTGGCAGGTATCTGCTTGCTGTTGCTTGTCACAGTGTTGACTTGATAGCTTTTGTTACTGTTTCCTTTGTTCGTTCATCTCCTCTGTGGTGTGCTCTCTGTTGCTTTCCTCCAACCTGGCTGTGTTCAGCTTTTTCTGTTTGTTCTGGATTTTTATCATTTTACCTGGCAGTACTGTGGTAGAAACACTTGGTCTTCCACCTAATCTGCTGTTTGGGCTGTGCACTGCTGGCATCTCAGTACTCCAGGAAAGAAATTGTGGGGATTTAACTCAGAATTTTTTCCTCTTTCCTTCCAGAAGTCAATTAATGGGGGAATATAATAGTGGCACTTCTCCCTTCTCCTCCTCTGGGATGTGTGTTTCTTGCCTTGTTGCAATCACCCTTCAGTTCTTGAATTTTCCTAAGCAACCAGAATGCTTGTATTGGTGTGTTCTATGAATTTGGTTTTGTGTTTAGCCAGCCTCTTGATAATGCTACACAGGGACCTGCCCTAGACAGACCAGGGTGGCCAGGAGGAGTTTAGAGAGCTGCCTATAGTGTTTTTCCCCTCCAATGGTCTTGGGCTTCATGGCAAAACTGGTGTGATAATCTGTTGAAGTGACAAACCATATGAAGGAAGGATGCCTTACCCACTCCAAAGAGACAGAAATTCTAGCGCTGTGTTAGACCATACGTGACACCTACTGAGCCTGGGTTCTGCACCCTCAACTGGGCAAGAGGGTCTCTGCATCTAAGGCCATACAAATGAAAGCTCTGGTTAAAACAGATACTCGAGACTCAACTACAGCCCCTTTGTAGTCAAGAAGAAACAGTGGAAGAAGAGGTTAACTTGGCTAGCGAGGAGGGAGCTTCTTCCTGTGAGGGAGAATGAAGAAGAATCACAGGAGAAAACACTCTCTGAGTTAAAGCAAAAAAAAAAAAAGAAACACAAATTCACAAAAATATGTATATAAACAGCTTTGCTTTTCAGCAGTGGGTTACTGAGAAGATATTATGTTTTTCTCCTCCAACAACTCATAATCAGAACTCCAACAGAACAGATGAGGGATATATGAAAGTGGCAATGGAAGAACTCCAGGAGTCCTTACTTCATTTTTGTTTGGTTTTATCTGTTTTATATTTGAATTATTTAATATTTGAAAAGATGTCATAATTTTAATACAGAAAAAGTATTTATTATTTCTTAAAATATGTTACATATAACAAATAAATAACAGAATTTGCTTACCATATGATAGTTGAGTGCAAAATATTTTAACTCTAGAAATTTGATGTCAACTATTAAATCAGTATTAACCTTTAAATATGCTCCTTCTGGATGGCAGAAGCAAAATTAGCAGGACACAATGCTCATAAACAGAAAGAACACCAATAACTCTGTTCTTTTTGAGGATCCAGTTTACTTTTTATAATCTTATTAGCAAAAAAATCAGGCATCATGCAAAATTGGCAATTAAACCAAAGCAATTAAGTCTTATTTTTCACTTAACTGAATCATATGAAGTCCTCAATTGAAGAAGCAACAGATTAGGTATTTTTTATATTAGTTGTTTGGCATTTTGGTTTGATTAGCTTTTTTTGCTGAGCCTATTTTGAACTACCTACAACCTCAGAAGATAAACAGTGCTGAGTAAAATAGTCTTATTTCTGAGTTGTAGTATTTGCTGTAACTGTTGACTGTAGATTACCTTCAAGTCTTCACTTCTAGTGCTCCCAGTCAGTCATATTGGTCTTTTCAGGGAAGCTAAGTCTTCATGTTCTTGTGAAATATCAGATCAATTGGGACTACCTATCATTCCTCAGTGCTGCTTCTATGGCTTTTCTTTCAAACACACTCCTAACATGCAGTTGCAGAACAACTGTGAGGGTATTATCCTGTCTCAGTCATGCTGAGAAGTAGTATCCTCCAAGAGTCTCATCTCTATCAGCAGTTACAGTAACAAGATCTGAATTACACAATTCTGAGAGCTAAAGCCTGAGAATGGTAGTTCTGAGAATATCTGGATATATCTGCTAGAGTTTTGGGCTAAGGATGTAACTTTGGTTTATACCAAGGAAGATCAAGAAATAAATGTGTGTTTTACAGCCCACTTGATTTTTTTTCATTTTATACAGTCTGCAGTTTCATGTGACCTAATTTCTGAATTTCAAAATATTCTACAAATTTCATATGTTTCAGTGATTTTAACTGCTGTTGTTGAAATGCTTATGACACTAGGTAAGAATCTGATTATCTTCCTTTTGCCCCTTTATCATTACATCTCACTGCCATGCTCAAAAATGTGGGCACAGTTTGTCATCTTCTGTTGCTGATAAAAGAACAAAGAGAATTTGGAGGAGACTTTCTAGTCCAATTAGCAACTGATGTGTTTCCATGATGTACTGTGGGGGGATATTGTGAATAGAACATCCTGCAGTCCAACCAAAGGAGCTCATTCTTGCTACATGGCAGAAATTGATGTTTGCCATTTTGCTTGCAGCAATAAAAAAAAAAAAAAATCTATTTTAGCAACCATGTATTGATCATCAGAACTAGGTTATCTTTTGATTGGGAAGTAAATCACTTGTACTGGCTCTCATTGGGATGGAGCTAGCTTTCTTCTTAGCAGTATTTTGGGTTGCTGGTGAAAAGAGGGGGTAAGACTTCAGTGTTTTCAGTACTGCTAAATAATGCTTAGAATATTCTAATGCTTAGAACAGGCTTTGCAAATTACAAGTTTACCCTTTTTCCTTTTTCTTTGTTTGTTTGTGGGGTTTTTTGTGTTTTTTAAATAATTTTTTAAATTTTTGTTTTGTTTTTGTTTGTTTTGATTTTTTTGCTTTTGTTTGGTTGGTTTGGGTCTTTATGTGTTTTGTTTGTTTGTTTGTTTTCTTTGCTTTGTTTTTTTTGGAAGGTTCTATTTTTCCCCACAGTTTGTCTTGCTCCAGAACTAGAGTGAAAGTGAGACAGAAATTACAGGGAAACATAGATGGGACAGCTGACCCAAAACTGGCCCCTAGTAGTAGATGAAAAAGCAGTGGCACTGTCCTCTGAGGTGGCTGGACATCAGCCTGCTTGTGAAAAGTGTTGAGTGATTTGCTTTGTACCACCTGTTATTTTCCATGATCCTTCACTTTCTAAACTGTCTCTGTGTTGACCCATGATTTTTCAGGTTTTGCTTTACTTCGCTCTTCCATCCTGCTTTAAGAAGACGACAGTGAGAAATACTGTGTGGATGTTTAGATACTGGATGGGGACAAGTCATCATGTCAGTTAGGAATTTTTTTTTAATTGTTCCTGATAGTATTAGCCTTTGAAATTTTTTTTTTTTTTTTTTTTGTTGCAGATCTGGTCACTGAAATATGTAACTGATTGGAATTTTCTATTTAGTATAATTCTTACTATGTTGTAATATCTGCAATTTACAGCAACCAATTTTTTTTTAAAGGCAAGCTCACTAGTTTCTTGATTGTATAAAAGCAAAAAATAGCAATTTTTTGAGAATTCCATAAGCAAGGATGTTAGAACCAAACACCATCATTTATTTTGGATAGCTTAAGTTTCAACTTAGTTTTTATTTTCCTGTTTTATTATAAAAATTACCTTTGTTATTTTATTAATCTGAATATTACTAGATGCTGACTTCACTATTTGCTTAGGAAATTGAGATTTGTAAGTTGTAGATCAGTTATTCCATTCAGTTTGCGCTCCAGTTGCATTATTTTGAAATGCAGCAAAATTTGTTGATTAACTGAACAACAAAATATGGGGAATCATATTAAAGTTTAATTAAAGGTGATGGAAATATCAATATCAAGGGTTGAGAAAAATTATGTATTTTTCTGTCAGTATTAGCAAACTAACTGGTAGGGAGATTGGGGGATTTTTGTTACTGTTATTTCGTATATCTGCATATCATAATTGGTTGTAAATTTTTTTCCTTTAGGAGCTCTTACATGAACAAAAACATTTTCTATAAAACATTTCTTCAATGAAATTGTGCATTTCTTAAGTAATTAGACATGTCAAGTATCAAAAGACCCATAAGAAATGGAAAAAAATTCCACAAAGAAAAAAGAAAAATTTCTGTGCAAGAAACAAAACCTGGCACGGTAAATCCTAAACAGAGCAGAGCACAGCACTTATACACATTGGCTCCTGTGCAGAGTCTGAGTTCATGTGCTCAGCTCATGCATAGAAATGAAGCAACACAGCTGGATCCACTGCCTGGAAAAAGCCTGTTATCAAAAGCCTGGCATAAGTGATGGAAGTCACAAGCAAGGAACATGTGTTTTTCGTTTTAATGACAACAACTTGTGTAGTAAGAGCATCTGGTGCCTGAGAATATGGCTTTACGTATGTGTCAGCCTGTGCTTTGTTTTTTTTGCTCATTCAGGTAATTTAGTTCACAATTAATGTGGACTAGATTTCACTAGACAGGATTTTTAAAGTATTTCAGGAGTCAGAAAAGGATCTCTTACAAATTTCATTCTCAGTGTTGAAATATAGTTATCATAGAATATCCTAAGTTGGAAGGGACCCACTAGAATCATCAAAGTCCTGGCCTTGCTCAGGACTGACCCAAGAATCACACCATGTACCTGAGCATTTTCCAAAGGCTTCTTAAACTGTCAGGGTGGTGCTGTGACCACTTCCCTGGGGAACCTATTCCAATGCCCAACAACCCTCTGGGTAAAGAACTTTTTCATAATACCTAACTTAACCTTACCTGACTCAGCTGCATGCTGTTTTCTTGAGTCCTGTCACTGGCCAGGAAAGAAGAAATCAGTGTCTGTCCCTCCTCTTCCTCTCATGAGGAAGTTGGAGGCTGCAATGAGGTCTCCCTTCAGTCTCCTCCAGGCTAAACAGGGTAAGTGACCTCAGCTGTTCCTTCTACGGCTACCCCTCTGGGCTACACTATTTCACATACTTACAGTCAGTCCCCTGCTGCAATTAAAGTTGAGTAAGCTGACAATACCCTTCTAGATTTTAAAAGGGTGTATATGTCTTGCCTGTTGAAATCGTGCTTTTAAAAGCTGTTGATTACTTATTTATCCTAGTGTTTTACTCAGCTCCTATACCTAACCAGCAGAACAGACCTTCTACTGCTCAGCTTGATTCTTGTCAAAGAGACTGTTGTCTGCTTGGGAAAGGAAGAACTCAAGGAGACACATAAAAAAAGTTAAATTTTAGTCTAAACAAGAAAACCTCACAGTGATTACTTGACTGAAGGGAACATTGTAACGCTGTTACCTGTGGCAACTTTTCATCAAACTTTAAGCAATGAAACAGCAACTGTTTATATATGTTGGTGACCACTAGTTTACATAATTAAACATTTATTTCTTCCAATACCAATACAAAGGAGCACAGGGGAGAAGTGACAGGTAGGGGAGCAACACCTCTGTTACAAATACAAGCTGCTGGTCTGGCCCTCCCAGAGCTGTTCCTGGAGACTCTCATTCCAAATGGGCCCAGAGGGAACAACCATCACCCTTCAAGGCTGGGGGAAGTTTACTTACTTACAATGTTTAGGAGAGGAAGTAGAGGCAGGAAAATTGGGAATCAAATGGGACTTCAGAGAAAACAATGTGGAAAACTAGAGGGATAAGAAGTGTGTTTTGGGCCAGAAGTTAGGCTCAGTGATCCTTGTGGATCCCTTCCAAATCAGAATATTCTTTGATTCTATGATAAGAAGTAAAAAAAGAACCAGTCTATTTGAATCCCTTGGTTGTTTATCCTTAGTATTACCTGCATACTTGCATACTTCTCAGGTTTTTTTTAATTTCTAAGGGCTCTGATATACTCACAAATCATTAATTGGATACTGACACTCCCCCTGCTCCATCTTGCATTTAACTGAAGAAAGGTGGATGGAGATGTTTTACAAGAGCATTTAGACACAGGACAAAGGTGAATGGCTTTAAAATGAAAGAGTAGGTTTAGATTAGGTATTAGGAAGAAGTTTTTTGCTATGAGGGTGGTGATGCACTGGCACAGATTGCCCAGAAAACTTTGGCTTCCCCCATTTCTGGCAGTGTTCAAGGCCAGTTTGGCTGAGGCTATGAGCAACCTGGTCTAGTGAAAAGTGTCCCTGCCCATGAAAAGGGACTTGGAACTGGATGATCTTTAAGGTCCCTTCCAACTCAAGCCATTCTATAATTTCATGATGGCATATTCTTAGCTTTCATGTGACAACCGTAGCTATTATATAGCTTTATATAACTTATATATATGATATAAGCTTTATACAGCTTATATAGCTTTCATGTGATAACCAGTTGTATATCTTTAAATATCAAAATACTTTTCTTCAATAACACTGTATGCAGCAGAAAAAGAACCAGGTTACATTTCCTGAACTATATAAGCAGCTGATCTTAGAAACACCATTAGTTTCTTTATTTTCATCAGTTGCAGCCTGAAGGATCTGAAATAAAGATCAGTATTTATAATACTGTTGCCAGTTTGTGGAGAAGAGACTGTAAGTATGAAATTTGCTGTTAAAAAAATTAATTTTTATAATAATGCTGTACTATCTTTTTCTTTCCCTCTCGTTTTCAAAAAGTTAATTTTATTTACAGAAAAATACTGAAAAACTGTCCACATAATTCATGTTTTGAATTGCATATAAGCATCTTCTGTTTCTGAAGAGACATGAGGGTAATGGGTAGATACTGTTTTCTTGATGGAAGAAATGGTTGTGGCTAAATGTATTTTATCACATGTTGAATAATTTAGCTTAACAACTACTTCTGTTAGTGTGACTAACCTCATAACTTATGACTGTAATCTTTATTAAGAAGTAGACAAATTAATTCTGTATGTATCAAACAAATTAATTCTGTATGTATCAAACAAGTTGCTTTTTTCAGGTATTGCAGTGGCTAAAAACATTGTGTGATCAAAATAAAAGATCCCGTATAGATGAATATTTATGTTTATGAACTCATAACGTCATCCATAAATCAAGCCTGACAACAATAAATACTTGAAGAAATGAAGCAAGAAAACAAACATAAAAATAATTTCATAGTGCGTAAGTATCTTTTTCTCATGCTCCTCAGAGGAAGTATAAAAGTGGTGCAGAAACAGAGGAGGTAAGATTAAAGGACTGGTCCTGTGATGTTCTACAGTTTAGTCTATATCCTGTCTAAATCTGTTTGAGAGTTCTACACATATCATTGAAATCTGTTAATCATGAATTTTTTTTATTCCTAATATACACAACGAACCCCTGTTAAATTTTATATAGATTTCCTTTGTACATTCATCATTTAATCCCAGTTGGCAACTAAGCACCACACAGCTGCTCATTCACTCCCCTTCAGCAGGATGAGAAGAAAAGAATTGGGAGGATAAAAGTGAGAAAATATGTGGGTTGAGATAAGAACAATTTGTTAATTGAAATATGAGAAAATAAAATAGTAAAAATTATTATAATTTAAAATATTGTAGTGGGAAGGAAAATAAGAGACAGAGAGAGAAAGATAAAAAAATGAGAAAGACAAGTGATGCCCAGCCATTTCCTGAGAAGCAGCCACCCATCCAGCCATCCCCCTAGTTTATTGCAGACCATGATGCCATATGGTCTGGAATATCCCTTTGGCTGGTTAGGGTCAGCTCTCCCATCTGTGTCACTTCACAACTTTTTGAGCACTCCCAGCCTCCTTGATGGTGGGGTCGTGTAAGGAGCCGAAAGTGCTGTTCAAGTGCTGCTCAGCAATAACAAGAACATCCTTGTGTTTTCAACATTGTTTTCAGCACACATCCAAAACTTAGCCCTGTATTAGCTACCGCAACAAAATTAATTCTACCCTGACAAAAAATAGAACCCTTGTCTCCCCTTTTGTGTCAGCTTTGAAGGAAGTTCAGAGGGAGGAATTAATTCCTGAGATTCTCTAGGACGCCTGTAGCTTCAAAAGAGGGACCCTTTTCAACCAGGACACATAGTTTATCTTTGTTTCTTGCTCATATAAAAGAAGAGTTTAAGGATTTTCCCTTTTTTTCAGCTTCAGCCTGGCAAGGGAAAGAGAACGAAGAGAATGGAAAAAAACATTAAGACATAAGATGAGACTGCAAGAATATAGCCTAATTTCTGTCTTCATATATACTCCAATCTTTTACATGAAAAATGCCATTATTCTTCAAGAAAAGAAATGGGAGTAGCAGGCAGGGGAATCAGTGGAATATGTATAATGAGAAGAACCTTTCAAATTTCACCTCTTCTAGATCTTGTGAGGACAGTTCCAGCTGCCAGGCACTCAAGGACTTCACCTATCTCTGTTCTACTCTTAAAGAAGTATTTTAGGCAAGTTCACAGTAAGGTAGCAGCATGTCTTTCTGCCCTGCTTACTTTACTATGTCTGTCAGCAAGGTCACTTTTACTTTAGATTTATCCTAAGGGTAAGCTCTTAGACTCTTAACAATATCGATTAATTAATTATTAATTTTGATAATTTCACCTTTTTAATGACTAACAGTAAATAACCAATCTAGATGTTATATCAATGTAGAAAATTTCACATTAATTTAGATCAAGTCAAACTTTTTTAAAACCACCATGCAGCTAACATAGCAGGTTACTTTGGGAACATTCTATGTTCAGATTTATCTCATATTTATTTGATTGCTTGGGGTTTTTGTAGATACTGGAGTGCATTATACTAAAACTGCTTCCTAGCCTTATTCTATATGACCAGCTAAGCTATGTATCAGAGTTGTAATGGAGAAAACTTTATGGTATATACACAGATATAAGTAGGAAATTATTTGATTTCTGTTGTTGATAACAAACTATAGATAATATAAAAAGGAAATGGAATCGCTGTGCTTAAAACCACTGCAGAGGGAATGAAGTGTCATTTCCTATGGCAAACTCTATTACTAAAGGACAGAAGATAAATATTATCTTACAAATTAATTCAGAAACAAGTAATTTGAAAGGATTCAAGGTTGAAAACCTAACACAGTTAGTGCCTGAAGTTTACTCCTAGTTTAATGTTCACAAGATGCAAGATGATGCAGACAATGGAATTAATAAAATTGTAAAAGTCAAAATATGTTATGAATAACATTTATCTTGTAGATCACTGGCTAACGCATTCATTGCTGACTTCAAGTCATGTTCACTTGTATCAGTCAGAAACGGAAAATGGAGCTATGCATAAAACAAAGAAATACCTCAAAGTCTAGCAATAATGCATTGCCTTTCCTGCTCAATTTTAGGACCAAAAAAAGTTATTTGAATTTCAGAAACAAAAGCAAGAGAGCAGAAAGCACATTTTTATAAAAGAGACCACAAATGATTGCAATCTATTAAATGTATATAGATTTACATCAATAAAAAAGTAATCGTACACTTTCAGTGCCAGATAAGGTGATGTTTTAAAATTAGAGAAAACAATTTGTGGATAAAGAAATAACAAGGCCAAAAGCTTTTTCAGGAAAAAAACAAACAACTGCTTGCTTTATTTCTGCAAATGGTTGATGAATAAAAGTGGGTTTGAATCCTGAACATAGCTTTAGAGTAACCAAACAACAACTAATAAACTATAAAAAAGACGAACTGAACATCCAAGTATTCATTCGGGAGTGTGATAGATAGTCAAGCAAGCAATATATGCAAGACCTGGCTTTTCTGTGAGGTCCTATTTCCTTATTCAGAAAATAAGCAAACCAAATTGAATGAATTTTTCTTGATTAGAACTGCATTTTCTATGCATTCATATTAAATTTTCACAATCAACAGATAAAACCCCTTTTAATTGCTGCTGTGATTCTCTTTCTACATTTTTATTTTATTGGTTTTTAATGAAAGAGATGATTGAGAAAAACTAGGCTCTTGAGTTTATGGGAGGCAGAGGAGGGGGCTAGGGATCTTGTCGTTTCAGAGCTCTTTATATTAGATATTGTTTTTCTCTTCAGTGTATCAAAAGACATTTCATAATAGTGGTACTGCCTAATTATGAAGAAATCTAATTAAATTCTATATTCAGATACTTAGATGACACATCGTTGGTACAAAATATCTTTTCTGTGTCTACAACCAAAATTTTACATCTATTGTTTTAAATACAAACCTGAAAAGAACATCCCCAAGAGACTGTGGCTCCATCAGAAAGTACATACACGTCTATATTTTTTTTTGGCTTAATATCTGTGTCTGTAGTCTGAAATCTTTTTTATTTATTCTACTGGTCCCTCGACCCATACACTATTGTTAACAATTTAACTCATTTAATAATAAAATTAGAGAAAGCTTTAAAATAACATAATTACATCAAGGCAATAGTATTAATTTCCTTTGTTTGATCTATATTTGGCATAATCATCGCATTCTTTCTTGATGAATCTTATCTGTAAATTACTGTTGAAAAGAAAAGATAGCATGTTTATATTCTATTTTTTCTACTTTTCACTTTTTTTCTGCTTTTTATTTCCTCTGAGTAATTCATTCTCTTTCTACTTCTGTTCCTAGGAAATTAGTTCCAGTAAGCTGCCCATCATAGGTCTTTAAATGTCATTCCATAGAATGATTTTATGGTATTCACTTAAATGTCTGTTTTTATACTTGATCTCCTACCCTCTCAATGTAGGTCAAGTGCAATTGTTTTTCCAAAGGTTTATTGATGACAGTGGAATTGAACCAGACTCCACTGGCCTGAATCACAATTATAGTAAAGGTAGATATAAATTTCAGTCATAAAGACTCATGTACAGTTGCAAATTTAACTGTTTCACCTGTGATTAATTATATGCTTGAATTCATAATTTTTTGCACTCAGATATGCAAAAAATACTGTGAGATACTAAGCTCTCTAAGAAAATCAGTAGGTATAGCATATATACAGGCAAAGTGCTCTGTTGGATTTGAAACACCGACACCATATGAGTTATCACCTGTACTTGACACTTTATCATCTGTACACAGTAGTCAGATTTATAACATGGTCTCCTAAAAAATCTGTCTGAAGATTTGGTAATAAAGTTCTCTTTGTAGAAATGGTGATATCCCCCTTCCCCATCCCTCTTCTAGCTACCAAACAGTTACCATAAATTTCACCTTATCAATGAGAATCCATCTATTTTGACAGCTCAAAACTTTAAAAATAGCCTTCCAAACATACAATAAGGTTCATTTTGCGTATTAATGTACAGATACTGGGGAAATTAGAGCCAAATCTCTGCTATAAACCCAAAAATGTATGTACTCTTGAGTGATTATGAAGTTTTATCCACAAAATTACTTGCTTAGTTTGGCAATAAAAGAAAAACTGGAGACAGCTGTGAGTCATGATACTCACTAGCTGAGTGCAATAAGAGCATGTGGAAGCAATGTGTCTGCTCCTTTAACCTTACTAGGAAAAGGATAAACAAACCAGAGCATACAAATCTGACCAACACAATGATAAGGGAGGTAGTGAAAATAATAAATTTGCTAAGTGGCATGAATTAATAAGGATATTCTATGTACAAGAATTTATGGTTTTAATTACTTGATTTTTTAAATTAATTTAATTAATTGATTTTTTACAAAATATTATCACTGGAGGAAACAGCAACAACACCAAAGTCAACACCCAACAGTACCCCAGCAAATCAAAATAAACTGGAAAAGTTTCCACCAACAAAAAACATAGAAGACTAAAGCGCAGAATTCCTAATACATCATACCTACCCTCTGTAACCAGAAATGGGAACATAATTTACCCCTTTTTATGGCTTCAGAATGTTGTTGATTTTGGTAATCCTGTATCTTTAATTGAAAATTATTCTTCCAGTTGCCAGGTTTTTATCTTCCAGTAAGGAAATTTTCTGGGATGGGAAAGCTGTGGATTGTAAATAGGAGTGAGAACTCTGTTTTCCTACTTAATGAATGACTGGTCTGATCATTAAGCTGCTTTAAAGAGAGCACGTACAACCCTCATTGTTACAGTCTGAGCATTTATATCTAAATTTGTCTTGAACCTAGGAGCTACAAATGCTCAATGCCAAATTATATTAGGCAGAAAATGAGTCCCCAGGGAATTACATTGAAATAGGCAGGAGTGCAGTTGACAATTGAACATTTACAATAACACAGCTGTTAGACCTCGAAAAAGGTGTGTGTAGTTGATTTTGTTTGTTTTACTGTTTTCCCCCCTTGGTATAATGTATACTTTCCTCTAACAACTAAACTGAGGTTTTTACAAACTTTTTTCTTGAGCTCAGGCATCTGTGTCTACAACTTTTCTACATATTTGCTTGTTCATGAGATAAAAATGTTGTAAAATAATCAATCCTTTCTACACTTTTCTCACAAGATGGTGAATTCTTAAGTGATATGAACACCACTAAAATGTTATCCAGGATGTATCTCAGGGAAAGTGTGTTGAAATAATCAATTCACATTGGTTATCTTTCCCTAACATGACAAGTTTTTTCATTCCGTGTCATTTGTAGGGAAGAACTACAACATCTATGCATATTATTGTTGATAAAGCACCCCCCGCCCCGTCCTGCCCTGAGTATAAGCTCAGTACAGGAAAAATGAACACACAAATTAAAGGCATTGTGTGGACATTCAAATTGCACATAATGATTTTTACAATCAAAATTTTAATGTACAGTATGGGCTGTTATATTTCATCCATATATTTAAGAAGTGATTTTGAGGTGATAGAAACTTTATGGGCTTGTTTCCCTAATTACTAGGCTTAGTGGGATACTAAGCCAAAATATAGCAAGCTCAACTAGAAGTTATAGGAACTGTGTTAAGAAATGGTTTCCACAATTTTCTGACCCTTCCTCTTTTAGATTTCCATCAAGGCAAATACAGAATCCTTGAAAGAATCAGGTTATGGTCTACTATTTTTTTGTTCTTTGTGTTCTTTCAGGAATGTTCTCTTATACCTAAAACATGTTAATTGTGGAAAGAATTCTGTCTCTCAGTCTTGAGCTCTGTCAGATATGTGCATTGCCATGAAAGGAAATAAGTTTACCAAAGTTATTTTTTAAATGTCGCCCTAGAATCTAACCACCTCCCAGAAACAACCCAAGACCTGGCAAGTCATTCAAAGACCATACATCTGCAGTCCTTCTCAGAGCTCGTTCCTTTGTGGTTCTTGGCCATACGGTTGTTTTTGATAGATGGTCTTTTGATAGAGGAAAAAGCAAAAAGTTAATGAAATCTAGTTGAGACCAGTATCTGAGAATACTGCAAAAATGGTAGAATTAGCTTACTAAGGCTATCTAGAAAATATGGATTTTTCACAGTAACTGAGTGAGAAAAAAAAAATGCTGGATTTGTTGGTTCAATTCTCTCTCTTGAATAATATTCTCATTTGCAGCAACCAGAGACAGTACTTACATCTCTGTATTTCAGTTTCCTCAATTACAGTTCAGAAGGACCCTATATATTTTACAGTGACTGCATGAAACTGTGGTTTCTGGTTCAAGTAAGAATACATACTATCTCTCCACTCCTCTCTGCAACTCCAAGCTGTTTGTCCAGATTTGCAAGGATTCAGCATTTACTAGATTATATTTCTTTCTCTGACATTATATTGTTTCTGCATTTGAAAAACTCTAGAATTTTAAAGCCAGATTAGTTAGACGTAATTATGAGGGGAAAAAAAAAAAAAAAGGAAACTGCATGAGCAACAGTTATATCAATCACTTCTGAAGTGCCTAAAAAACTACTTTGAGACATTATCCAACAGTAAGTACACTAAGTACTGGTTTGCTGATTAGTTGTCAAAGCTGTGCTGCTAGGAGGTCAGGAGAGGAGTAGATGAGAAGGATGCTAAGGAATATCCCCAAGCTCAGTTTCCAGCTAGGACCTGAGATCAGATATAAAATCATTAAAGTTCACCAATACAATTGGATATCATTCTTTGTTTTGTTTCTAGGTTAACCTCTGTGTGTACATAGTGTAGATTTTAAAATTTATTTTCTCATTTACTCCAGATTTCAGTAACATTCCAGCTGGGACCAAAAACTAAATACCTACTGCTGACTGAATCTGAATACCCAGCATCTGACTGAATTTACAACTACATGTTGGAATCTGGAGATCTTCATCCAGAGTTATAAATATCAAACATAAAATTTGAATATATTTGGATCAACACTCTTGTTGTGATTTTCAAAGCTTACTGATCAAAAATTACTCTGCTGGCTTACCATATATTTAGGAAGAGAAGTTTCTTTTTGTCAACAAAACTGAACTTTCTGTGTTATTCTGGTCTGCATAATATGATGGAGTGTTGCCCTATAGCTGAATAGAAACAGATGTATATGGAGAAAATAACAAAAACAGACACAGATGGTGTATCACATGTATAACTTCTTAATTTATCCCTCATTGTGTGATACAATTATCCTGGCAAGTAGGCTGTATTCATCCCCTTTTCACAGATTCTGCCAGTTCCTGCAGGGACACTTTTCTGGATTGTGCTATAAACTGCCAGGGCAGCACAAAAAGATTACTCAGTCTCTCATTGCACCCTCTCTAGGTCTCTTCACTGTCCATTTTTCTTTTTGTTTGTTTATTTACTAATTTCTTTTTGAGTAACTGAGAGTACGTTGAAAGGACTGTTTCAGTTAATTTTTTCATGGGAATAGTGATGTGGTTTTCTTTAGGCATAAAAACACAAAAACCAAAACCAACAAAACTCATGCCATTTCCTATATAATATTTGCAATGATAGGATCCCCTTTTCTAAAGGGTAGTGTGTTATTTTAAATTTTTGCTCAGAATTCATATTTATCTCATGAAATTTGTATAAACTCAATCTCAACAATGATGGGTTAATTCTGAACTGTGCATAATGAATATTAAATTGTGACTTTGGTTTGAATCCCAAGCTTCTCAGTGTTTTCCCATCAGTTTGTTAAAAGTGATTTCCTGTCATAGCCTTAAAGATGTCTTAAAGCTTATGGAAATTGTGAGTATAGAAATATTATTCATGTAAGTATGGAAATAAAAAGTATTCATGAATGTAGTAATTCAACTTCAAGGGCAGGTGGCTATCATAAAATAAAGGTGTTAAAGAATTATTGGAAAGGAGGATACACTGAAACAAGTTATATTTGTTGTTTTATCTGTGATTTTCTTTAGATCTTCTGGTTTTTCCTCTTTCATTTTTTTATCATTCTTCTTCCTGTTCTTCTTCCTCTTTCCTTTTAACAAGGATTAAAAAGGTAAGATCCTTGCCTATTCCTGATTCCATTCACAGTACAGAACTATACTCTTTCCTGCATTACTTTAGGTCAGCTTTGCATAAGTCCATGGCTTTATGATACTTTTTTCCCAGTAAAAACATGACACATAGATCAGGAAGAAAACATTGAATTCATTTTATGCAAGCAGACAAGAAGCAACACTGGAAAAAGTTTTCTGAGAAGGTGGTAGATGCCCCATGCCTGGAAATATTCAAGCCAGGTTGGATTGGCCTTTGAGCAACCTACTCTATTTGAAGGTGTACCTGCTCATACAGCAAGGGGGTTAGACTACAGGGACTTTAAAGGTCCCTTCTATACCAAACCATTCTCTGATTCCATGACCTCAAGAAATGTCTAGATATGCTGTTCTTATTTAGTGTTCTTGACAAGCAAAATGATCTGTTTCTTTTTAACAATTGTCTTAAATTTTGTATATCTTTTCTTTAACACCGAACTGTATCACTAGGCACGTTATTAAACTGAAAAAAAAAAAAAACCCTGTTGAGATGAAGCTGATATATGGACATATTTGTAGCAGCACAGAATAAAAAGCCTCCATATCTTGGATGAAATCTGGAGAAATCTTTGTCTCATTGCAGTAAAAATCAAATAAAGGAACCAAACCTATTCTTAAAATATTCATCAGAAAAAAAATCAATCTCTGTTAACTGTGAACATTTTATTTTCTCTGTGGTTAAGGTTCTGTATAGAGGCAGGACTATCCCCCATACTAAGTGAAAGGAAAACACCAACCTTTATTCTTTCTGGCTTTGAGTTCTCTCTACCTCAGTAATTCCACAGTTTTTTATTCTGCTGCTTTCTGTTTCTGTGAAGTTCTCCCACAAGGTCCTAAACAAGGTTCTGGCTGGATCATCTTGCTTTGATTCTCTCAAAGGCAGTAACAAAACTCCATGAGGAATTCCTAACTGTGCTTAAGCCACCTTCTCCAGCAACCCTCATTTCCCACTATCCTGAGCTAAAATTGGCCACAAAGCACACATACTCAAAGTAAGCATGCATATATTTGCATGAGATGGACTGGCTTCACTGACTGTACTACATGCAATTCTTCTGACTTTAATTTTGTTTGGGATGGAGAAGACCAGGTCCATGTTTGTGCTTGGATGACAAAAAACTAATTAATAAAATGGACTGGATTTACTAAAAAATTGCACATTTCTTCATCACAGATTTCTACTGTGACTATTAAGATGTCAAATAGCAGAAATTTAATGGAACTTTCTTTTTTTTTTAAAGCTCCAAATTTTGTTTCATTATTAGTAATTTTTTAATTATTTGGATTCCTTTATTTTTATTCCCTTTTTTATGGTACAATAAAAAAGAAATATAATATGCCATTTGCCATTTCCATTCCAAAGAAAGCAGTGCAGAAAAGAAGTCTTTTGTGTCAGTATTGAGAAGCATGCAACGTACCTGTTCTGATTTCTGGTGGTGAAAGAACCAGACAGAAAACTCTTAGCTCTCTCTGATTTATCACAAATCCTTTCAGATAGTAATATTCATGTTTTGTACTTGTTAAATAATAAGTGAAAGCACTATGATGTGAGAAAATATACTTAGCTGCTCTTATTTTTAAGAAATATTGTGGAGAAAATTTTCTCAGCTATCCAACTTAAACTGGTGAATTCAAATTCCACAGCTATATCAGTGAGTAACTAAGGTACTTTTTCTGATGGCAACAGTCCTATAGAGTATTTCACAGGGGCAAAATCCTAGAGCTGGAAAAGAAAATGATGAGATTTTTGATCCTATGTTTGCTAGCAAGGGTTGTTTTTGAACACTGGAGTCTAGATTAATGCTTAGCAATTTCCAAGCTGCATTCATATGTCCTGATGCATATGCTGCATATCAGAATCAATGCTAAGAAAATACAGCTGTGCTGCAATGAATTTCTGTCCTGAGAAACTGGAGAACCAGGATCCAAGGCCTTGCACACCACACTTTCTTTCACAATTTAGGCTGTGCAAAGCTTTGGATCAGAGCGGCGTAGTATCTGTGGCAGCTATTTCTTACCATAGCAGCAATATTTTTTTCCTAGACTTTTCTAGGTCATGATTTCTGTATGTTCCTTCTCTGTTCTCTGAATGAGGGAATTACTTCAACAAGAGATAAGAAATGTTCAGATTTTCTGTTCCTGTTCCTGCAATTCTTCAAATCTGTTTTCATTAAAATAGAGAAATTTTCTTTCCTAGCCCTAACTAGACTATGTCTCAAGATCTGACTTTAAAATATTTCCATTATAATTTATTTAATTTTGATTCACCTTATTGAAGCAGCACTTTTTTAATCTGCCCTTGAATTAAGCACGTTGCTAGAATACACGCTTTTGTTTCTAGTGTCATGGAATGCTATCCTTTAGTTTGAACAATTTTCTTTTTCTGAAGTGTTTTTCTCACAACATATGAGCTTCAATACAATACAGCATCACTTATTTTCTTCTAGAACATTATGTAATCATATCATGATGGAAGCACCAAAAAACCTCCTATGTCATTTATTTCTTGGCTTCCAGTACCTTTCTATATGTTATTAATTAATTTATTTCAGTCTAGAAAGACATTTCATCACACTTTGTTAACTAAGAAACACTGTATTTTTCTCTGCATAGAACCAAACTTTATTCTGCTAATCAATAAAAGATTTTTTTATTGATTAATTCAATTGATGCCTTTATAAAGAATTGAAAGAAATTCTGCTCGTATATATGTAAATCCAGAGAATCATATTCAAAAGTATTTTTATACAACAAGCATCAAATTAAAATTTTGGGTTTTTTTCCTAAATAGTATCAACTAAATTTAACTAAGTTCTCCTGGGTTGAACTAACTATTTCTTGAATAAATTGAAAATGTATATGCTACTTCTACTACAGAGACTAATGCTTAGTGGTGGAAGAAGTAGGACTACTGCTGTTGTGAATAATTCACAACGGCAGTA
>JAYDZK010000001.1:72056333-72089617 GCA_034509185.1 Euphonia xanthogaster
ATATATATATATATATATATATATATATATATATATATAAATTATTTTTGAAACGCTGTAGACACAAAAAATCTGAAAATTAATGCTGAAGAAGAATTAAAGGAATATTACTCTAAAGAAACTGGAAACCTGCCAGCAGTAATGAACAGCTTCAGAATACTGAAAGTTAAAGGGAATTTATATGGTTTTTATGAGGTCTATGCTGTATATCCAAAAATACATCACCAAATTCCATCTGTAATATAAAGTTACTGTCTTATTTTTCCTTACCTCTTTTGATCACTCAGCTGGGATCTCATTAATCTAGTTTTATGATCTATAGCTGTAGCTGACCAGCCTTCTCAAAAATAAGGAAGAAAAAAGAAAATGAAAACACTCATTAGAAGAATGACATTTTTATACAACTGTGTTTATACAAAGCTCCTAGGACATTTTGATTGATATCTTGACTTTGCCTGTACTTTACTCACATACTCCAGAAACTTACGTATATTGTATAAGGACTGGGGATGGTATTTGTTAGAAAGACACAGAGCTTTCTTTATATCCTCTAAGATTTCCTTTAACTCATGAAAACTCTCCACCAAAGTTATTTGTCTTCACATCACCAAAAGAGCACTTTCACAGTGACCTCTTGGTTAAGTAAAAAAGTATAATAGCTTGTGTCAAGTAGTGGTTTCATGTCTGCATTCAACTGAAGAACTAAAAGAATTATCCACCCAGCCCCACAAAAAAAAATCAGTGGTGGCTTAATAGTTTTTGACCTTTCAGGAACAGATACAATCCACTTCCCTGCTGGATGCTAGACTCAGTGACACAGAAGATATCTGCCAGGCGTCACAGTTTCCTAAGATTCAATATAGCAAATCAAAGATACTGTGAAGAATAAAGCATTCTTAAGATAGATATCAAATATAGGTATATTGAACCAAACTAACACTTCCAAAGTCCTGGTAGACTTTATCAAAAATCAACATTATATTAGTTTTGTTTCGTACCCTATATATATTAAGCACTTAATTTGTTAACTTTCTGTATACAATTTAGCAGAAGCCCATTGTAATGGACTTTGTTAGTCCAGAGGCAAGAAATCAGATTGTGATTGTGATCCCTGTTATCTCAATGTAAATATGAAATAATGTACATAGGCTTTTAAAATTAAACACATTTCAATTACAGTTTTGTATGTCCTATAGATTTAGAGTTCTCTGCTTTTATTTACTTAATTTAATCTTTCAGTTATCTCCATAAATAATAAAAGATTAGATAGTCCTTTGTGACTTTAATTTAATTGGAGCTTTTGTACAAAATGATGCTACTGTTTTGGAGACCACTGCATTGATGACAGTTAACAGAACACTGATATAGCTGCATGCTCCCTCCCCCCTCCCATGGAACAGGGTAAAAATGGAACAAGTTTTGCCTTGGAAGTGAGAAGTGCTGTGGGTCAGGTCGGGTCTTTCAGGTCTGCCCCCTCCCCATCTCTTGCCCACCCAGCCTGTTCTCTGGGGAAGTGCACAGTGGGGACAAAGAGAAAGCCTGAGTGACATGCAAGCGCTGGTGATGACATCTCTAGAATACTGCACTGAGATTTTGGATCCCTCAGTCAAGAAGGATTTTGAGATAAGCAAGAGAGACATTATAAGGCTGCCCAAATAATCCATTGTCTATACATTGTATGTTCTAAATGAGACAGGGAGAGGGAGCAGGGGTTGCTTAGTCTCCTGAAGAGGAGGAGAAGGGGTCATTTCACAGCAGTCTGCTAGTAC
This sequence comes from Euphonia xanthogaster, assembly GCA_034509185.1. Taxonomy (NCBI): domain Eukaryota; kingdom Metazoa; phylum Chordata; class Aves; order Passeriformes; family Fringillidae; genus Euphonia; species Euphonia xanthogaster. The sequence continues at coordinate 72,058,103 of JAYDZK010000001.1, forward strand.
CTGAGGGAGAGTTACAAACATGAAAATGGCCAGATGATACAGCAAAGACAAATGGCCACAACCTGGCTTCAGAGGCTTGTATGAGGCATTAGGAAAATTATTGTTACCAAAAGGGTAGTGCAATACTTATACTGGTTGTCCTGAACAGTCCTGGGCCCTGCACCTCTGGCGGTCTATGAGACTCAGCCAAAGTTACAACCAGCCCAATCTCATGTTGGCAAACATATCTACTTCAAACAAAACTTTAACAAAATGGCCTTTAGAAATATCATTAAAACAACTCTTTTTACAATGCCATGACTATCTGTTTCTTGGGTTTATATTACAAACATCAAGATTTGTTCATTTCTGCTGACAGCAGCTTGGAATCTGTTTGCCTAAAATTTGCTTTGAAAAGAAATTACCAGTTTCCAAAGAGTAAGGTGTCTAAAAAACCATATATTTAAAGCTTTAAAACTACAGCCCTGAGTGTATCTAAGCATAGTCAAGAAATGGGAATTATATCTACCATTTCAGTTTCAGAATGTTTCAATTCATTAAAGTCAAGATATGCTGTCAGGATAGTGCAGGATCACCAATGCTGTCTAAACAGTCTGTGTTATCTGTTGTGTCAATACAAAAGGAATTTCATTTCCTGGGACTCCTAAACAGGATAATTCAGAAGTGTAAATTGGATTTAAAATAATTTAAAAAATATAAAAGATAAGGAAAGATTGTTCAATGTCACATTAGTTTAAAGCTGATTTATTTTATTTCATTAAATGGATGATCACATGAGAAGCTAATTCTTTTTCTGGATGGTTTTGAATGGAATCAACTTGAACTAGAATGTGAGTTGAAATAAAAAAAAAACGTATGAGAAATTTGATAAATCTAAATATTTTGTTTATTTAAACAAAATAAATGATGATGATCCTTAATCAAAACTTTCTTCAAATTAAGTTAACAAATCTTTTCAAGAACATGTAAACAGTTTGTTTATAAGACATTTATAAACAGCACTAAGGATCTAAGGTAAGAAATCAAATATGCAACTATTGCAAGCTGTTTCCCCCTTTAAAGATTAATTAGGCTGTATCTTTCTATGGAAAACTGTGAGGTTTACCAAAAAAGTTCAGTGTTCCCAAATGATGGGAAAAAATATACAAAATGCTTCACGTACTTTTCTGATTCATATCACTTACTTTTGATTAATTTGAATGATTAAATGTAACCCTTAAAAGCAGAAGTCTTCTAGCTATATGAGCATCTATTCTCCATCAATGAGGTCTTCTGTAGCCCAGGTGGATGCAGATGGCTGACTTGGAGAGAAAGGCATGGGGCATTGTGCAGCAGAACTCAGCCACAAGCTTATTACCAGGGAAATCTGAGGGAACACAGATATAGTCCTGCTACCACTGTTTTCCATTTACTAGCTAAGATCAATCATCTGTTTGCATATAGAAAGTAAAATAGCTATGAAAGCCAAATTGGCTCACTGTAAAGAGGAAAGAGACTTCTGAATCAGGTACTCTTAAACACTTTAAATGGTGAAAGATAACTAAATGCCCATTTTCAGACTTCTGAATTATCCAGTAATTGCAATGCTTACACTCAGCTCTGAGATCTGAACCTGACTTCTAATGGCTAATCTGAAAAACTGATGCAGTTACCTCTTTCTAGAATTAGAAGATTTGATTGTCAAAGAAGAGGATAAAAAAAAAATCTGTGAATTTAGACTAGCACAGCTGCTGCTGTTGTTAATGAGGAAAAGAACATGAAATGCAAAAAAGGATGGTGAGTTAGTTTCACTGACAGGGCATTCAAGCTGATTTCCAGTTGTTCTGCCCTGAATAAATGTACTGATACTGCAGTAAAGACTTCACAATGATTTCCATGTCTCATACTTGGCTTTGTCACCCATACACATCAGCTGAATACTGGAAATAAAACTAATTAAAATCCTGCCCCTTTTCACAGTAAGAAAAGATTTCAAACAACAGTCTTAAGCCAAAGTAATTATAAAACACAAACCTGTATCAGATATGTTGGTATCCTGTAGTTATCAATGTTTACAGCCAATAGAAACTTAATTTCAAAACCACAGTTTCTACCATATTAGTTACACTTCTCAAAAAGAATATCTTTCATGTGGAAGTCCTAGCTTTCAAACTTTTCAAGCCTTACAACCCTGACATTATCATGCTTCCTGCAGACTTTTGCTCATATTGTAGTAACATGGAGATGAAAAAGACTTCATGGATTACTGAGTCTGGTCCCCTGCTGTGTATATAATCCTGAGCACACTGAAATCAGTGGGAGTTTTAGCTTTTTCTTCAATAGTAGCATGATTAGGTGTAGAGTATCTCAAAAATGTTCAAATTAAAGTCAGGGGGGGTTTTGCACATTTTTCTAATGACTTGTTAAAGACAGTATTAAAAGGTCTTATGTTCCAAATGTAATTGGTTCAGTGTAGTTGCAATTTGTTTCTAAATTCCTTATTCTATGAAGAAAATCTGAAAATAACACTAAAGAATCTATTCCTATTCATGTCTACTCGTGAAAGGTCACACTGAGCTTATGTGTCTCAACTAAAGGACAGACTAGAGGCAAAGGGCCACAGCCTTTAAGCTGATTTAACTCTTCATAACCATAACAATCCAGGGAATTGTAGTAACAACAGCTACAGATAATATTCATAGGGGAAATAAATGCTTACTGTCCCTGAAGATCTGTATTTATGCTGTTCTGTTTCCTTAATAGGGTTAAAGACAAAAGATTAGTCCACTGGATTAATTTTCCAGATCCACATTTTCACAGAGTGAAGAGGATATATCTGAGGTACTATCTCACATCTTCAAGCTGTATTAGGAAAGAAAGACAGCAAAGTAGAGTCAAAACATATATTAGCTTATAAAACCTGCTGAAACAGTTAGTTTTTCCCAGTTTATTTAAAACTAAAATTTATTTGAGCCCACATCAGTCATCCAAAGTTTCTTGTCTGGTCAGAGGCAGTGAAATTTCCTTTATGTGATCAACAGAGAGGAGTGAAGCACCTTGGGAATACAAATCAACATAAGCACCTGTATTAAATTGCAAGGATTTATCCTACGAGAGAAAAAAACAAACAAAACAAGCAAAAAATCAAACAATCAAATATCCAAAATCAACAAAAAAGAGCATAATATTTTATTAAAGTTTTGGGGTTTTTTTTGTTTTTTTTTTTTTTAAGAATGTAAAACAATTGAACTGATGAAATATGTTAGCTTGTAGGGTAACTTTAATCTTGACTTCAAATTATGCCATTATGTTTAGGACATCAACACCTTTAAAATCTTTAAAGATTTTATAAAAAAACTTAATATAAACTGCCAACAAATGTGTGTCTTTATTCCACAAAACTGAAAAAAAAAATGTAGAAATATAGCTAGTTGAGATTTCTTTAGTATGAGAACAGCTGTAGGTCAATATCCACTAATGATATCTTAACCAGCATGAAAAAATAATTACTCCAGTTTGTAAATAAGCAGTTTATAGAGGAGTGAAAGAAGCAGCTTTAACTTAGAAGCAGACTTCAGAGAAGTGCTATGATAATTTAATGTCCCCAAATTCCTAATAATTATAATTTCCAGCTTGTTCCTTGCAAATATTTTCTTAAAAATCAAGTTTTGGTGTATTTTTTCTGATGAGAATCCATAAACTCATAATACATTTCCTTATTCTATGAATTTTACCTCTTTTCTAGGTATGTCCAATGATTCCGGGATTTTGTCTTAAAGTGACAAACAGTTGAATGCTGAGTTTCCTGATCCTGGGCTTTTGCCTTTGTTTTCTTTTGTTGTTATAATCACTATAAAAAATTGATGTTGGTACAGTCACTCTGGGATGAACCTGTGAATAAAAGCAATAAGAATTTATGTACAAGTTTACTTTCTAAACTAGTTTATTTCAGAATACTATTTAGTAAGTTGTGAAGAGGGCTACTCCAGGAGCATACAGTGCAAAAGAAAAGGAAAAAAATCCAAACAAACACACAAACACAAAGTTGAAGCAGTTACTAAAACACAAAACCTCATATTGTTTCATATCCCATTACAAGTCAATTTTCATTTGCATGATAGATCCTTTAAATAATTTTTTAAAAGAAAAAAAAATGATGCATTCTTCTGTGGCGAGTCATCCTAAGGGTTATTTTTAATGATGAAAATATACCATACCACAATGAAAACATTGATGGAACTAATGCAAATATTTTCTGACTTCTGCAACTGGGTGAAATTTGCTGCAGAAATCTTTTCTCTGCTCACAGGTAAATTCAAATGCTTGCTTCTAATCAATAACACATAACATAAAATCCACAATTCAAATTTATGCCATTTATGCCAGCTAAAACCTATGGGTATCCATAAAAAGCAGCCATTTTTTTTATATTTTGGGTTTCATTTAAACATCTGCTGTAGAGATGAATATGAGAAGTACAAGATAAAAATCATAAACTACTTATCTAAGTTCCAGTTAACAACACATCTAGGCCTACATCATTTTGAGGAAAATATTCTGTTGTTTCTTTTTCACAATAATGCAGTCCTGGAGGCAAAGGTAAACTAAACAAGACTCAATATAAAATTGCAAATCCATATATCACAGGAAGAAAACAAAACTGAATAGAACCAGGAACTGAAATTCATTAAAGACTCAAATATATGAAAGATGGCAGTTTATAAAAGCTGTTCTTTTGCGCTGGGATTTTACTACCACACAACGTATTTATCTGAGTTCCTAGCTGCTACTGCCCCTCATATTCGACATTAAGAGAATTTTTGACAATGTTCCTGAACTAAAACACTAAGTTGTGAATTGGAAGCAGATTATATTGAAGAAGTTTTATTTAAGTCACTGGTTTTGTCTCTCCTAATCGAATTTTCACTTATAACCTTTTTGTAAAGTTATTGGATCTGATTGTTATAATTTTACACCTTTAGACTCCTAACTTTTTAACATTTTGGCTATTTTTTATAGCTTGTGTTTTTTCCTATATTTGTTTTAGACAATTGGATGCTGATCTAAATTACATTTTATCTTTTGCAAAAGCATAGAACACTACACTCTGTAAAGACAATGATCCATCCTAAAAATGGATCATATTGAAATATAATGAAATTTGGCCAGCAGGGACATGAAAACAGCCTCAGCTGGGTGTTGCAATCCACACCTCCCAGTGTATAGACAGGCTTTCCTTAAACTCCATCAGTAGACTGAGACCTGAAAATGAAAGGGATTAACAAAAGCTAGAACTATCTTCAAGCCACTTAAGCTAACTAGTCTTAAACACTTCAAGTCTAATTATCTGTATGTCTTCTAGAGATCTCTTAAAAGCAAATTAGCCTTTTTTTCTTTAAATACAGACCTCATTTCCACCAGCTCCCTTTATTTATTCCTCTCTCTGCACCCGCATTATAGCCTGTAATAACTTATTAATTAGAACAGTTACCAAAAATGATGTTAGAATTAAGCACTCTTCCTATGAAAGAGAAATTTATTTATATACTTACATATTTTTATTTATTTATTAGTGTTGCATGAAATATTTTTCAGAAAAGAGAACCAGGCAGTTTTTATAAGTCTCACACTATAGTACAATGTGGTTCCTCAAATTAGGCATGAAAAATTTAAGTCAAACTTCACCAGCAGCTTCTTAATGTGAGAATTAGTAAATTTGCTTACACCTGGTCTCTTCCATCTTTCTAAAAGTCTATTGGAAATTTTGTAGTTGAAAACTTCTAGCTATTACCATAGGAGCTTGCAGCTGAAACCATGACTCAGTGTCTGTTTCTTGCTGTCATAGTATATTCATTTTGGGAATATGTTTTTGATAGTCAAGTCTCATTTTTCATACCATTAAAAATATTTAAACATGAAACACTCTGTGTCTCTGAAAGAAATTCCAGCAGTTTCTGCACTGATAAAGGAAAAGGGAAAATTATATTTCAAAAAGCATATATAATTTGACCCATTGCTATACATTTGTTTTCTCTCAGCAAGGGGATTCAAATTATGTAAAGAAGATCAAAGGAAAAACTGTACTAAGATAAATTCATTCAGGAATATTTAATTCTTTCTAATAAAATGCCAGAGTAATTCAATAAAAAGTATTCCTGGTCTAGTTACAGATCTTTCATTATTGACAGAAATCCATATGATCACTTTGACATATAACACCTTTATTTGAGTAAATTAGAACAAAATCTAAAGCACTAAATATATGCAAATCCAGAGTTAAAAGTGGATTAAGTACCACTTACAACTCCCATGAAAAGTTACAATTTTACCATGCTGTAGATTTTACCATGCTTGTATAGATCAACATTCATATTGTTGGAAAAGGAACTCGTTTCTCCTCCAACCATTACTGTAATTTCTTTTGCTAATTGTGACAGACCATTTTCAATGTTGATTCAGTTTTTTAACACAAAACTTTTTCCCTTTTCTTTTCTAAGTAGTAGGTTCTCTCAGTGTTGCCACTCTAATGTTAACACTATCAGAAGATTGCTTCATATGCTCTTTTTTTTGATAGAATATGTCTTACGTTGTTGTTTTAATGTTGTCTTATGTTTTCTTCAAATCTTTTTATTTTGCCTTTACAGAATCACACAACAATTTAGATTGCAAAAGACCCTTAATATCATCAAATCAAGCAATTAACCCAGCACTGCCAAGTACACCACTAAACCATGTCCCCAGACTCCACATCTACAATAACTTTAATGCCTCCAGGAATGGTGACTCAATCACTTCCTTCAGCAGCCTGTTCCAATGCTTGACAATTTTTCCAGTTAAAACTTATTTCCTGATATCCAACCTAAATCTTCCTTGACACAACTTGAGTCCATTTTCTCTTGTCTCTATATCTCTTCCTGTCTGGGAGAAGGGACTGACCCCCACCTTGCTACAACCTCCGGTCTTGTAGAGCAATGAGGTCCCCCATGAGCCTCCTTTTCTCCAGGCTAAACAACCCCAGCTCCCTCAGCCACTCCTCACATAACTTGTGCTCTTATCCTTTTAGCAACTTTGCTGCACTTCTTTATTCTATAGATATGTCTTGATCAGCAAAATGGTTGCAGGTATGTTTTAAAGGCAGCTGTTGGATGATATGATAAATAAAATTAATTACTTTGATAGATAGTTGCTAAGATGAAGAGATTTGTTTCTTTGACACCTGGATTTTATTTCTTTCAGAGCTCACACGAGTCACCAGGAATTACTAATGTTACATCTGTGGTATCTGTATTATCTTTAATCTACTGATAGTTTGCACTAACATATGTAAATAGCATAGCATTGTGTGATATAGACATATACAGTAAATCTCAGGAAGGGAACTATAGCACCAGTACTTGTGCTGAAATTAAGACGTTATCACTTCGCTCAGACCATTTACCATGTCTTGATTCGAGCTCTTAATATGGGGATATGCTGAAAATCTTACCAGACCAGAAAGCATTCCTGATGCAACACCTAGATTACTTTAGAAAGCGTTGTGTTAATGGAGCCATCCTCTTTTTATGTATTTATAAGACACTCAGATTCATTTCATTGCACTTCTTAAGAAGATTCAAACTTACTTTTCTGGCATGAAAAATGTTTTAATCATCAAGCTGTAGGTGGGGTTAAATTTAAAATAATGTTAGTTGTTTCCAGAGTACTCAGAGCACTTACCATCTGAGGAGTTACCTCAGGGACCTCAGCATAGTTCTAAACTGATAAGTGGAAAAGAACTAAGATTGCAATGTCTTCTCATTTTCGGCACTTATTAATTGTTAGATCATTACCAACAACTGTCTGTCTCTGGCACAAGCTTATAAGGAATGCTAGCCTTAAACAGTGTGGGTGTGAGGTAATCAATGTCATTTGGCTTCAGGTTCTGTTTTATTTCCTAGCAGTAAACTCAAGTACAAACAAATTATGCAATGCAGACATGCTGTTGCACAGAATCTGAATGAAGACTTCCACAGTTAGGGAATACATTACTGCATATTAGAATAGAAATAATATTCTCTTTCCACTTGGAGTTTTCATTTGCAACAGAGTCCTTAACAAAATAAATCATATACAATTTCTGGATTTTTAGAGGTAGAAAGCATAAACCATAAACCAAAAAAATTAGTTTCCTTGGATTACCTATTGCAGTCATGGCAGTAATCCCAGTTCTGCAAAAAATTCCCTGCAATAATTAAAAGGAGATTTAAATTATCTGAGATTTGATTATCTTATTTACAAACCATGAACAACTGAGGTGTAGATCCACAAAAGTACACAGGAAGCTTTGTGGATGCTGAGTTAAAAGATCACAGTACAAGGAAATACCTGATTTTTAGGAGTCCTGCTATTTGACATTGTCCTAAATTACTTCCCTAGGCTACTCTTGCACTCATGCTGAGGGAGGATTAAGTGCTCAAGTCCAAGAGTCAAAATTAGCAGTAGAGTGTGAGTCACATACAATAGATTACAGGGTAAATCATAAGCTCTTCTGTCTTCGAGGTTTAATTATGTAACTGCAGGAATGCACTTATCTTCAATCAGGATCCCCAACAGAGTTTATGTAGTCCTTAGCTGCTTAGGCTTAATGGTAAAAATGAAAGGTCTCAGACTATACAGAAGCTGAATAAAAAAAGGTATTTGCCATTTAACATCTTGTCTTTATTTCATATGCAACTGCCTACAGGGACAATTAATCAGGATTTAAGTGCCTTATTTTTTTTGCAGACCAAGTTCTTATTGTGTGATATCTAAAAAACCATGAAGAAAATAAAGTGTAGAAATGCGCTATAAAATCTAACAGTCTTGAACATTACTGTTTTAATTGTATAATAATGCTCCATGAGATGGAACAGGGTCATTTTTCTCACATGTGTTTCAACTCCACAGGACTGCAGTTCTTCAGATAAAATAAAAGCTGGTCAGTTTCCTCTTCTGGTTGCATTAAATGTTTCTGATTAAAAGATATATGTCTATATATCTATGTGTCTATGTGTAATAAATATTAAAAAACTCCAAACATAAAAACTTTTGTTACCAGGCTGAAAACTACTGTAAGATATGCAATAGAGCCACTTGCATGATTCTGAGGAGAATAAGAGAGGGAAATATGGATAAAATACCTGACCTTAGATCTTGCAAAACACAAAAAGTCCCTTTCAGAGTAAAGTAAAGAAATCCAATTTTTTTTCTAGCCAGAATATCTTTTCATAAACATTCAGATAATAAGATTTTTAAGTGATCAAGTAAACATATCCAAGATTTATTTTTTGCACCCCATGGACTTCATTTTAATCTTGGAATAAAGCACATTTTACGAATAAATGGTCCCTGAAAAACTTCAGTATTATATCCATAGGAGTTATATATTACAGCAAAAATTACTTTAGATAAACTTGTCAGTGAAAATTAAAATGGTATTTTTAAAACCCCTAATTTGTCTCTCTTCAGAATATAGGCATTTGCACTAATCAAATACAGTGTAATATAACGTGATGTAATGGCATCATTACCTCTCCTGTCTTTTTCTCTGCCTTTCCTTTTTATTTCAAACTGAAGAATTTTAAAAAATTTATAACCCATAGAAAACCCACAGAAATGTGAAAGAAATGTGTGTATGCCTGTCTGCTCGTGGGAAGAAATGAAGTAATTGCTTATTTTGTTTTCCTTGTGTGCATGGTTTTTCCCTTCCTTACTAAACTCTCCTTACCTCAATCCACAGATTTTCTAGCTTTCAGCTTTCCAATTCTCTCCCCTATTCCACTGGTGGGGAAGCGAGTGAGTGATTCCGTTGTGCTTGTCTGACAGCTCAGGTTAAACCATGACACTCACTTATATATCATGTAGTATGGACTCACAGAATCACAGAACAGGTCTGGTTGGGAGGGACCACAGTGGGTCATATGATCCAACCTCTCTGCTCAAGCAGGGTCATCCTAGAGCACATTGCACAAGACTGCACCCAGGATGTTCTTGAATAACTCCAGCAAGGGGGAATCTACAACATCTCTGGACAATCTGTTCCAGTGCATGGTCACCTGTTGGAATCCTGGATGCTGAGAGTTTTAAATTTTCTGTGCTGAAAGGCACAGATCCACAAGAGAATGCTACATTTGACCTGAGGCTGTGGAGAAGGCTTCCAAAATTAATTGATAGCATTGGGATTATAGGTGTGAATTTTGAATAGAAGTGTGTAATATCACGGGATGGAAAATTTAGAGTTTAAGGTTTTTTAGAATGTAGCAATGCATATAAGGCAAGATGGAGGTTTTAGGCCAGTGGCTGGCCCTTCTTCTTCAGCTTCTTCTTCATGGGTTTGGGTGGTATTTTTTAATTGGACATAAAAGTCCACATTGTGGGACACAAGCAGGTAGTTATTGAGTTAAAAGTGAGTAATTCAGGTGACATTTCTCAACTGGATAGCTTTTCCTTAAATGACCTGTAAAGATAGATGCAGGGCCATTTTTGTTGCTTGTTAGTGAAATATTGCAGAACTCGTGGCTTGTAAGACTGTGATATAGATAAGAAATAATAAACACCTGAATCTGAACACGAAATACTGTCTTGAGCACTTTCAATCCTGACAACGAAAAGAAAAGAAGATAGAAATGCGATAGTCACTTCCACAGTAAAGAAGCTTTTCCTCATGTTCTGGTGGAACTTCCTGTCCATCAGTTTCTATGCATTGCCTTTTGTCCTATTGCTTGGCACCATCAATAAGAGCCTGGAAGCCTCCTCTTGTCACCTTCCCTCCAGATACTGATAGACATTGATGAGCTCCCCTTTCAGTCATCTCTTTTTGAGTCTGAACAGGCCCAACTCCATCAGCCTTTCCTCATAAAAGAGATGTTCCAGCCCCTAATAATCATCACAGCCCTCCACTGGACCTGCTACAGGAGTTCCATGTGTCCCTTGTACTGAGGAGCCCAGAAATGGACACAGCACTCCAGATGTGGCCTCATCAGGGCTGACCAGCGTGGCAGGATCACCTCCCTCATGCTGCTGACAATGCTCTTCCTAATGTACCCCAGGATGTCATTGTCCTTCTTGGCCACAAAGTCACACTGCTGGCTCATGGACAGCTTGTTGTCCACAAGCTCCCTTAGGTCCTTTTCTGCAGAGCTGCTGTCCAGCAGGTCAGTCCCCAGCCTGTGCTGTTGCATGGGGTTTTTCTTCCCCAGGTGTAGGACTCTGCATTTGTCTTTGTTGAATTTCAGATGGTTCTCTTCTGCCCATCTCTGCTGACTGTTGACATCCCTCTGAAGGGCCGCACAGCCCTCTGGGGTGTCGGCCACTCGACAGGTTTGAGTCATCAGTGAATATGTGGAGAAGACATCTTTCCCTACATCCAAGTCATTGATGGATAAATTAAACAGTACTGGATCTGGTATGGAACCCTGCGGGACACCCCTAATGACAGGCCTTCAGCTAGACCCTGTGTTACTGACTGCAGCCCTCTGGGATTTTCTGTTCAGCCAATTCTAAATCCATCTCACTGTCCACTCATCCAATCCATTCTCCCTGAGCTTACCTATGAGTATGTTGTCAGAGACAGTGTCAAAAAACCCAATCCCCCCAAAAAAAAACAAATCCAAAAAACTACGCTCAACAAACACCTTCTGAGTGAAAATGGAATGACAAAGCTTCAAAATGCCTTCAATGGAACGCAGTGAGGATAAGGATACATTGCCTAAACTCTGTCACCTAAGGTTCAGATTATGTGGGCTGTAAGAAAAACTAAAACTGCAAATATCTTTAACACTACTAAAGCATCAGACATGCAATATGTAAAGTCTTCTGTTTTGATCTTCATAAAATCTCAGGCTCAATCTCACTGAGCCAACATTTCTTCATGTAGTATCTGCAGGAATATTTAACTTTGCGCATGAAACAACTTTGTCACACCTGCTAATTCTCCAGGCCTTGAAAAAGTAGTTAGAACAAATAGCAAAGACAATAATTAACACTAGGCAGAAATTTCTTTGATCTTATTAGTCTGAAGCCAGAAAGAAAAAAAAAAAAACAAAAAAACTGGGCATGCTGAGATAATTTCTCACAAACAATAAATTAATTTTTAAAGACAAATACCCTTAACAACATAAATGGAAAAAATTAAACCTATTTTTTTTAAATTTTATTAAGATGATTAATAGTCCTCTCCCTTTCTCTCTGTCTCTCTCTGAGTAGCATCCTTAAAATAAAAATATTTTAAGATAAGTAGAAAGGAGATGGAGAAATGTAAAGACAGCATAGAAAAAAACATATGCCTTTCCACCAGAAACTCACTTTCTTAGTAGATATTTCTTTGCTCTTGTGTTTCATTAAGGTTATTTTAGAGCAGGGGAAATGAAATCTTGTACTTTGTTAATAATCCGTAATGAAAGAAAAGGAGGAACGTGATTTCTTGCTCCTTTTCCCATTAAAGTTAAGTATAATATTTCAGGCTAGCAAACGTTTTCATTACAATGGATTTTCTTTCCCTGCAAACAAATGGAATATCTCATTCGCTCAGACAGATCTGTGATGATGCACATACAGCTCTACATATCTATTGTGCAGGTGTTTCCAACTGAATATAGCAGCTAAAGCCAGTAAACAGAGCCAGAATATTTTGTGGAATTGACTCAGGGAAAAAAGGTCAGCACAAAGGGACACCCCACATCATTGCCTCCATGTTTCATCCACCACTTTGAATTTTTTCCATATTTCTGATTTATAATTACATTATCTACCCTTAAAAACTGGTTAAGCAAGAAATTGGTTTTCGGCTGGAATAATACAGACACATTGCTCTTTCATAATGCTTAGAGCGTGCATCTGTATGATCTGAGTCAAATTATTTGGTTGGTGTAATTTATGCCAGAGATGTTAATGGTTTTAAGAGCTTTTGAAAGAGAGAGAGCGGTGGGGGGACAGTGGTCCATTGCTTCATATGGACATGGGTGATTTTATTAGGTTGTACCATAATGATATAATGCATTCAGTTTTTCTTTTGCATGACACTAATATTAGCATAAGGTTATTGCTTCAGCTTTAGTGAAGCTACATTTGGATTTATCACTCCATGGTATTTTTATGTCAGTTAATTTTATTTATGATATGAGTATCAGTCTTGCTGTTGCCATAGGCATAAAGGTTTAGAAGCAAAAAGGAGCCGCAAAGAACATATACATGCAGTCTCATCTGCAGAGTTCCTGCAAGAGCTTATTTGTATTCAGCCACTTCAGCCAAACTGCTTGTCTGCCAGTCTCTGCTTCCCGTTTTGGTGTTACTAGCTCAAAACACCACCCTAAATACATTAAAATACTGTTGTAAGATTACATATTTGATTTGTCACTCAGTCATGTGAGCCGTGGTGTTGAAATGCGTGTGTTGCCTCTGGATACATTTGTTGTATCAATAAGTGCAAAGTTTCATTTCCCATTTTGGACCCTAATATTTGAAATGAACTCTACTTATGTAGATATTAGCATACATTCTACTCAGCATTGTTTAAATTAGGTGCAGAAACGTTGAAGGATTAAAGTTTTAAAAAGCTTAGAAAGAAGATTCTTGGATCATGTAAACTGTCCACTTATAGTCTACATCTAAGATTGTTTTATTTGAGAGAATAAATTAATGTCAGGGAAAGGAAAATGAAACAGACATAAAACACAAAAAAAATAACAACTAAAGTTCAAATTTAAAGCCATTTTTTACAGATTGGTTTTGGATGGGTTTTTTTTGATTCAGAAAATTTATTTGGACTACAATGAAATAACCCGATTCTTTACGTAATCTCATTTTAAAGTTTATAGCATTCAAACTATGAATCTAAGATGATGTTATTCTCAAAACCCAAGTTTTTTTCAGAATTAAAATATGCAAAATTTTGAAATCAAACTCCTCAAATCTTCATGTAAAATCTTTTACATGCATAGCTTATCAGGTTAGGTGTTATACAACTGATCTCAACAGTTTATTAGGTGAGGTTATTGGGAAAGCAATATGTCAGTAAATATGTTGAACGCCTTCCTTTTAAATCACACATTCTCAAATCCATGTAAGACATTAGTGTCTGCAGACACTGTCAATGATGACGTCTGGTGCAGAAAGTGGAACACCTACTAGAACTTAATTTTTTTTTATGCCAACAAAACACATACTTCTTACTTATCCCCAGAGTTTGCCATAGCCTTTGTAAACAGATGTAACCAAGCTTTTCTGCTTTTCTCAGGTACATTTCTGAGCTTTTATAAATAGAAAACATTTTTGGAAACATATTTTTGGAAACTTATCAACATAGATTATGCAGCAGAGTATTTGAGGGAAGGTTCTCAGGCATGAGAGATAGGACAATGATTACATGGATGATTATGACTAGATGTTTGCCATTGCTTATACAGGATCTAAATGTTGCTAATGCCATATCTAAATAATAACTCTGTCATCTGTTACATGAGATTATAGTATCATCAGCTCTTCATCCCTCCTGTTGTGTCCCAAGATTCAGTGAGACCCCCTTGCTTTCTGAACTTATCAGACAATGATGTACAGCTAGGTCCTCTTAGTCTCAGACTTGGTCAATGACTCTTAGGGCTAATGAGTTATATTTATAAGTATGTTTGGCTAGAAACAATTTCACTGTCTTTGATCTTGCAGAATGCACAATTACAAAGCAGCAAAACTCCTGTGTAGCTATTTTAGGATTTTTATCTCTGTATTTGACCAGATCTTAATGCTTTTTTTCACTCATTTAAAAGTGAGTTTTCCCTGTCTTTGGGCTGGACATACCCTGCAGGCATCCCTCTGGGAGTGGGTATCTGCCCAGAAGCTGCCTTTAGCCTCAGTAGGCCAGTTTGCCCAGCTAACCCAATCTCTAGAAGTATTTTGTACACTTTTGCAGGCTGAAATCCACCAAAGTCACATCTCAGCCCCCCCCCTCCCCCAGTCTCTGGAATACATCAATTATGGCAGGATTCACACAGTTTCTCCTGAAATACCCACACCTGTTATTCTTGTTTTAGGTGATTGCCGATCAGAGATAGAAATGGACAGGGGTGTGTGGAGGGGGTGGGGTGGGCATTGTGTGTGAAGTACACACTTGAAGACTCAAGTATCTTTTCCCACCAACACATACTACTACTCTAATGACATTGGTCAGGAATTCATAATGTATTTTTTGCTATTTCATCTGAAATAGTGGTACTGTATGTGTTCCTAATAGCATATTTATCAGTCCAAAAATGCTTCCATAGCAACAGGATTAGAACCAGTCCTCAAGAAAATTATCAAAAATCATGGTCTACCAACTGAAATTTGCTGAGGTAAGGTTAATTTAACAGTACCTAAATGGCTAAGTTCTTAATACCTAATTATGTCAATAAAAATTTACTAAAGATAAAAACAAACAAATGAAAAAAAACCCTTTAAGATCTTTAAATGTTTTGCAAGAGTTTTTTAAGAGCTATACTAAAAATCCTTTATCAAGATTTAGATATTGAAAAATACTTAATACAAAAGTATCTTTTAAGGTGGATTTCAATAGTGATTAAATGTCCATGGGACTTAAGAATTTATCATATAGGCACTAGTATATTCATTGTATTCTTTTGAATTTTTTAAATTTTATTTTTGTATTTTTGGTCATTCCCAACAAGAAATCTGCTTGTGCAGGAAAATGTGATAGCAGATTCTTCTGTTCATCTTCTCAAAACAACTGTTATCTTTGTAATAGCAGCATAGTTTCTCCAAGGTTGATGAGCTCAAAATCTACTTTATGTTAAACAAAAACAAGTGCAGAAGTACACGCCATCTCTTCTAAAGCCCAATATGTCATCTCTACTATTCAAAAGCACTACTTGCTTCAGAGACATGAGTAATTAGTTGCTCCCTCCTGATCTGCCTTAAGTGACCAGAAACTGGAAGTACTATCAAGACCTTAATTCTTATGTTTCTTGCACCTGAAGGCAGTCTGGTTTTGATCCTCTCTGGCTTTGCAGCAGGAAACATAGAGGACATTCCCAAGAAAGAAATGGATCTTCTTCATTTGCCTATTGCAACACCTCACAGACACATAGACACAGGTATGGCCAAGACCAGCTCTCAACACCAGGATAACGGTGTCCTGTTGTGCACAGGGCATACCCTCTTCCTCAGTGTCGTGGTCTGTTTGTCGTCCAAGAGATAAAAATGTTAGATACTTGATGGGAATAATTTGTAAGGTCAGTAATGTTGCAGTTTCTGTTATAGTATCTGATTGTTCAGTCAGTTCACTCACATATGCAAGGTTTATAATGAGCAGGCTTCCTGCATATGAGAATTATTAAAAATGATATTTATTATACCCTTATGTTTTATAATTGTTCACTCAGACCAGTTACAATTGCACTGTATATTCACCTGGCAAGTGGGCATCTAACCCTTACTATTATAGACAATTATTTACTTGTCTTTTGTTCTGTAAAGATTTACTGAGAGCAAGATCTATGAACCAAACTCACAGTTTAACAAATATGGATAACTATTAAAGAAGTTGTATTTTTCATCATCATTGTATTAGATCAAAGAGTTAGACACATTGTTTTCAATAGTCATTCTTATCAAAGATTAAGAAGTAATTCTTGAAGCAGGCACACTCAGATTAATTTTTAATATCATCTTTGAGGAAAGCAACAACAGTAGCTGTCCTCTTTTCTGTGTCATCTGAAAATCAGTTAATCCAATTGAAATAGTACAGAGAAAACAGAAATCAAAGGGCACATTTTTGGTGTGGGGATCAACTGATTTGTTTTAAGATTTTGTAAGGATGATGCTATGAGAAGAAAAGACAACAAAATTTAATCCAAACTTAAAAATGACACTGTCATGGATCAATTAACATTCCTAGTCACAGAAACATGTCAATATCTCTTTACAGGAAAAAAAAAAAAAAAAGGGCAAATTAAAAGAAAACACCAGCTGATGCTTTTTTCTTTTTTAAAAATGATGTTTAAATGAGGTTTTTGTTTGCTTATTTGGTTTTCTAGAATTAGCATGACTAACGGTGGGGTGGAGGCAATAATTCTGGTTGTATTTTTAAGCCCCAGGAAGCTTAATTTTAAATGTCTACTATATTCTTTGTTTAAAGTTGCAGAGCTCTTTGGCATCATAATCAGATGGAATCAAGTTCTCTGGAGGCATATACAACTCTAGCTATAACTCTACTTAAATCAAGTGAGATTTTTGTTTGAGTTCAAAGAATTTCTTGCATTTGCTTACCTTGTTAATGCAAAGATTTAAGATAGAAGAATAATCAAATGAGAATAAAAATGAGCTGTTTGGACTTTTTTTTTTTTTGGTGATTAATTTCCTGTTTATTTTGCAGGCTTTTCTGGATTAACAAACATAAAAATCCTTACTTAAACATGTAAATGGGAAGCAACTTTTTTTTTTTTTTGTCCAATTGTATTAGTCCATATCTTGTGGTTGAAGAATAGAATATGTGCTAAATTCTTGAAAGTATATTGTAAAAAAAATGTAATAAAGACACTTGGCCACAAAATCTTGAGGATTTTGGAGGGCTGCACTTTAAATATACTTTTATGGGGGAAGGGGGCAGCCTCTTCTCACAGGCAATGAGTGATACAACAAGGGGAAATAGCCTTAAGCTGCATCAAAGGTGAGTTCAGATTAAATATTAGGAAACATTTCTTCTCTGAAAGAGAGGCTTAGCAGTGGAATAGGTTCCCCAGGGAAGAGGCAGAGTTACCATTCCTGGAAATGCTATAAAAATGAGTGGATGTGGCACTTCACAATATGGTTTAGTGGGCATGGAGGCAAGTCAGAGGCTGGATTTGATGGTCTTGGAGGTCTTTTCCAACTTTAATAATTCTATAATTCTACTGAATGCTGTGTCTGCAGTTGTGAATGGAAAAATGCCCACACTGTTATTAGTAACTGTTATTAGTAACAAATTTTCTCAACCTGAACATAGTTAAGCATGTGCTACTTAAGCATTTCTATAACTCAGCAACAACAAACATAATAATTATTAAGCACATTTAGGATCTTGAAGTCAGGATATTAAAGTCTAAAGTAATTCTGGCTCTGAGAAATGTAGCAATGCAAAAGTTTGAGGGACTTGGTGTAGATGTTAGTACATTATGTTGTTGATGAAGTTCATTACAAACAGGCTGAATTATAACCTCTTATATACCAAAATGCTCCTGGGAAAAAAGAAAAAGACTTTTTTTTTTTTTTTTTTTTTTTTTGCATTGGAAGCTTGTGTAATCCACCCCACTTAAAAAACTATGAATTCTCTGGAATACAGGCAGTAAGACTGCATTGCTGGAGGACTGCTGCAGGCATATTTTCTGAAATATGAAGGACAGACTCATCTTGCCACCAGCTTTTTATGATACATCCAAAACCCTTTTGTTAAGATAAAGAAAAAATGTATGTAGATTATTTACACACCTATCTTAAAATACAATGCAATATTTGAATTATCAATTTTTATTGGCTGAAAGTGTTAGATCCCTGGCACAGAGCCTGAGTTGCTTTTCTTTAGATATGATTTTCTGTTGCAGTTTTGAATGAATCAAGAGAAAAAAAAATAAAATTGATAAATAATTTGCAGGAGACTGAATAATCTTTACAAAAACAATTTTATCACATGCAACTTGAATGCTGAGGCATGTTATTTGTCCAAAGCAGCCTGTTACAATATATCCCTCAGGTGTACCTGAAAATAAACCCGTTTATAAGTTGGGAGTCTCAATGACCTTATATAAAGGAAAAGTGGTTTTTTGTTGTTGTTGTTGGGGGGTTTTGTTTGTTTGTTTGTTTTTGTTTTGTTTTTTTTTTTGAATAGTCACTATCATCTAGTTTCATATCATGGATGATCATATCCCAGTGTTGCATCAGCCAGGCCACCAGGGGCTCTCCTGACTGGTGACCAAAATATTTCCATGTATATCTCAGCTCATCTGGGGATAGGGATCTTTAGTTAAACACCTTGAAAGTATTAAGGAAGACAGAACTATTCTTGCTATGGGTATTTCCACTGTTAATTAATATTATTCTTTTTATTTATATCTGCCAGACTCTCTTTTTCAATTTAAGAGAGTTCAGGCTCCCAAAATATTTTTTTCCATCATATTAATTGTTTAATAGCCTACATTCATGATTAATAATCTTCTTTTACATATTTTCTCTCTTTTTTATTTAAGCTGAACATGGATGCTGTCAAGTCTATTAAAATGTTTCTCCTTGAGACACAGAAAAAATTAATTGACAAAATTAATATCTGGGTTATTTTACTGTCTCACTTCCTATTTATTTCTCAATAACAGAATTGTTAAATAATAAATTTGATGCATGTATTCCTTCACCTCCATCTCTCATCACCTTATTAAGCAGAAATTAAATACTTATTTGGAGGTACTTAATCTAAATGGCTGTCCTTTTACTTGTTCTAATTGAGTTCCCAGATGCCAAATGTAATTAATAATCAAAGCCTGTACTTTGACAGGGTGCTGCACAATAAGCTTCTTTCTATTTTCATATAAAAATTATTTTCAATTTTAAGTCATTATTCTCATATTCATTAAATTTATTTTCCTGGCAAGAGGCAGCAGTTTCAGTTTGTTCAGAGATCTGCATGGCAGCATCTAATGGGAGAAAGCGAAGACACTCAGGAGAACTGGTTGATCTTCAAGGAAATCCTTCTCAATATTCAGGGGAAAAAAAAAGTTCCACTCTAATGAGAGGGGAAGTCAAGGGGACATCTCACTGGGACAATATGAATGTGCAGAGAATGTACAGGTATGTTCAGCATATCTGAACTTTCTAGCAGAGAAAATCCACTCAATTCATAGTACAGATGTGGTTTATTGCTCTATTAACAGTCATTGTTCAGAATGAATGCAGCATAAACCAAGATATTCTGACTTCCCATCCATATGTAGACCTTTGCACACTGCTGTGCATATTTAACCACCCCTTCCAATCTGCCAGGTAAGCACATTCACATTGCCCCACACCTGGGAGTGCAGGTTCCCCTGTGTGCACACCCTTCCTCTTGGCACTGTGGGTGTGCCAGCTCAAAGTATAATTCTGATTTCCTACCATGGAAAGGATGGTAGGGAATCATCAGGTACAATATCATCCTAGTAGGTCTGCCCACATGACAGCAAGTATTTGTGCCAGGCTGCGTCCTCTGCAGCCCAGGGTGGAGCTCCCTGTGTGCAGACCCCCTGTGATGGCTGCTTCTACCACCATCTCTCCTCACTGTCACAAATATTCATGCTTATTTTATTTTCTTTTCCTGCTGTTTTTTTTTCTTGTTGTTGTCCCAACAATCTCTTGGTCATTCCCTAATCACTGCCTGCTTAGTGCATCTGATCAACAATATTGTTTTTTTTCTAGGAACCACTGTTTCCAGCATTTAACCCACATAACTCTGCTTGCACTTTTGTTTCTAAAATAGGTGCTGTTTGCTAGGCTATTTCTTTATCATCTTCATGAGAAAGGCAAACTTTAAACTCGCTTCAGTAAGGCAAGTTGGAGTATTTAAAGAGCTACTGGCTGGAGTGGTACGCCTCAGTCCCAAGAAGAACATGAAGCAATTTCTCCTGAAAATCACTTCCACTCACATAAAGGGCAGGAAGATTATTAGGAACATCTAGAATGGATTATCTTTCTTTTTTTTTTTTAATGTTAAAATATTTATCTCAACAAGCAGATAGCCATAATTACAACAACAACAACAAAAAAAGACAAAATATTTTATGCTGCAGAATGGATTTGTTTAGGGCAGCTTTCAAATTGTGTCTCGAGTGTCTGGCTCTACAGATGAGCAAGATTTGATGACAGAAAAAGCATAAATTTTATTGAACTGAAGGCCTATAGTCACTGATGTGATATTTCTCAAATTATAACAGACTAACGAAAAAGAATGATTTTCAGGCAAGTTGGTCCTACCTCACTTAGGAGCTGGGTATATTCAGTTTATCTACTCAAATATTTTTCAGGAATAATGAAGTCTGACCAGATAGATAACCATTAAACCATGATCATATAACCATGTAAAAATGAATAAATTTTGATTTTTTTTTTTTTAAGACAGCTGATAGACTTTGCCTGATTGAAGTCACGGAAGCTACATTGTACTGTTTTGTTATTTCCTGATTTGGTTAAGTAAAATTTCTTTATTGAATCATCTGCATAATTGAAGAACCTGTCATCAGGTGTAAACTTTTGGGTATCCTTATTTCTTTCCTTTCTGCATTATGGTCTGTAGGTAAGGTAGGGTAATGATTCCAATCTCAAATCTGACATTTTATGAATTATCTAGAACGAGAGAATTTGAAATACAGAATAACTTAAAACTTAAATGGCATTGGTCTAATTCCCTAGATGAATGTCACCTCATTCAGAAATACTTTTGCCTCTTCATGATAGTTTGTAAGCAGAAGCAAGTAGAGATTCTGTGCTGTCCCATGTAGAGTGATCTCATAGGTATATGAGTTGTTTGAAGACAATTGAATGCTGTTGTGGGTGCCTTTGAACACAATATTGTTCATGCACCACATCTCTGATTTTCCTCAGAAACACTGATATGTATCACTAAAGTTACTGTTGACTTCTGTCTGTCATCATTTGGATTTATTTTATGTTTTTGTAGCAGGGTGTAATGCTAGATGATTGGTATTAAAATACATTTTATATTTACATCTTTCAAAATACAGTGCAAAATAACCTTCTTCATGTTCACTACATTTTGCATGTTGTTTCATGATACATTTTAATGTGACTCAGGAAACCCTGTTTTATGACAAAATATCTGCACCATTGATATCAATGGGAGCAGTGAATACAATTGGACTAGACTTCCTAGAAATCTCAGCATCAGATTTTTAGTTCTGTAACTTTGCAACACTTCTTATGAGGTGTCTGTTTTTTAAACTTCTGGGGGTTTTTGACAACTATGAAGGCTGATTACACATTTGTATATCATCTGTAATAATAATATATATTCTAGCCTGGCTTCATTGAATGTAGTAATTCCACAGTGACTGTCAGGGGGCTTATTTACCATGCAGTGCAACACTACTTGAACAAAAGCTAAGCTAGCTGTGAATAAGGTTTTCTACCAGGCAACAAGAAGTCTTCCTGCTTGCTTTACAAGGCAGAGCAAGTTAAAAATAATGTTATTTGTGCATGTGGAGACCATATACTCTGTCAACACATCATTGTGCCCGGAGTGATGAGCCTTGACTTCTCAGTTTAGATCTTGTTTCATTATCTTTGTATGGCTAAAACCTTGTATGTAATGACAGTAAGAAAACTGAGGAACAAGCACATCTTTTAGCGCAGCATGTTCTGAGGTTACCAGTCTGTGTCTCTCCAATCATAACAGATAATTAATGCATGGAATAGAGGTATTGTACTAAACAGGACTCTTAAAATAACTATTCTAGTGGAAATTAAGTAGAAGAGGGCATAGAATCGCTCCAGATATGCCCGTGCGACAACTTTGCACCATCAGAGTAGACCAATCTCTAGTCTGTCAGTATTTCAGTCATCATTTGAATTTGAACTTTTATTATGTTGCTTTAGTCTTTTAGGGGCAGTTATGGAAAGAATGTATTTTTGTATTCCCTTCTCAATTAAAACATGCTCTAATATCACTGTATTTTAAACGAAGGCTCAAACACCATGAGCAGTATCACTGTTTGCACCGTGAAGCTGGGCCAAACGATACCAAAACTAACACTTGGCATGTTCTCATTCACAACAATCATGGTCAGGCCTTGGAAATCAGCTTATAAAGCAACTATTTTTTTCTTTTTAATATATATTTCATTATATGTATCCACTTTCACTGTTGGGGATTTTTTTTCAGTAAAAACTTTGTGCAGAAAAAAATACACAATTTGGTGAACTCCCCAAAGATTTGGTTTTTATATAAAATATAGTTTCTTTTCATTTTATTCAAACTATCTTAAATATATGTACATGAAAACGAGCTCACGTCTTCTCTGAAGTTAGACAAGTTGCTTCTAACATCACCATTTTCCTCAATCAGTATATTGTCTTTGTTTCCTCCAAGATGTTACTCAATCAGTATATTGTCTTTGTTTCCTCCAAGACTTATAGGATGCAATTTCTATTAAAATTTAATTTTATTGTAGATATTTCCAAAGCTAATTTCTCTTCCTCTTGTAATTATTTATATGTCACATGCATAATCCTTTCAAAAGTTTAATAATAATCCTTTTCCAAAAGTTGTCCAAATATCACTAATGTGAAGATGATGCAATGTGCAATACTGGAAAAATTTAAGTCCTCTCATCCACAACAGAAGGACATCAAATTTTCACAGAAAAAAAAAATCTAATTTTTTACCTAAAGTAGCTGTTGTAATTATTAATTTACTGCTCTTCAGTACTTATTTTCTGATTAAAGGGTTGTGAACAGTTGTTGAAATTGTATTTTGGATGGAAAGATATTTCATGAACTGGATAACATGAGATGGCATCAAAAATAGAGCTCCAGCATTTTAATTTACTCCGTACAAGCAGGACATTGTAGACAAATTTCTGGCTTCAGTGAAGCACTGTATGGCTGTGAAAGAGCTTGAACATTGAAAACGCTGTTGAATTCATGATGAAAAATTCAGCCTACCATAACTATCAGAGAATTCCACAATGCAAGTGAGACAGTTGGCTAACAGAGCATTTATCACATGCAACATTGCAGATCCAGAGCTGAACTCTAATTCCCCAATTTGAAATGTTTAATCCTGTATGAGGACCAATTGCCCCAGCACGAAAAATTGTGAGAAGCCAAATGTGCAACTCAATATGATCTTCATATATGGCTATTCATGTGGAATAATCTAAATTTTTAAGAAATTAAATGTGTGAACATATTATCACTTATGTAGATACTAGCTGTACAATGCAACAGTATTGCAAACTTTAGATATCAGGAAGTTTTTTTTGTTGTTGTCTTTAACAGAACAGTATTTTTTTTTTTTTTTTGGTTGTGAAGAGGCATGGCTTTTATTTTTCTGTGCTTTATAATTAAGTATAAGCCTCAAAGCATCAATAACTGTATAAATTCTGATATGCTTTGAAATTAATAGTATATTCATGTGTTAAAATAGTCTCTTTTACTGAATTTAACTAAGTCATTCATTGCAGTTCTTCTCCATTTTAAAGCACACTTCTTTAATTAAATTATGTGCTGTTTCCCCTTTTTCAACTTTGATTACAGTAATAGAATCAAAAATGTGTGATGTGTTTCTATTTTGAAACATATGAAGATCAAATATGGTAAAAAATTATCATCTAAGTGATCAGTGGTATTTGCTGTTCAAATAATGAGTTTAAACAATTAATTTGTTGTCAAGTGCACTACACAGCATTAGTCTAAGCGTGCATTTCCCTGCTCACTAAGTGAGCTAGATGAGAAGCAGGCATTCTTCTCTTCCAGTATGCACTGCAGGTTACAAGCTGTAAAACTGGGTGATAAAGTGGCAAACCTTCAGGATTGCACTGGAGAGCACACAGGGCGTGACAGCACTGTTGCTACTGCTCCTGTCTGCTGTCCATAACATATCAAAAGTAAAAAGCATAGGAGAAATAGTTTTGTACTTCCAGAAAGATATAAGAAGGTGACCTGTACTTCCTGAGAGAACCTTGAAAAAAATGTTTTTGACTTGTCACTGTAATTCAAGAGTTTGTTAATATAAATTTTCATTGCAAGTTAGGATCCCAAAAACTTTGTATTTATAGTTTCATTTACTGATAAGCTCTTAAAAGGATACAGAAAATACTTATGTGAAAAAATATTTTTACTAGAAAACTTTCCCTGTATCTTAAGTGTCTCTAGAATCTCATGAAATGTTACCACCTATTACATGCTTGTCAGATTAAGTCATTAATTTTCATGTAATATTTTTACCTAATATCAATTTGTAAGCATAGAAAATGTCCTAGCTTCAAAATATTTCTATGCAAGAAGACAATTCAAATAAAATTAAATGAGACTTACCATAAATAAGTGTTTATATAATAAATAATTGCATATATTTCAATTAGTTTCCCATAGAACACATATTTTAGCTGTCACATTTTTTCCAGTGATCAGTACTAATAACCATATGTTGGTCTCCTAATCAAAACTGGAACTTAATAAAAATAACTCTTTTGGTAACTGATAAGGTTTTTTAATAAAAGAAGATAAATTTCAGCTCATTGTTTGCATAAATTTTAGTGCGTTTTTGAAAAAATACTTATGTTCAAATTTAAAAGACTTGAATTATTCTGGTTTTTAACTATTTTTCATTAATTTTGGCACATGTTTACCTTTCAGGATGTGATGTTTTATGTCTTCCTGTGCTAATTTTTAGTAATGAGAGCAATGGGGAAGACAACAGAATGAGGAAAAACCCAAAACCTTTCTTATTATTTTTTCCTCATTGAAATAAAGTGCAACTAACCACCTGAAAAATTGAGATAAAATGAGGCATTTTACTGAGTGGATATTGTTCTTTTTTTCTTGTTCAGAAAGAGGGTTACTAAAAAAGTGAATTATGGTCATGGGTGATCGCTGATCTTCAAGTGACGACACCATCTATGCTTCAGTAATAATTAACGACCACGACTTGATAATCACAAACCAAAAGTGAGATACAGAGTTGTTAAGATGTATCATATCGTAATTGCTAAGTTTCAGCTCCCAAATGTAAGGATTTAGGACAAAATTTTAATTTTATTTTCCTTAAAAAATAAATTACATGGAAAATGTGATCTAAAGTAACCCGGCATAATTCACCAAAAAAGATGTGTGTCATATACAAAAAGCATTATGAATTCAATTATTGCATTCAATTTTTATATTATGGTTACAAGAGAATTTAGGGAGTTACCTAAAATTATTTTTGCACTTACAAGAGCTGCATAGCTGAACTTCTTGTTTCTCATATCCATGGGGAAGTCTTTGGCGGCAGAAGTAGTGAGTGTTCCACAAGATGAAACAGAGATACTTGACTGGGTCAACAAAGAAAACGTGCTTCCATTGGAAAGGTTCTGTATCCCGGCTAATTAACCCTGTTCTTCTACAATTACCTGTACAGGATAATTAGAGCTTCTGAGTTAGCTCATTTATTGCTAGCCTAGATATCTGTGCTCCCCATGATTCACAGTTCAGAGAAGAAATGTTTATTAGCATAACTAGGCTTTAAAATGTGCAGTGATTTAGCTAATTAAAGGACTTACAATATCTGTACCTCTGAAAGTCAGTGCTTAAATAAAAAAGAACATGATACCATTGTCCAGAAAGTATATTTTAATGAGATTTTTTATAGATCGCACAATAGAATGCTTTAACACATAACTTGTTGAATATACTTAGACTATTTGAAAACATCTAAAACTCCTAAGGTTTCTATAAAGTGTTCAACGTGTTTAATTGGAAGCCATAAATGTGTTATAATTGCTATACTTAAGCTTAAGAGAAATTTTGAATACAGTCATTAAAGAAGCACTGTCATAGGTTAGGTAAGCATTCAAGACCAAAAACACCTCAAAAATAGAGTTATATTCCAACTGTGTATTTTGAATGCTATACTTTAGCCTTGAGAAAAGGCTATAAAAAAAAATCCAGGCACCCAGAAACCCTGGGAAAAATCTGTCTTGATAAGCAATGAAAGAATGACAGCAGTTGTTTTGTTTTCTTTGATCTGTGTTGTCATGCAGTGAATATGTTTTTCACTTACAAAATATTATGTGAAGAAAGGACTTACTAAATAACTCACTGAATGGAGCAAGAAATACTCTCTCTTCTCCTTTGTTCTCCTTCCTCACCACAGTGGGTTCATCACAGACCATCTTTTCCTCTTCTATAAGCAGTTGCAATCTGACAGGCCAACAGAAAAAAGAACAAAGAAAATTATAATGATCATAAAGAAAAACAACCTTCTAGACCTGATAAGTAGAAATTCAGCACTTAATGGAAAAAAAAACCCACACAATTACTCTGATCGGTAAAAGCAGGCAACCTTGAGGACTCTAAACAGGTTAAAATGTCATAGGTCAGAGTGCATACTCAGATACTTTGGAATAATGTAATTCACATCTTGTTCACAGCTCTGAGCTCAAGAATGCAGCTGTACTGTCTCCTAGTGAGCCACTGTCCAAAAGCTCATTAAAAGAAGAATGACAAAATTGAGTATCTCACAGTAGTTCCCTAAAGATTCATATGATTCACGAGATACCATTCTTTACTCTTTCTTATGGTTCTTGGCCATCTTACCTCTCTTAACCTGTTTTCAGAAATGCAAATAAAATGCCATCAGTTTAGTCTCCAAGTGCTCCTTAATGTTCATGCTTTTCTTTCCACAAATGGAAGGTAAAAAAGAGAAATCTTTCCAGATGGGCTGAAAAGCATACATTGACTACATTAATATAATTCCTCTCTTTTGATTTTCATCCTCCTTATTCAGATCCCTGAAGAAAAAAATCTGATTTTTTTTTTTTGTTTTGTTTTTTTAATTAAGAAAGAAGGGTAAATGATGGGGAAGAAAACAGTATAGTTGGTTATAGATGAAAAGAGATGTGAAGAACGGGTGTGATTTTCTATGTTAAAGGGAAAGAAGCACCTTGGAGCCAAAGGAAAAATAAAAGACACTGGAGTAAACAGAATTTTTCCCTTCTGAACTTTGAGAGCAGTTGCATCAAAGTGGTAACTGCTCCATTTTCATGTTCTTAAAATTCTTTGCCTAAATTGTATGTCAACATGCACTTTTAAGTTTTAATTATAACAAATGTGAATGCATCTTTGTAAGTAAGATATATTCTAAGTTTATGCCCACAGAACTGTAATATTCAAATTAAATTTTAAAAGGAATTTTAGCTTCCTACATAAATCCAAATTAAATGACAAATAGGCTTAATCTACTCAGCAAGTATATTTTTCCCTTTAACCTGCATTGGGAAACACACAGTTTTTACATCTTCAAAGAATGTCATAATCTTAGTTTGGTTTCTAATAGACCTACAAACTAACTTATTCTAAATGTGGAGGTGATGATTATGGCAATAAATTTTGCATCCAGAAAACATTTGGGCCAAATGAAGAGTGTATAGTGATGTTTGAGATTTAGAATAGACAATGCAAATTGCCTAAACTTTTATGTATGTAAACCAGTTTCTATTCTGTGCTGTTTACTTCAAGAAACAACAGAAAAACCTAGTGATTGACATGATTGTGGACTATGAATTGTGGCAGATATTTCACCTTTGTTTATTAATTGACTGACTCTGCTCCCCAGAAGAAATGACTATACCATCTAGAGCCAGATTATTGAGGAATTAAGCAATTTACACCATTGGGTGTGATGCACCCAAACTCTGTTCTTTTTGCTCACTTCATATTCAATATTTCTCTTAGGAGATTTATTACTTTTGTAGTTTCTCTCTGTCTTCTTTCCCCTCAACATCCTCTACATGAAACTGGTACTAATGACCTCTTGCATCACAGACAATCTACTTGACCTTTGCTGTCCTGGAGGAAATTATCTGAGGCTGAATAGGTAAAAACCTTGAGAAATTTTTCACAACTTATATTGACTTCTGTCCATTTTTCCTAAAAGTGTCACTTTGCCTAATAAAAAAAATATTAACCTTAATGTACAAACAATGGATTACCTCACTCATTACATTATTCTGGTTCTAAGAATTGCATTTTAAGGAGCCTAACTCTTCTCACTTACAATATAAGGATTTTAAATTCCCCATCCAGATCTGAGACTTCTACCCACCAAAATGAAGCAGAATTTGTTACAATGGTCAGAAATTCTTTCAAACCTGGAAGTGTTTGAGAATGTCCTTCTCAATTTAAGAGTTAAGGGTAAAAAGACAGGAGGTTATCTTATATAAAATGCAAATGTTTTATAGCGTACAGAACAAAAACACAAAGGCATGGATTTTCATATATGCAAAACTAAGGAAAAGAAATATTGCAGGGATTAACAGAGGGATTATTTGAAAATAACAGCCAAAATCTGAGAAAGCTTACAAAAAAATATGAAAACTTTTTTTATCAACTACTATAAGTTATCTATTAAATGCTGTATTTAAAAAATATGTAAAGACAATCCACAAATAGCAATGACTTATAAATGTCTCATAAATTCTGCTTATGAAAATAAAAATTACAATATATCTATAATAATATAAAAACAACCAAAAAATATAATCTCATCCATATTAAAAATGTTTGCTTGCTTACATAATATTTAGTTCATGGTACTGTATTTTTATTATCTCTATTATGGGGAGTAACTTCCATTTTTGTATCAGAAGGGGAAAACAGATGATATAAATACCTAAGATCAAAGTACAGCATCAGAAAAACATGTCAAAATCAAATCAACAGAAATGCACACAAATACTTGAAGGCAGATTTTTTTCTCTGATGAATTGCATCTCACAGACAAGAAAAAAACCTTTGTGAGATAATTAAGCATCAACCAGATGCTCTACTTTTTTCATGACTGATGTCAAACAAATATGAATAGTCTGCTGAAGGCCACACTTCTGGCTTCAGCAGAAGTCTCCCACTTCTGTCAGCCTTCTGCCTCATGACACAAATGGCTCTTGCTGTCCCCACCCTGAATCTACTCGGCTATTGTGTCTGTCTGTTTATTGGAGACCCTGAGCCAGCAGCAGCTCCTAGGGGCTAGTGACAGTCACAGAAGTAAGGGGGAAGAAAACTGTTTTCAATGGGTTTCTACAGTCTTCAACCAGCCAAGGCCACTCCAAACCTCCGAGAGAGACACAGATACCTGTCGTGTCCCTGCTACCACAGATGTTTAGCACTTGCTATATTTGGTGATCAGAATTATCTGATAAACTGCAGAACTACATCATAAAATAGTTATACATCTCTGAAAAACTGTTACCTGTAAATAAACATGGGGTTTGTTTTCACAAACAATAATTCTTGGATACTCTACCTCCCATGAGAAAAGGGGGCTACACTGAAGTTTATTTCTTATTCTCTGAAATCTGACGCTGGTGCTGACAGAAAGAAGCCCTTCACTTCCAAAGGCATAACACTGTTACAGAGTGTTATTTCTACTCATAGAAAAGAATAAAATTAATGTCCTGACATTTGATTTTATAAGGGCTCAGTTTTGTGTGAGGTTATGGTGCCTTTCCGTGCCCCTTATCTCTCCTGATAATTAGGGTTCCTTGCTTTGAAAATGCAGAAGGGGAAAAAAAAACCAGGGCAAGAGAGCTGCAAGGATACAGAAATTGATGCCATGGCTTGTGAAATGAATTCTCCTTTCAACACCTCTTCAGGATGAACTGCTCACATACAATATGAGCCAAAAAGCCCACAGAGATTGTGATGCTAGATCAAATAATCTACTTGCTTCAGAACCTTAGCTGAATACTTCTATTTTTATCTGGTGCTGACATGCTAGAAATGGGGTGAGGGGGGAGGAGGGGGAAGTGTTCTTCAGATTCAGCCATTATATTTATGAATAGGAATATTTTTTTCTTTCCTTGGATTAGGTATCTGATATTGGCAATTTCAGAGATGCACATCCTAAGTAAACTCTTGTCACGAATAAAACCTGTTGTGACTGATACCTTTATTTACAGTATCATCTGGTAAACCTACAACTAGTGTGATCAAATAAGAGCTCTCTCTAGAAATGGTTAGAGGAATTTTTTTTGTTCATGTGTTGAAAAAAAAAAATCAAGATTCCCTATGTCCACTCCAAAAGATTCCTTTCATTTTTATGGTAAAACACTCGGACCTAAATTCTTGAAGACACTAAGGGCAATGACATTACTTCACAGTGCAGTGCCTAATGGGCAGGCTAATGACCCAGACCTCAGTTAAGGACTTAAATTCTCCAAGAAATATAGGGGAAGCATATGAAATAAATAAAGGAATAAATAAATAAAATCTCAGCAGAATTATGAAAAAAAGAGTGCAGTACAGTGGAAAGAGAAAGTTGTAACCATTACAAATATAGAACACAACTAGCTATTTGATTTTCATATGCATTCAACTGCATGATTTTTGATACTTCATTTGGTCACTTCTGTTAAGAACAGAATTGTTTGTACAGGAAACACAAATTTCTCTGAAGATTTAGGTAAAGCAAGATCTCCATCCAAACATAACACACAAAGGATCTTACACACTTTTTTGGTTCTTGATGTGAAATACTGGTGAAATTTCCAAAGCAAGTGGGAAATTTGCTTGTGAAACTCCAAGACTAAGAGCAGTGGTAAGAAGCATGACACAGGCTGTAATCCTAGACATAAAGGCAATTTATGTATCTAAACTTTAGTTTCAGGAGACAACTTTGTTTCCCTGTGTTCTAAGAGAAGGCTTTCTGCTTTCCAGATTTCTAGTGAGTTCAGCTAATCAACTGAACTGCTCGCTCAAATAAGAGAGAAAACATTCTTTTGAAGAGATGCCATCATTCAAGTTATTAGGACAAAA
>JAYDZK010000001.1:72089717-72107502 GCA_034509185.1 Euphonia xanthogaster
GATGCCATCATTCAAGTTATTAGGACAAAAAATAAGTCTCTGCATTTATGAGTTGTACAGTGGGTGATTAGGATTTTATTCTAATACAATTTATAGAAGTATTTCTACTTCAGTATCCTATCGCAAGCATAGGAGGTCTAACAAGAGATGTACTAGAGACAGCTGAAATAATTTCTTGGGCTTCTACCTACAATTCTCACACATAGTATGTAAGAGCCCTGAAAAGAAGGCTTAGGCAGTAGAAAATTATGAAGCAGGTCACCCACTCAGAAGGACAGTGTGGTCCCCTTCTTTCCCTCTCAACCTGACCTCTGTTATCCGTAACTCTGCTCAAGGGACAATCCCCAGTGGCAGTCCTAATGAGTGTGTCCAGTCATAATGGCTGCATCCAGCCCAAAGTAAATTCAGGAGAGAGGTATAAGTGCAGTATCCAAGGGCTAATGTTTGCAATGAACCCATCTAATTGTATTGCTGGTTGAGAGCTGGCTCAAAGCAAATTTAGAACAACCTAATATTTGTAGTCAGGATGCAAATACAACAGTAAGCTCATTGTCTTATGCCATACATACTGAAAAGGCAAGGGTCCATTGAGGTCTTCTGAACAGCAGGACCTTTCCTTGAGAAGTTATGCATCCCAAGGTTACTTCTTGAGGTTGAGAAGATCCTTATCATGTCAGATACTCAGTAAGTGAATTTGTAATAACTACACTGACACTGTGAAATTTAGCTAAGTGATTATAAGGAATTGATTGTGCACACATTATCCTTCAGACATAAAGCATTGACTAAATATGGGATGGGACTAAATATGGATCCAGATGAACCTATACTCACGTCTGAGAAGGAGTTTAGAATATAAGGGGTGCTTTTGTGAATCTCATGGCTCAACAGGCTCCCTGACAGTTTTGTCTGACCCTGTCCTCTATGCAGTAGGTAACCTAGTGTACCTGGACATTACAACCAACACATTTACTGTCAAACTTTTTTAAATTGCTGCTTTATATCTCAATAAATATATTGATATATAACTTCTCTGGAGTGGGTCACTTCACTACTTTTATAACAATTATTTTGTAAGCTGGAGAGAGGGAGAGAATAGAAGGATGCTAGTTGCTCTTCCAATGAAAAATCAGTATTTCAAACTTAAAAATCAGGGGATGGCTGGAAAAGAAAATTTATTCTTCTGTGTATTTCCCACCTTAATGTATCAGGATACATAAATTCTATCAGTACCTTTGTAGGGGTACTGTACAATTAATGAGTAATTGCTATTTCAAGCTGTAGCCTCTGCTTTTCTGAGCATGCCTGCAAGAAATTGTGAATACTCTAGAGATATGACCTCCTAATTTAATAGTTCTGGTTCAGCCCTTCAGAAGCTGAATCTTGTCCAAGAGTTCCAAGGTGTTTGTGAGTAGATCAGTTTCATTTCTTAGATGGCTTCATACACAAGATTATGAAGGAATGTAAAAGGTAAGGAATGCAATAGGTAAGTGATAGAATTAAGAACATCAATAATGTTTAAATTAGGGATTTATATATCAAAAGAAGCAAGGAGAAGGAACACATAATTTAAAAAAGTATCATGCATTTTAGATAAGAACAGATTGCATTTCATATTGGGTAAATTTGTAACCCTCTAGTTTCTGAATTATTTACTTAAGATATAATTATTGTAGCAAGCTATGTATACTACTCAAAACATCACTTGTCTTAATTAAGATATTCCCATTCGACCTGCCATCTGTACTGAAGTCTCCATCAGTTCCATCTGTGTGGAAGTGCCAGACATCTCAGGAGCTTTCTCTGTAGAAGCACTGGTTTAACTCTCAGCTGAGTGCCCACATTTATAGAAGCAATCTCTCATTCAATGTATTACATATTCCATAGAAAATTTGCTACTGTTTGTGGAAATTGACGCAGCTAGAGACAAAAAAATGGGCATGACAATAAAATACTTAAAATAAATCTTCTGTCCTATACATCAATTACAGATTTTCCTCCTCCTGAGGACAAGATATGTCACAAAGCCATTACTTCATAGTGAGATAGATCTTCAGAATTCCTGGAAGGTGACACAGTCTCTGTTGACATGAAAACATAAAGCTGTAGCTGCAACTAAAGATGTTAAGTGCTGTCTCCCAAAGGGGAGGGAGACACAGCCACCAAATTATTTACAGAGCAACTGTCTCTTGTGGTGCCCTCAGGATCACTGAATCCTTTCTACATAAACTACCCTGTTTACTTTTCCCAGAATATGATATGAAGTTGCAGACAGATAGCCTCAGAGGCTACCTTCTTTCCTACTTAGTCCTGGATTTGTGCATTTGTCAGATCTATTCAGGGTTAAATTATTCTTCATCTTCATTTCATCAATCCCTGAAAGTAGCCTGGTAGACACTACTGTATTTTTTTTTTCCACTGGAAGTAGCTAAGAGGCAACAGGTTATGTGTGCAATTCTTAATTGTTTGTCTTTTTTAAAATGCAGTGAAAGGTGTATTTAATTGCTAAAGAAGTCTGACACTTGAACACCACAAAGCAAATATGGTATATAGTACACAGCAGAAAGTATGCTTGATTTATGATGCTGATTAAATTGATGTACAAAGCCTGCTGGGATCCAATCCCTTCCAGGCTGTGAGATGTACCTGACATCATGCTGTGGGTGTTTTATTTCATTTGCTGTGATAAGTTTAGTTTTCAAATGACAGTAAGAAAAAATATTGGACTGAGGGAACACACAAAAAAATAAAATCAATAATTTTAAAAACAGATTCAATGCAGCTAGCATTTCCAGCCAAGATCAGTGTTCAATCTAAGAATGCTAAGTTAGTAGAACTCAACTTCTTCATCTTTCTAGATCAAGGCTTGATCATGGTACTCTACCAAGACACATTTGACAAGTCACACTTGCAGAACTGGATACAGGAAGGATTATAAAAGTATTTAAAATATGAACAGTACAGAAGAAAACAGAAAACAGAACTGTGCAGAAAGAACAGTTTATTGGATTCTTTCCTCTGACATTTTCTGAATCAATAAATACATCATCAAAGTAAGGCATCAACTAAACCAATCTGTTTGACAAGACCACAGTTTTTAAAGTTGATGCTTCTTTGGGATGCCTCCATATTGGCTGGCATTCATCTGAGAGTTAAAACCAGTTCTTCTAAAGAGAAAGCTCCAAACAAGTCTAACACTTCTGCACAGATGAAACTGGTAAGAAAAGAGACTTAAATATAGATAGCATGTTGTAACCAGTGGCCAGAACCTTCTCGTGGAGACAAGGTAAGTACCTGCAAAAGATGTGCACAGGTTGATGATCTGTTGGTGAAAACCAAGACCCGCTGTCAGTGAAGGAAGAGTTGGTTTCTGAAATGTTACAGGCATTTGTATCTGACAAAACCACTGGCCCTAATAATATCCACCCAAGGGTGGACTGATGCCACTGAAAGGCTGCTTTTCCTAACATCTGAGAACTTGTGGAGATCTTTGAGAGAAGTTGTGGAGATCAAGAGACTTCCTAGCAGAGTGGATGTAGTGGGGTGACTGCTGGCTTAGACAGTCAATAAGGCTAAGGTCAGCCCTATCTACAAGAAGGGCATAAAGGAGGGTTCAGGAAATTATAGGCTCATCAATCTTACTTCATAACAAAAGTTATGGAACAAATCCTTCTGGGAGCTATCACATGTCAAATGAAGCACATGTCTGGGGAAACCAGCATGGACTTACCAACAGAAAATTGTTCTTGACAAAGCTGACAAAGTGACCCACTCGGTATCGGGCAACTGGTGGACATTGCCTACAGTATCTTCTCCAAGGCTTTTGATACTGTATTCCAGAAACTTCTCCTAGAGAAACGGATGTATTTGTGTTTAGATAAGTGGTCTGTGGGGCAAGTGGGGACAGCACCCTGAGGCGGCATCAAACCGCTCCTGTTCAAACTGGCAACCTGTCATATGTGGGGTTCCCCAGTCACTAAAATATCTTCCTAAGTGACCTGGATGATGAGATCAAGGATATCCTGATGGAGTTTGCTGATGATGCCAAACTGTGTGGGAAAGTGGGCACTTTGGAAGGGAGAGCCACCCTACAAGGAGACCTGAATAGACCTGAAAAGTGGGCTAACAAGAGCCTTGTGAAATTCAGCAAGTGCAAGGCCTCACACCCAGGAAAACAATCCGAAATTGTAGCACAGGCTGGGAGTGCTACCCAGTTGTGGAGCAGCTGTGGGGAAAGGGACCTGGGGGTTCCAATGGGCATCAAGCTCAATATAAGCAAATAGTGTGCAGCTGCTGTGGCAAAGAAAGGCAACAGGGTTCTGGGATGCAACAACAATGGCATCACCAGCAGCGATTAAAAAAAACATTATTCCCCTCGGTGCTTGTCAGGTCATATGTGAAATACCTTGGTCAGTTTTGGCCCCTGCCATAAAACAGATGAGAACAGGCTGAGAGTCCACAGAAGGGTCACAAAGATGATCAAACAACTGGGAAACTTGCAATATGAAGAAAAGCAAAAAGAACTGGGTTTGTTCAACCTTGAGAAAAGAAAGCAGGGGAGTCTGTATCATCATGCACCATTATTTACAGGGTGGTTGCAAAAAAAAAAAGGAGAGTTCTTTTTCTCAGTTAGCAACCTGGAAAAGACACGGGGTAATGGTTATAAGTTACTTCTGGTGAGATTTTGATTGGACGTAAACTTACTTTTTTTTTTTACAATGAGAACAATAATCCATTGGGAAGTGATAGATTGTCCAGGAGTAAAATTTTTTAAGATTCATCTGGACAGATTGCTGCTTTCTTGTCTAGACCATATTTTTGCCAGGAAAATTAGGACCAGATGGTGCATGAGGTCCTTTCCAACCTGGTATTCTATTATTCTATGATAGAAGTATTGGGGTACATTTCTGATGAAATTAGATATTCTGCTTAAACTATTCATTTCTAGATCCCCACTGACTGCATTTGAAACTTCGCTCTTCAGAATTCACCGTCTACAGCCAAAAATCACACACTCCTTTAACTTTTATTCAGTTGCCTGAAGACATCTGAGATTCTATCAGCCATCTAAGACATTGAAACAGATGGCTGTCAGATATGATGTGATCAGTGGGAAAGCCAGGCACTTTTGAAGCAGCAGTTAGAGGCCAGGTGACCCTAAAAAGCATCTAAATTTTCTTTAAATAGCTAAGTTATATCAGCAATGAATCAAGGGCACAGTGCATTTGTTTGTGAATGACAAACAGTGGGACCAATTGGGAAACTGATGGATATTGTATAACAGCTCTAATTATAAGTATACAGATGAGTAAAGCCTGCGTACATAAAGCCTTTTTAGTCTCATTATTTACAGACAGCGTAGACTTGAAGGAACTTTTTTTTAGTAAGAGCTATTCTCTGACTTCACACAACCATTATACTCGTGCAGTAATGACCTCAAAGAAACCATTGTTCAGTTCATATCTGTGAGTTATGTTCTTACGAGAAGAAAGAAGAAAAACTGATGGACTCATTCCTAAATGCATACATGATGTGCATGTTAAGTAGAGGAATATTCTGCTAAACTCTACTCTGTTACAGAGTGAACCCAACAGCTCTTTAAATCGCAGAAATGTACAACTGGGAGGCCAGTACAACATCCCAAGACTGCCGGCTGCAATATTCAATTCCAATGAATCCAGAATCCAGTAATATTCTATTACTAGAATATCTGCACTGCTGTAATTTATTTTATTCTTTAATATTTTAAAAATTTAAGCAAAAGAGCTTATTTAAGGCAACTTGGCAGGTAATTTTTCACAATTTGCATCACTAAAATCATATGATATCTTGAGCTGGAAGAGACATACAGGGATCATTGTGTCTAATGCCCCACTCTTTGCAGGACTATCTAAAAATAGATCATATTTTGCTCCTTCAACTCTGGCTCACTTCTTGCCATGACCACTTCCCTGGAAATCCTGTTCCAGTACCCCACCACCATCCCACCTTTTTCCTAAGGTCCAGTCTGACCTACCCTGACAGCTCACCAGAGAGGAGATCAACTCTCCCCTCCACTGCCTGTCTTAGGGAAGTTTTAGGCTGTGATGAGGTCACGCCTCAGCCTTCTCTTTACCAAGCTAAACAAGCCAAGGAACTTCAGTTGGTATTTACAGGTCTGGCCCTCAAGACCTTTCACCATCTTGGCTGCCCTCCTCTGGACACACTATGAGACAATGTCCTTATTTTGAGACACCCAAAACTGCACACAGTACTCAGTGTCAGGCTATACCAGCACAGAGGAGAGCAGCACAACCACCGCCCATGGCCAGCTGATGCTGTCTTTCATGCACAGGACACAGCTCACCCTTTTGGTTGCCAAGGGCACACTGTTGGCTCATATTAAACTTGCCATTCACCCAATTGTACAGATATTTTTCTGTGAGGCTCCTCTCAAGCTCATCATCCCTCGGTTTGTATAATAACCAGGATTACCCTATCCTAGGTGGAGAATCATAGCTGATATAAAAGTTTGGACTGGAAGGGATGTTTAAAGATCATCTAGTCCAATTCCTCTGCAATGAGCAGAATCTGGTACTTGCACCTGTTAAAGTTAATACAATTGGTGAACGCACAGCTCTCAGGTCTACCCAGATCTCTCTGTAAGGCCTCTGTGCCCTTGAGGGAATCCGTCACTCCTTAGTTTAGTATAAGAAAATTTCCTTCTTGTACTTTTGATTCCTACACCTAAATAAATTATAAAAACATTAAAGAGTACTGGCCCAAGAGAAAAACCAATAACCTCCTCATCAACAAGTCCTCCTTTGTTCATAAACAACAAATCTGGAAGAGTTCCTTTACTAGTTGTGTTCCTTAATTGTGCTCCATGAAGTTATCCTCGACATGCTTCAGGAATTTCCTGAACCTGTTTGGTCTGCTGTATGATATCCCTAGGTGATATTTAGGAGGTTAAAATCACCCATAAGGACAAGGCAGCAGATCTAGAGATATTCCTTATTTTTTTGACAAAACATTTAAGGACAATTCAACAAAATAA
Source organism: Euphonia xanthogaster (assembly GCA_034509185.1). Taxonomy (NCBI): domain Eukaryota; kingdom Metazoa; phylum Chordata; class Aves; order Passeriformes; family Fringillidae; genus Euphonia; species Euphonia xanthogaster. Next base: position 72,096,754 of record JAYDZK010000001.1, read on the forward strand.
AACCACGATACTTCAGAGATAATATTTTCAAAACTGTATTTATAAGTAATATTACTGTGTTGATTGTGTCACAGACATAACAGATTACAAGAAAATCCGTGTAGTTCAGAATTTATAAGACTTTTATGTGAAAATAAGTGTGAGTCTCCCTTTCCTAGGAAAGTTAGATTTATGTAAGATAAAATGTCTGTTGACATCTCTGACCAAACTTTATATTCAAGCAGTAATAGCACTACGATACCTTGTACCAATTATCTACTTAATTCATAGGTGGTGTGATCTCCATCACTGATTTTGTACTATTTTATCACTTTATTCACTGACTCTTTCCTACTGAAATTTTCCCTGGTTTCTTTTCAAAGGTGGCTTTTAAACTTTTTTTTTGGGGGGGAGGGGAGTTTTAAAACTTTTCCTAGCCTGTTCTTAACAGTGATTAGTAAGGTAAAAGTTGGTAACATGTGAGATAAAAAATGGACCATCAGAAAAGGCAGCAACTAACAATCAAAGGGATGGTCATCTTAACCTTATTTTATATTAGTTTTGATGACTTAAAAAAAACCTTTTTTAAATTAATTTAACCAGAAACTCAACAGGGTTTGCGATTTTGTTCAAAGAGCCCTGCATCAGACCTATTTTGATTCAAAAAATCAGTATTTGACCACTAACTATTTGCAAAACTACGTCTTACTGGGTCTGCTACCTTCTGTGATTTTAATAATTCAGTACAATAAAAATACATAGTTAACACAACTTTCGGCAGGAGGCATAACAAAAGGCAAAGCAAGAGATAAGAAAAAAACAAAGCAAGGCAAAGAACCCTTTGGTTGCAAATCCCTGCTAGTAGTGGGAAAATGGAAAGAACACTGTGTGTGTATATATATATATATGTATTTTTATATACCTATATGCACCTATATATATGTAGAAAATTAAAATTCTGTGACTCTCTAGAGAAGCTTGTATCTGTACAGCTATTCTTATGCTAATTTTGGAAAAACACTTTTTGTTTTACATTTCTACTTATGATCACTGTATAAGGAATTCATTATATTGTAGCACTGAGAATTATTTATAAAATATTTATCTCTTTTTTCTCATCTTAATAATTTATTTTTTCAAAAGTTTTCAGTGTTTCTGATGAAGCCATTATCAACATGACTTATTAATTGAAAACTTAAAATGAAAAGATTTTCCATATTTTGTCTTCATGTTTATGTATTCACTTAAAATATTCCTAATGAGGTCAACAAAAATAGTCCCCAGGCACTCTAAGCTGGCACTTTCTGGACTCTCAGTCATAATTGCCAGGTAATTTACATTTGACCTGTACCTCCAAGTCAGAATGTTAATGCATTTTGCAAGGTGAATTCAAACCTGTCCTTAATTAGGGTGCCAAAAAGGAAGAGTTATATTTTATCTGGAATATAACCTCAGCATTTCTGAATAATGGAATTAATGTGCAGGATCATAAAATATGCATTGGTAAGCATTTCCTCTGTTATAGAATAATAATGAATTGATTTTTGAAAAATTGAATAATTTCTGTTGCATCATCAACTATTGGTTTTTTTTTTTTCACTTTGGAAAGAAAAAGACATACATATATATGACTATACATATATGACTATACACATGGCTAGATATTACAGACATACTAGGGAAAAAAAAAGCCGATGGACTGAAATTCTGTGGTCTCAGAATGATAATATCTATTTTCCATACTTCATCCCTCATTCATGTATATCCAAAAATCTCAACATCTGGAATTGCCACAGAAAGCAGTAATAATAGTTACCCAAAAATTCCAAAAGAAATTGAATGACTTTTGAACACCTAAGGAATTTCATTCACTTATTCTAAAGTATGTTTCTATGTGTCTGTCGCATTGCTTGACTATAAATTTACAAAAAAAATTGAGACCAAAAAATATCATAACTAATCAAATGCCTACAACAAATGGGCCTGCAATTTGAGTGTATTCCAGTAACTGGGTAATCAATTTCTTCAAGATGCTGCTATCTGTCTAGCCTTTCTCTCAGCATCTTCCTTCCAGTGATTATAATCTCCTTGCAGGATTTATGAACAGCAAAGTCTCCACTTAACTAAGTGCTTCTTTTACTCTGCATCCTGACCCAACACAGAACTGAACTGGTGATTTTCCCTTACTTTAAAGAATTTATCCTGCTACTATTTGTAAAGCAATTGTCACACCCCACAGTAAATAATGGTTTTAGTTGGCATAAATTATTTCTGGGGAAAGATGGTCTGTTTTCCAGAAATTTCCTTTGGAAAGAATTTAGATATTTTGTGAATATTGATTTTTTTTTTTTTTTAGGATTGAAAGGAAATAGCTAAACAAACAAATTAATTAACAAATACCAACATAAAGTTCCTCTTGCTTGGCAGTCCTGTAAAGCTCAATTTTTGTCAATGCACCATAGGTTTTTTTATTGTCTGACTGACCAACACTGGCTTCATTAGGCCTCATGCAACAACACTAAAAGGAGAAGAATATCTTATAAGGTACCAGTGGGAGCCATAAAATTTGGGACACGGATGAGAGAGAGAGTTGCAGACCTACAACATGATGCAAGAGATTGTTCCAGCGTAAAGTGGAGCTGTTTGGGTTTTTTTAAGGAGATCTATGATATCACTGAAATACAACTCTTTTTTTCCTTCTCCTTTTTTTTTTTTTTCTATGGGTTCCTTCCTTTAAAGTGTCTCTGATTGGTCTTTCCCTTGTAGAAACATCTTTGTCCTTCCTGGGACTTGTGGAATATTGAGGAGCTGTATTCAGGAATGATCATTAAAATTGAAGTTTAAGAACCAATAACTCTGTAATGAAAGAATATAGCCCTTTCCTCTGATGGGAGCAGATTATCCCTGTGCAGCAACTGCAGCCATGGAGCTCAGTTAAATCTCCCCCTTTCAAAGATTCAATTAACCTTAAAAGGTATAAATTCTTTGGGGATATGTCTGAGCATTTTTGTCTTCCAACATTTCTAAGGATTTCCAATATTTCCTGTTCCTCTAAATTTGACTGTCTCTAAAATAAATGGAATCCATTTTAATTTAAAGAAATTTATTTTTAAAACAAAAGAGATAACAAAACCCTTTAAAAGGTTTTTTATAGAGCCAATATTTTTGGGGCATAGTCTTTAAGTAACACTATAAAGATCTTGAATAACAGAAAAAAGAGCTGAACAATTACAAGTCTCCTCTTTGACAACACTGTAATCTCAACTAATTTTGCCAGTGAAGTATCACTACTCTGCAAATGCCCCCCTTCCTAAGTCTCTTGACTTTGACCTTAATGTTTCATATGTTGGATCAAAGACTCATTGTATTAACAAATCCCTTGAGGAAAGATCAGCTTCTAAAATATCTATTTTTAGGTTGACATTTTATTAAATGACTTTACATCAAATACTGGCATTTCATAAAGATAGAATTTGGTACTTGTAATAGCTAAGTCTCTGAGATATTTTTGCTTTCACCTTCATGTAATTTTGTATAGATCAGAAAAAAGGAAATAATTTCCCTGAGATTATTTTGTTTGTTTTTCTAAACTGCTGAATTAAATGAATTCCAGCTGTTCCAAATATATTCTTTTTTGTCATGAGTTCCTCATATAAATCATATTCAGATCCCTTTTTAGATAATATGTGGAATTCATCCACCAACTGAAGAAAACAGTTCAGAATTCCAAAGTGGAAAGGGCAGGGGGAGCTGGACCAGGAGCCAAAAGTCTTAAATGAAGACCAAATTATTGGTTTTCTATTTTGGGAGATTTTCAGGTTCAATTTATATTATATAATCCTATATAGGCTTGAATATTAAAAGCATATTAGGTCTCCACATATAACTGACTTGGCACAAGTCACTGATTTTTAATCATATGCATTTCTAAGGCTACTTAGCTGCCCAAGGAATGATTGCTTCTAAATGAAATGGAGGTTGTCATGGTTGATTTCACTGAACTCAAAGATAAATTTTACCCAGCTATCTATCAAAGATTGATATTGAAAAGAGGTTATTACATACAGAGGGGAAATACAACATTAAATTCTATACAGCACAGTGCAACACATGGTGTTGTGTGGTTTTGTCCCTCAAAGTCTAACCTCCCACGTCAAGATACAATTATTTTCTTTTTGAATGAGTAGTTTGAGCCAGAAATAGTAATCAAATTATTATGGTAACTGAAGCAGCAATAACACTGAAAGGAACAGATCATTTTCCCATCTGTTCATCAGGACATGAATACAAGTAACAGCATCATTGCACATGGGTATTTCATAGCTCTAATTTATTAATTGGAAATGTAAACAAAACTGCCATTTTAAAGGATCTTGGTGTTATAATCTATAGGTCTTCAACCTTAAACTGAAGTGACAAAATACATTTCTATGATTACAAAAATAGCAGATTTCCATGGAAATTTCCTTTAGAAATAAGTATGCAAATAAGAACAAAGCAAACTTCTAGGAGCTGATTATTAGTTTCTCCCCTACTATATGAAACATTAAAGGTTGAACTATTACTGTGCTCACTGCCTTTGTGACCCTCTGATGCAGTAAAAAATCTCAGGTGTTGTAAAAGAGTTCATGTGTATGATACTCTGGAATGTAAATTTGGCTGCAGAGCATTAAACTTCTGTGATTCTCAGCTAGTGGACTTAGAGATGACTGCTAGAACATTCACAGCACCACTGCACTGATATACTGAGCAAAGAATTGAAATTATACATTATTTTCTTGACCCACATAATATTTCAATAAACAGCAGCTTAGCAGAAAAGAGAATTTGGTCTTGCATATAAAAAAAATTTGCAACACTATGCATTGTATATTTATAGTTTTTTTCCCTCAAATCCTGGAGTTAATATAATCAGCCAACATTACCAAAAATAATCTGTTTTAAGTTTTAATTTGTTTAGATGCAGAACTCCTAAAGAATTTCCTCAAAGGCTGCAGCAGAGTAACTAGTCTGCTTGCCATTACTAATTCTGTCCTTTACAACAGAGAGGATAAGTTTCAGCTGGAAGAGATCGCAACCAATGTATTTTGTCCACACCATGCCTTTAAGAAATTGAGAAAAGTTGTTCATGCCAGAAAGCTCAAGGCTTGTTTTTCACGTCATATTCAGTGTTATTTGGCTGAGTATTTATGTTCTGTTGGATTTGAAGGGAGGTAAATAACTAGTTTAAGAATCCACCATCTAGTATAGATTAAAACAAACACCCTCCAAATGTTGAAAAACTATCACAGCCAAGGTTTATTTAATGTAAAAAATAGAAATGTCTATTACAGCTAGATAGCCAATGTAGAAAAGCATATACTCTCAAGAAGGTATTTATCAAACATTTTTTTAAAGTACTGTAAGGTGAAAAAAATTTCATACATTTTTGCTACAAACATTTTAAAAAGCCTCAGTCTAGAAAAGAACTGATACTATTACTAAATTTGAGATCTAGGAACAATTATAGAAATTTATAAGGCAAGAATTATAATTTTAAATAAAGCAACCAGAAACGGGAAATAGCAAATACAAAATATTACTGAGGTCTTGCATTCATTGCCAGATGTTTTCATGAATGCTAAAACCTAAGGTTGATCCAAACAGGCATTGAGTCATGTGGAAGGAGAAGATTTTCTCAACCATTTAATAGTTGATTTATCTGTCCACACCCCAGGAAAGCTGAGACGCTTGTGCCTGACCAGCCTGTCAGTGTTCTATTATGGGGACACTTCACTGGACAATCCCATTTGATTGGGGGATGGTTCAAGTGATTTATTCATGGACACACAGCAGCAGCATAAGGGAGACCCCTCAGTGGGTCTTCCTGCTGTACCTGGGATACAAATATGCTGAGGATTGTCAGCAATAGTATCTGATTTCAAAAACATATTCAAAGTAATACACAGACAAGCTCTAATCCCCAATAAAAGTGTTCAGCACGCATAAAGTATGGTTCTTACCCAATAGGTTGTCCCTATGGGAGAAAAGACAGGTTCAGTCCATAAACTGATCCCAGCACTTACAATGGAGCCTTTAATTTTTCCCCATTCTCAACTTATTTTATACTATTTTGTTATGTTTAGGTGGATCTTGAGTCACTCTAGCCTTTGTTACTGATGGGTGTAAAATTCTCTCACTTCAGTTTTAAAGATACAGTCAAAAAAAAAAAAAAAACAAAAAAAACCAGCAGGCATATCCAGTGAGGTGTGGTCATACCTTGAAGGCAGGTAACTTTAGCATAAAGTGCATTAACATTATAATTATGTTATAGTGAAAAAATCTATCTCAAGAGAGAAATCCCACCACAGGTGCCAGATCAGCAGCAGGAAATCTTTCTCCCCTGGTTAACAGATGCTATGCAGTTTATCCTCTGCAAAGTACCTTTGACTTCCACTCTTTGCAGGGGTTTCAACAGAGCCTGGCCAAGGTATCTCCACTCTGCTCCAGCATTTGTTCCATCCCCCTTGTCAGGTGCTTACAGTTGCACATTGTGTGTATGAAGAATCATCATGGAATAGGCTTTGAGCATGGCAACCGTGTTCCATTCAGGGAGTAGCAACTGCATTTCTCTGTATGATTCCTGTACCACTGTAACTTCTGTTAAGGAATGCTAATTTTACCCCCAGTCATTTTTCCACACTGGCATTAGACAAATTCCTGAAATAAGATTTTATTAAAAAAGAAAAGATGGGAGATCATCTCCAGTTCAACTACATCTTAAAATACATGTTTCCTAATTTATCAGAGATATATGTCATCTGTAGCATCAATATTCTAAGAACACCTCTTACTCTTATGAACTTCAGCTTTAATAGGCTGCTCACTGAGTTATGTATTTGTATTTCATCAATGGCAATCATAATTAAGAGAAAGGAATGACCTCCAGGACATTTTGATATTTAAGATTGTGGTGGGTTGCACTTGGCCAACTGCCAGAGCCCCACCAAGGTGGTTTCTTCAGTAAGACAGTGGGGGAAATGAGATGGAAAATTTCATTTGTCAAGATAAAGAAACACTGTTTATTTACCAGTTGTCATCACAGGTAAACAAGACTTGACTTGGGAGAAGTAATTTAATGTAATGCCACTTAAAAACAAAGAAGGATGGTAAGAAAAAAAAGCACCAAAACTCAAAATCCATTTTGGTTTTCACCTGTCCTTCTTCACTCCGTGTCACTGCTGCATTTCCTATACTTCCCCCTACCGTGTAGCACAGGCTGATGGGTACTGGGTCTGGCAGACAGTTAAAAGTATTTCTTCTGTGATACTCCTTCAATCTCACACTTTTCTCTGCTCCAGCATGGAGCCTTTTCCCCCTCCTCCTTCTCTGACATTGGTGACCACAGGGTTTTGCAGTTCAGTCTCCCACAACCACTGCATACTGATTATTACCTTGTTTTAGTATGCTTCATAGGCTCAGCCATGCCCTGAGGTCTGTCCATTAGAGCTGACTGGAACCAGCTGTGTCCAATTTGGGGCAGTTCTGCCCTCTCCTTGCAGGGGCCATCTCTGTAGCTCACCCACTACCAAAACTTTGACACCTACACTCAATAAACCTCTTTATAAAAGAAAATAAGAAAGCTTGCTTCAGTTAAAGAGAGAATGCTGGGATTATTTTACTGGCATATCTAGCATTACAATACTAGTATTTATCTTTTAAAGTATTACTTTTTGGGGCTCTATATCTTAAAAACATTGTGATCAGTCTGGCAGCCTCAGAGGATCTCTCCAGATATATGTCTAATGTCCTCAACAGGCAATCAGCTGGCTACATGCATAGATGTAATAGAAATGTTTATTGTGTGGTGGGTAGAAAATGGTGAGAGAAGCAGAGACTGAAACCAATTTAGCAAATGCACTGTACTTGAAGTCTGTCTGGCTGTTATTCAAGTCATTGATTCTTCAGGAGAAAACTTACATCAATATGGCTAATGGAGAAAGTACAATAACATAAAGCACAGCTTTCACATTTCCAATTTCTTCCGCATAGAAATGGTGCAAGTTTGAGCTATACAGGCAAAAATTCTTCTCTTAAGGAAGCAATAGTTTTATAATTTTCAGGACTGGTGGCATTTGAGGTTAATATTACTTTTATCGATCTCTATATCATCTATGTCATCTGCTGGAGCATTATAACCAAGGTAAAGAAGACGTATTTTTGTTTTCCATTTTGCTTTGAAAAGAAGAAGGAGCAATATAGAACATAGGAGAGACCTCCTCCAATGCCAGCTGTCTAAAAATAATTGGTACCTCTTTCAAGCAAGCCGTCCATTGTTTAGACTTGATAACCTGAAAGGTTTTATTCAGCCTAAATGAATCTATGATTCTGTGATCTAAGTTCCTTCTCCATCTAGTGGAAAGGAAAAAAAAAATTCTGAATTCTTCCTGTTATAAGAGTTTGTCAGTCTAAAAAATGTAGCATGGATAGCTTACACAGTGTCTCTTCACCACTTTATATGTAGGGGTGAAAAGGTTCCAGAGTACTACTGAAGTGTAACTGCACTCTGAAATTTGACAGCCTATTTAAAATGTGGTACTAAAATCTTGTCCTTTATATTTATCTACTTATTTTGTGTTAGACAAAATATCAAGAACAACTAATGTTTTTCTTATAGTGCAGTAATTTTCTCCCTGTACAAATTTAGTTTCTTTTATTTTCCTTCCTCTCAATTCAACAAGGCTTAAGCAGTACTCATTAAAAAATTGGCTTTATTTCTTTTTCTATAATTTTCCTTATCAGTGGTGTTCATATAATCTTTATGGATTTCAGTAAAACATTCACAAAATGCCTTTCACAAAATCCTGAAAACAATGTCCAGGCCACAGCTGGATAAACACATCACGTGATGGGTGAACAAGTGGCTCATGGACTGGGCGTAAGGAGTTTTAGTGAATGGGGTGACCTGTCACTAGTGGGGTTCCTCAGGCTTCCATCCTCAGCCCTATGTTGTTAAATATCTTCATAAATGAGTTGGATGAAGGACTGGAAGAGACACTAAGTAGGTTTGCAGATGATAAAAATTGGGAGGAGCTGTTTAGTCCCTGGAGGGGAAGGAGGAAGCCCTGCAGAGAGACCTTGACAAATTAGAGGGCTGGATAATCACCAGTTGTATGAAGTTCAACAGGGGCAAGAACAAGATTCTGCATCTGGGATGGGGTAATCCTGGATGTATGTACACACTGGGGAATGCGATGCTGAAAAGCAGTGTCATGGAAAGGGATTTGGGGTTATGGGTTGACAACATATTGAAGAGTTCACAGTGAGCTCTGGTAGCCAGGAGGGCCACCTGTGTCCTGGGGTGCATCAGGCACAGCATTGCCAGCCGGGCAAGGGAGGGGATTGTGTTGCTCTGCACTGTGCTGGGCTCACTTGGGCCCTGTGTGCAGTTTGGGGTGCCACTGTATAAGAGAGATATAAGACTATTAGAAAATGTTCAAAGGAAGGCTCCCAAGATAGTGAAGGACCTGGAGGGGAAACTGTATGAGGAGCATCTGAGGTCACTTGGTCTGTTCAGCCTGGAAAAGAGGAGACTGAGGGGAGACCTCACTGCAGTTACAATGAGGGGAAGAGGAGGGGCAGGCACTGATCTCTCCTCTGTGGTGACCAGTGACAGGACCTGACAGAATGGCCTGGAGCTGTGTCAGGGGAGGTTTAAACTGAATATTAGAAGAATGTTCTTCACCCAGAGGGTGGGTGGGCACTGGAACAGGCACCCCAGCACAGTGGTCACAGCACCAAACTCGCAGAGTTCAAACAGCATTTGGACAACACCCTCAGGCACATGGTGTGATTCTTCTGATGGTCCTGTGTGGGGTCAGTGGCTAGACTTGATCCTTGTGGAATTTTCTAACCCAAGATATTGTATGATTCTCTGGATCTGTGCCTTTGATATTTCAGGTGGAAGCTTGTTCATCTGAGCAAGTTGTCATATCATGCGTAGAGTCGTTCAGACATTTATGGATTTACGTGAACTTATTCCAGTATTAAAAGCATCAAAAGATTGCAATATTAAAACAAAGTTACTCCTCAGGCAATATTTTTACTAGATAAATGGTGCTTCGGGGCTAGGTTTTACACATTACTTATATTGTGCGCTTTCAGGCTTGTTTGAAGGGATATGAAAAAGAGTTTCATGAGGAGATTTGGATGCTGCAAGAGTATTTTAAATTTTAAAAATCTGAGCCCAATACTTTAACTGTGAAAGAGAAAAAATTTATCTCCATTCAACATCTTTTCTCCTTGCATTCCAAAACTTCACCAGAACTCTCACCCGTATGAAGAGATATTTATTCAACCTGACAAGTTATTCTTCACAGAGAAAATATTGATTTCTCTATAAGAGACATTCTCTTAGGCTGAAGTTGTGGGACAAAAAATAAACCTAGTTTGTATATATACACACACCCTTCTTTAGTCTGGATAGGGGCAGTCTGTTTTCCTCCTTTGTGGGACAGGCCTTTCATGAAAGGTTTTTGCTGTTTCCCTGAGAAACCAGAAACTTAATAGAAATTGCATATTATTTTTCTTGTTTGATATATTAAGTAATTATAAAACTAATCAAAAAGAGTGCTATTAATTGATTTCGTTTAGTGCTTTCAGTAAAGTAAGAAACTATAATGAATATATCTATATATATATCTATATCCATATCTATCTATATCTATATCTATATCTATATCTATATCTATATCTATATCTATATCTATATCTATATCTATATCTATATCT
>JAYDZK010000001.1:72107602-72129858 GCA_034509185.1 Euphonia xanthogaster
TCTATATCTATATCTATATCTATATCTATATCTATATCTATATCTATATCTATATCTATATCTATATCTATCTATCTTCCTGGTTTTTACTGTTCCAGGATATTAGTTGTAGTTACTGGTGCTACAACTGTGTCAGGTGTCAGGACAAGATATTATGTTAGATGAACTTTTGGACTCAGCAGGTTGTTTGCTCTTAGTTGTCTTCATTACTCCTAAAATGTTTCTCAAACTATACATATATCTTAACGTTTATAATCCCAATATTAGAAGCTCAAGACAAAGTTAACCTACCCCAACATGTTTGACTCTGGCAGTACGATATGATTCAAGCAAATGTAGAAAACCACAACAAATACATTGTAATTCTTTCCTCCAGATCCTCCAGGATCCTCATCTCCTTTCATTAATAAAGAGATTAGGACTTCTTAAAATAGATTTTACATCTGTATGTTTTAATATACCAGCCTTCATTGGTTCAGTCTTCCTTGAATATTTCTAGACATGTTCTACATACTTTTTTTTTCTCCCCAGAAATGAGTTGTACAATTTAAACACAAATAATGAAAAAAACCCTTTTTTAATTGGAATAAAGATCAGTTGGGGGAAGAAAGATATTTTTTAAACAGTCTAAAGAACAAAAAAACTGTAGTGACACTCTTGGTGGTGGTCGGGACAAAAATATTTCTTAGAAATGTCACAGAAGAAAACTACTGCATTAGTCAGAGAAAGAAAACATACCCTGAGGCAGGAGGACTTGTTCAGTGAAAATTTTATTCTCTTTCATAAAATATTTAAAATACACTTGAAGAATAATGTTTACAGTTAGTCACTAAAGAAAAATGAAATTACTACTTAGGCATATGTGGTTAATAATTTAGACTTGATATTTGGGATGAAGTTAGAGTTAAAAGTTGGATATAAACAAAAAATGTTTAGAATAGTGTTCATCACCTTCTGTTTGTACTCACTTTTTAACTATTATTGTTAACAGGTAGTACTGTCAGAAAAGGAAAAAAAATATTTTTTTAAAACAGATTTGAAACTGAGAGTTTAAAATATCATTGTAGCAATCAACAAACATCTTAGATCCACCTTATATTGATTATAAATGGAGGCCTAATAAAATTTATGTGCTATTTTCACCTCATCATGAAATAAACAAGGGTCTTCAAAGGTGGATGGGTCAGATGCATGAAATATAATTTTATTTTAAATAAAATGGTGTTGCAAGACACTTGGGATATGAAAATAGCTTTCATAATGGACCAATATGAAGGATTATTTTTGTCGTATGAAATGATATCACCTATTTTAACTGTGTGTGCAGAATTAACATTAGTGATCTGACATAGTCTCTGAATTTACCTGTCTTCAGCTCCCATTTAACTTTTAAATATAGATTAATAATGAATGTTCAATCTTTCCATACTAAGTTAAAAATGCATTGGTATATCAACTCCAGTTCATGTGTACTGGAATCAGGGATAATTTAATATTAAAAATTAATCACGTCAATAAAAAAATTAGTTTTTAGAATGTGTTAATAATGTGCGCAGCACCTCAAATTCGCTACTCCAGAAATGCCTGGTAACCATTCGCCAGTGATTTGTTCAAGTAGCCTTTTTTCCCTTTCTTTTTCCTTTATATTTCACCTTGCATAATCAGTTCAGTCTCTAAATATGACAAACCAGATTCTATTACTTCAAAACATTTTATAATCATGACTAGAAAGATGCTAAACCTTTTTTCTGTAAGTAATTTTTTTAAAGAAACTCTTACACCCCCCTCATCCCCCAGAAACTTTGCAATCTATTATAAATATTGTTCTTACAAACCAGGCTCATAGATATTAGAAATATCAGTCTGTGAAACGTTTCACATGTTCAAAATTTGTAGAAATCTTATTTTTTTACAGATTTTGTTATTTTTTTAACTGGAATATATTTATTCTGATAATGTGCATCAAAATTTAAAACTAATATTTTAGAATTTTTTAAAATAGATGTGTAAGTATAATCTGAATATTTGTCAACTATATTTTGTATAAAAAGCCTACACAAAGGACTTTTTATAAAAATAGAATTTTCTCTAGAATTTTTTTTTTTAATACAGAACCAGCTTTGAGTCCCTCATGCAAATGCATCAAAATGCAGAGCTCTTATTTTAGTATTAAAGATAATTCCAGTATCTCTTTGGCAACATAGCCTTTTCCTCTGTTTCTTAAGCTGAATTATTTCTCTTTTCTGAATTCTTAAACTACCTTCTCACACCTGGAGTCTGCTCATAATTTCCATTATTTTCTTAACTCCAAAACAGCTTCTACATTCATTAATTCAGTTTTTGTTGCATCTCTCTCACACAGATTATTTGCTTAGCAAAGACTGAAAACATTTATTCTATCATTTTGTCTGATATCCAGCAAGAAACCCTGATGAAGAGTCAGGCTGCAAGTATCCTAGACACAGTGAAAAAACCACACCAAAACTGCCAGAGTCCCTACCCTAGAGATATTCAAGCTGTGTACTGTCAGTCATTACCTTCCTCTCAATGTAGGAGAAATAAAATTACTTTCCACCTCTAGTGAAAAAAATACAGCAAAAATCTTTTCCTTCACAGAAGCTATTGATTTATTCTAGTTGGAAAATTGGTCCCAAGAGTCATGATCAGAACGTGAAACAATTCCTGTGTCTTATTAAGTGAATTAATGTAGCAACTTTGCAGTACAGTTGTGAAAAATTACCTGCCTTCGCATATAAGCTATTTTCCCCCTCTTTACCTAAATTACTGATGACAATTAAAAAAAAACCTAAACCAATCTTTATTCCTACTTTATTTGTCTTTAAAGGAAAAAGAAGGTAGATCTTGTCATATGCATTCAGTATCAAAAATTCCTTTTAATTTAATTAGAAACTCTAGTTAGGACCTGGAAAACTTACAGAAAATACTTGCATGGAAAGTTTGAGTGTCCTTATGGGAGAGAAAATGGCAAATAATTGTATCTTGAGCATCTATTATTTATTAGACCATTATAAGAATAACAAACCCAAAAATAGAGCCAGAACTGTCCTTTTGCATGTGAGGGCCTTAGCCAGAACTTTGTGAGTAATTTATGCACTAAATTTTCTTTTTTGGTTAAAATTCTTGCATCATTAAAAAGCCACTGCACTGGAGATAAAAAGGTTCCCTTTTCCTAATTTATTTCTGGTCTCAATTACCCTTGGATACTTGATTGCTCAGTGCCTGGGTTTGCACATCCATTTTTACAGAACAATTCTTTTTAGTGAAATTCTGTTGTCCTGAGATGTGTGGGATTCATCATTAAAACCTATAAACACTGTCCTGATCTCAGGAAAAAATTCTAACTATTTATCTCCTATAAAAAAAAAATCACTAGCACTACAACCGAAATGCAATCTAAAAAGAAATTAGAAGTGTCATGCAGAGGACAACTGGCTTCCCACAAATTTGAGAACTTAACAGACCTTATGTGAGAAATTTAATATATCCCTCTAGCACAAGTTGTCCAAGCATAGGTATTTCAGCAAGATATAGACTCCTGGAAATAGAACCAAGGGGTATTTAGATTCCTAAGTCTGCATGTAAATTAACGTTACAGACCAATATGTTTGTTGGCACATGACAGACAAAAAAGAGGAAAAATAGAGCTTTTAAAGAATTCCTTTGAGATTCAGCCACAACTAAAACCACCAGCAATCAAATGCTGGGTATTTATGTACGCTGGAGATTGTGTAAATGTTTTATTCACAGAAAATCAAGAATATTAACTGAGAAAATAAAGCACAAATTACCTGAATGTCACTTTCTATTGCAATGTCTCTTTTATAGACTCAGATTGTGAAACAACTTGTCAGATTATGACAATGTGATGAATTGACTACAATTTTATGGCTAGGTTTAAGCAAATTTTCAACTTCAGACCCTACACAAAGTTTTCAAACACTGAGCATTTATGTAGTGATTTTTTACAAGGTATTGACTTTAATTATTAAACCAGTTGAGCTATTCAGTCAAGACATGGACACAGGGATACCCTGTGACTTCATTATGAAAGACACAAAACAATAAAATAAATTTTATTTTTCTTTTCATGCGAGTTATGATACCATTTAGAAAAAAAAAAATAAAGCTGAGAAGAAATCATGTGTGAGACTCTTGAAGAAAAATCTACCATAACAAAGTTCTGCTGGCAGGTACACACATCTTCTTTCTGTGAAAACTTCTAACTTAAGAAAGTGGTATATTTTCATAAGACACTTTCTGCTCAAAGACAAAAAAATAGGAAAGTTTTTTCCAACTGTAGCATTTAAGCTGCTTTTCTACAGAAAGGAGTTTTATTGGTTTTTGTTATCTGCAAATCTTGTCCAAAGTGCAATTTTACATCAGCAATATCATAACCTAATAAAATTCAGGACTCTAATTTTTTTTCATCAGTAAGGTTCTCAGCTTTGTAAGCCAATTAATTTGGAATGATTTACCGGCCCCTTTTCTTGTCTAACACAGTAGAATGTATCCTATATGCCTTTAGTTCCTTTTGCTATTTTCTCCTTTGACTCATTGATAAAACAGCATCCCTTCTCTCTCCTACTTATTTCCCAAAATATGTTTACATATTTTTATTCAGAACTGTTTGCCAGATTTATTTTGATGACTTTTATTCACTTTTTGTTCTTTCTGAGTACATAGACCCTGTATTTTTTAAGGTCAAGAAAATAATAGAAATAAATGTTATTTTAATTTTAGTATTGCAACATTTAGTATAAACCATACATGTAAGTTTTCCCTTGTTGAAAACAGGCAATTAAAGGACTGTTTCTTTATAACTATCAGCTACAGCAAAATTGACCCCATAAATGAAGGTCATTGAATTGATTAAAATATCAGAAGGTGATCCACAGAGCCTTACACTTCTAAACTTCAGTTAATATTGTCCTAAATGCATTTGAATCTTGGTGCTTAAATTGTATTGCTCTCAGTCACATATTTCATTACCACTGAAAATTTCAGATAAAACTAAGTTCTTCTTACGACTACTGATAAGCCCTTAAATCCAAGCTCTCCTACTGATAATGCTGGAAGGTTATTATTTTATCCTTCTTTATGATAAACCTTTTTGTCTTTAAAACTAAAGGTGTGTCTCCAGAGACTGGGGGACAGCTGTGATAACAGAATGGGAAGAATGTTTTGCTTTTGATTCTGCAATAGCTTGTGTGTAGCGTTCAAACGCGCAAGTTGCAGTACCTGATATTCCACCCTAGCAGGAGACTCTACTCCTCCTCAGAGGTCTCTTTGATACTGACAGCAAACCATTGCCACAGATGAGCTCAATAGCAGCCATGAAATACTGGGAACCACTTTGATGATTGTTAACGTATTCATATCTCTAGAAGTAAGCAACAGTTTATGTAATATCAGCTGTTAAACATTGACTACCCAAACAATATTAATGAGAGACTAATACATTTCACCTACCCCTAACTGAAAATGCTTTCTCTTATGTTCAGTTAAAGAGCTGTAATAATGACATATAATTTCCACATTATTTCACTGTTCTCCCTTCTGTTAGCAAATTATTCAGATGAGCTGTGATAACAGTGCAAGATTAAAATGTCTTGAAAAGGAAATAATCTGAAGTTTTGTCTGTCTATAAATGTTTCTGCCTTCCTGTTATATCACCTGAAGCTGCAATAAAAGAATGAGGCCAACAAAATGTGCAATCTTGACACAAATAACCTACCAGCTGAATTATATTTGTTAGCTTTCCATAGTTTCTTATGTTTTTGTAAACTAAATGAACAAACAAAAATGGTAATAGCACTGTTGTTCAAAGGAGTGCATAATATACCCCTGCTTAGTGGGTGATCGTAATATTTTGCTGACAATCAGCAGTGAAGAGTAAAGCTTCATAACATACACATCAATATCTTACCATTTGTTCTCCCCATGTCTGTTCATTAAAGAAAACAGAAAAGCAGCAAGGGTGCAGTGGTTTGGTTTGGGGGTTTTGTAGCTGTTTAATTCAGCTTTCAGTCACAAATATCAAGAGTCTGTGATCAAAAACGTATTAGCTTTCTTGGTTTGTGATTAAAGTGCTCTTTCATGTGGCCATATTCCCTTATGCCTGTCACTTCTGTTGTATTTATATACTACAGAAAAATTATTAAAATTCATACCTAAGTGCTTTAACTTTGGTAAGCCTGACCTGGAAAACTACTGTGTAAGATCAAGTTTTCTCTTGCCAGCTTTGTCTTGCTGCTTGAACAATTGATATTTTCTTCCTTTCTCATATGAATTTGCTGTCAGCATTATTCCTCCTGAGAAAGCCCTTTATGAAAAATCAGCAAAAATATATTAAAAGAGGTCAAAACTTTTGTGTCTATCAAAATCTTCAGGCTCTCTCCATTCCCATTGTTCTATAAGGATGTTTTTGTTTTGTTTTGTTTTGTTTTTTTCTGGAAGAAAGCTTTGTTCCTCTCATCACAGTTACAGTCAATTTGTCTTACTGTTTGTTTTTGTTAACAGTTTTCTGTAGCAAACACTGGCTTTAGTATATTCACTATAAGCCTAGAGGAAGTCTTCTTTTATGTTTTAGAGCTCTTAAATTTCATGCATGTTAGACAAAAATGCAGAGGCCAAAACTTTTCAACAAATGATGGCTTGCAGTGCAGAAATCCTCTATATCCTTCTAAACATAAGTGGCTGAGAATGTGAAGACCCTGTTCTTATTCAAGTGAATTATACTTGCCCTGAACCCCTGAAAGTGTGATGAACATTTTCAAGTACATTTTTAAGTATACGAAGACACATTTTATTGGCATTTAAAACTATTAAAAATTTGATAGGTGAAGTTTTGTTAAGCCAACAGCATTCATTGAATACATAAATATGATAGTTTCACGCTTCCATGTACTTCCCTCCTTATGTTTTCTGGTTTTTTTTATTATATTCTTTATACATATTTTCAGAGGAACATTTTTTGTTAAATAGTAACATGAAGTGATTCTGTTCTGTGTATACTCCACTGCTGATAATGTTTGTTTCCTTACACTGTGTCAGATTTGCTGAAACGAATCTCAAAGTGCCAGGGATGATAAAAAATCAGGAAAGGAACAGAAAATAAATTCTTAACAAACAGTAACCCTAAATCCTGTGGTTTATTTTCTTTCAAAAGTCTCTGAAAAACAGTAGTATCAGAACAGAAAACGTGGAAATAGAGGGAATAAAATAAAATTCTGAGAGGGAATAAAATGTATTTTTTCTGTTACACATACAGATAGCCACAGTAGGCTTTACTCAATCCGGCTTCAGCCACCTAAAGCATAAATTTTAAGTTATAAGATGTTATCAAGCTGATTTGACACAGGAAGTTCTAGAAGATTTAACTTTCCATACAATTAGATTAGTTACCCTTTGGAAGCACCAATCTATATTGACTAGGAAGAAAACCTGAACACTGTCTTGTACTCTAAAGTCTTCTCTTAGAAAGCTGTAGTAATAGCAAATACTTATTTGTGGAGAGAGCATAAGTAGTATAGCTGTACTAAAATCCATGGAGCTATCTGATTTTACAGCAGCTGTAGAAAAATCTTCTCCATCCTAATTTTTTTACAGCGGCAGGCTTGGTATAGTGGTAAACTGAAGCAAAGCACACTCTAAATAATAAACTGTAGTTGATAAGAAAGAATGCAAAAATCTGTTGGGAGATATGACTAAAGAATATGTAAGTATAAAAATGAGAAAAACTTAGAACTATTTAGTAGCAAGTCATCATATACAAAACTTGAAAATTGCTTACAGGTAACACAGTTAAATATTTTCTCATATTTCAAATGGCCAAAATAGACTGAATAAAATAGAGAACAATTGTACCATACTATTTGGTTTCTTTGGACTTTGATCCAACTGCCTCCTTCTTCCCTGTTTGACTTCTGTGCAAGTTATCTGAGATTATTTTCAAGTACATAAAGATATGGTATTTGAGATGCTAAAATTTCACTGGTACTTTTCAGAAGTAAGTGTAATTTTTTAATTACTTTTTCTACTGGTTCGACCAGGAAGGAGTTAACTTTCTTTACAGCAGGCCATATGGTGCTGTGTTTTGGACCATTGAAATGTTGCTAACACATCAATGTTTTGGTCATTTATAAAGAATTCTTGTAGTGTCAAAGTTTTCCCTTTTCCTCCCTGCAACTCTGTTTCCTGAGTGAACAGAATAAGGGTGTGTTTTCGTTTCAGCAAGGACAGGGATGATTTTCTCACAATTACCATGAGGAGAGAGGAGCTTGGAGGCATGTGGGATTGTACAGGGTGTTATTCTCTACCATGGTCCTTTATCACCAAAAGAAGTGGGGGGGTGGGGGGAGGTGGGGGGGGGGGGGAAGGGAAGGGGCTGCTTGGACTTTAATTTCCAGCTAGTTTTAAGCCACAACATGGCAATCAAGAAGCTGGTAGAGGACACAGACGGGACAGTTGACACAAATGGGACAAAACAACAGTCCATATCACAAGGTGTGATATTTAGCAATAAAAACTCTATAAAAAGGAAGGTTGTTGTCTTTCAAAGGGGAAATTGCTTAGAGGCTGTCTGGGCATCATTTTGCTTGTGGGAGGTGCTGAGTGATCTTAGGGTTTTGTTTAGTTTATATTTTTTGCATTACTTGTTTGGGTTTTTGTGTGTTTTTTCCTCTTTCCTCCACTTAGGGATCTGTATTTATCTTGATCCACAAGCTTTTCTGCTTTTGCTCTTTCTATTCTCTCCACCACCCTACTGGTGGTGAGGAGAGAGAGCAAGAAGTTGTGTGGCTGCTCAGCTGCTGGCTGTGGTCAGCTGACCCCACTCCTACAAACAGTTTTTTCATTCAGTAGTTCATATTTTTGCTGAATCTCTGCTCTTTAGGAACTGAGTTAAAAGGTTGTCATCACTATCCAAGGAATGCACTGAAAATTGGTTCATCAAAATAATTGCAATTAAAAAAAAATACACAGAAGTGTAAGAAGAAATTTTAAAAAACCCCCATAGTTGTGATTTAGTCTAAGGTTTTGAGTCCAGAAAAAGAATTTGGGTAATTTAACTCTAACATATATTTTTCTTCTTAAGAAACAAAAAGATAAAATCCAGATGTAAAGTCACTTTAAAACAGACCAAAGAGTTTCTGCAACACTCCCAGTATTTATTAAGGGTCCTGTCTTGTCTCCATGAAGAAATGACTTTGTTGATGAACTCTACTAGTTTCTGTGTCAAAAAGAACATCAGTGTCTGCACTCAAGACAGAGATCTCCAGAGGTCCCTTTCATCCAAGTCATCCTGTGATTCTATTATATAATTAAAAGATACAGATCAATTTTTAGCATGAAGAACTTTACATTTATCACAATATTATAATGCACTTCTATGACTTTTTTTCAAAGTTCTGTCTTTGAAATACATTTACGGAGACATCTTGCAGGTTTGGAATTTGGAACTATTACTAAACTACCTGAGAACAGGAGATGAGAAAAATGTCAGATTCAAGGTGTTTAAGACTTTCTTAAGTGACTGTAAGTTTTTAAAATCATTGGGGGTAACCTTAAGAAGCATGACTTGATGCAGGTTAGAGAATTAATAGTTATTTAGCATCATGTGGTTATTATAAGCACATATATATTACTTAGATCCTGATTCTGATTCCATAGTGTCTTTAATATTCTGGCTGCTCCTGCTGAAGTCATATATATTTCCACAGTGTTGAGGTAAAATTAAAATAAAAGACCTCAGGACATAAACATGAAAAATGCCTGAAGTTAGCTGATCACATTTAGAATTAACAAAGTGATACAACTTCTAAATTAAGCTATTAAATGTAAAACATCTGCTTGTCTTAGGCTGAGCCATCCAGTAACAGATTTGGTTCCATTCATCTTTGTCAAAGTGAGCTACTTTTGTTTGCATACCCTAGAGAGCTACCCTCATTTTTCCAGCTGTGCTAACATTAGTGATTTAACCAGGATCCAGGTAACTCTTTACCTGGAGCCTTTTGTTTTCTGCTAAGGAGTCAGCTTTTTTCCAAAGTTATTTTTAAATCAAACAACTCTTTAGTCATGAAAAGAGCAGCGTCAAGCACAGAATAACAAGATAGAGGCAAAAGCTCAGCCATAGCACCAGCTTAACTTGCCTTCAAGGCTTTCCAATTGGAGCTGACAAGCACCTGGCTAGTGACAGGCTGGTCTGTAACACTGCATGAGCTTGCTTGTTTCTGTTTGCAAATTACCATGTAAGCATGGGTAAAGTAAAACAGAGCAAATTGTTACTGCATCTTGTCTGTCAGATTTAGTCTCTCTGTGGATTCACTGTGCTGATAAATAAACTGAAGTTTTTAAGATTCTCATAAAACAAATAAATGCTCAGTCCTACAGCACTTTTTTCCATCTCCAGCATCCTCAGCAGAATTCCAAACATACAAATTACATTGGTTTTTATAACTTCTAGAACTTCAATCATAATGTTAGCAGAAAACGAATATAAAATAAATTCTATTTCCTTTTAGATGGATACAAATTTAAATCTATCATAGATTGTAAGGTTACTTTATTTTTTTTTCTTTCTGATATTCACTAGTTTTTTCCTATCATTAGCATATTTAGGTGATAATACATTTGGGCTGATTAAAACTCAGTACTTGTATTCCTTCTGTATGCAGCTGGTTTAATTTTATATTAAAAGCAACAAATTATGTTAATTTCTTCAGTAACTTATCCCACTCAAATTCATTTTAAAGTTCCATGTTGTGAACAGCAGGAGTTTGATCCCTCAGCAAGCAGGAAGGCCAGGAAACAATAGTGTTATTTTAGTGCAAATGGTAATTCCTTTTTTTCTGTCTTGTTTTTTTAATTTCATTTGGCTTGCATTTGTGGCTAAAGGCAAACAACATTGTGTTTTACTTACCCAGAAACCAGCTGATATATTGAAATAACCATTTTTGAAAATATTTAGTGTCCTTTGTTTGCTGTAAACAAAACAGGATATTGACACTAAAGATATTGTTGATACTTATATTGCATCTCCATCAGAAGTAGGCACATTGTAGCCATGCAAATACCCAATGAACTAACTAAGACCATGCCATTAAAATTGACAACACATGAATTCATAATGTCAGAATTTTTTTTTTTTTTGTATCTGTATTTAATTTTAAGTTTCCCACCATTATCAATACTTTTGATATTCACTGTGTAATAGTGATCATTACTAATTTGTTCAGAACTGTCATGGAAATTTCCACCAAAATCTGACCATAATTCTTATTTATGAAAACATTTAAGCCCTATCCTTAAATAAGTCTGTCTGATATTGTCGATGAGTTGAGGTTAAACGGCATAGCTACAAAATACCACTTCTGTTCTGATCTTCAAAAATATGTTATCACAGATACAAAAAACTTCAGACTACAACAATGAAATAATAAAAGTGATTTTTCTGCAGTCTTGCAGATTTTCATACTTTAAGTCAGAAAGATATTTTTTAGCCTTTGAGTGTAATAATGTAATTATTTTCTGATTTTGTAGGAGGCAAAAAGAGACCAGTATATTTAAAACGCAGGCAATAATAATTTTCAAGTTTGTTTGTATTATGTTTATGTAATAATAATATGAAATAGGTAAATTAAAAATGTATGAATGTATGGAGTTGCAGTGAAGCTTTTTTACCACATTTCCTCATTGCTGTTGTTGGCAATAAGGATTATACTATTCACTGAAACCTTGGATTGGATTTTATTAGAATTTATTCAGTAGTATCTTATTTTGTAAGTAGCTACACTGGCTACACTGTTAAGAACATCTGGCCTTAAACAGATCCAAAATTACATCATAGAATGTGAAACCACATGCCAGATTAAAAAACTGAGCCTTTATAGGTTTTCATGCAACTAATCACCATAGAGCTGCTCACTTACTGGCCAGGTGGGATGGGAAAGAGTATTGGAAAGGTAAAAGTGAGAAAACCCATGGGTTGAGATAAAGACAGTTTAATCACCAAAGCAAAAACTGCACGCAAAAGCAAAGCAAACCAAGGAATTTATTCAATACTTCCCACGGGCAGGCAAGTGTTCAGGCATCCCTAGGACAGCAGGGCTTCATGATGTATAATGGTTACTTGGCAAGAAAAATGCCATCACTCTGAACATTTCCCCTTTCTTCTTCACCCTGTTTTATATAGACAGCATGATACCATACGGTATCAGATATCCCTTTGGTCAGCTGGGTCAGCTGTCCTGGCTGTGAACTCTCCCAGCTTCTGTTGAGCATCACCTGCTTGCTGGTGAGCAGCTGTGAGAGGCAAAAAGACTTTGACTCTGTAGAAGCACTGCTCAGAAATAATCGAAGTGTCTCTCCACTATCAACTCTATTTCC
Organism: Euphonia xanthogaster; assembly: GCA_034509185.1. Lineage (NCBI taxonomy): Eukaryota > Metazoa > Chordata > Aves > Passeriformes > Fringillidae > Euphonia > Euphonia xanthogaster. Next base: position 72,120,008 of record JAYDZK010000001.1, read on the forward strand.
AGCACAAATCCAAAACACAGCCCTAGAGCAGCTAGTATGAAGAAAATTAACTCTTTTCCAGCCAAAACCATCATGGTAGGTAATTTAATTGCTTAGGTGTTCAACAATGCTTCTTTTTTATGGTAATAATGGGCCAAACAGGCTTTAATTATTTTGCACTGGTTCAACATATGTGTGCTGTGCTATCACTGAAAATAACTTACACATTAGTGAAAGATGCATGCTTGAATGTGTTGAGAAATAAAACGTACTTAAACTTGTGAATTTCACATCTAGGGCAAGGCTCCTGCATATGCAGGTGTGAATAAAATTGAGCTTAACACTTCCAAGTATGTAAAAACTCCAGCTATTATTCTAGAAATATTTTTTTTCCAGTACCATGTTTTTTGTTAGCCCAAGGCATCTCAAAAGATACCAGATATTAAATGAAGACACCTGAATTTTACTCTTAGAGTGCTATTTATTTGCAAAGAGATAGGTATCTAATGTAGTTTCAGCTTCTGTAAGATATTCCTTCTGGCCTTGAGCAGCAGAAAAAGATGACAATTGGTCATCTCATCTATCATTTTCATTGCCTGGTGTTCTTATCTCAGATATTCTGGGGCATCTACCTGTGTTTAAGTAACTTAGTAGAACTCTAGACTTCCACTGACAAAAGTGAAATTATGAAGGTGTATTTCAACAACGTGCTCTCATTAAAGGCTCACCTATATGCTCCTGTATTTAAATACCTACAACCTGGAGCTGAACTGTGCCATTGAGTCTGGATTTAAAATTATTCCATTCTGTTTTTTTTTCATGGATTTGAGTTGTATTTGAAAAATACAATCTAAAAGTACTTCTGAGTCTAGGACTGAATAATTTAGATCCTATTCAGTGGCATCCAGCTCTTTGAAAAGCACCTCTTTATGATTTTGGATACTCTTTTAGCAAGCTAGATGAGTAAGTATGTGAAATAATCAAGGAGGGTAAAAGGTCTAATAGTGGTACTTCTTAAATAAACTCCAGTAATCCAAAGCCACCAAGGGTTAATCTGTGTCACCATAACAGAAGACAGATACCTGACATTGCGATTCTGTGGCAACTCATTGTTCCAAAATTCTCTCCAAACCTTTTGTGGCAGTGCTTTACATCAAATCCAAAAGCTGAGACCATGTAAGTATATTTGCTTTCTGGTGGGAAAAAAGGGAAGAGGGAACAGATCTCCTGTTTCCAGAATTAATCACTGGACATGTAGTAACCTCTGGAATTCCTTTAGTTCAGAGTATTGACAGGTCCTTTCTCTGTCACATGAGGACAGAGACTAAGTAAGCAAGCCAGGCCTCGCTATCCCACCTTTCATCTCACAACATCCATTCTCATAGGACTTACTGGTAAGGTATTTTTAAATTTCATTTATCATTCTCATTTCAGGTAATTTAATTTTTCTCTTCCCCAATGCCATCATTGTCTGTGTATGAATGTATATGCTCCACGGCTTCTTTGAAGAGGAAATGGCCTTTTAGCTTCTTAGTCTTGATATGATATCACATTTCTTTTCTTTGAAAAGTCTAGAGGCATATACTAAGGCAAAGTGAATCCAATTACTGCTGCAACCTGCTCATTTTTTTTCTTGCCTACATGCTCCTCCAGAACATTGTGCATATATTTCAGGCATTTCTAATTTATTAGAATTGCATGATAATTCGTGATACCAGTCTGAACTTGTCCTCTTGAATTTGTTACAGAAGGGAAGCTGTGAGGAGTAAAAGGATTCTTATATTGTATTAGGTGTAGTTTTTGCCTCAGTGATGGAGTCCTTTGTCCTTAGAACCTAGTTCAAAACAGCTACAGTATTCTTCACCAAAATAAAAGATATTAGGAATACAAGTAATTTCTATGTTAGAACACCAGAAAATACATTTGGAAACAAATATCTAATTATTTCTTGCATCACACATATTAATCAAAATTTGTTTTAATGATCTCCAGTTATGAAAATGCTGTAATCATATTTAATTCATTTGAAACTTTGATATCATTACTGTAAAAAAAATATTTAGAACTCTGTTACTTAAATATTCTTTATTTCTCTATATTTAATATTTATTTGTAGTAGAATAAAAACATTCCTTCTTCCCTGCTCTTAAGGAAATTTTGGTGTGTTTTTGACATTCTTCAGTTATGTTAACATGCCTTCTCAACAATTCCTTTCTACTAAAGTCACCTTGTTCTTTAAATTTTTTTAGTACAAAATTTTTTCCTGTCAGCTGTTATTAATGACAAGAGCAGCTTTAATTTCATTTCCAAATTTCTAGATGCTTGTCTTTTTTAGAAGCAGTTTCTTTTTCCTTGACAAACCTTTGATATTTGCTTTAAGATTAATGTTTTTCATATTTGAGTACAATCAATATTGCTGTTTTGATCACATGTATTTATTACATGTACAGGATACATAATAAGTATCTAGAGAAATATACAGCCAAAGAGTCAGTATGTATCTACCTACAGTTACTGAAAACTTGCTTTGGCATTTTTTTCCTAACATATCTTTTGTATAGCTCAAAGCAAAGGTCCCTGTCAATGTTATTTTAACAATCTAAATATCATGATATCTAAAGAAAACATGTCCAGTACTTTTCTTCTTTTTAAATACTTTAAACTATATCAGTTTTGAATGTAGTAGGAATATGATTTATAACCAAAATACGTGTTGTCTGAATATAATTTAGTATTGAAAGAATATTTTTCTTTCTTTCTGAATACTTTAAAATTTTCAACCTGAAAAGGAATATATGATCACATTAAAAAATAACAAAAAATATACAACCAAACAAAAATTTAAAAAATTTCTCTGTAAATATTCTAAATAACATTATTTTGAAACAGTCTTTCTGACGCAAGCTGTGTCAGTGTTGCATGTGAACAAAATGATTCAATGACTGAAATCAAGAGAACATTTCAACCATGCATACTCATTTCTAGTGGGAATTGAGTTTAAAAGAAATTTTTTCCTAATTTTATTATTTGTGAATCAGGCCTTTAACTGAGATAAAAGAGTCAGATATGTTCCATGAAACTGAAACAGCATAGTTAGACACCAAAAAACCCCAACCAAACTATTAACCTTTATCACATTAAGACATATGTGTTGGCATTCAATCTTATTTACAATTAGTTGCCAAAAGAAACCAGTGATACATGTGTAGGTCATGTTGAAATAAGGAGCTTAAACTGGCATCATAGATTTTTTAAAAATTAATGGCTTTTCAAAGAATAAACCAAGTACTATATTGTTATCATCCATATAGAAAAAAATAGCAAAGTTTTAATGAAGTTTTCTAGTGAATTTTACTAATTCACTGAATTTCTACTAATTCAGTGAATTAGTAAAATAATTCTTTCAGGGAAACAAAGGCAGAGCTACCAGCCTGTTTCAAGAGTGAATACTTTTTCAATATTCTAGGCTAGGTACATAGGCAAAGGAATCCTAAAACTCAGTAGTGTGTTATTAAAAAAAAGCCAACCAAACAAAAACATGATAAGTAGGGGGAAAAAATTAAGTTTTATAGAATTCAATCTTACTTAGATGCAAAAATTTATAGGAAAATTACCATCATATTTCAAGTCAGCTTTTATTGGGCCTATTTAACTTGCATGTTCAACCTCAAGGCCACTAAAATTTTTAAGTTTTTTTTTTTATTTATTTTTTTTTATTTTTTAAATAACAGTGGAAAAGTAGACCAGCACGAATTTTTGGCTATAGTAAGAAGTGTATTCTTGACAAGAGCTATTTTGCAGTTAAATTTGCTGTTTCACAGTTTTTAATTTTTATGTTTTATCAATATAAGAAGGAAATCTTTCCTATTGCAAACACTGTGTACTACTAAACAATAGGCAATCTTAAAACCTTTGTACATGAATTTCTTGTTTCTTGAGAGATATCTAATTTGCTTAGCTGACTATGAGATTACTGAGTGATCTAATGAGATGATCTAATTTGCTTAGCTGAGTATGAGATGTGATAATGCGGCTCTTTTTTTTGTTGTTTTATAGTTGTCTAAAAGACAAAACCTTTCAAAAGGAAAATATTGAAAAATTTAAAGCATTAGGATAGATTGAAATGGATTTGAATGTTAATCAAGCTATCTCAAAAGATAGACATTTTTCCATTTCTTAATGCAAAGTCTTTTGATGTCTAAAAATCAGGGATTCAGCTGCTTTGACACTTGAAGTTTTGTATTCTGTGATGAAATATCTACAGTAGATTGAACTTGGTTGGGTGGCACATGCCCACCAAGCACCTTTATGACTCCCTCTTCATAAAGAGGATAAGGGGAAAAATACAACAAAAGTCTTGTTAATTGTGATAATGAATGAAGTATCTGTAGTGATAGCACAAGGAGTAATGGGTGATTAAAAGAGGGGACATTGTTTAGAATAACAGGAATAAATTCTTTACTATGAGGGTGCTGAGATATTCAAACAAGTTGCCCAGGGAGGCTGTAGATGCCCCAACACTGGCAGTGTTGGATAAGGCCATGTTGGATAAAGCCTTGAGCAACCAGGTTTAGCGGAGGGTGTCCCTGTCACTAGGAAAAATATCTCTTCTCAGAAACACAGATCTTGTAGAATCTCAAAGAAGAAACACCATTTGTAATATCTGGCAGATTGAACTTAATCCTATGTAAGAAATAAAATTTGAGATAAATTATGACATTTTCTTCTTCATCTGCGCTTTATAACTTACAACACTTGTTTCTTATATCTTTATATTTTGAGATGATTTTTGTAATGCTGCAGATGTTTAACATGCATTGGATGCAACAGCATTGTTACAAAGCAGAAATTAAATCACAGCAAAACTATTAATGCAAAGTCTGGATCAAATGGCAACAATTAATCATCTTCAAAACCATTTTTGTCACTTCTGTTCTTCAGTTTTCATTAGGTCCATTGAAATTTTAAGTACAATCTTTTGCAAGTGAAATTTGTCTTTTGTCAAGTTTTAACTTTTGAAGGTAATCAGACTTCCTGGAAACGTTAAACTGTGCTATAGTTGAATTGACCGTTTTTTGAAGATGAATGGAAACCACAGACTTTATGCACTTATTAGTTTCTCTTTTGCTTAGATATGGAATATCACAGAAAATTTTAATTTGTTCAGTTTCTTTACTGTATCATTAGATAAGAATGTAAAATGAGCTCTTTTGAATTTTCCATGCTAAATCCTAAACAGTCTTATAAGGATGAATGTACTGCACTTTCTCATGAACAAATTGATCATCACAGACTCAAGGATTCAGAGAAGGTTTGGGTTGGAAGACAGTTTAAAGATCATTCAGTTCCAATGCCTTTGCCATGGGTGGGGAGACTTACACTAGACCAAGCTGCACAAAGCCCCATCCAGCCTGGTCTTGAACACCTCCAGGGATGGGCCATCCACAGCTTCTCTGGGCAACCTCTTCCAGTGGCTCACCACCATCACCGTAATGAATTTCTTCCTTATATCTAATCTTCTAAATGATCCTCTTTCAATTTAGGGCCATTTCCCCTTGTTGTTTCACTACATACTCTTGTAAAAAGTCCCTCTCCAGCCTGCTTTTAAGTCCCTTTTTGGTACTGGAATGTGTCTTCTCCTCTCCAGCCTGAACAACTTTCCCCATAGCAGAGGGGTTTCCAACATGTGATCAAATAGGTGGCCCTCTTCTGGACTCATTCCAACTGGCCAAAGCCTTGCTTGCATGGGGGGCTCAAGAGCTGGATGCAGCATTCCATAATGTCATTCCTATTTTGGAAAAGTTTAAGCAACATCTTGAACACCTGAACATCATTCAGTGTGTGGTTTTACTCGCTATGACCAAACACTTATGAAGGGAACATCCATAATGCAACTATGACAATAGAATAATTTTTCTGAACATAATTGGATTTTCAGCCAGTGCATTGCTGTCAGCTGGGAGAAGAGATGAAAAGTGCAGTGATAGCGACACATCACTTGTAAGACTGAACAAAAAAGAAGTGTTGATGAAAGGGGACTTGGTACATGTTAGAGGTTTTTTCTTGACTTCATGGAAATTAGAGACAAAACCAAACAAAAACGTGTTTGAATATTTTTTGTAGTATATTTAAATTCATTGGAAGAAAATATCTGACATAATTAGTACAGAGAGGGAGTGGTGATTTTGAAAACATCTTTTTGCGATTTCCTGCTCTGAGAAATTGCTGTATTTATATTCATGTTGAAGAAGACAGATTTTGGTCATCATAAATACTTGAAAAATTCTTCATGGTAATTTCCTGCATTTTCAAGACATGTTTTAGTATTCAGTTACTTTGCAATTATCTGGGCAGCTAAGTTAAATATATTAGAGTTCCTAGTTGTTAAAAATTATAATTTAATATTTTTCTCTGATAGTAATATGCTATTAGCTTGCCATCAGTATATAAAAATTTTGAGTCTAACACTTAAAATTGGAACTTAAATTACATCCTTCCTGTATAAATATATATTATTAAATTATATTTCTATTTATAAAAATTTGTCAAATTTTTAATTGTTAATAGCTAACACATTTTCTTATCATATCTGTTAAACAGCTATTGCAAACCAGAAACTCAGTAAATTCTTCATTTTTTCAGGGAATGATGAGTGTCATCAAAGAGATGAGGTGTTCTAAAATTTAGTAATTACTACTCCTTCTCTAATTTTTTAGGGACCTATAAAATACTCTAAAAGAAACTGTCCTCCCTTACATTCCAAAGGAGAGAAAATAATACCTAGATAATTGACATAATTTTCCATTACTGTCAGAGACTTTTCAGAAAATTGAACAAGTGAAATAATGCATAATTACAGGTCAAAAGCCACATGTTATCCAAGGTCTCTAACTGCCTCAGACAATCCCATTTCATTTTCAGGTTTCATCCCAGTTTTTTCTGCATGTGATTTTACAAAATAGTAGTATCCCTGCAGTTAGGTTTTTCTTGGATGATACTTTAATGCACTCTCATTCTAAAATATGACAGGAGAAATGGCATCAAAGATTAAATGTCAAATTTCTCTTAGTGGTTACAAAAAAAACCCTCACCCCAGTTCTATTTAAATCAATCAATAATAGATCATGAATCAGCAAATCTAAAGATATCTATTTTTCATTTTTGTTTTCCTACCTACAAATTAAATATTTGGCCCAAAAAGCCGCTGCTACTTTCTACTCTTCTTCATTAATCTCAAATGGCTTTTGCTCATATTTTACTCATGTTCACACTCTTAAAATATTCTGATCTCCTAATTTAAAGAGTCGATTTGCAGCACCCTTTATGTCAGTTATTGAATGTAGGTTTCCATGGAATCAGAAATTGAAGATTCATAAACTCAAATGAACAGACAAAGGTCTGGATTCAAGTCAAATCACTACCCTATTACAGAAAAATTGGCTGCTGTTCCCATAGTGCTGAATCCATCGACATCAGTGCTCAGTACAATCTATGTGTCTTAAGCAGAGTCGAGGTCAGTCTCTCCAAGGAAGATAAGAGCTTTTTTTCTTCCAAATGGCACATCAGGGAATGCTTGGACACCCAGAGTATGGTGCTTTGTAGGATTTAAAGGTCAAATTGGCGGTAACTAAAAAATGTAACTGACTTTTACTGTAGGCTGTGCTTGAGTTGCTGGTTGAGACTGAGGTGAGTTTTGGGTTTATTAGCAACCATTTCAGCAGACAAGACTTGGCTAATTGGTATCACTTCACTTTCAAATCCAAGACACTAGCACGCTAATCTGGTCCGTGAGGCCTTCTTCTCTGCACTGGTGAGGTCACACCCAGCTTCACAGAGGTAATCAAGGCTGAGGGTGTTGCTACTGTTTAACATAGAGGAGAGAAGGTTTGGAAGAGGGAGATGTCATTAATGTGTATAAACACTGAATTATGTTTGTTAAGGGTCTGGATGATGACTCAGCAAGTTTGCAGATGACACTAGACTATGATGAGTGGCTGAATATGGTTCCTGAAAAAGTCAGATAAATCAGAAATTTATGGTATATTTGCTTTTACATTTCTTCAGGAAGATTGCTAGTAAGATACATGCCTTGATAGTCACAGGGACCATATGTGATATAGGAATCCCAGCAAAGGCTACTGTTCACTGAGAATAAATTCACATGGCTTAGACAATGCTATTGGTGAAGGATTTCTTTATCTGTTAAAGTGCAATCTTTATTGCAATACTGGTATTGTGCCAACACTAATCAACTTGAACAACATGTGCATGTTCAAGATTAAATTGAAAAGTATCTCAGAAATAGAAAATAAACAGTTTAGAGTAGAAAATAAAAGCCTTTAATAGCACAACAGTTCATATATTAATGACTGGTTATTTGCAAAGCTGGAATGTGAAAACACTTTCAAAGAAATAAAACTCCTGATAGAGCTATAAACTCTAATGTAATTTTATGTTTAACAAGCACCTATAGTCAAGGTAAGAGAGGGATATGAGTTAAGGTGTGAGACATTCAGAACATAGGAAACTCTCCAAACACTTTTTTTTAAACCCTAGCCATTCATATCTAACAGAACATTAAAAGTTTGAAAACAAAATTATTTGAAGTACCAGGAATGATACCTACAGCTGAGCATATGCTGGGATGCATTTATAACTATCTAATTTGTAATCTTTTGTTTCCCCACTGTTAGCTAATTGCTGACCTTCCCTCTGGTCAAATTACCCTTTTTACTTTTTTGTTAAGATTGTCTAGCTGTCTAGACAACAAGAGGCATCTAGATGAAACTAATATAAAAAACTTTGAATCCCAGCTATAATCAAAGTCAAGTCCCATTTTTGAGGAATATTAAATGGCACATTTCAGGATAGATTTAGAAAAAAAATACAGGTCTGCCAAGTTGAAAAGATGGTGAACTTACATATCTTTTCTGTAAGGAACATCCCTGATTTCTGTGTGAACCAATTTTTCAACCTTTCATCAAGTTGCATAATTTCATTAATGAATTATGAAGTAGCATCAGTTTATTAAATATTTTTTGAGCAAAGAATTCAAATTGTTGAAACTAATTTTCTAATGAAAAAAGCTAGCCATAATTCTCCAAAAGCAAAGAGTCAAACAAAAGAAGTGTTTTTCTTTTCTTTTGTTCTTCATGTCATCTATGCTTCCAACACATATCTAATAGAAAAAGATATTAAGAAAAGGTTTTAAAATACTAAGATGATCAGAACTCAGGATGTGGTACTCAAAACTATTTTTGACACTAGAACTTTATAATCATAATGAAAATTCCTCAAAATAACCTGCTTAGTTTAACATAGTAGGCAAAAATAGAAAAACAACATTAATCCAATTTATCTCTGTACCACAGCACTGAGCTATGCCATAAATATATACTTGTAAATCAGTGTCAGTTAGTTGCACCATTAGCAGATATTTTAAACCGGCTCACTGAGCTGGGTTACTGAAGCATATGACCAAAAATATTTTCATCAGATTTACTCCCATATGCCACTGATTTCTTCAGTCTACAAGCATGTCACATAGTTTCTGGGTATGCTGATTTGTCCATCTTTGCTAAAATTTTATCTGTGTGTCTAGTGGCATTACATACAAAAGTGAAAATGTTTGCTCTCAAAATGTTCATCTTGGCTTAATATGCTACAAAAACATTCTAAATTATCATACCACTAGCACTTCATGAATATTATGAAAACTAATTAATTATAGTTCATAGAGTATTTTTATTTCTTAAAAGTGGGTATTATTCTTATCTTCTCCTACTTAAGGACTCCCTTACCAAATACCCAATTATTTCAGTTAAAAGTTAAGGTAAAATCTCACTTGAAATTATAATAACTTGAGACTTTTA
>JAYDZK010000001.1:72135362-72160392 GCA_034509185.1 Euphonia xanthogaster
GAGGGGTGGGGAGGGTTTGCATTCTCCATTTCAGGGGAGGCTCCTGCTTTCCTTAGCAGGCACCTGTCTTTCCAAACTAAGACAGCAAGCTAAGGGTAAAATTATGGCCAGAAATTTTGTGTTTTTAAATTGTATGTCATTGTTTTCAGTAGTATGCTCTACAGTTTAGGAAACTGTATTCCTTGACCTTCCTCTTTAGAAAGAGAAGTTAACATATAATAAGAATGTTGGAAAAGCATTAAAGAGGTGCACATTCTTGAGCTTTTCCATTTTTTTTGTCTTTGATATAATATCAGATTTTAGTTACAAACCTTTACTACTCCTCATTCCCAGGAAATTTAGGAAAATTAATATAAAATAATAAGGTCAGAAATCTAATTTGCCATTGCAGTGGTAGTGCAAAAGATTTTGTTGGTTCTGTTTTTCAGTCTGAGCTATGTCTGCAGATTCTGTTTAGATACTTCAACCTTTATGTAGTGAGAATATAGGAATGGTAATTTTGTAATTATAGTCATCAGTGCCCCACAAGACAGTAGCAAAATTTTTCTAGTTATATCAGAGTGCCATAGAAAATGGCATGCTATTTTCCATGAAAAAAATAATTTTGGGTACATAATAGAGCTTTTTTAAAGTATTACATGTATATTTTTGCCGTATTAGATGCCTTCCTTCCCTTCCTTTATTGAAATAACCTTATGTACCATTTTCCTTTTGAGTACTATCTTATGGTTACACCTTGAATAGTTCAGTCTCTGATGTGGCGGTACTGATGAGTTCTATGAGTCGACAAAAAGTTTTGAATATTCATTATCCGAGTGATTGTTTCTATTTACTTCAGCATTGATTGTCCAACCACAACCTGTGAATCCAGGTTCTCTCCACAGTGAGCATCACTTTCAGAAAGCCTCTTCCCCTGTTTGCATTCCCCTGTTAGTGATTCCAGTAAGTCATGAACAGCTAGTAAGGTTGATAAATTGGTCTAGCTACTTGTAACTAGTCTTTCCAGCAAAACCTTCTGCTTGGCCTTTTTAAAAATAATACATCAACAGACCTATTATAGTTTATTTATAGTTATTCAATTGTATTAAGTCTTTCCAAATCCAAAGGAAAATATTTCCCTGTTCAGCAATAAGATAACACATGTCTCAAAGAGTTATAGTTTGAGACTGAATGCTGGTTCTGCTGCCTGGAGTATGAGATTTTTCTGCTGTCTCCTTAATGTACAGATATAGTGGGATTTTTTCTTTTACAAAATGAAAAAAGGATGAGAGACTTCCATGTATTTCCATTAAAAGTTTTTCAGTAGATAGATAATGAACTAGTTGTATACAATTTTTCAAAGTTCACCATATAGAAAAATCCATGGATTCATGGGATAAAAAGAATTATCATGCAAGAACATTTACTGCCCATAACAATAACAGCAATGCTTTCAGCATTCATACACGTACAGATAAAATGCCACTGTCTCATAGGTAAGGTTTATTTCAGTGAACAACATGAGAAAGTATGAACTTCACTGAAGTGCCATAAAAATTCATCACAACCACCACTAATACATTTAAGTGAGCATTTTGAGTTAGAAAACTTAAAAAAAAAATAATTCAGAGAGACCCTGCAGAGAGACCTTGACAAATTACAGGGCTGGGCAATCACCAACCATATGAAGTTCACCAAGGGAAGTGCCAGATTTTGCACCTGGGATGGGCCAGCCCTGGAGAGTTGAGATGCCCTCTGGGAAATGAGAGGAAAGGGTCCTGGTAATTGAGCAGTTGAATGTGAGTCAGCAGCACCATGGCAGCCAGGAGGGCCAGCCCTGTCTGGTGGTGTGTCAGGCACAGCAGGACAAGGGAGGGGATTGTCCTGGGGTATCTTCATCTCAAGTGCTGTGTGCAGGTTTGAGTGCCACAACATAAGAAAGATCTAGAGAGTTCAAAGAAGTGCAATAAAGATGGTTAAATGCCCTGAGGGGAAACTGTATGAGGAGAAGCTGACATCACTTGGTCTGTTCAGCCTGGAGGAGACAAGGGAGTCCTCATGGCAGTCTAACAGCTTCCTCATGAGGTGAAGAGAAGGGATGGACACTGAGCTCTTCTCTATGGTACCCAGTGTGCAGAGCCAGGAGTTCGACTTGATGATACTTGTGGCTACCTTTCTATCCAACTTAGTATATTCTGTGATTGTGTGATTCTGTGAAATATAAGCAACAGGACAAATGCAAAGAAAGCGTCTCTGTGAAGTTCACATTTATTTAATTTTTCACCATGCAAAGTTCATCTTGAAAAAGGCCACTCATGTAAAATTTTTAAAATACCAAAAAAAAAAAAAAAAAGGACACTCTTAAACACTGTACAAACCTAACAGTTTTCTCTGTTGTAAGATGGTATCAATTTCATTTCATTTAGGTTGCAGATTGAAAAGTATCAGCTTGAAACCATAGAATTGATCCTACTTTTCTCCTTGTTGTTGAAATCATAAATGTGGAAGACATAATAATACCATTTATCTTGTCATAGAGACAGCATTTAACTACAAAAATCCTTTGCGAGATCTAGGACAACAGCACATATATTTCAATATAAGGCAAAAGGCATTATATCTCTAACATATCAAGAACAGGGCATACAATTCTTGATGTCCCAGATCCTCATGTATTTTCTTTTTCCACTTGTCAAGTAGTCAGTGAGAACCAATTAAGGCCAGTATTTCTTCAGAGAAAAAAAAAATTACCTGCTCAATTACTCAAAAGTGATACGGCTCTCCATTTTCACTTGTCTTTCTATTCTTTCTGTTTTATATTTCAAATTCCCTGATAACTCTGTCTCTTCTTTACCTGCCTTTAAGTTGATTTGGTTTTTTGGGGGCTTTTTTTAGCAAGGAAAAGTACCAAATTCTGATGCTATTTTTTTTTTTTCTCTTAGTAGTCAAGTCAGTGTAAGTCTGAGGTTCATTTTTTGTATAACAGCATTATTGATCTTTTTTCTCTTCTTTTCTATACCCAATCTTATTACTTTATTTCCCAGTTATTTTACCAATTTTTCTCTAATTTATTCTGATATTTAGACATACAGCAGCTTAAAATTTTACAGTGAGGATACAGTTGCAAAACAAGAGAAGATGACCATGCCTATGTCTGTAAAAGATCCGCCCCTTAGAGTGATTGTACATCTTGTGTTTTAAGGACAAAATTCTTATTTAATTCATTTGTCACAACAAGGGAAAACTTCAATCAAAGATTCACATGGAAGCACTAAGTTCTAACTCATGATTTAATCCGTCTCTTTTTCACAGTATTCAAAGAATACTGAGGGTACTCTTTGAGGGTTTCTTATAAAGAAATGCAAGGTAAAATACTCTTTTTTGTTTGTTTGTTTCTTGGACATGGTCCAACAGCATATCTTTAAGAAAAAGCACGTAAGTTAAATATTTTATCAGATGTGACATTAATCTTAGCTTTTGTATTTCCTACTTGAAACCTTAAAGTAGTGAAAAAGAATGAGAGGAAAAAAAATGAAGATGTACTTCTTTCCTGCAAATGTTGAGTGAGTACTGAAAGCAGAATGCATCTTTGTTTTTCATTAACTATAGGTTCATTTGTCATGGCCAAGAATTCTTTTATGAAGGCTATAAGCCTTCCTAAGCTGGCTCTCAGGAAAGTACATTCCAGTCTCACTAGCTTATAAATAGAGGAGGACTCAGTTCTCACAGAGATTAGCTGCCTGTGGTGTGTTCTTGGCTACTGAAGAGATGAAGGCGAGATGCAGAGATGTGTGTGGAACAAAAGGCAAGGCGGTTCTTTTGAGCTTAGGAACAGGCCAGCATGACTTTCAAAAGAGAACTAAAGAGGAAGAGTCCTGCAAAAAAGAACCACTGTGCTGGTATTACTTTCAGAACTTTTAGTAAGATAATTTTTTGATGGGTGAAGAACATGAGATGGAGGTAAAAAATCTGTAAATTACAGAATGAATAACACACTCCTCTGGCACTCCTCCAAAACAGAACATGAACTTTGATGAAAGCTATAACAAACACTATGCTCTGATCTCAAGAAACAATAGTATGAATTTCTTTAGAACTTTTCATACTGGGAGATGTTGGAATTATTTTAAAATTTTATCAAAAATTTCTTCAGAAAGAAAGAAAGGAAGAAAATAGAGAGCAAGAAACAGACCTGATTTCTAGGAGAACTGTAGATAGAATCATCCCATATGTTCATACATTTGTCATATGAAGTTGAAGTTTAAAATTTAAAAAATCATAATTCTCACAATAGCTGTCTGTCAAGGTATAGTTTGCTTCCTGAATTCATGTTAAATTGATCAAGGTTTAGCTGTAACAATTATGAACATAATAATTATATCAACAAAAGCTAGCTACTTTAACTTGCTAAAATTTTATTTTCAGGTCTTAAAAAATTAAAACAGCTTTAGCCCTAGCTTTGTCTGAAGGATTTCATAAGCTGCATTCACTACACTTGTACCAATTTCCTCAGGTTACAGAAACCATGCCAAAGAAATATTCAGTAAAAGTTCAGCACACTGGTTAAGTGGTCTTCCTCTGATCAAAGATTGCTTTTATAAGTATCAAACTGAAGTGTGCAGTTTATGCTGAATATTTATGCTAAGTGACTTGCCCTAAAACTGGCAACTGCTATCACCTCAGCTCCTTTTTTACAAGTGCATTGAAGTAAAGACAGTGAGTAATTAGAAAACCAAAGTGGAACAAACACAGGGAGAAAAGAACTGCAAGGATATTGTTATAAACCATTACAGAATCATTTGGATATGTAAAATGTGTTGTAACTACTTAATATGAGTTACCATCAGGTAACAGCTGGTAGCTTGTAATACCACATCAGTTCTTCAAGAAAGAGGAGATAACAAGCTATATATTCTTTTAATGTAATTATCACAACATTATTTATTCAGTAATTGAAATCCCTTTGTCCATTGTCCTGAAAACATAGAGTTTTATTTTCTCATGTCAAAATCTGATGTGATTTTTTTTACAAATACAAATCCTGTAACCCAGTAAACGTCTGGATCTTCATGCTTTCATTCTTAAAAATTTCTTGCTGTAAAACCTTATAAAAGAATCTTCATATTTGAAATGAAAGAAAATTTTAATATAGAGATTTAAAGCACTCATTTTGGGGTCCCACAGTGAGTTCAGCAAAAAAAAAAACGTTTGTTAGTCTGTTTAAGACTTTTCTTTGACTAAAGTGAGATTTTTTTTGTATTAAGATGAAAAGAATTTGGACTATGAATATGCAGAGTTACTGTTAGATTCTCACTTTCATAATTTCTGGATTTTGGTGTTAAAAGATCTGTTAGAGTTAGAGCATGCAAACGAGGGAGAAAACTGAATAATGTATTCTGTTATAGAATCATAGAATCACTTAAGTTGGAAGGGGCTTGCAGAGGTCATCAGGTCCAAACTCCAGGTCATAGCAGGTTGAACAAGATCAGGTTGTTTCAGGACCTTTCTGGTCAAGCCTTGAACACCTCTAAGATTTCACTATCTTTTAAATAACTTGCTGTAGTTCTTTGCCACCCTCTCAGTGATTTTCTTTTCTCTCTTAAGCATGCTTTCCCAAGTTCTGACTTGTGTCTATTATCTTTCATCCTATCACTATATACTCTAACGAAGAAGAGTTTGGCTCCATTTTTTTATATATTCACACTAGGGAACTGAAGAAAATAATGAAGTGTCTCTTTAATTTTTCCTCTTAAGGCTCAAAAAAACCACGCCTCTCAGCTTCTCCTCATGATAAGCCTGCAGTTCCCAACATCTTCCTTCTTTCTTTTTCTGAAATTAAGCATGGTATTTGAGATCTGTCTGTCATCAGGTAACTAATCACCAAGAGCTTTCAGAGATGACAGAGGCCTCATACCATCACCAGCCACCCTCTGTAGCACCCCTCGTTGTAGGATCTCTGGACCTAAGCATACTCAATTATAAGTGCTCCCTAATCTTATCTTCCTTCACTGTGGGCAGTATTTCACTCCCAATATTTTGTCAAAAAAGGCCTGAGAGAAAGTTTTATGGAAAAAAGAAAGGCAAAGAAGACATCCAGTATGTTGTGTTCTTTGACACATGGTTTCCTGCCCTGTTGAACAATAGGCCTTAGTCTTGATGTAGATTTCCTTTTTTCTGTCAATGTACATACTGAAGTTCTTTCAGTTGTAGTTTCTATAGTTTCAGCTTAGTTATTTGTTGGAATTTTGAGAGTCTTTCCCAACATCTTGTTCCTTAACCTACTTCCTCTCAGTTATCTCTCTCTTCTCTTCAAGTCATTTTAAAATCTTTCTCACTAGAATTAGCAAACCTGCTAGCAAAGATGATCTTTTCCCAATTTTTCAGATGGACTATGTAGCAGTTCTCATTCTTGAAAGAAAACCTGAAGCCCTTTGACATCACCTGCACAGCAAGGTGTTGAGCTACAAGGTGCGTGCAGTTGTACTTAGCTGAGTCCTTCTCCCTCACTGGAAGGACTGAGGAGAACATTATCTGGACCCCTACACTCAGAGCTTAGCATTTCACTTTCTTTTTCTGTGTCTTGTTCCTTCCTTACTTTCTACTTATCTGAATTTTTTTGTTGGACTGGGTTTTTTTTTTGACAATGGAGGTCAACAGCAGATCTTTTCACTCATCAAAGCAAATTTATATTATTCAAAGACTTATAGAGAAGGCTTAATTTGCAAATCTAAGGAGACTTTATGTGAGAAATACTATGAAATTCAAATTGAAACTATTTCAAACTATATTGGAACTCAAACTGGAACTATTGGAAATACGTTCAGATTTTTAGAACTATGTTTGAAATTTAGGGTTGCAAATATGAAATGAAAGTAAAACCAAGGTAAAACATTTTCAGGAATACATTTCACCCACAAAAATTATGCTGTGATTTGTTAAAAGTAGACATCAGTTCTCTGCCAGGGTTCAGAAGATTTTTTTTAAGGTTTTGATTTTCATTTTTTAATATAGGGTTTTTTTCCACTCTTTTATGAGAAAATTAATGAATTTAAAGCAATGGAAAATATTTTTTTTCTTTCCTTTATTACTCTCTGTTTGGCATGTCTAGAATTTCTAGCATTAACTCTTCAGCTTGCCTTAAAATGCTGATCTATTCTGCTTCTTATTATATAGAGAAAAAACTCCAGACTTTCACCCAGTGTATATTTTGAATCATAACAATGATTTGTGCACTAGCAATAAGTGACAATTTTTAGCCCTAAACATTCAAAATTTTATACATATTTTTATTTCTATGAGTAGGGAAGATAAAATATGGGAATAGGAAAATGTCTAAATTAAATTAAAATTTAATGAATAGCATTGGTTTGGCTCCAATTATAAGGCTGGATTCAGCCTATGTAACTTCATGAATAGCCTGAAACAAAAAATTTTTATGAATTCTCAACCACAGATTTATCTTGGCTTTGAAAGAAAGGGTATGAATTATGCTGAAGTCTTTCTGCACTTGTTTTCACAGGCAGAAAGAAACAAAATCCATTCTATGTGAATAATTAGGAAAAAACAGACAGCTTTATGATAGTGTTATTTTTTACCTCAGTCCCACACAGTCTTTCACATCGATTTCTTACATTCTTATCCTGAAGCAGAAAAGACCCTGCTCAAAAATCTCATCAGCCTGACAATGTGAAAGGGATTATGTACAAACAAACATAGTAAAAACACAAAAGGATGGATGAATCATAGGGTGGCAGCAGCCTCAGAGAATGACAGGTAGCACGTTATCAAAAGAATTAAGGTTAATTGGAAGCAATACAGGGACAAAATCTTTCTTTAATGGTACCAAAATTTGACTTACTTGGAAATGTTTTATTTCCGCATTGCTCTATCTACTCTTATACTCTTGATAAGGAGACTTCAAATAGACCTTTATAAATTGAACCATATAGAGCTGCCATTTTCCTGTATGATCAGAGAAGGGTTTGAGCTGGAAGGCACATTTAAAGGTAATCTAGTCCAAACTCTGCAGTAAACAAGGACATCTTCAACTAGATCAGGTTGCTCAGAGCACTGTTTAATCAGACCTTGAATGTTTTCAGACATGAAGCGTCTACCACCTCTTTGGGCAATCTGTTCCAGGGTTTTACACCTCTCACTGTTTAACGATCATTTCCTGGTGGAGACATGTGCAAGGAGAATTCCTATATGTTTTCAGACTGTTTTTTAAAAAAATATTAGCTTCTCACATTGAATGCAACATGTCAAAACTCACAAATAATAAGAGCACAAGATAAAGGGAAATATGTGGGAAACTTGTTAGATCAAATACAGAGGTTCCTTCTTTTTATTCTTGATAATTAGGCAATATTGGGACACAGTCATCTCATCCTGTTAGTTAGACTGTTCAAATAAAGCAAATGAATCCCACTGTCTCAAATGCTAATTTAGGGCTACTGATTTTGGAGAACATCTAGACAACTTAACTATAAATTCAGATACTGTAGAAGTGTTAAATTATACAAAATGGACTCACACTCTGATGCAGTATTTTAAAGTGTTTTCAAAAGAGAAATCAAACTTTTGAGTAATATATCAGCATCTTATCTTGCAACACTATCTTTCCACAAAATGGATATAATTAATAAAATGAAAAACTTTAAAATCTATTTAATACTGTATTTTTACTCCCAAATGAATGCTTGCAAGTGAGTCAGAGTATAGATGTTATGTATAGTCAGTAGTACATCAGTAAATAATGCAAATATTCTTCTTTCACTAATTCTCTTCTACTATTTTTGTAAA
Organism: Euphonia xanthogaster; assembly: GCA_034509185.1. Lineage (NCBI taxonomy): Eukaryota > Metazoa > Chordata > Aves > Passeriformes > Fringillidae > Euphonia > Euphonia xanthogaster. Next base: position 72,144,144 of record JAYDZK010000001.1, read on the forward strand.
TTTTAAGAAAATAATTTTTAGACAAAATGGCATTTTCCTGCCAATTTAGAAGGCTTGCCAGCAACATAATTAGCTGATTAATTATTGTTTTATTTGTGAAAGAAGTCACCTTTCAAATTAATTTGTTCAGCCATGAAAAGCGGTATATTTGACATACACTTTTGTTCCCTGCTGGTGAAGTGCCAAGGAATCTATTTTGGTCTTGTTTCACCAGCCTACTTTAATCACTATAAAAATCACTCAAAGGATCAGCCAATGCCTAAATGACATAGGGCAAGTATCTTGAAACTTATATAGAGAATTTCAGCTGAAATACTACAAATAATATGGTTTTATCTCCCTTGTGTTTCTGTAATATTTATGGTTATCAGGCTTTCAAGTAAATCAGAAAAAGCTTTTTATTTTTTTAAAATATCAAGCTACTAAATATAGAGAGCTTATTTGCTCTTATTGGAAACTAAACCTCTTGAAATACTTACCATAAAGTGTTTCCTCACAGTCACAGGAGGTAGATCTTAATTAACCTTTCCAGTGCCCTTGCACTGTAGTTAATTAAACCTGTACAAACCACACTAGCTTAATTCTGAATTGCAAACTTACAGTGATCAAAATGGTGAGTATAACCCCCTTTTGGAGCTTTCAACTGACCTTGCAATTTGGCATTATAAAGCTTTTATTAAGAATACACACTTTAAAGAAACAATAGCTTCATATTAGGATTTTCTTGGTGTATTCAGGCAGCCATTATTTCTAGAGCAAGTTGACGGCAGTTACGGCTCCCATACTGCAACAGGTACCTTGAAAATAATTAGGTATAATACATATATACATATCTGCACATTCATACATATAAACACAGATATAAAAATAGTCTTTGGACAGTTTCCAAGATGGGAATAAAAATTCTACTGACCACCTATACCATTACAATTAGAGGTAAAACTGAACATTTAAATCTTTATACGGAATAGCCAAACATGCCAAACCTGTATTTGGGACTATGTGAAGAGAAGCATGTGTAAGAGCCAGTGAGATTTCAAGACCAAGGCAGCAGATCCCCCTGAAGTTCAAGAACTACAGTATGCTGATTTGCAGCCAGCTTCTCAGTGCTCACATTTTCTTTCCCAACATGGTGTAAACATGGCACCCCAGAAAATTTGGGAGCCACTCACTTAGCCATCTTACGTACAAAACTGCTCATGCTCCTCTCCTTTCTCTCCCCTTGCTCCATTCATTGAACACTGCAAAAACCTATTTTGTTGTAAGTAAAAGTAGAATTTTTAGGAGGAGATTAATGTATGTAAGCATAATGTTCACACCCAAATAACTCTTCTTCATCTTCATCAAAAAATATCGGCAAGCTATAGGAAAAGACAAGTACAGAAGAGTTGTAAAAGACCTGCATTCTTTTTTATTTTATTCAAATTAAACATTTGAAATGTACACAACCATTAGTTTACAATTCAACAAAGAAGATGTAGAGTACCTTCCTTATTTTTTTAATCTTCTTATGGCCATCATCCTGCTCCAAATCTTAAAGCAAAATATCTTACAAGCAATATTAGTTTTTTCATTACATAAATACTCAGCAGTCTCTGTTTGTTCATATGATGGTGATATGTCCTGTTTCTCCAAATGAAAAAATGTAGACTTCAGTTATAATTTAAATCCTAGTATATCAGTATAAATTCTATATTTCATTTAATAAGGAGAATGTATAAAATGACCAGAGTTGCATTTAATGAAGATGGATTACAATCATGCAGAATTATACATGGATACAGTTAGGACTTGATTGTGTAAGGTTCTATTTCCATGTCACTTTTCTCACTTAATCTCCAGGTCAAAGAGATTAACTGCTTTCAGTTAAAGAATTAACAGGATCATATTAAACTGGTAAAATACATATTTTTAAAATTTATATTTAATTTTAATAAATTTGGAAGTTCCTGATATTAGGTATTCTTATTTCACTTGTTGTCAATCAAATACATAGCCTCACACACACACACACAAAAAAAACAACAACAACAACAACAACAACAACAAAAAAAAGCAAATATGAAAACCCAAAACAAAACACCAAAATGCCCCCAAAGCTAACTCTTTTCTATCCAATACTTCATGATTCTTTGAACAGTAGCCGCATAAGGACTTTAACATGAATTTATGCACATATGACATCTATATTGAAACTCTGGCCTAATGCCAGGATCAGTGAAAAATTCTCTCCTCAATATTATGTAGATTGCTCATAACAGTAATTTTATTAAGAGATAAAATATCCTGCACTGATGGAAGCTAAGTAAAAGCCTGAATGTATTTTATGAATATATGTCATACACAATAAAAGCCTGGAGCGTAACTGATCAGTCACTAGTAGTCTAGTCTAGAGTGGAATGGATTATTTACATTAATAATTCATATTTACATATAAGAGCAATCTCTTCTAAATATATTTTCAGCCTTACTGTTAAAAAGGCCTCTGTTTCATGAGAGCTTACAGGAAAGTCCAGGTCTGTTCCTTGAACAGTGTAATAGATTTAGACTGTTTACCTCAAAATCTGCAAAATGTAGTGTTCACACATTCCATGCTGGGGCACACCTTATTTAATAGGCAAAGATTTTCTTAACCAGCATTATAAAATAGTGAGTTTTGATATTTTATGTTCGGACTTCTGTAGAAGAATGTTCTATAAAAGAAACAAAGAATTTCCTTCATCTCCTATAACATCTGCATGGGATTATACAGTAGGAAAAATCACTAGGAAAAATCCTAAAGTGCTTCATTGGATTCTAATCTAGTAGAATGAGATTGTACATCCATAAATATTGGTCAAATAGACCGAAGTTTTCATGCATCTGTCTTTCATTTCTCTGCTACTGGGATGTAAAATGGATGTATAGTCTCCCAAACTACATTTACATTTACTTTCTGGACATTCTACAGTGATCTGGAGGGATTGGTTCCTCAGCTAGCCCATGTTGGTCACCAGGAAATACACTGCTTTATTAAAGGTTCATTCTAAGGTCAAATTTTGAAACTGTTGTGCCAAGAACTCCCAGTGACTTTGGTATTAAGACGATTTATTGTTCTGTTGACAAAATATAGAATGCCTATAAACAAGCTATACTGAGAAAGAAATGTAGGAAAATCAAATGAGGAGAAAAGTCTCCCATCTGAAAATATCCTCAAATTTAGTGATCACAGGACCTAATCTGATCTGTTTGGCAGGAAATTACTAATTTTCACACAACTTCTCAATGAGAAAGACAGTATTATCCCATCTTTCTTGCTTGCCCTGAGCAGAAGGACTGTGCACCTGTCTTCTTTCACCTCCAGCTCATAAAAAGGATGGGATGGACATTTTCTATATTTGTTATGCATTAATTTACTTCAATAGAACAAGAGTTCAGGTGACCTCATTTCTCCTTTCATTAACTTATCAGCTTGGCATTTTTTCTTATGACATTTTTAATCTATATGGTTTGTTCATTTGTGACTATAAATAACATTATCTTAAAACAATGCTTCTTGACTTCCAGCATGGCCATTAAGTACCTAATTCACACACTGAGAAGCTCAATAAAAATTTGCATTGTTATGTGTAGGGCATTGAGCTGCTAATAATTTAATCAATAAAAGAATAGGAATATAATTTCTTTGCATACATATGTTTTCATTATCAGATTTCCCCTGTAGGTCAGTGAGTGAACTCTATTTTGTTTATTTTCTGCTTTTAATATTCCTTGTGTATTTTTTAAAAACTAGGGTTCAACAAATTTTTACATTAATTTCTAGAGTTATCTAAATAATTTTATTAAAATATTGATTTGGCTACTTTAATTCTCAAAAACATCAGTATATTTAGATATATGAGCTATTTTAAAATCTTAGTGAAAAAAAAGCAGTCATATAGCTCCCACTTTCAAAATCCATGTTTAGCAAGTTAAACAATGTGTATTCTGGGGGGAGCCTTTTTAGTTTCTGATTTGGTCAAATGAGAGACTTCTAATACAAGCACCCTGATGCTAACAGGGAACTTTCCAAACTTTTCCCTTTGGTTTTGCCCCTTAAGAAATTTACAAATAGGAAATATTACATATTGAAAAAAGTATTCTATTGTTATCAATGAAATCTTAGTAAAGGGACAAAAACCTGTTTAATAGTGTATAGAGATTTTAAAAACCCCAAGAAATCCCAAAGAGAAATCAGGAATTGCATCTTGAAAATATAGTAAAAGGAAGTATTTTCTCATTTTTATATATGAAAAGAATAAGATGTTGCACTAAGCTCTATCAGAGGGATTCTGTTTTCCACCTGACAATATTGAGTACCTGTACATGCAAGCAAATACCAAGCATAAGATATTGACATATTTTATGTGTGAAAATTTTTAATTCTTTACTGTGTGATTGCATGGGATGTTTTGTATGCAGCATAAAAGGTAAAGCAGTAGTTGTCAAAAGTTTAAATTGTACAAGTCTGCAACAGCTCAAATGTCTTTCATAAGACCCATTAGCTGCAGTCTTTCCTTGAGGTTTAAACAAATGTTAGGTTTTGTTGTGTTGTGCAGAAAGAATGTTTTATTGACCGGTTAGAAAAGCCACTGATGAGCTCACAAAAGTTATGAAGCATCTTGAAGCATTGTGTGGAGCCCTTGAACATTAGTGAAACTAAAAGAGCATAAATAAATAAATAAAATCAGACAGAAAATAAAATAAATCCGGCAAGAGGAAATAGCATTGTCCCAAAAATCAACCATCACAACAAAGCAAGACAAGTCTTGGAAACAAATCAAAACTGACGTAGGAAAAATGAGAAACACAAACACATGGAATGAATCATTCATAAGTTTGTTTGAACACACTAGGGAGCCCTGTGAGGTTTATAATTCACTTCAGTGAGGGTAGAATTAAAATTAGAGACAGGCTTTTAGATGTACTAAGACATTTCATTTGTTAACTGCCAGAATTTAAGCACTATACTAACATTAAATGTAACTGTCCTCCTTTCCTGTCTGAGCTGCCTTTACCAACTTAGAGGCAGCATCTTTCCTGCTTTAGACACCTGAGTTCAGTAGATGCTTATCAAGCTAGTTACCAGAAATGCTGTCGAGTTTTGTTTTACAATCTTTTAATTTAAAAAATCAAACCAACCAACCAGCCAACCAAAAAAAAAACAACAAAACAAACAACAAACAAGCAAACAAACAAAACAAAAAATCAAACCAAACCAAAGCAAACCAAAACAACCAAAACAAACAAACAAACAAAACCAGGTGTCAAGCATTTGAGAAAATGCCAAGAGGCATTAATAGGACATCCCAAAGACACAGTTAAGTCTGAACGTTCACTTCTCAGAAATATGCAGTCTAACTAAAGGTGACACAATGGGCATTTCCACCCTTCCACGCTCAACATTTCTCTCAAAAGATGTTTAGACACTGCAGTGTAGCTGAGTCTTTTCAAAATTATTACATTTGGGAGTGAGGGAGTGAAGCTGATCCTGAGAAAATGGGAAAGAGAGGTGTTGTCGATTTAGTGCTGATTTTTTTTTGCCTACTTCTACTTGAAATAGCGATTAAATATTTAGCAGGCAATAAATTAAGTTTGTTTTGCCCAAATTTATTCTTTTTTTTGCCCAAGATAATAATTAGTAGCAATCCCATTGTCTTTATACCTACCTTTGCTTTGCCATTCCCATTCTTACTATTTTCTACCCCAACCCTGCTGAAGGATGAGAGTGAGCAGGTAGCGAAGTAGAAGCTCAGATTTTCACCAAGGCTAACTCATCACAAACCAGTAAATACAAACCACCACTGTTATTTTCCATGGATATATTCATTGAAAAGCAGGAAAAATATATTTAATAGGTATATAATTTATTTTTATCTTCTCCCTTACTAACAGATTATCTCTGAGTTTATCCAGTTCATTAACAGATTGTGGAATAGAGATGACAGATATAATTTTGCTATTTTTCCTTACTTTCACAGTATTTTATTCAATTTAACACCTCTTATATTTTAATAAATTTAGTTAAAATTAAATATTTACAAAACAAATCAGGTGATTTCAGACATGGAAAAGCAATTTGTTTCTCTTTGGAGCTAATGCTGTTTTGCAATGACAGCAAATATGTTACTCTTAACCCATCCAAAAAACCTCAAGTAAATTTCACATTTTATCCACTATCAATATGCCTGCCACTTAGTCAAGAAATTTTTCTAAAAGGTTTTAGAATTCATCACAACAGACCTGTTGAACATTTGGAATTTAGTAAATAAAAAGAATCTCATGTGCTGATTAATATACTATACACAAAATTAATTTAGTTTTCCTGTTGAGCAACATTGTCCTTTATTAGCAGTGTACAGTCAGAGCAAAAAAAATACGATTACTTGTTTAAAGTGTACAGTGTTGTAAATTATATTAATTTCAGCTCTTTTGTTTCACATTGGAGCAGAAACATGAAAAGCTAGTGACTACAGTAAACAGTTTTGGCTTGAATTAATAGATGAGTCTCTCAATAGGTAAAAAATGTAAATTTGAGGGGAATTGCTAAAACATGCTAGAGTTTTCTAATCTAGATACTCTCTCTAGGGGCAGAAATATTCTAAATGCCCTTGCATATATCATAGTCTAATGAATATTCAGTATACCTCAGTGGTCTAAAGAGTGAACAGAGTGTCTCTGTTATGCTGTAAAGAGAAAATCAGTAATCCAGACAGGCTTTCTTCATAAAACTTGATTTTATGTAGTCTTTTAACTTAGTTGCCACAGTTAAATTTTAAAACAAATGACTTCTTGGAATTTTTGAATAAATTAAAATCAAATGGGCCTAAAGTTTGCTAAATTAATGCTTTGAGAAGTGTTTTATGTTGAGTGAATTTGCCAAAGTTCTCTGATTTTCTAAAGTTGTCAGTAAAGACTTTTTTGTTGTTTTGACCTCTTGAGGATATCTTGGTATTTCTCCTGTGTCTCTTACTCAGAATATGTAAACAACCATAAGCCCTGTTAGAAGTCTCATCAAGTGAGTTTTTCCGGGGCCTTACATGCTTCTTACCAGACTGTGTAATGCCAGCAGGGTACATGAGCAGGGGCTGAGGTACCATTGCAGCCATACAGGGTCCATGGCAGGAGCTGGACTCCCCCAGCCACACACCTTGGACAGCCTCAGACACAGACCTGTTTGCCTTCTCCTCCCCTTGCTCTCTTTACTAACTGTGATTAAGCTGCTTTTACCTGGGGAGGCAATAAAACCCCCTCATCACTATTGGAGGAGGAAGACGACTATGCATCCCACCCAAGACCTCTGGTTCTCAATGGGAACACTTCAGTTATCTGTGTGTTTTTCCAGATTACTCTTCTGTTCCTCCAGTTTCTGTACATTCTTCTGTGAAAGTGCAGCATAAAAAGGAACAAGTCCACAACAATGCCTTCTATTAGGGAACCAGGGAGTTTTTATTTCTTATCCTATTCGTCATTTATCACCTAAATATTTTGCCAAGTCTAATCCCCATGCACTCACATTTTAGGATTCAGCAACAAACCTGAGCAATGCCTGCCACAAGGGCGCCCCTTGCTGCACCAAGCTGTTGTTGAGAGCAATGTCCTGATGCAGTCTCAAATCCTTGTCCCTGATTACCCACAGAAATCTTAGTACAGTTAACTTTGGTTTGAGAAATTGGTATTGCTAATGGTAAAATTCACTACTAATTTAACAGAATTCTTTTGACCAAGAGAGAAATGACACAGGCTGGGAGTAAAGCTGGTTGACTCAGTATTTGTGTCCCCATCCATACAGTGCTGGCTGCTGGTTACTGTGAGATTTTCTGCACACTTCTCGGAGATACTAGGATTGCCTACTCTGTATTGTTGTAGATCACCTTTCGGGTCCATGTTCTTACTATTATTATTTTTATTAGGTAAAAGTGGAAATGGGTTTCCTACACTTTATTTTTGTATCCTAGTGGGTAAGTCTTTCACCTGAGGTTTAAATTTCAAACAGTCTTTAGTTCAAAAGAATTGGGGTAACGTAGTAAAATGCACCATCTGTAACTAGGGAGCTACAACACATTATTTTCCCCTGAGTATAGTTTGGATTCTTATTTGCTGAATTTGAAAGTACTTCCCTTAAAACCCTCTGGCTGACTGAAGCTTTTGAAAAAAACTAAGGAAAAAAATAAAGCTCTTTTCTTTATGCCAAACTTTTGCTACAGCTGTGAGGGATATCATCTGTTGAATGATACTAAATTGACTACAACATTTTAAATAGAATGGTGAAAAATGTATTGTTCAAGCTTGCACATTCCTACCGCTGAAATATTATCCAACTTTTCAGATGCCAGATCTTGCAGTATGTATCATTCAATAAAAAATGTTAGTATATATAAAGAATAGGACTTGAAATGGGAAATAAACTGAGGTAATCAATGCCAGAATTAAAAGAACAAAAGCTAGGTGGAAACAAAATAAAAACAATGTGATAAATACAAAATAAATATATTGAATATACTTGGATTTGATGAACAGTCACATTGTTATTATAAAAATATTCCATTAATAAATATTTAGGTAATATTTTCTATACTATATTGATTTATATCAAAAATATGCTTACATAAATATTCAGACTATTTTTGTTAAACTCGATTTATCATTTTCAGCTATAGAGGGAAAAATTGCTATTTCTTCAGTTATTCAGCTGCAGTCAGCTTTAGAGAGCAGTCAAGAACACCTGTTACAATTATGTCATAGTTAACATTAACAATCAACTGAATACAGTTGTAACATATTTCTAAAAGTACTAAACTTTTAGAATAATACAGAAAATTTAATATAATTTTTTTCTATTCTGATCAGGCAATTAGCTCTTGTAAAAAAAATTCATGTAATAAATATTTTCTAAATATTATCAATCATGTATATCCTAGTAACACAGAGTTTTAAAAATCCCTTACACCTAGTAGTCCCAAAGGTAAAAATTTTGTTCACTTCTAGAAGCATATGCCTTACCTACTTTTCAATAGTTTATTTTTGGAATAATGTTTAACCTACTTATTAAAAGCCGTATAATGACATGGGCAACACATTCCTTCAGAATAATTGTCTTCAAAATGATTAGATTAGGAATGAAGTGCATAAATTGTGATCACATGAATAACAGATAAAGTTCCTAGAGAATTAATGTTATTTTTCTAAATCTGTTTCAAAGATGTTAATGATGATTTTAGTCATATTTGAAAAGCAAATAAAATGTTATCAAGAAATAAAAATATGCACAATATAGTGTATTTGAAAGTAATGGGTTTTGTAATATTTGAAAGCTAAACTGTTGGCAATAAATAAAAATATACATAATTTAGTGTATATGGAAGTGTGATACTGCTGGCATCATTCAGGGCAAGAGTAACAAATCAGAAACCTTCCTTCCTTCGTCAGAAGCTGAGCTACGTGCTTCACTGATGAAAAATTATGTTTAGAATGTATTAGAAATTTGAATGTGCTCTGTGGTATTCCTTATTCTTTGATTGGGTTTCATTTTACAGTAGTAATGAAATTTAATTATGACAATATTTCAATTACTAGTAAACTCTTAGGTGACAGCAGGTCAGTTAGAAGGAATTCGAAATTTCCAATTCAGCAATTACACAGTTAAATCAAGATTAAAAGAGAAACAAACGAGGACTGATGGAATTGGCAAATTAAAGCTTTAAAAATTACTTACAGAATAATTTTTTTTTCCTGGAATAAATTAGCATTTTCTTATTCATATAATACTTTGGCCTAGACATTGTATTTTAATTTTTTTTTGTATAAGATTAATATCTGTCTTATTTTTGCCCCGGGTATTGTATTACCCTGGATGTTGTTTGGAAACCTGGGGAAAGTGCCTACAGCACATTGGACCAATTACAGAACTGCCCCAGCTGGTGAGAAGAATTTTGTTCTGTTTCACAGCTGAGACTTAATGTAGGATGCTAATGGCTACAGAGAAACTAACTTGATTTATAATCCCCAAATAGATCTCCCTCAGTAGTAGTTAATTAAGAGCAATGCAACTGCAAATTATTCTCATTCTAACTTCTATAAATCATACACAGAATAAAGAAAACAATAATTATTTAAAAAACTGTACTTGGAATATACCACTGGATTCTTAAGTGAGAATTTAAAGTGAAAGATGTGACCTTTTTTAGAGAAGGGAAACTTCCAAAGGTCTAGTGCAATGGCCACCTTTCCTTTTTGTCTAAGCATGTCCTGCCCTAAACCAGGACAGCATGATTCAGGTTGTACCATTATTGCAATGCATGAAAAAGACTAATAAACTGTAGATTGGGAAATACAAGAAAAGGAAAATTAGCATGTTTTGAACCATTATACAGTAAAACTGATGTCAAAGTAGCTCTGTTTTTTGTTGTACCTATATATAGTACAGTTTTGAGGAAAGAAAGAACTTGTTTAAGCTGAGTTTTATGTTGTCCTGAAAATACTTGGTGAATTTACAGGTGTATAGGAATATACCTATCAAAAATCCTGTGTGATATTTAGTTTCTAGATATGAAATTCTGAAACACATATGCATTTTTGGGCCCATCCATTCTATTATCGTGTTACAAATTTTTACAAAACAAAAAAACAAAGAGGAGTTTACAAGCATTATTTTAAAATAAGGTTTTCAGTAAAAAGTCCAAAAGTTTCCCAGTAAACTTCCACAATTTTGGGAGCTCCCTATATCCTGAATCACAGCAGCTTTTAGTCTGGACTGCATTACTATTTTTGGGGTTTTGTAGTGAATACTGAATGTTACTATTGAAGTTTAGGACAAAGCCATTCTCTTAAATTCAGACTATTGCCTCCTTTTATAAATATACACAAAAGGAAAGTATTCAGTGATGAATTGCACATTTGACTTAAATACCTAATATCATCTCTTCCTTATCACTTCAGCTCAGACTATCACTCTGGTATCTGGAAAACAGGCAAATTTAATGATTTATGTTAAATCCTTGTCCTAAAAGAATGAAACTGTTGGTGATAAAATGAAATTATAGGCCAGTTTCATGATGCACTGACAACTTTCCCCCCATAGTTTATTATGTATTTTTCTTATTTTTCTTCAAATTGCAGAAAACATCTTTGTAATGAAATATTTCTTTGCCACCTAATTATCTGTGCAGGTTTATTTGTTCTCCTTTTTTTTTTTTTTTAGATTTGTATGACTTCACATAAAATACAGTTTTACTCCAATTATTAAAACTATTAAATCATAAAAAAAGAGCTATAACTAGTCAGAACAATACACTTGACCAAAAATTAATTCAGCTAGATGAGACTGGATTAAATACAACACACGTTTAGCAAAGATAGATCATGTCCAGCTTAACTGCCATATTCTTAGACAGGATAATTGATTTTTTTTTTCACAGTAGTAAAATATCCTTGATCTAATCTTCCTAGATATCAATAAAGACCTTGGTACACTGTCACATCACTAGGAAAGCTGGGGAAAGTAGAGATTTGTAAAACAACAAAAAAAAAAAGAAAAAAAAAGGATTGTTCAAAGGGAAAGATACAGTTGATCATGATGAAAGAGGACTACAAGTTTATTTGTTCAGGAAGAGGTTCCTCAACTGACTTACTTAATTAATATTTAATATTTTCACCAATGATTTTTAGTAAAATAATGGTATAAAAGTTAATAAAATTGCTGACAGACAATAAGGAAGCAGTAATACTTTGGATGATTGGAATATTATTAGATTATGTTGAGAACATTATTTATTATCCAGAAATGTAGGTCACACACTTTGGCATCAAAAAAAGTGTTTCTGATACAATATGGAGCCTCTTCATTTCGAAAAGAGAAGAAGAATTGAAGAATGCAGCAATGTTTGTAAATAATTCAGGGGATGCATACAGGTTTCAAGATACAACAAGGCTGGGAAAACAGCAAAAACATCCTCAGAATGTATTCTATATCAAATCTAAGACCTTATTAAGATTTACAATCATTTAGTACTAAGAGCATTTGATTTTTTTTATCAGTTTAATGACTGAATATAACACAATTGCTTTTCAGCGTACTGATGCACTTTACATAATTTTTTCTTGCAACAAATTTTTTTCAGATGACCTTTAAAGAAACACTCTTTCCCTTTAGAGACTTTTTCTGTCTCCTATGGTTGAAAAGTCCCTCATTTAGCCCAACTACAGTCCTCATGCAAATTTAATTTTTTTCTTTGATTAAATTAATAGTAATTATATAGAAATACAGAAAACACCTCCTTATTATTGTTAAATGGAACATCATAGGAAGCGAACTGTTCAGAACCACCACCTACTTCTATTCTTCTAGTCTTTGAACTGATTCCTTTTCCTCTATAGCTCTTCCTATTCTTCTTAATACAGCAAGCAATTTAATTTTCTTCAATATAGACAGTAACAAAATCTTATAATTTTGTAGACAATTGTTAGATGACATAAAACATTTCATATTCTAAATATAGATAAATGTTGTATATTTTAGCACATTTGTATATATAGATATATTATATTTCTTTGCCTCTAAATAACATCTTCCCCTGTGCCACTGGAAGATTCTTCTTTACCCAAGGCCTTGCAATCTGTGTCTTCTCCTATCTTCTTTATGGAGTGAAATCTTCAGAATTCAGTTAATACATCATGTTTGACCCATTAAAATATACCGTGTAGAGTAATTACTTCTGTAGCAAAATTCCAATCTTCCTTCCTCAAGCATCCCTTTAAATTTTATTCTTAGTCTGCATTTTCCAAGGTTATTTTACCCTGTAAGGCGACTAGCATTACCTGGAGCTTAAAAAAGGAGTGATTCTTAATCTGGGCTGAAATGTGTAATTTTGATATTATTTACTTCTTACTGTTCATATGCATAGATGAGTAAGTAAGACTTGATTATAAGTAATATATATTTCTTTTATATAAATTATATTATTATCATATATTATGTATAATATAAATTATATTTACAGGCGATAATAAAATCTGTCCTCTATTTTTTGTACATAAAATTATAGGATGTGTCATTTCAGACTGCTTATTTGTTCATTTTGTCACAGCTTGGACCTAAAATGCAGTTTAATATGGAGCCTGAAGCTTATTTGTTTTTGAGTTCTTTGAGTTGCCATTAATGTTTCAGAGATTAAACTCTCTGCAAAATCCAGTCTGGCTGCATTATTTTGCTTTTAATGATTTCCTAGAGGTTTTTTTTAATTATTGTTTCAATAGAAAACAGAACTGTGTTGTTTCATCTATCATTTCTCATTAGATGAGTAACTTTTATTATACTGGAATTGAAATGGTAGATAATAACTTGTCCTCTGTGAGTTAAGTGCAAACAATCTGATCTATGCTTTTGTCATACTTCAACTCAATTGCTAGGCTAAAGGTTTCTGCTAGCTGGCAGGTTTAACAGTGAATGTCCTGCCACCTCTCATTATTCAGCAGACTGCCTGTATTTTTCAGCTCTGCAAAGTGAAAGGGCTGTTTTATAAAATTGGATTATGCTGGGAAAAAAATGACAACTTCCTATTGTCTGTTGCTGACTTCCTTCCTAATCCTTCAAAACGAAATATTTTCCTTGTAAAGCCTGATGTAACAAACTGGATTTGGATCATTAGAAAATGCAATGCAGGAGTTAAACACTAGAAGAACAAAATACCAAATGAGCTTAAGAGAAAATTTTCACTTTCTTTTTACACCCAGTTTTCTTCTCATAAGTGATAGCTACAGATGCAGCAAAATTTTATATTTTTTGTAAAATGTAACACCCACCAAAACATAAAAAATCTGTCATACTGTCACAGGGGAATAGGACCTGCCTAAGGTAAGACCAAGTCTCAATGCATCATATAATTACTTTAAAGATTGGTTAATATAACTGGGACATAAAAATCATGCTTATATATACCACTATTTTATTTTCATAAGTGTTCTAGCATCAAGATGAGTTTTTGTTGAGTGGCTCAAACTGTACTTCCTCTGTATTGATGGCTCAAGTTACAAATCACCTGATGCTGCCATGTTTCTCCACAAAGGAAATTACTGCCAGCAGAGATCACAGTTGTATTTGCCATGTATTCTTTACTCTTTCATGTCAAAATGAGAATCTTTTCCCCATGACCACTTTTATATTGCTTTTCTTGAAAAGAATACTTACATTTGTTCTAATGTTCTTTTAAAATAATTGGTCTGGAATTGCAGCTTATGAACCAATCTTCAAATTCCAGTAAGTGTATGAGATGAATAGGTCTTTTTGAGGCCAAACCCATTTATCACATCACTGGTTTAATACAAAATCCTGTAGCCTTCTGGCTGATCACTTAGTCTGCAAGAGGAAGTGCTGACAAAAGCAGCCTCTGGTATCAGAAGGAGAAGCTGAAACGTGGTCATGAAGCAAAGACATTTATATCACTATGCATGTCAGATATGGGAGGGGAGGGAGGGTGGGGGAAGGTGTCATAATGTGTTTCTATAAATAGTGGGGAAAGTGGAATAATAGACACTACACTTCAATGCCCCGCTGACAGAAATTATATGGGAAGCTGGGACAGACGGTAACTTTTATATAAGATAGATTAACCAAGGGAGATAAGAATGAATTTTCATAAACTTAGTGTTTCTCTCAAGACATGAAGGAGAACTGGAAAATAACCAGTCTGCAGAAAGGAGAAATAGAAGTCAGGAAGAAGTAATGATGAAAGCAAATGTCGCTTTTACTTTGAAAAAACAGAAAAAAAAAAAAAGTAGTATTTAAATATTCAAGGCAGAGAAAGAATAAAAAAAAAAAATGTTCTCTGAGTCTTAAACTGACCCAGATAACCTAAATAATACTACATGATGCCAAAGTAACAGGTTTTATGTATTTAAGATGGCAATGTAAATCAGCCTCACCCCTGTGCCTCATGAGATCATTGAACTGCTCCTTCTCAAAGACACACATAAACATGGGAGGCAGGGAGGTTATCTGTAACAAAGTGGAGAAACTAACAGGATAAAGGCTCCATGTCTTTCTGTATTGCATAATTCTGTGGACTCATGTCAGTAACCCCATATGCCAAAAGCATGGTTAAGCCTTTAGGTTGTGACAAGTTGAAATTAATGGTTTTTTTTTTTTTAATTCTATCAAAGCTGGTTGAAAAAAAAAAAGTGTGATTACATCCTCTGCTGGACGTATATGAAATCTGACATATTTCCATATGGGTACTAAGGAGAATAGGCTAGACTAGAGTAAATTTCTATTACATTATCTTTGAGGACGGTTTTTTTCCTTTAATTCCTAAGATATTCTACACATACTGCACTTACAGAAAGGACCTAAAAAAATTTTTCAATACTATACTTGTAAAAACAATACCTTATGCTAGGATTGGGCTTGCAGAGTAAGTTCTAATTTTGAATAAATAAAACCACAGGAATTAAGATTATATAAAACATGCCCCAAAAGCTATTTACTGAATCAACATCTGTTCAACATATTTTAACAACTTGTAAATTTATTATTTTGAAAAGATTTCTTAAACCAAGAAAGGCATAGCAAAAATCTGAAGAAAAACTGAAATACATTAGAATGACAAATAAAATAACATACTCAGTAATTTCCACTGAATATAGAACCTCTATGTTACTCCAGCAAAGAGAGAGAGACATTTATCTGGTGAATGGGTTTAAAGCCATATCCCTCCATTTCCTGAGCCTCCTATATAGTTGGGCTACATAGCCACATATCCAAAGAGCTTTTAGAGACTATAGATAAAGAAAACAAATGGAAACATAATTATTTATTATTATTGTTTTATTATAATTAAAGATAAATGTATATAAATACCATAGGGAAGAGGAACACACTGTTGTTTGGTGGGATGTCCATTACTGCTTTTAGACATGGCAGTATTATATTGCTGATTGTGAATTGTTTCATCTGAAGCAATAGTACTGTGAGTTCTCCTAAATAGATACACAGAGGCAATATTCGATGTAGAGTATCTCTCTTTGTATTTTGATCTTCCTGCATTCCAAACCTCTGAAAGAAATTGCTCTGAAATATGACAAAAATTATGTTTTATTATCGATAATCCCAAAAGCAAGCTTTATATCCTAAATATCTTAGTCTAGATTTTAATTCTGTCATTAAATTGACAGAATAGTCATGACTTTTAAAATATTGATGAATACTGTGGTTTTACACCTCTATTTTTTATTCAGT
>JAYDZK010000001.1:72160402-72192992 GCA_034509185.1 Euphonia xanthogaster
TTTATACTTGCATTCTCATACAAAGCTGGTAGTTTACTTAAAAAGGAATTATGACCTAGTGTAATCACAAGGTTTTAAGACCTGGATCCCTGAAAAGCAGTGACTTAAAAAAATCTTGTAATTTGTGTGATATGGATACATTACAACTCTGGAGGTCCTTCTCTAGTTCAAGTCTGAATTTGAAAACCATAGTCTACACTGACTTCCTGAACAGGCATTAATGCCTCCTACTAATTATCCCTAAGATTAAGCAAATAAGTACTACATGTATAGTTCTTATTGTACTCTGCTTAATGATGTATCTTCTTAGGTCTTTGCCTACCCTGCAAGAATTAAAAGAACAGCCACTTTTTTTTTAGAGAAAAAACACTTCTGTTCTCATTGAGGAAATAGACCAAAAAAGAACAAAACATGAATGATAGAAAAAATGGCATGAAGCATTACTGAAGAAGTGAGGGATAAATTCTTGTAGAGTTGGAAGAGAAGTCCCTGCAAAATAGGAACAAAGGGGAGAAAATATTTTTTAGAATGCATTCAAATTCTATGTAATTTAGAAAATTTATTTTCCCCTTGTCTATTAATTTCCTTACAGTGCTGCTATATTGATTACTTGTTTTTTCATCTATAAAAGTATCATGCTTTACACAAGTAATTTTCATCCATTATGTTTATATACAGAGAAAAACAGTAAATTATTCTGCTTCCAGTGCTAATAATATTACCTAATTTATTTTAGTGGCACTTTCATGGATTGACATCTATGCAAATAAAATGACCATCTCACCCAAAGAAGGAAAACTATTCTCTTTTAATCACAAATGTCTGCAGAGGACTGCCATCTCAAAATTGTTGGTAATTTCTCTTTTCACAAGTTAATGATGGCTCATTTTCATGGTAATATTCTATTCAACAGTGACCAGTTCTGCATTTGTACTTAATTCTCTTGGCATTTTCAGTAAATGCTTGAGACCTGCCAAATGGGTGCCAAGACAAAAAGGTCTTAGCTCAGAGTTTCATAGATATGAAACTGCTACTCTGGTATTTAAGTTTGTGAAAGATTGTTTTGCCACAAATTATTTAATTCTATGTCTCTTGCATGGACTAAATTCTTTTTCACAATTCAAATAATGTAAAGTAACTCCCTACTCTTGTTTTCTTCCCCCAATACGGTTTTAAGTAACCTCAATGTGTTGTGCCATTTTAGAAGCTGCTAAGTTATTTTCTCATATAATTTCTCTACAAATCTGTGTCATTTATCTGAGTGGTGCTACACCCCTCAGAAATATGTTAGTATTGCTAAATCAGGACTGAGTTTTTTACCTAATTGCTTTTTGCTCACAGAAACTGCTGTAGCTCTCTCTACAGACTGAAGCTCTTATAAGATATCAGTGTCAAAAATGTAATGAGCTCAGCTAACATTCTACCTCCAAAAGTCACAGTAATTTGCAGACATATATGCCTGTTTAAGAGGTTCCTTTTTCAATCCCATCATGGGCTTAATGGCTTAAGGACAATAGACAATCTTCCAAAATTTATAATATTTCATTTATTACAACATTCTCTCCATTCTCTTGAATCTCTAAAAGGACAATCAAATCAATATTACATAGCATATAAAGCTCTGACACCCATATCTCAGCTATATCTGAAGTAATCACAATTAACTTTTTATATTGTTTCAAAGACATTTTTTTAGATATGTCTGATTCATTTAAATGTACCCTGGAGGGCAAAGGGGTTAATTTGCTTTATAAGGGTCACTGTCTTCCCATTACCTATAATCTGACAGTCTCATTCTCTCTCTTTACAAAGTGAGACCAATGAGTCATTTATTTACATGATGCTCATCCATGAAAACTCCTGGCAAGACAAAAATGTTGTTGCTTGGCTTCAGTCAAACAAGTTAGGCAAGAGACCTAGTAATTAATAGTCCTTCCATGGCTTACATCTTTCTTTAAAAAAAAATAAAGCCTTTGAAATTACTTGGTGTGAACAGGAGTTGTCATGCTACCATCCTTTTTCCTCCTCACTCATTTGTTACGCTATGCTTGAAAGGATGCTTTAAAGGCTGCAAACAAATTGGACTCACTTGTAAGTTATGGACAATTATCACAGGAACTGAACAGGAAGATGCTGAACAAAAAGGGGAGAAAACCTCGCTTTGACTTTCTTGTGTGGTTCTGCTGCAAAAGACATTTAAGACCCTTGTGAGCTGTAATTCAGTGACGTGGCATCAAGGCTCTCAGTCCCACAAGTCACTGACCCATCCTAACAGCCGTTTGCCAACCTGCTGTCAAGAATCTGACTGTGGGAAGTTACTGGTAATGAATCTATAGCGCATTTGGAAAAAATTTCAGCCCCACACCTTTTTCCTTATATTACTGGATAAACTCTTATTTCCTTGGTGTCGATATAGAATGAGACTTGCTGGCTCAGGCTTCTAGTTCACTGAACTGATGTAAAACAACAGCTACCTATTACTGACCACTTGTTCGGCTTGTTTGTTGCTTTTTTTTGCTCTCTTCAAATCAGAGAGAAAGATGAAAGCCCATATTATTATCAGAGTAAAGACATATTAGTTATATTAGCATAATATATGCTAATATAGCATAAGCATATTATCATAAGAGCAGTGGCTGTAACAGGACTGACACCATCTTATAACTATGCTGTTGAGACAGTACAAAAAATATTTGTCAATTCCAAATTGAGACAGGTGGTGAGAAAAGATAACTGATGTTGGTTAAAAAAACAGGAGCAGAAAGATATCCCTGAATGAAAATTAGCTATTTAAGTATATTGCTTTCTACTTATCTTGAAGAAAGAAAAAAAGTACATTACATCCTATCATCTGCACCACTGTGTCTTCCCCATATGTAGTTTGCATTATTGATGTTGAGGGTGTTTAGGCAATGGCTAATTAGCAGACACTATTTCATGCAGATAGTCCACTTTTTTTCAGATAAACACAAGCTTCACCTCATAATAATACCTGAACAATATTACTATCCTAAATTAATTAATATCCAACTAGCCATGAACTGTATGAGTGTGAGAGTTTTCGGCAGATGCTTTTTTCTCTATTTTTCAGTATAGACAGTGGCACTGAAACCAGCCTGTCTCAATAACAGACCAATGTAAAAAGGTCTTATATCAGAAGTCTGAGAATTGCTGTTGTATCTGACCCTACTTAACAGTAGTTGCAGAATGCTTCCAATGGCCTCTAGCAATCTAAATGTCTTAAGTACAAATGAGTCAAACCACAAGCCAGTATTCTCCACAGAACAGATAACTCAAAAACGAGGCCTGAAGTTTTCCAAAGCAGAAAGTTTATGATCTAACATGATCCTTGGGAGTGAGCTGTGCCTCACAGAAGAGAAGGAAGAAAAATTGTCCAGGAGTCTTTGTAGATATAAAAACTCCATCTTGATCCCAAATGTGATTTTACAACTAAGCTGACCCTCAGGATATAGTGACCAAATCCTTTAAGGATCCTTTGCAGCAGGCTGCGGTCCAGAACTATAGGTATGACCTTTGTTTGCTAAGTACACAAGCTAGCTATGGCTTTAACCTGTAGCATGTTGATTCCTTAACCTGCTACTAGGAAAATGTACGTCTTTGCTTTAATGTAATGTTTTTCTCATGAATATGCATTTTCACTCATGGTGCCACCATTTCCTATTATAAATTGTAGCTGTGAGGCTGTTCTCTAAGAGGTGAAAATAGTTGTAGCCCATTGTTAAAACACCCTTGTCATTTGTCGGTGGTTAACATTGAATTTACCAACATAAGCCAAGGATGTCCCTCTAATGTTTTTTTATATCTTTCTGATCATTCAGGCTTCTTAAGAAACTTTATCCTAGTAGCAATAATTGTAGGTATTTTAGCACATTTTAGGTATTTTGAACATTTGAAAACCAATGTCCTAGAAGAAGAGTTTATTGTACTTATAATGAAGTCTGTAAGGGAAAAATTGTGAGCACCCATGTTTAAAGTTACCATTACTTCACAGAACAATTTAATCATAGTGGTAACTGTGCTTTAAGGAAAATGTTTTTAATCCTTTGAGGAGATTGGTTAAGGAGAGGAAAAAAGTAGGAAACCAGTCAACTGTATTCCTCAGAGAAAAGCTACACCCGTCAACTGGATGATAATAGCATAAAAAAGACTATAGGTATGTTAGAAGCAGCAGGTGGGGAAAAAATGAGGTTACAGTAGTTTTTTTGCAAAAAACCTATTTTTTTTATACAGTGAGTGGAGATACTATATGGACATCTCATTGTAAATACACACATTTCTTCAGCATCCTATGGTCATTTCTAATCAGTGAGAGAGATTCAGGCACTCATTCTGTACAGTTTCACAGTAAGTAGAAAAAAAAATCCAGCTCAGATAACTCACATCATGAGTGTGAAATATGACCTCACCGTAGACACTCCAAAAGCTTCAAGTGTTAAACTTGATGGAAAATAATTTTTAAAACCCCATGTTTTCATAGCCAAATTATAAGAAAGCATTTCTTTTCTATGTGAGAGTTCAAAGAAAGCTTGTTGATTTCAAACAATTATTTTCTGTGTTTTGCTCCATACATTGAGTTTTCATGGATTTTTGCTTTTCATTAGAGAATGAATGACTAGCAGCAGATTTAGAGCTGTTTTTTTAAGCCTAAAATATGATTTTACATGGATAATTTTGGTTTTTTTTTCTGTGTGTTGTGAGTCAACCCTGCTTATAACCTGGTATAATCTCAATTAAATTCTGAAAGACAAACAGACACTGTGCTGCTTCTGAAGCATTTTAAATAGCTTAGCTACATTTTAAGGGTTCAGATGAATTAGGAGAAAAATAAAGAGACTTCATAGTGAATAGGTAATGACTATGCTTTGGTGTACGCCAGTTTTCATGTTGGCCTGCAAACATTATAATTTAAATACTTTCATAATGGAAATGTGAAAGTTCATGAACTTTGCTCTTGTAAATGCAGAGTCCAGAGGCCTTTTAAGTTAGACCTGCCAATGAAGACGGAATCTCAAGGAAGAATTAATTTCTTCGGAACTAAGGAACCCCAAAACTTTCAGATTTAGACACCCAAATAATAAGATGGGAGTTTGAGCTACGTCTCCTTTAGTAAAATACTGTAAACACCAGTAAATGAAATCATATTAATCTAGTCCAGATTATTTTAAAAATCACTTATTACTGAAACAGAGGCTATGAGGTGTTCTTATATTTCTACAAAAAAGAAAAAAAAAAGACTTTAGAGAGAAGGAAAAGCAGAATATATTGCCATTTTAACTAGGCAACATAAAATTGTTGTTGAAGAAGCAATATCAACTACTTTTTGTAGCAACATTATAGAAGTCATATTAAATAAAAGCAAAAGTAAAATTTCTTTGCAAACAAAATCCTTACAGTAGTATAAAATACAGAGTGCAAGAGTAAACAGAAGTATTTGAATTTAAAAAAACTCCAGTCCTTCACACTTCAACTATTTTTGTCATAGAAGTACTTTGTGTCTGCTTTGCTCTTCAAGTTCTAGGTAAGAAAAGCACAAAATTATTAAAAACTAAGATGATGGAGGTTTTTCTGATAAATTTTCTTTCTAAAAATAATTTTAAAATAAAACTTTCTTTTCCACCACCCACACCATGGCACCCTAAAATAAGGTCAGCTTTTCTCCTTTCTTTCAAAAATGCAAACGTTCACAGTCTCCTTTATTGACTCACATCCAAGTTCATAATCTTTTTTTGCCACTAAAACAAGACAACTGTGTTTTTCTGAAAGACTCACACTGTGAGCAGGTGTTGATCCTGCTGGGGAAAATATTAAATATAATTTATGACAGCCAGGCATATGAGCTGTTTTTACCTTATCCTGTTGAAAGAAGGCAATAGAAACTTTTCTGACAGAGAAGCCAGACAACTGGTTTGGTAGCCCACAAGGAGAAATTCTTTGGATCAATCAAATATTAGAACAGGATTTCCCTGGATTTAATGCTATACAAGAGTTTGTTACCGAGGGTGATATCTGCTAAAGTACTCTATGTAAAGAATATCTTGGGAACAACTCATGGGAAATAGTAGGTGTAGTCTGGGTATGGAAAGGGGAATATAGATATAGGAACATAGTTGTGCATTACTGCACAGGAGTGAACTTAAGGCAACTTCAGGTTGATATGGCTGTAACAGTCTTTGCCTTCTGATTCATTTTCTTTGACTGAAGGACTCAAATTTTGTTCAGCATCCAACCTTGTAGACAGACTTACTCTTAGCAGAGAGGTCTCTTAGGTTTGCTACATGCTACAACTGGCACAGCATCACTTAGTATTCGGTACACCTGTCTCAGTTTCTGCGTTGTGTAGAGCTCAGATGAAAGTAAGTTGACTGCTCTTTGAAATGTTTAATAGAGAATTTAATACACAGTGATCCTATTCTGATGTCAGATCAATTTTTTTTAGTTGCTCTCAAAATTATTTTGTTGAATGCTTTGAACCTTCTGATTGAGTCAATCGTAGCTGTAGTAGCCAGACAACTGTGTACTGTATTTAAATATTTGATTATGTAAAATACCATTATCAAATGTAGGAAGCAGCACATATATATATATTATCAAATTTTAACTACAGCATTTACCAGACCTATGAAACAGAAACTCTTGTTACAGACTCGTAGGAGAAGTTTAGTCTCATGTGTGAAATGGAGACTGCTTCTGCATTAATCCTTATGTTCCTCAGATTGTACTAAAATATCTCATAATCTTGGTTTATAAGAGACAATATAAAATTTGTCAACTTGTTTGTAGTGAAAGGTGCACTTCCAGAGGAATAAGATTACAGTGAAAAATCAACACAGAAAGCTGTAAATTTGACCTTTGCCTCAGTAATATTCTTGAGGTGAATATCCAGTAAGTTTCGTTGAACAGCATTATGTTTGAAACTGATACAATAAAGCAGTTACAATGAGAAAACAATTTCCATGTTTCTTGACTGCTGTGGCTTTAAAATCTCAGTCTTGTGTTTGAATAAAGTAGACTTCTGCTGTGTCCTTGAAATATGAATTTCCTAATGAAATCATAAACAAGGATGTACCAGTATGGTAGTTTTGCTCCTGCTGAGAAAAATAATCTTTACCTCAGGTAAATATGATTGCTTTGGGTTTTTTTCAAATAAAAATGCCTATCATAGTATGCTAATATTCATAAGAGTTATTTTAGCATAATTATAAGTTGTCTTATAGTTGGTTTAATTTTACCAATAATTACAAGTCTGTTTCCCAATAAAAAATTGCTCTAAATAATTGTTAAAATATGAAAACTATCAAATAGAACATAAAATATATCGTAAAATATATCAGTGATTCATGGATAAAATATGACTGTATGATTAATGTATAAAAAGTGCATAGCATAGACCTTGAAGTAAATGTTGTATCTGCTTTACGTAAGTGAACAAGCGAAATATAATCATATTTTCATATCTTTTTTTTCAGAATTTAAAGGACTTAAATCCAAACATATGTCAACACACACACACAGATACACACACACACACGCACACTCACAAACTTATATATGACTTTGCCTGAACACAATGAAATGAAATTTTTTCATTCATATTTCCCTTTATTATCTTAGGACCAGTAAATGAACAACCAAACCTTTCTTTTGCTAGTTCTAAAATTTACACAGATGTTATCCAGAGAGGTTGATATGAGAATTCCTCTCTAGCAAAACATTCCATTCCTAAAAGCTTTACTTATGCTTCTACATCCCTTCCTGTAATTCCCTTTTGTTTGCCCACTTTTAGCCTTATGCCTTTCAGTCTGCACTTATAGCCAAAGTACTGTTACTTTTGAATAATCATTTGTGAACTGAGGTGAAGTTTCTCTTAACACAAATGTTGGCACTTTCACTTTAAAATTATTTGGCCAAATGAGGTACCATTTCAGTTTCAGCATACCAATGAAATAGTCAGTGCTTGTATATGTCAGCACTTGTCTAAGTTTATGTGTCTCTTTTTGAGTGTAGGTATACTTATATATGGGATCAAGAAATGGGATGTAAATAATCTTGCTCAATTGAAAAAGCTCTGGAAAACCTCGTATCGTCCTGCTCTTCCGGGATTCTTGGAAAATTTCTCTTTAGTATAATGAATTTAAGATTATTAAACTGTGCCATTCCATTATTATTACTTTAAAGTTTGTTTACAATGCATTGTATGCTTAGGACACTCTTCAGCACATAAACTCTGTAAGGCAATGAAGAGTATTGAGCAGGTGTCAATTTTCATCCTCTGACAAGCCACTGACTACTGGGTTGTCTTTAAAAACAGACTCCAGGGAAAGGGAATTTGAATTCATGCTTTGCAAGAAATTGATGGTTGGCATACATTCTGTATGGATTCTCACCATTTTAGAAGACCAAACATAGAGCTGCTGATGGAAGCCGGGAATTTACTTAGCTACATCTGCAGGATTTGATATGACTTGTTTAGTTAGCGTATTTTCTTATTTTTTTAAAATTTTATTTGTATATAAGTTCTAAATATATATATATGCCATATATATTATTTCAATATTACATTTATTTTCAAAATTTTTGACTTTTTTAAAATTTTTGGTATTGATTAAATCTAATAGATTAAATCAAATATTTCCAAAATTTTTTGAAAGATATCTTGAATGTTACTTTTATGTTATATTTTAGTGTTGCTGCCTTGTCAGGAATCTCTAGGATACTGCAGACACATATGAAAATGAACTAATGAAAATTTTAATTTTATGTAAGTACAAAAAACCTTTTCCAACAAATGTTCACAATAAAAAAAAAAAAAAAAGAATCTATGGAAATCACTGTTTTAGGTACAAAACAAATATGTCATTTATCTGTCTATTTTAAAGTAAATTAAAAAGAGAAAAAAGTATAGGAGACGTATATATGTAGTCTCTCCACAGAAATATACATGCTTGTTTCAGTTGAGTAGTTTTTAAAGTTGAAATAATGTTATAGCTGCTGTATCTCTTCAGAAATTTTTAGGCTTCTTGAGATTTTATTATTTCAGGAAATTGAGATGATTTCTTGTATATACATATATAGATGACATATGGATACTCTCACACAGTTCATCAGATGTATATACAACTGTCATAAATAACATCTGTAGACTGTAAAGCTATTAAGGTCTTTGAAGAGAGCAACATTTTCATGTCACCAATATAGCTACAGGGACTAGAGGAAATGAGTTATTTGGTCTCATCTGTCCTTAAACCAAGAAATCTGGTATATAGGATTTATATAGGATTTTCTTTTATCTTTTCTTTTATAGAACATATGGAGAGAATTCTTACAATTTGGTGCTATGACTCTACACTCAAAAGTGGCCAGAAAAGGTGAGACAGCTCAATTTCTGTTGAAATGCTTTGACTGGCAAGATAAGATATCTGACTGCTGCTAATAGTAGTGTATAAAACACTCTTGCTTAAATGTATTTACTACATTCCTCTCAATGATAATGGCATCCTGTAGATCAGTCTCCTGAGGATTTTAACTATCTGAATTCACAATAGTTAATATAATTAATTTCTGAAGTCTTTAATAATAGGAATACCTACTGAGATTTTTTCTTAAGTAGACCCATTTTATACTCTGATGTATTTTAATTCATATTAGGCTTTTTTTTTCTTTTTTTTTTTTAATCTAAAACAAGAAATCAGCAGTGTTAGCAAAGGAATGTCTATCTTATATTCAAGTGGATTTTTCCATGTCTCCTAACATTCCTGTGTCAAAAAAGTAGTACTAGAAGAGACCAGAACAAAATTTCTCTCAAAATTCAGATAGTTATTAGGCAGCAGATTATAATGATATACACTATATGGTCCCAAATCCTGAACTGACTACTATAGAGGAATATTATAGGGTCTTTACCAGAAGAACATTTTAGAAAATAGCAGAATAACTCAGTAAAGAGTTAGAGATGTTTACAGTTGGAAGGCTTGCTGAAAATAATGCCACTTTTTGTAAAAGCATTCCCTTGGGAACTTTCTTCACTGCTGTTTAACCATAAAATTAACATTTCATCACATCATTTGGAAGTGTTATAGCATAGAAGCCATCTCCCATTTCCAGATGGAGTACGGCTGTGAACAGTTATTACTGAAAGAATAAAATGATGTCCTGAAACACATTTAATGAAAGTCCAAGCAGAGTAGATGGCTAATGTTGCTGACTATATGGTGCTAGATGTGAAATATGCATTAGCTTAATTATTATGTATACTAAGCTTTAATAGATTCAATTTGATGTTGTCTATATTCTACTTTATGTAGAAAATCAAATGAGAATGCACAGTGTTGAACTCTATAATGCATGACACTTCATTTTCACTAACAAACATGATGTGGTTTCAGTAATCTTTAAGGATTTTGTAATTATTTAGAAAAGAAACACAGAAGATGCTATCCAGAATAGGCATGAGGCCTGCTCTGGAGGAACTCAGGAAGACAGAGAAAAGATGATGAACATTTTAGGGGATATCTTTCAAGTACTTGAAAAATAACCAGTACTTTCTCAGTACTGCTGAGAAATAGAAAGAAAAGCAAACAGGTTTGCCAGGGATATCACATAATGTCTCATTTTACAAACCAGCATCTTCAGCCTCATTTCAGCAATAAATTGAGCTGATTAACATGCAAGTAATCTCTAGATTAAGAATATATAGAAACCTGTATTTTTCTCATTGGAGAGTGGGAAAATTAGAAACAACTATTTCATTGTATCTTTAGGACTAAAACAAGGGACAGTGAATGAAATTGAGGATGGCATGGTCAAGGAAAAATAAATAGCAATTTTTTGCTCATTCTTTTTCTTATGCTGTCATTCCTGTCTCGTAAATTAAACAGTGATACATATTGTGTGTTTTTCATCCTCTGTACGCTAAATATGTACATAATTCCTCACTAATCTCAGGAAAATAATCTGAAATAATCATACTTGTATCATAGACACTGCATTTACATAGCTCTTTTTTTTTTTTCCAAAGAACCTTAATGTCACTAATAATCTGCTTTATGCAGGTAAATTGAAATTGGGAAAATTAATTTCAGAGAGCCTTTGGAGCAAAGAAATTTGAAAAGCTGGGCATAATATACCTTGTCACCCTTTGTACCTTTCAGCACTGAAACAGAAAATGTTTTTAAGAAGACAGAAAAATTAACAGAATCAAGTTACAGATATAAACCCCTAGATTCCTTCACATGAATTCAGGAATTTAATAATTTATCAATTAGACAATGATTGATCAAGATTCACATCAAACTCAATGGAAAGAGATAAACATTCCCAAAGTCATCTAATAATAGTGTATGCTTCCCTACTTTGACTTTATTAATAGCTGAAGGAAAGCTGTGAAGTATAGTTTAGTTTTCAAAACTAATTTGAATTAACCCAGACTTAAGTGTTTTTTAAAAAAACTGGCCTACTCTCTTTCAGTAAGCATTACTGACAAATTTTCCAGTTCAATGGTAAGAAGCAAAACATAGTATGGCTTTTTTCACTTTTTTTAATCATTGATGACTGTTACACCAGACTTCTGAATTTCCTAGATACCCATATATCAAACTGCACAGATAAGAGAAACATCATTCCAATGTGTAATTCAATTCCTAATCTGCAGAATTTTTGCCATTAGCACAGGCAATTATGTAAAAATGTTTCTGTCAGTCATCTTGAATGATAATATAAGAGTATGGAACCAAGGCAGCTACATATTATGAGTAAATCTGATCATGGAAAATAATGTAATTTTATTCACTTTTTGAACTATTTGGCACATTACTTAATACTTTATTTTTTTAAATTTTTTAGATGAAGGTTGTGTGAAAAAAAGGTGCTATTTGGAGCTAAGCTTACATGTGAGCCTTTGAAGGCTGCAAGAAACAGTAAAAAAAGTCATTATCTCAAGCTGTAAGAGAAGACAAGTTCAGTAGACTAAACAGACCCTAAAAGTACTCCATATTTGTTCATGCAAATCAGACAGAGAAGTCTTAGTTGAAAGTTTTGACAAATTTGTAATCATTTAACACTTTCAATCAGAAATATAGAGCAAGTATAATTATAGTTTACACCCACTATTTGAATAGTGGTATTTAAATAGTGGTAAAAATAAATGTTTGTATTTCCTTCTATGTTGCTATTTGACTTGTAAATTGGTCGTTTGTTTAAAAAAATACAGAGGTGAAAAGTTATTTAAATATACTTTTGGCTTTTTTTTTTTCTGTTAAGGGATTTTTTTCGCTGAGATTTTCTGAAAATAAGGGTTTCATTGTACCAAGGGTACCAAGGGACTGTGTTATCAGCATGGCAAAATAACACACATGCACAGAACTTAGGGACATCAGTCCTTTCTTTTTTGATCTTTTTTTTCTCTTTTTCTAGTGGCTTTGTATCAATAGCAGACTTCTCTAGCATTTCAAATCTTCAAGCGCAGAATCTTGGTGGAAGGACATGCTATGCCAGTTTAAGTCTTTTTTGCCTTGCCTCTGTCAGAAATATATTTCAGCTTATTTCAGCTGTGCTTTTAGAAGTATAATATCTTAAAATAGAAAGTGGAAAATTTTATAAAAGATGTGTATTTCTGGATGTCATTCCTTATATGCCTCCCTCTGAGTCTGACAGAGGTCACTCTTCAATAGAAGTATGCAAGCTTTTAAAAGAAAATGCACGGAGGAGATAATATTAACAAAATAGTCAGAGTCTAAGGTTCAGTGAATATCAACTGGTGTCTGAAATAGTTGCTTTACCAGAATACAGTAGGTGCATAAATAAGAGATGTAAATTAAATATAGGTAAAATTTGCACATTTTGTGATATATTGTAATGGTCCTTCCATTTGAGCTGGATTCTGAGGAAAAAAAGTGCATGAGATTCTAGAAAATTACTGTTCTTTAAAATGAATTCAAGTAACTGAAATGAAGAGAAGTAGCACTGCATTATGGAAAGATGATTCTCAAGTATATACAAAACTAAGATGATCCTACAGTTTCCAGTTTGGGGAAACTAGCACTCTATATAACAATATACTTCCCTGAAGCAAAGTTACTACATATTAAATCATTCTGTTTCTTTAAAATAGTCACTTCATAAAGTCAGTTACTTCCAAGTAATTGCTAAATTACTGGCTATTTAGCCCTAGGGATTATTTCAAGTCCTTCTAGGCATTGTTCATATAAATTACTGAAAAGTGACATTATCAAGAATCAATTTTCTAGGCTCTTTTACTTTCTTGGACAGTTTTTCATGTTTCTGGTTGTTTTATTTTTTTTCTTCTTGTCGAATGTCTTTTTCTACAAAATTATGACTTTATAGTAGTATTCTCTATTGAGAAAATTGTATTTGTGGAAATATTTGAGATGAATACTGGTGGGACTTAATATATAAAGAATTTACCACAGAGTCTTCAGTGAGGGCAGAAAAGTTGTATATATTACCTATAGTTGCTGGATATCACAACTTAAGAGTCTTCTTCCCTGGTATTCGTTTTTAATTTGGATCACAGCATCTTGTCTGTGAGTATACTGATCTCTCTTGGTAAGGAGTATCAGCATTGTCAAAAAAGCCTTTTTTCAGTATGTACCAGCTGTCACAAGATCATTTTCAGTTCTTGGAAGTATTTTAATGTTTATTCCAAGTCTAAATGCATGTAGTTCTGAAAATGTTACGCACAGTGCTCCAAGTTTCAAACGGCAGAATCCTTTTCCAGGGAAGAATTCTGTTTGGTGGGAATTTCACTCTATCAGTTGTCTCTGTTAGCATATTATTGTTTTCCCTGCTTTATTCATGATTTCATTAGTTCATTAGAAATCAAATCTTCAGGCAGTTGCCCCATAATTTTAAATTGCATCCAAATCATCTTGGATAAAACTGCTTTCTCTTCTTGTAAAAGGAACACAGGAAACTTAGTTTGAGTACAATCACTCAGCACTCAACAATTAGTTTGAACAACTTTCCAACAACGACAGAAATCAAAGAATAGTGAACAAATTAATAAATGAACAAAAAAATAAGCATGCAAACTCCAAAGTGTAAATAACAAGCAAAATCATCATTCCCTAAGCGTTTTCTAAAGAAAAGTTCTAATAAAAAGCAGCTTGCATCAAGATTGCCTGTAACCTATATGAGTGGCCAAACAATCATACTTGCAGTGGTTGCTATATCAAATAAACTTTTCTCCTCAAGAGACAGCATGTTTTTGTTTTGTTTTGGTTTTTTTAATGTAAAAAGATAATCATTAAAAAGGATACAGAGGAAAGGAAAGGGAAACATGGAAATACCACTGATACAGACAATTGTAATGTTGAAATAGGCAGTTGCTGTAGGCTGCTTTAGCTTGCAGTGAATTTATAATACAGCATAATTAAACAGTAGTAGGTGTTGGTGGTGAGCTATTTGAATTGAAAAAATCAAAAAGCCAAAAAACTCCAAACAATTCTTTCTACTTGGGTTCTGGAGCAGATGGTTGCGTTTAGTCTGGATGAGCGATTTTAAGGTAATCTCATGTTTTTTATATTTACTCTTGGTTACCTTAAGAACCCCCAAAATTATGTGCAATACATCAGATCTGAAGGGTTTTTTTCATTAAAAAGAAAAATGGTAACATGAAAATAGGTGAACTTAATAAATTAATTGTAGAATCATATTGTACAGAGGGATTATACTGTGTGCTTAAATTTGAAATAGTAATTTTTCTGCTTTTGTTGGGGTCCAGAAGGTAGATTTATCATTTAGAATCTGCATTGTCTACACCACTGATCATTGTATTTACTGTCTTGTTTTTTTTAGGAAAGACGGAAAGAACAGAAATACATAAATATGCATATTCTGAATAAGTTTCTTATGTTCATATTGGAATAAAATATATTTTATTACTTACATGAAATTCTTTTATTCTGTTCAGAAACATTCTACACAGGAAGACAACCTCATGCACACTTCCAGAATCTGGTTTAGTTACAGGTAGAGGGAGGGGAAGAGGTGAGAGGAAAATATCACAGATATGGAATGGATTGTCTCTAATGTTAAAATTTAGATTCTTTTTCAGAAGTAAATAAGTAAGTCAGATATTTTAAAAAATAAGTATTTTATCTCTGCCCCTGTCAAGCCATACTAAGAGTACATTAAATTGAAAACTGAGATTGCTAAGGTGATTCATGTGCTTAATAACCAAATTGAAGATCCCCAGTAGAATCCTTCTATGTTTAAAAAGGAAGTATGCTTTTATGTATGAATGTGACATTTTTTTAAAGTACTTTCATGTATTTTTTTAATATATATATATATTGTCTAACATTACTTGTATTCTAATACCTTTTCTTGTGTTTCAAC
Organism: Euphonia xanthogaster; assembly: GCA_034509185.1. Classification (NCBI taxonomy): domain Eukaryota; kingdom Metazoa; phylum Chordata; class Aves; order Passeriformes; family Fringillidae; genus Euphonia; species Euphonia xanthogaster. The sequence goes on from JAYDZK010000001.1 coordinate 72,175,778, forward strand.
TCTTCATCTCATATCTAATCATCTCGGACAAAATCCCTATATTAGCTCACAGAAGTTCCAATCAAAATCTTCAAATATTAATATTTTTTCAGATCAATTTTATTCTAATAAAATCTGGAATCCCTTATGTGACTGTTTTTGAAAGTGAAAAACAAAAGGAGCACGCAGTGTAAGAGTTAAAGGCCCAGTGATATCTGAGGTACCCTGCTGTGTCTGAGATATTCAGTGAAGGTCTAACAGATATGAAACAAAACATATAAGAATCTGGTGAGGTCTTGGGGACACAGCTGAACAACAGATGGGAGACTTAGGCATCTAATGGCATTGAATCGAGTCAATTCAGTTATGCTCTAAATAAACACTTGGTACACATAAAAAATGTAGCATTAGCTTCACTGTAGTAGCCCTGAAAATTTTGAGAAAAATTTGAAGTTTTTTAAGTACAAAATGCTTTCCGTTCCCACTCAGTACACCTGAAGTAAATTAAGATCTTATCACTATATGCATTCTTTTTAAACATATATGTAATTTCAGTGTATGCAGTATATCCTTCATATATGTGGTCCCTGTACTTATGTGCTTATGTAAAATAAATGCATAGGGACCTGCTCTGTTGCCAGGATAAACCACCTATATTAATATGCTAAATGACTACCTAACAATTAAAGAGAACCAGAATAATACAAAATGTATTCTTGATGTAATTCTGAGAATCAATCTGCTTTTTGATGTATCAACCAGGTTTTTTATTATATTCTGGAAAACAAAAATATTCTAGGAACTTAAAAGTGCAAATGGAAGGTTTGCTGTACTTCCTTTAAAGCGTTACAAAAAAGTGTCGCCAGAAAGACATCAGTGAAACTTTGAATACTTTCAAACAAGTTTTGAAAATAATCTGTATTATGAAACAAACAAATTCCTACTATGAGAGTAGTTTGCATGGTAAATCTGGTGGAATGGACATATTATTGAGCAGTTGTGGTAAATAATGTGTGTAGTAATCAACATTTGTAGTAAATCGTGTTGTATTGTAATAAATCATCAGGTCTAGGTAGTAGTCATGTACTGAAAGTATGAAGGTAATGCCATTCAAAGCAAACCATATTAAAGTACATATGTGACTTCTTACACAAGTTATAGGCCCTTGCATATTGTATTACTATTCATGATTTTTTTAAAAAATTTTTTTAGTTACTTCGCATTTTGCTTGCAGTTATCATAAAAGATAAGGCATTAGCAACCTCCTTACATGTGTAATAGGAGCTGTCAGAGACAGCACCCTTCACCAACCCTTCATTTTACCTAGGCAGTTTTAAACAAAATACAAAGCATAAATCCTAGTAGAATTTTCATCCCAGTTTCCTCCATACTTAGAATTTTTACCACGAATACTCTTGATCTCTATCTTTATCTCAGCTGCTATGCTCTAATCAGTGTTTTTAAACAGTCTTTCTGCTTTTAGAAGGATATGAATAGGTGAATATAAAGCACATAATCAACAAAAAATCTTACCTGAGTAGAATGAAGGAAGTGATATTACTTACTTTTTGTAAGTATTTTCATGGGACTGTAATATGACATTCTTCCCTTTCAAGGCAACTAAGAATTAAGATAGATTCTGGATCATTAAATAAAGCTGTGCCATATATATCCAAGGAATGGACACACAGTTCAAGATTTTGGACCCAAGGGACAGCAAAACGTAATTTAACTATCATTTATCATTCACCAGGTACCTTATGCTCACTAATCAGGATTTACTGCCTAGTCAGAAAATTAAACTATGTGTATACAGCTGTTGTTACAAGATACCTTCAAGTTCCATGGTTTTCCTCTTGAAATAATTAAATAGTTTGCTCCTGAAGATCATGACAGATAACTCTTTTTTCTGCATTGCCACACATTTTTATTCTGTTAAACTAAACTGATAAAATAGTATTTTAATCAGTGTTAATGATAGCATGACAGAAAAATTCTACATTTTTACAGATAAAGAACAAGAATTAAAATGTTTGAACAAAACTCCAGTAAACCAAGACTGGTGTTTCAACATCTAATTCTTTTTTCAGTCAATATCCTTGTAGGAATTCCATTAAACATTTTTCTTTCCTAAAACTGCTGGAGTAAGTTACTTCTATTTTAAATTCATAAGAAATATGCTGATTTTTAACACTTTTCCTGCTTAGCACCAAGTGGTTTTGATTTTTATAAGTGAAATTTGGCAAGTGATTCATACATATGTCCTGACTGCTTGCAAATTCACTTTGAAAGAAGGACATTATTCCTTCACAGAAAGTAAAAACTTTCTGAGAATGTTTTGAGGATTTTTTTCAAAGAGATCTGAATTACCTCTGTTTTGGTTAGGAAAAATGCTGATTAGTGTCCCTCTGCACACCGTCTGATCACTTCAATAAGGTAATAAAGACCCTCTGACACCATGTAAGTTGTTAATTCTTTCAGGAATGCTGTCAATTGTTGGTGTTTAGTTAAATTCACAGATAGATTTAAATATAAAACCAAAGAATTCTTCCTAAATGATGTGCAACTGAAAGAGTACACTCTTTATATATCATCATGTGCCAGAAGAGTGCATTTGTAGACTCTGCTTATATTCAAAATATATAATATATACTTAAATAGTTTTGCATCCCCATTTTTATGGTAACCTGATTCCAGTATTAGTTTTACATTAAAGATTACACAAAGTTCCCAGGGAAGTCTTTTGAAAACGAAATATTTTTCTCATGGGAAGAACAGAACAGAGAGTATTGAAGGTAACTTAGCAGGCCACCTCACAGAATCACTGGAATCCTTGCTGCAATGTTCACAGCTTCTCATTAGTGTCTGGTCTGACGAGTTGCAGAGACACTGCTTTCTGGGTGTGAATGGGGAGGTGGATATATAATTTTCCACAGAGCATTCAACTATTTATGGTTTTGATTTAGAAAAGCAACAAAATTAAAAAGAGGAAAGTTTAGGGAGAAGTCCAATGTCAAAATCCTTCATGAAACAAAATTACTATGATTATTTGTCAGTGTATTCTCATGTGAAACTATTAATTTCACTTTCCCAGCATCTCTATAAAACTACTCAGAACCTCTCTTCTCCTTACAGGGTCTGTTAGGCATAGGAAGTTATCAATATTCTTAAACCTTTCAAAAAGCATGGATATTATGATGGGCACCATACAGAAATCTTGTGAGAACATGAGTATTTGGCTGTTCAGAACAGAGGTAGAACAATATGGACTAAGCAACGAAAACAAAGCATAAATACTGAAAAGCTGCTTATGAGGGAAATCCAACATCTTTTTTATTGCCTCAGAAAATGGTCCAATAGGGAAAAAATACTGATAATTAATAGGCTAATTCACAGGCTAGTTCATAATGAGCCTATACAGACGGTCACACGAACACCTAAAATGAGGGGGTGTGATCCCAGGTGTGCTCTACTGCGATGAAACAATAAGGAACTAGCTTCTCCAAATGGCTTAATTGAAATTGAAACCTGGAAAATAGATCATTAAATCTCAAATTTCTCTCTAGATATTCTGAGGCTACAAACCACACATATTTGCAACTGATTCATACGAAAAGCAAATTTTTTACCTTCAATTGAAAAAAAACTCCTTGCTAACACATTTGGAGAGTCTACTGAAAAGTACCAAGACAATGAAATATTATTATTCCTTTAAGTGTTTATTTAAGACTCAGTGTTTGAGCACAGCATACACAATAAAAAGTATGAAGTTTAAAATTCTAGAAGTCTGTCTTTGTATACACTAATCTGAGTCTGGATAACCCAATGATTTTCTGGATAACCAGATGGTTTGATGATCAACAATCAACAACAATCCCATGCCAAAGCCTCCCAACCTCACTAGGAGATAGGTGATAAAACCTTTTATTCAGCCTAATATATTTCTTAATAATTTTTTTCTTACCAAAACCAGTAAAATACATAATTTTTAACATGTTATTAAAATTTTTGATGATGGACATAATACTGCTGTAATTTCCACACAACACAAAGAAATGCTGCAGTAGTATTCTTTTCCTTTGGTATTACATTATTTGAAATATCATATTTCACTTGATGAATATCATGACTCAGAAAAAACTGTTTTCCTTCTCTGTAAGAAGTTATGTTCTAAGAGATTTATCTCAAAACATAGATGTTTACCATACAGAATCCTAAATCTAGAAATAATACAAGGGGATGTATGATTTTCATGCTTTGTGGAATAAGCAGTCTTGCTGAAATGAAAAATTTGAACTCTTTTGAGAACCATTTTTATAAACCACTCCTTTTTGTGTTAAATGACAGTATCTTAATGTTTCATATCTACATAAGTTAAAACATTCTGGGGAAAAAAAAGCACAACTCTAAAAACCCACTGAAAATAGTGTCACTTGCTATATAAAACTGTACTGTTTTAAAATACAGGTATTTTAAAGGATAAATTTATTGCCTCCAACTAGGTAAATGCAAAAAAAAATTTAGCATTTTTGGTTTTATTGCATCTCTTATGACACACAAGCTCAACCACAATCTCAGCCTTCAGATTTTGTTTTTTGTTTTTTTGTTTTTTGTTTTTTTTCTCTTTGAAGTAAGATAAATCAGTCATTAAAAAGTGGAGACCTGCAAAAGTAAACCTTCTTGTTTCCTTCTGTAGGGACTGTTTCATAAGCATAGAGACTGGAAAGACAGAACTGTGTGACACAAATATTTTAAGGAACACATATCATTTATGCAAAATTGTTCCCATGTTGCCTTCAAATGGCCACTTGTACCACTTTTCATATCACTTTAAAGGATGTGAAAAGCAACACTGTGAATGTACTTCATAGATTAATTTATCCTTATGTGCTGTGATTTAGCTGCTATCATTTCTCCATGGAAATAGGAAAACTGCAAACAAAACAATGTGCATGTAGATTTTTTTGTTTCCTTCAAACAGACAATTTCTTATTAATTGCCACTCATGATGTTATTTTCCATAATTTTCATTCTGAATAGCCCAGGAGTGGAATAAATAGGGGACTTCTGTTTTCATACTGAATGGCACTGCCAGAACACATTCCAGGAACAAAATAAAATAACAATAAAATTGGCTGTGCAACTTTCCTCAGAGGCAACCACGAGAGAATGTAACACTGTGCCAGTAATTCCCTAAAGTAAGCAGATTAACTTGTATTTTACAGTCATACTTAATGAAAAAACACTTTCTCCAAATTGCAAAAAAGACCGTTGATTTTTCTTAAAGTTGTTTTTGTAGCTCATATAATTAGGAGTTACAGAATCTTAACACTCAATATATAGGGAAGAGAGATTTTGTTACAGGGGGCAGGGAAAAAAAAAACACAACATCAAAACCAAATTTACTACTATATTTAGAACAAATACTAAAGAGACAGAAACAAATACTGATAATGCTGCTTAATAATCTCAGTTTCAATTACTTATATGCTACTTTGTTGTGCTTCTTATGGTAGTAATTGCAAGTCTTACCAATATTTTCCAAACCTTTTGAGAGAAATCAAAAAATATGCTATATTATAATAAATTATTTCAACTTAAAATCTACTGGGGTGTCTATTTGTTTATTGTGAGTTTTATCTAAAATATATTTAAAATGTAGGTGAATTTCATGCAGACAGTACAGGAGCCAAAGATAGATATATATATATATATATATATAGATATACAGATATATAAATATAGATATAGATATAGATATCGATATAGATATAGATATAGATATAGATATAGATGATATTGATATAGATATATAGATTAGATTATATAGATAGATATAGATATAGATGATATACATATATAGATTAGATTATATAGATAGATATAGATATAGATGATATAGATATAGATAGGGTGTCTGGAGGAGAGGAAAATTTTATTTATTGCATAGCTTGAGAAGGAAAAGGCAACAGAAAAGAATTCATGGGATGCATGACTTCAGAGAAGATCCCTGATTCAAGATATTGACAACACAAATGAAGTAGCCTTGGGAAAATTTCAGGAAAACATTATGGAATGATAGATTTTATACTGCTGGAGGAGTTGAGAGTTCAGGAAGTTACCCAGGCATTTTGCAATGAGACCTTCTCACCTGCAAATATCCAACAGTTAGGAGCATTAGTTCTTGGTACCTCTACAGAGTAGAAGCATCCCATCATCCATTCAGCATAATTCATGGTACATTCAGAGTTGTACAAATGTAACTGATTTTTGAATGTAAAATGTGCAAATCTTTTAAAAAACATTACTCAAGAAGGTCCAAAAACATACATAGCCATATCTTTATCAAATAAAAATAGAAGTACAGCTGAAAAAGCAAATACTTGAAAGCTCATGCAGATTACTTCCCTTCTGGTTTTGTGTTTTATTCATTTAAAGCATAGTCATATATCAGTGACAGCATCGCTAACTTAATCTAATGTTTCGTTGTGGAATCAGCTGCATTTTGTGAAAAAGATCTTAGAGATAAAACAGGCTATGGTGCTTTTCCAAAGCAAAATGTCTGCTATCTTACATTCAGAAGAGACAGATATAAGCCCCAGTTCTCATTTGGCCCATGAGAGTTATTAAGGTTCTTCACTTGTTATGTGATCCAGCAGCACATTCCTCCATCACTACAGAATGCAATGTTTTAAAAGCAGTATCCATCACTCACATGAGCTTACATGGGACTACAGCATGCCTCAAGAAAAAAAGGAAGCTTCACTGCTGTGGAAATGAAAGGGTTTCTTTCCATCTCTCTGTTGTGCTTCCAAACTGAACAAAAGCAAATATTAAACTGACCATTTAAACTAAGATAAGCACTGTTCAGCAGCCTCTTCACTAAAGTAAATAAGAACACTGCATGTTTTTTACAGTACTGTATGTTGGCAGACCACTAGACATAGGCTTAGAAAATAGTAAGTGTTTGTCTTCTCTTTGCTGTCATTTTAAAAACAACTCTTAAATAAGATTTAAAAACCTCTCTCTGGAAAAACTACCCTGTGGGCTGTGCTGCTGTCAATGTAACAAACGCCTATCTTGCTTTAAGACAACAAAAAGGCAACTTAAGCAAAACCATCTTAAAGCTTGGCAAATTTTTGCTTTCTCCCACATGAAATTTGGAGGAAAAATTGTTGAACAGACACCTGTCATGCTGTTCATAAGGATTTGCAAATTTAATTGGGAAAAAAATGCCTTCACTCATGCTACATATAGTTTCCAATATCCTCGTTTATTAACATATGGGAAAGATTTAAAAGAAAAAAAAGTCTTGATCATTTTTTTCACAATATTTCTGTTCCTTTTTCTTACAGTATTTTCTACATGCATTTTTCATGTGAAATTCTCAGTAAGAGGTTTTGCCACCAAGTTTCAGAGAACTGATTGGTTTGGTATGGCTTATAAATTTACTGCTTATAGAATTTAAAGTCTATCATATTTTTTCAACTGGAAGACAATTCCTTAAAGACAATACCTCTGTGATCTATGCTCTTATAAGTAACATTTCAATACTAAGACAGGCAAATAAAAGGAATTCAGGTCTGAGAGAATTTCAGCTGAAATCTCTTAAGATGGATGCTCAGATAGATTCTGCATTTTAATTCGCCATTCTGATTCTGAACTGAAGAACATGAACATATAAATTATATATACATATGCACATGAGCTAACTTTAAGGGACAGTAGCAGAAATAACTAGAATATATATCAGAACTCAAAATGACAGCCAACTGAAGTTTCTGCCTATTTGGTTTGGTGGGTGTGTTTTTTTTTGTTTGTTTTGTTTTTGTTGTTTGTTTTAAACATGGATTATTGCAAAACCGAAATGGGGCAAATCAGAATGCATGCAAATATGCATCTAAGCTGGAGTTTAAACAATCTTCTGTCTGCTGGGAGATGTTCTCTAGAGGATGAAAATAACTAGTTCCATCCCATTTTCCTAAAGAGATAAGGCTGGTGCCATCATCCTCATGCAATCTGCCTGCCCTTACCTGTAGTACCCATTAGCAAACTTGACTAAAGCAAGGCTCTATGGTTACATTCTCCGTAAAAAGGAAAAAGAAGTTAAAAATTAGAAGAAAGAGTACACAAGTGCACATAAAATGACTGACCAAGGGAAAAGCTTCAGAATGAGGTCATGTGTTCTTAGAAATCAGACAATTCAAGGAGGAAAAAGACTTCATAAATGGGGTACAAGTTCAGTAGAACTGTGCACAGAATTAAAGAACAAAATCAGCCAATGACAGAGCTGGAATTGGGTCAAAAAATTAAAAATAAAAATTTTTAAAGTCAGTGTTTAAGTTCTTCACTAGGGTGATGAAGAAATAAGTCCATGATACAACTCAGAAAATATTTTATCACTGACAAAAATAATTACTTATCTTATTAAAAATGTTTAAAGTATTTTTAATTTTAGCACTCATTTAAAGAAAATTATCTTCAAATTATCTTCAATCTTCCAAAATCTGGAATTACAAAAAAAGGGTGTACAATTTAATATTTGGTTTTATTTTTTTTTCACTCTGATTTTAGAATGTCATCAGTGATGGAGTTGTTCTGGAATTACTAATGAAATATTATTTGAATTAATATTTTTTCTGCCTCCTATACTTAATACTCACAATAAAAAATATTATGTGAGAGTCAGTATTTCTTAATTCACCCTCATGCTAGAACGTAATGACATGTACAGTGCAAGTTCTTCTGACTTTACAGACATGCCATTTTTAAATACCTGCAACCTGAGTTGGAATTAAAAACTTTGCTGAGGTTGTCAAACAGACCTCATGTTATGGTCAAGAAATTTACATACCTAAATTTTACTTGCTTTTCCTTCTGAGGTCTTCAAAAACAGCTACTTATGTTCCCTGATTCCACAAAAGAGTTGAACACTTCCCATTCTAGCTTGTTTTGGAGCTGGGCTTGGTGATGCCACTCATGCTGTTCATGCTTACTGAGAGAGGAAAACAAGTCACAGAAAGACACTGGGGGTTGTATTGCTTAAACCAAAGAATGTTAAATTCTGCTGGGAACAGATATCGCTATTCCCAAGGGAAGAGCTGCCCCTAGATATTATTAACTCACAGGTCTAGTTTTAGAATGTTGAAGAAGGCAAATTTATTTTAGTCTTTCTGATTTAAACATCCAGACCTTTTTCATAAGTTATATCTGACCCAAATAATTACCCCTTGTTGACAAATAATGGGAAATGTACAAACTACAAATCTCCATAGTGATATTTAGCTGTTAAAATAAAGTTATTCCTAAGACATTCTTCTCTCCAGGCAACCAACGTTTAGAATGTCATGATTTATGTTGGTTTCCTTTGCTTGGTTTTGGCCAAATTAAAATGTTACAAGATTTTTATGTCTTATCAGCTGTCTCAAAGATTATTTTTTTATGCCTTTTCTATTTTTCCTAAATATTTTTTTCTTTATTAATGATTCATGCTCATCCTATATGATCTTTTTGTCTATGCAAAATACCTTGACTTTGTTTCATGAGCAGGTAAAAGGGAGAAATTCCTCTATTACTCCATGCCTGAACTATTTGATAGGATCAGGGAAAATGCTAAAAAAGGAAAAAGCAATGTCACTGGCTGGCCTGCTGTTTACCTGTTTAGACTGACAATATTATACTACTGCACCTCAAACTGGTTGTGCTCAGTATGTTATGCACTTACTCCCCCTTTAGAGTATCTGGTGAAATTTCAGAATCTGCAGATTGTGGTTTCCAACAACAAGTGAGGCTAAGTATGTTTTACTCACAATATACATGTATGTCTTTCTCACAATATACAAATCATAAATGTGAAAAAAAATGCAAAATAAGGCAAAGCTCTGAGCACAGGTCTACAAATTTTGTTTTACTTTAGATTTGAGAACAGATACTTTACTTTGCAGTTTACATACCTCTCAGAAAAATGGCTGTCATCTTACTGCTATTATCAAAGGAGTAGGTATATCAGTCTTAAGATACTTAGAAATAAAATATTGCTTCAAAATTTGTGGACTAGTTGCCTAAAATTAATTGGAACACATTTTCATAGGATAATTTTTGTTCACTCTAAAATAGGAAACCAAGGTTAGATTAAGTTACCCCTTGGAACTGCTTTTGTGTTAAGGCCATCTGAGGTGACCATTTCAGATTTAAATACTCAACTTTGGACACCTAATTTTAAACTAGATTATTTGCTTCCTTAGACTACAAGGACAGAATAAAAAATGCCAGAAAATTTAATTCAGGATAGGATTTAAAAATTCACTGATAAATAATTTTAGTATACATGATTTTATGCTATTTATACACTATTATATGGTATTCATACACTATTTTATGCTATTTAGTATACACTACTAGTGCATACTAATACACTTAGTATACACTATTTTGTGCTATTTAACTTCAGCAAAATGTATAGCAAGCATATTTATGTGTTGCTCAGTATACTCATAGTTACGGTGATCTCCTGATTTAATGGGGACAGAAGAATAAGCACTACTGATAGTGTGATACCAGTAGCTAGGGATTTATCTTTTCACCAGCTGGAAGACAAAAAAATTACAGCTTACAGAATTTTACTCACTTCAGGTATCCACAGAGAATTGCTTGTTAAACTGAAAAATGCCACAAACATGAGTGTGTTCCACGGCTCTGAAAAATATACATATTGTTTTCTCATAGATATGTTAAATAAAATGAAAAAGAGCCAACTGGAATGTAGTTAATTGGTATTTTATGGCCATTTTCTATGTCTCCATTATATTTAAATTTTCAGTGTTGCATTAGTTGCAAATGAAGACAAATTTTATAAGTATAAAATTCTTGATTCCATATTTCTTGGTTTGTTTGTTTGGAGTTTTTTGCCTAGAAAATTTAATACTACAGAACTTTTAAATTTTCTTCATGTGAGTTATTCGCTTCAGTGTCTTGAGACTTGTATCTTAGAAGAAACCAAACTGGACTCTGAAAATCCTTATTTCCACTGGGATTTTTATTTTTAGAATTTTTTTGCTTTCCCTCCATCTGCCTTTGAGCAATTTTTTGTGCTTCAAGCATGAACAAGCAATATTAATCCAATTCCTAGTTTTTGTGAGGCACATTAAGTTAGATGAAATGCACCTCAGATCACCTCTTTAGGAGCTATGCACTTGTTTAACTGTTTCATCATCTCACTGACATAAAATCTTTGCAGAACCCTATAGAGAGCTATATATTATGAAAAATATGAATATGACTGAAGTGGATGTGAAGATGAGAAGGAAAAGCAGACAAGTAGGCACCATATTGCTTTTTGACAAGGAAGGGTTCCACTCTGATTTTCAAGCTAGCAATCAGTCAAAACCATCACATTTTAGGATTATAATTTAGTCACCTCAATTTTCTCACAGTAAGGTACAATAACAGACAGTTAGTACTTGCTTTCAAAAAACACTTCAAAGACTATGAAGGAAAAAAGGCAAACAATCAGTTTCTCCTTTCCCCTTTCCTAGCTTTGAGTCAATTGCAGCAGAAAGAAATGAGTGTTGGCCTCTTTCTCCTGCCCATCCATAGGGCAAGGTATTATCTTCTGTACTGAGGAGAAGAATCAAGGTTGACCAAAGCATTTCTCACTTTACCCTGCTTCTATTAACTGAGCTTCACATTCCCTTTATGTTACAATGTTGTTCCTTCAATATTTTGCATCAGTTTTTATTTACTGACAGTTGTAGAATATTGTTGTAGAAATAGCTTCAGATGCTCTATTCCAAATGAAAGTAACCTTTCAACATACTTGCATTTCTTAGCTGTTAGTAATTATTACTTGTAGTTGTATATTTATATATATTTCCGTGCTTTCTCTCGCTCTCTCTCTCTCTCTAAATATATATGTACTGATTTAGACTTATAAATTCAAGCCAGGAGGGACTAATTTGTAGGTCACTAAAACAGAGCAGTTGTTCTGGTACTGCTGCTTGGAACTTTTGTTAGATTTTTGCTACTAAGCTGGATAGTCCTTCTTATTTCTTTGCCAGAAAGAAATTATTTCTTTGCTTTGTCTAAGTTCTCAGTAAGTTTCCCACGTAAGAATTATGTCTGCTTGGATTGTTTCCCAGAGCATACCATATCCATCTATTGAGACAGAGTTGGGTAGATGTGGTCAAGATCTTACACACCTGAGTGGTTCTTTTGGGCAGGTTTCACACCTGAATAATAATGGTTGTTCTGATAGAAAATGCTTTCAAACACTTGCAGAGAATTTAGTCAGATCTTTGATTGCTGAAAAAGGCAAATGAATATAGAAATAATACTGGGTCTTAGTATTTCAGTCAAAAAATTGTCAACTCATTCATTAAAACTGATTAAAATTAAAAAAAATAACCAAACACTCAAAATCCAATGCTTCCCCTCAAAACCCCTACTTTTTTGCTGATTCCTGTCTAATGAATAAACTCTGAGAACTTACTGTTGTAAAAATTGGACTCTGTGTGTGGGTAATAACTACTTTCTTTTTTTTGCTTATGTTAGGAATAAAGGATAATTCAGACTGGGACATGAGGACTTTAGTCCAGCCACCTGCTCCAAGCATGGCCATTTGTGAGGACGGACCAAAATGCTCAAGACTTTGTCCACCCTGGTCTTCAAAACCTCTAAAGATCTAGATAGAGACTACATTTAAGGCAACCTGGTCCACTGTCCTAAGTAGATGCTTTTCTCCTTATAGCTAGTTTGAACTTCTCTGGTTTTAGCCTCAGACTCATTATCCAATGTCCATATCATCTTGCCGACCCTTTGCTGAATTTTCCTATTTTTGATGTCTTTTTTTTTAATTATGAGCCCCAAAGAGGAGTGCTGAGTAAAAGGGGATAATCACTTCCCTTGATCTACCGATTGTGTCCCCATAAATACATCCAGGATTCTGCTGGCCATCTTTGCTATCTAGGCATACTGTTGGCTGATGTTAAATTTTTTTCCACTCCCCTGCTGTCATTCCTCAACTTGTATCACTGGTCAGGGAATTTTACATCCCAAGGGCAGGGCTTTGCTTTAGTCCTTGTTGAATCTCACTCTGTCCTTGTCAGCTCATTCCTCTAATTTTCCATTACTCTCATGACAGAATATCTACTGGTTTATGTGATTGTTAATTTGAATATGCCTTCCTTTTGTACATGACTTAATACCAATACTCCTTGAAATGAGGCACTCATGTGCTTGCACAATGGAAGTAAAGGTTTATGGCTCTGTTGAGCATACGTATCTTGACCTCTCTTAAAAAGATACTAATCATTTGCTATACATCATCCTTACAACTTACCACCAGAATCTGGATTTTTTAGCTCTTTTAATTCTATCTGCACTCTAACTTAACTCAGAGATTCCTGTTATGATTACTCCTTCATGGTATGGCTTGTCACAGTGTTGAAGATGAGTAAGAAGGAGGACCCTGATTATTAACAGTCCTGTCACTCTCACTTCAGTCTCTGGTAAAATTTTGGAAAAGGTTATTTCGGGAGTTATTGAAAACCACTTGAGAAAACCACTGCTGTCATTGGTCATAGCCAGGACAGATTCACAAGGGTTAACCATTAAGTTGGTTCTGCTTAACCAACTTAATTTCCCTTTTACAATAAGATCCTTCAACTAGTTGACCAAGGCAAGTCAGAAGATATGGATTTTTAATTTTTGTTTTTTAATTTTAGCAAAGCTTTTGATACTGTCTCTCATACGCTCTTCAGGACTAATGTCCAACATACAGGTAGACAAATCCATACTACATTTGATGAGCAATTGGCTAATGCATTTGCTTCTTACACCGGGATGGTGGCAGTCATCAGTGGGGTGCTGCAATGTTTAATTTATAATCCCTGTCATCTTTAATATTTTTATAAATATTCTGGATGCAGGAATTGCACATTAGTTTTGTCAGCAATATAAAATTACGAGGTGTCATGGACTCACTCAAGGGTAACGGCCTTTCAGAGAGATCTGGACAGACTACAGAACTTCAACCACCAACTCTATGAAATTGAATAAGAGCAAGTGCTAGATGCTACACCTAAAATTGTGTAACCCTTGTTGTACATATAAAAGTGAAGGATGAGAGTTTGGAAAGAATCCCTCTGGAAGCAGATCTGGGAGTTTGGGTTTACTTTGGGTACTCCTGCAAGGAGCAGGGACTTGGGTTTGATAATTCCCATTAATCCCTTCCAGTTTGAGATATTATATGATTCTATGAATCTTTGACTTTTGTATCATTGAATTAAATATCTATTGTTTCTGTGCTCACAGCTATGGAGTTTTGTTTCTCTGAGACTCCCATTCAAAGTTTCCCCATCTTGTCATCAGCACATTTCACAGATACACTCATGGTTTTGTTACAAGATAATTAAAATATTATATAAAATAGTTTCCTCAGTCAGTCACTGTGACTGACCACATGATCACTTCTTATAAGTAGGAAAACTGATATTTCTCTAGAGTGTTTATTATGTATTGTGTTAATCAAGAGTTTGCTGTAATACAGCAAATTTGTAATAAACATCTGAACAGTTACTTGAAATACCTTTTCAGAAATTCAGGAGTGAATAGTACTACAAATAAAAAGTAGGAGCAGAGTGCAAATGTAGTACTAAAGTCACAGACATTCCCATTACTTGGAACACATCCCTTTGTTTGTTTCTGTGTACAATATTCAGCACAGATTTTTATAGTCAGGCAATTATTATTAATTTTTAAATAGTAGCAGCAATTTATTTTACATGTTGTTTCATGATAACATTGTAGAGTACTAAAAGCCAAACATTTTAGTTTTCAATAAATCATGAAGTCTAGAAATCCCTCTTATTAATACTGGTAATAACAAAAAGTTGCAGATTTTGATTAATTGTTCCTGTGTTGAAGCGGCATCTATTTAAATTTGCAGAGTGCAGCCATGCTTTAGCTGTCATAACTGGTTTGTTACCCACATTCAGCAGATCTTTCCTTTCACATGGTACTCAAAAAATGCTAGTTCAGATTTACTGAGATAAATGGAAATCATTACATTTAAATTATTCCCTTCACTAAATATTTTATTATGAAGACACTATATGTTCCCTGAGGGATTAAAAAGAAAAAAGTAAAGTATCATGTATGATTCTAACTCAAAGACAAGCTACCATAACAAATTGAGAAGGGCATTCAGTGATAAGCCCCAGTAGTCAATCTTAAGTATTTTGGTGGTCTGTTAACACAACTTGTGGTAGCACCTGTGATCAAATGGTATTTAGCTTTCCTTGGCAATCTGTCATAAGTCCTTTCCTACCTTTTAAAAAGCTTCAATCTAAGAGTCCCTATCGTACTGCTAAAAACGGATGTAATGGCTGCTTTACTAAAACCATGATCTGGGAGATGTAAAAGCAGAGATCAAATTTATAAGAGATACACTGTTTCCAGTGAAATATATTGTGTTGTGACTCCCGCTGGGATATGCAGACTTACCATTCTCTTAAAACTATTTCTGGGACCTGGACAGAAAAGTCATATACAGCTTGACCTTTACTAATTGATGCACACTTTCCATGGGCTACTTGAGTCAGTTAATAAATTCTTTAAATCACTCTGGGAAATCCTATGGATGCATTTAATGCACTGCTCTGCTGTCTCTAGCTCTCCATAGAACTTGAGCTCTAGACATAACAGATTAAGATGATACAGGCCTCCCAGCTATAACTTCTGTCTTCTTTGTGTCTACATGATTGTTAGGAAAGGTATTAAAAGTTAGGCACATTAAATGCCTTTCAGCATCTGTCTCAGAGACACCTTTGTCTCTGAGACAGAAGCAGATACTGATTACAAGCCTCTGATTTCCCAGGCTGCTCTAAGAGTAAGAGATTCTTGTAAAGGGAGTAACACCATTTCTTCTATAGTCATATTCCTAAATTTCTTTGCAGCTCAACACAATTTGCAACGTACTTTACAGAACCAGGGGAAGACATGATTATACAAATACTCAATAAACTATAACCATAATGGCTACTTAGCCATTCTATGAATCTAACCCCCTGGTTTGATAATTGCCATGCAGGCATCTAGCAGAAAAGTAATTTTTTAATACAGAATATGTTGGTTGTTTTTAATCTGTGTATTATTCTGAATTATTCAGGCAGTTTTAAGTTTGAAGGAAGCAGAAAAAAGGGGTTTTTTTGACTGAATAGAAGAAATTAATTCTGCTTATCACCTGAGGACCTAGAGAGTGGTGGATGGAAACGGTTGAAATGTCACAGCCCAATACTTGCAAACAGATTTTTTTGTGCTGAAAAGTAAGCTCTGGTCAAGTCTTGTTATACTGTGACTTTATTTGTTCATTATAGATGTTGAGTAATTTATCCTCAAAAATTGTATCTGATTATGAAGGTAATATTTTCCATTAATATTTGGAAGACTAAAAGACATAAGCACCAAATGAAAAATTTGGCATTCAGTGAAATATAAATAGGCTCAAATATTAAGGAATTTCTCAAGAAACATGTACAAAAAATGAAATCTTTTGGTATGCAACAGAAGCATAAGAAAATGTCTTAAAATATGTCTTTGTGTATACAGATATAAATGTATTTACATAAGTGTAATTTGTAATTGACACACTACTATGGCTCAAGTAATAAAATAAAGCAGGAAATTTTAAATGCTATAGAAATATGTTTTGGTTGGAAACATTAAGTTATCTCCACAGGAGCCTGCTTTAAAATATATACTATTCAAGCACTCAAGGAGTAAATGCAAGAAATATATGTAAAATAACTTCCAAAATATATAACATCCTAATTTTCTTCTCTTCCATGCTGTCACATACCACGAAAATATTACTCTTCTATCTTTTGTTCTTGAGGAAGGAGACAGGAACAGAGTTGTGGGAAAGGCTCATAAACAAAGTGAAATTCCTTAAAGTTGTGTGCATTACTTAAACCAATACTTGCACATTTGAAATTACTGAAGGAAATATTTAAAAAAATAGATGAATAGCTTTAATTTGCTGTTTTGGAATAAGTACTTATGAAGTGTCTGTGGAATAAAACACCAGAATTTCCAGGTAAAGATTTTCTTAATTAGAATTTCAATATAAGGAAAAGACCTTATTAGATATCATATTTACTTCTGTCTATAATTCTTGTATTTTCTTAATTTAATCACCCTATAGAAAGTAGTTTAAAAAATGCAAAAAAGAGAAGAAAAA
>JAYDZK010000001.1:72193092-72255573 GCA_034509185.1 Euphonia xanthogaster
CTTTCCTATAAATGTAGCTTTAGTTACAGTGTTAAAGAAAGTTTCTGTAGGTAACAGGCTTTTCTCATAAGTCAGCATATGACACAAATAATATGTGTTAAAATGTGCATAAAAGGTAAAAAAATATGCTCCAGCAGCATTAATTCCTTTATCCTAAGACAATGAAGCTAAAAAAAAAAAAGTATATTTTTTGCCATGGATTTTTTACTCATTCTAGGTAAGTGGTGGTTATATTCCTACTTTTTCCTTTAAGAAAAATAGAACTTAGTTAATATGAGGTTTATATCTGCAACTCTCAGCTTCTACATGTTAGTATTATTTTTCATGTTTCTTTTTATCACTGACTTTTATAAAATCAGAAAGGCTTCTGAATTGGGGGCAACCCATAGACATAATTAGAATACAGCTCCGTGCCCTGCACAGCACCATCCCCAAGAATCACACCATGTGCCTGATAGTATTGCTCAAATTCTTCTTGGTCTCTGTCAGGCTTGTGCTGTGACCACTCCCCTGGAGAGCCTGTTCCAATGCCCAACCGCCCTCTGGGAGAAAAACCTTTTCCTAATATCCAACCTAAACCTCCCCTGACATAGCTTAAGACCATTCCCACAGGTCCCATACTGGTCACCACAGAGAAGAGATCAGTGGCTGCCCCTCCTTTTCCCCTCAGAAGGAAGTTGTAACTGCAGTGAGGTCTCCCCTCAGCCTCCTCTTTTCCAGGCTGAGCAAACCAAGTGATGTTAGCCATGCCTGATTCGGCTTCCCTTCAAGTCCCTTCACCATCTTTGTTCTCCTCCTTTGAACACTA
The DNA here is from genome assembly GCA_034509185.1 of Euphonia xanthogaster. Taxonomy (NCBI): domain Eukaryota; kingdom Metazoa; phylum Chordata; class Aves; order Passeriformes; family Fringillidae; genus Euphonia; species Euphonia xanthogaster. The sequence continues at coordinate 72,193,901 of JAYDZK010000001.1, forward strand.
ATAGTTATATTTATAAATATATATATTGTGGCACCCAAAACTGCCCCCAGCACTCGAGGTGAGGCTGCCCCAGTGCAGAGCAGAGCAGGACAATCCCCTCCTTTGCCCAGCTGGTAGTGCTGTCTCTGATGCCCCCCAGGACAGGGTTGGCCCTCCTGGCTGCCAGGGCACTGCTGACTCAGATTTCTCTTGCCACCAACCAACCAGCCAACCAGGACCCCAGATCTCTTTCCAAGGCATTGCTCTCCAGAATATACTGTAATATGGACTGATACAAAATGTAAGAAATTGAGAGGTCTTAGAAAAGTAATAATGGCAAAAGATTGCCATTAGAGGTTATCTCTATCTTGGCCCTTTGTAAACATAATCATAGTCTCGTATATTCAGGCATTGGAAGAAGACTCAGACACAGTAGTTGTAAATCTGTAGCATAGTGATTTGATATTCCATTTAATACTGTAACAGAAGATAAAAAGGAGGACATTATTTATATAAAGAAGATATAAAGCTGTGTTTATTTTTTCCAGTTTTATATGGTTTTTTAAAAAAATCACCTATACTTTGTCTTTAGTAAGATTTATGTCAACTCCTACCAAACCCTTGTTTGTTAACTGATTTTGGGGAATCTTTCCTTGGAATGATGAAATAATCCTTCAAGTTTAGTAAATAAAAAAATATTCAAACATTGACATAAAAGACATTGACATTGCAGGGGGAAAAAGGATTTGTATGACTTGCTATGCACTGAGAAGTTCAAAAATATTTTCTTCCCATGAAAATTCTTTCATTTTATTTCTGAAGCAATATGTGTTTTTGGAAGATACCTTTTTGCACATTATGTTGATGCATAAATGTATAAAACCTCTACAAGTAAGAGTTCTCTTTCTGATGCAATCTCATCTGAAATTCTTTGAGATGACATAACAGCACTAGTTTTAACCCATAGAAATAGCAAATAGCTTCCAGCAAGTGCAAAGCAGTAAGCTGATTATTATAATCACGTCTTAGGGTTTCAGGATAAGCTATGCAGTCTATGTTTTCTGATATGATGTCTTTTGAAATACTAGCTATTTAGACCAGCCCATGAACATAACATGTGAACAACTATGACTGTCCATCACATCACATTATTAACTATTCTGTTCTATTAGTATTGTTCAATCACATCAAATTATCATTGCATTACACCGTGATGATATTAAGGCTTTTAACATACTGCTAAGAAAGAAAAGGTTTTAAATAATAAAACACAGCAGAGAAATGTTTCTTGAGCTTGCCATAAGAACCAGTACTAGAAATATGTCCACATATTTTTCTTTGCTTTCTCTTTTTTCTTTTTTATTTACTCTATTGTACATGTAAGCAGGATCTGAATTCTTTTGGGATTAGAACATTTTCTTAAAGAAATGGCAATTAGATAAATATTTCCTGTAACCTCACAGATTGTAGAAGACTTACTGAGGCACACTGCCGCAGAACCAGTTCCCTCCCTCTGAAAAGGATGGAATAGCAGCAGCAAAACATGCTATTCCTGAATGAATCAATGAGATGTGTTTTGAGAAAAGTCCATTACAAAGATAAATACTAAAGCATTAGGTGAAAAAAACCCAATCAAAAAAACCCTAAATATAACAGACATAAAAAGAGTACAATAGATACAACATTCAAGGAATGAAGTATCCATGGAAATATACAGATATGGAGAAAAAAAATGCCCCCCCCGCAAAACAAAAGTGAAAAAAATAAAAAAAATTTAAAAACCAACCCAAACACTGTCAAGAACTAATCTAGGAAACTGATACAGAATCAGCATTCATTGAGAACTGAGGTATCTCTTACTTTTCAAAAACAAATTAAAGAAAAGTCTAAAATCTAAACAAGAAATTTCTGTATATATTTGATCATCTTACTTATATAATAGAGAATTTTTTTTTTACTGCCATGACAAAGTCTATGAAAAAATACAGTGCTCTCTGTTCAGAATTTGGAAATTTGGAATTTTTTCTAGAGTAATTTTTTCAGAACTGTCATCAACTCCAGTAAATCCTCTGGCTTCTATGAAAGGGTGTAAAATTTTTCATTGAATTTTTGTTCATGGTTTTTTTAGAGAGTTTTCAGTATCACTGAAATACTTTGCATTTTGAAAATGTTGACTCATAGATTAGGCTTGGCAGAAGAACTCACACAAAGTGCTCAGTGAATTTAGATATAAGGAAGAAGTCACATTTGATCAAGACTCAATAGAAAATTGGCCCAGACCTTATTTTCAATCACTTTATCATTATGTCTCCCACGAGTTCCACTTGCCGACAGATGAGAGAAATGAAGTGCATTCATCATACAGGTAATTCTTTCACTACTTTGCTGCTCACAAATGTGAAGAATTTCAATCAAAGCACTGCATCCTTCACAGAAACAGAAAAGAAACAGTGCGTTCCATATTTCCCCTAAGTTATACCTTGCTCACAGAATCCCACGTTATTTTTAATGAAGCTTAGAGTGCTCCTTAATTCACATTAAAAAAAAAAAAACCAAAAAAAAAACAAAACCAAAGAAACAAACAGAACAAAACCAAAAAATCAAAACCACCTAACTTCCCTTTGGTTACACTGATAATTTCTATTCATTCAGATTCAGTTAGAAAGATACTTTAGATGAGATTAATAATCGCTTTCAGTTGTTGAAAGGAAACAAGTTCTTTTATAAGGCAGAAAATTTTTTGCGTGATATAATGGACTTTAAAAATTATGCAATTGCAGGTTTCTTATTCTTTATGAGTACCAATCTCAATCCAGCTCTCAAGGGAGCAGGGAAATCAACACTAGTAAATTTCAACACTTCTTGGCTGTTTTTTGCATCCCAAAACCAGAGCCATATTTTAGAAAATACCCACTAACTTCATACTACTGATCAATATTTTTTGAAAGTTTTTGGTTATATTATTCTTTCCTTTAATCAGTTTGGCTGCATTGGAGTGGCCATGATTCATGTTTTACCTAGAGAAAGCCGAAAGAACATAGAGTAGAAATACTGTCTAGAGAAAACTAGTAACAGATAGCATTTATCTCACCCAGATAGCATTTATGTCACCCATTCTGGACAGACAATTCCAGTGGCTTCCAACAGACCCATCCTAGACACAGCTGAAACCCTCGGCTAAGATGGTGGCACCTCTGGGAAAATCTATTTGAGAAAATGTTGCCCCAGGAGGGAGAAGTGGAAAATTTAAACTCAAACAAACAAAAAGAAACCAACAAACAATCTGAAAAGAACTAGCTCTTCAGACATCAAGGTGAGAGGTGAAGTAAGGGAAGGAGGTGCTACATGAAGAGGACCACATCAGCATGGATGTCCACACTGCAGAACATGGAGATTCCCACGCCAAATTGGGTGGATACTTCCTAAAGGAATTGAGGATCAAGAAGAATACATCTGCTTGGGCAGGGAAAAAGCATTTGGAGGAAGGAGAGGTAAAGCTGAAATGTTGTGAACTAACCACAACACTATTTCTCATCACCCCTGTGCCGCTCAGACTAAGGGTAGGTAGATAAGTCAGAGGTGAAGGATTAAAACTGAGCTGAAGGAAAAAGGGTGGGTTTGGAAAAACTGTTAAAATTATTTTCTTTGTTTCTCACTATCCAGCTCTATTCTATTTGGCAATAAATTGAATTTGTTTTCCCCAAGTCAACTGTTTTGCCTATTACAGTAATTGATAAGTGTTCTCACTGTCTCTATCTTGACTCTTAGGATTTTCCATTTATTTTCTCTCTCTGTCGTGTTGCAGAGAGAGGGTGAGAAAGCAGTTGGGTGGCAGTATGGAAGCCTGCCTAGGTCAACCCACAACTGTTTTTCAAATAATTTGTTGATTGTAGCTTTTCATAAAAGAAGCTCTAAGTACTGGTGTCTTACAGAGAGCTGGTTTTAGATAAAAGTTTTATGTTTTAGTTGAAGAATATTAAATAAATGTCCTTCAAACACCTTTGAAGAGTTGATGGCACAATAAATCAATATTCTCCTAATTTATCTTTTACTGATAATCTCATTTCTCAGTTCAATCTAGTTTTTTATGTCTTTTTTATAGACTGTTGCTGTGATATCTGGGGGACAGTGGTGTTTCTTTGATTGTTTGGGTTTTTTTAGGTCTTGGTGTGTTTTGTTTATTTGTTTGTTTTCTCCTGTCACCTCTCTTCTTCACATGTAGACTTCTATAACCCTATACTCATAGTTATCTTCCTGGAAATTAATACCTCATAAAACCAATTTTCATGATTTTCTGATTACTAGAGCTGCTTTAGTTTAGTTTTGTTTTTTACTGTTTGTGCTGTTTTTTGGCTGAGGTAGGTAGATTTAAATTTTTTCACAGCAGCTAGCATGAGGCTATGCTACGGATTTGTGCTGAGAACAGTATTAATAATGCAAAGATGTTTTTGTTAGTGCTGAACAGCACTTACACAGAAACAAGGCATTTTCTGTGTCTCATACTGCCTCACCAGTGAGGAGGCTGGGGGTGCACAAGAAACTGGGAGGCAACACAGCTGGGACAGCTGACCCCCAATAGACCAAAGGGGTATTTCACACTATATGGCATCGTGCTCAGCATATAAAGCTAGGGAAGAAGAAGAAAAGGGAAGGAGAAGAAAAGGGAAAATCTTTGGAGAGATGGTGTTTGTCTTCCCAAGCAATTGTTACATGTTGAGCATCCTTGCTTTTCTGGAGATAGCTAAATGCCTGCCTGACCACAGTGATAAAATAAAAGACAATTAGCTGAAAACTGTAGATCATTTTCCCTGTGAGAGAAGGATGATCTGTCTTAAGTTGGTATCAGCTTTGAACTTTGAAGTGCTAGTCACAAGGCAGAGTCAGACCATGGTCAGAGTTGAAATAAATTTTATCTCCAAAACATACTTTGTAAAATCTTGGTAGAACTGAAACTATTTACCACAGAAATAGGCCTGGAAGAACATATGTGTGAAGTTGAAACAATCTGAAAAGAGTCATTGGTATACAGTAGTGACCTTAGTGTTCTGCAGAAAAATTTACTAACTCAGTCACAGTTTTTACATTTCCAATACCATCTATATATCATTTATCAGTGAACAACTACACGGTGTTTACTGGTGCTGATTATTTTCTATTTTGTTTGTTTGATTATTGTTTCTTTTTTTTTTTTAATGTTTTCACTGTAATTGCATACCTCTTACTTAAAGCACTTAAAGAGAACAAGCACTTAAAAAAAACCCCAGTCTATCAATACATGGATACCTGGTGGTAGAAAGCATATTTTTAAAGGTGTGAGCAGATGTCAAGCTAAAGTGGAATGGTTAATCATGCTAATTGCTCATTTACCTAATTTCTACAAAAATATATCAAAGAGGACTATCACTCATGACTCTGTGCACATTTCTGGCAGAAGTTCAGGTAGTCCTGAATTTCCATATTAAACTTATGAACCTATGCCAGACTTGCCTTCACTTTTTTTTTTCAAACACAGAAAGAGCAGAAGGGTAATCAATTGACAATGATGTTCTTTGCCTTACTGTTCTTCTAATTCGCCTCCTGTTGTTTCTAGCAACCCTGTAATTCTCTTGCAAGTGTAAAGTGTTGCTGAATGAATATGGATTTACTCAAATAAACCTACACCAATTTTGTATAGGATTCTACTAGGAAAAAAAATGCAGTCATGAAATGCTAGGAATAACTGATGTTAATAACTAAGAATAGAAGAACAGTTTACATATTTTTATGCTTCTACAATTTCATTACATATACCTTTAACTATCCATGTGGTCCCTTAAATACTAATGATACTTTTACAGAGATAGCCTTTAGAAATGGTCTTGTTTTGTTATAATAAATATTGATTTTTAAATGAAATTTTCTGTTGGATTTCTGTTGGGTTTTGTTGTTACTGTCTCTAGTACAGCATGTTGACCTTGGTAGAAGTGAAGGAACAGGGATGTGAACAAAAGAGTCATAAATGAATCCTGGCACTGTGCAGCACTGATGTGGAAATTGGCAAAAATTAAATAAAATGTCTGCTCTCAACTCTTGTTTCTGCTAGAGATGCCTGATGTGCTATAAAGTTTTGTGATTTACATGGAATCTCATTTTGGTCAATGTCATTAAGCTTATGTTCCGTAGTCCATTGCAGAAGGCCATGAGGTAGGAACTACTCAGTTTTGGATTGGTTGAATAAAGGTCCATGATTATTGGAACTTAATTTTCTTTCCATTAGAAAAACCCTGAGAAGAAAATATTGTTATTCCTTTCATTTTATTAATAATAATAACAAAGACTAGTATTTCTTGTCTCATCCCATTCATGATAAGAAATTCTGCAATAAAAGCCTTTCTATTAGTATTTTATCATTTCTGGATCTGGGTTACAGATAGAATCCTTAACAGGAAATTAAAAGCAAAGGCAAAGAATTAAGAATCTCCAGACTGCCCAGTGATTTAGAATTAACTTAAACCTTGGTTCAATCTTAATTTACCCTGTCTCTTTCTATTATATCCAGTATTTAAAAGAAACTTTGTTGCATCCTCTCAATATTTAAATATTACATTAGAGTCACTCAGGAAAGTATTAATTTATTTTATCTTGAGAAGCCTCAGAGGTAATCATCTTGATTCTGTCTTCAGTCAATGGAAAAAGTTAGAAACCAAGGTATTGATCTTATTCTGTGTTCTGAGTCACTTTGTAGTCTAATTTATGATTGATCTAAATTAGATAAGCTGAATCTTGGATCACTGGTTGTTGTTATATATAGTTAACATATTTAGCTATATGTAAGTCTGCAATCTCAGACTTTGGAGAACTTATTGCTTAAATTCTTTCTTATGCATCTACATTCAAAAACATTTATTGGGTGTTCAGGATTCTGGAATTTGTCCTAAGAGTTTCTAGGGTTTTGAATAAAATTGTACTCTAGAACATAGGTAGGCAACTATATCTGAAAATCTGTCCTCTATAGTTCTGACTTGAAAGCTTTCAGTGATGTTGGTATAAACACAACAGTAAAAGATTATGTTGGGATACACATGCCCCATAAAAAGACAACAGATACCTTTTAAAGTAAATAATTTTTAAGAAAACTTAAATGCTGAATGTCTGCATCATTGTAAAACTCAAAGGAAATAGTTCTTCAAATTAACAACATAGGAATAACAAGTAGGGCAAGCTGACCTGCAAAACATTCCCACTTCTATCACAGCAACTATTAAAATGACACCAGTCCTGCAAAAGAATTTAGGTCAGTTTTAGCAGCTGCCAAGCAATGTACTTGTCCTGAAGTGAATTAGGTACTCTTGGGACTCCATAGTCTTCTCTACAACGATTCCTTTATCTCACATGGGTGTTTGCAGTTGCATCACAGAGATGTTTCTGAAAATGACCAGGGTTTGGGTTCTAAATCCTATACATAATTTCTGGACATAGAAATGGAAGTTTTTTAGGAAGAGGAAGTTGGAAGCATCTCACACAACTTTTTTATTGTGTAAACAGATAGGTCACTAGTCTAAGCTAGGTATAGCTGTATCTGATGAGGAGAGATAAGGCACTTCTAAAAGTCCTGGATAGGTATTTGAGATAAATGGGGTAACTATCTTCCACTAAGTTACTAGATCTTCCCGTTCACATTGGAACTTTTTCTTTACATGCATTTAAAAGTACAATGTTTTTATGATATCTATTTTCAAATATCACTATAAAATTGCCACATAGAAAAACACAGGAATATCTTTGGCAGTGGTGGTATTATGTGTTGCAAAAAACAACAACAACAACAAAATCTTACTTGCTAAGGCAGCATATATGTACAGTGAATACTGGTCTGTGGGAGTCCTGACTCCTGTGAGAGGAAGGCCCTTGACTGGTTCATGGGCCTAGGTGGTTCGGTATAAAGGGAAAGTAGGTCTGATTTTTTTATGAGTATAATCCTGAATCTTAACTGTTCAAAATGGGGAACTCTGATTTAGTTTTCTTTCCATAAGAACCACAAGACATGAAGGAATGTTCTGTACCTAAGTCTTGTCCCAAAACAGATTCAAGCTAGAGTCATACTATCTGTCTATCTAGACATGGGATCTGGACAATCATCAGGATTTCCCTGACATCTTGAAAGCATACATTGAGATTTTGATAATTCAGTGGCAAGTATTCAGATTTTACAACTTTTGCTATTTAAATTAGCTAAGAGACATTGCAGTTAAAAGTGTTGGGCATTACCTGCATATACACATCATCACTAAAAATGAATCAAATTAATTAAAAAGCAAAAAGTCTTGGAAATATCTTTCTATTGTAACTTGGAATCCAAAGGCATTCTAATTCCTTGCTAATAGGTTCCATAAATAAGACTAGTGCTTTATCATTTCAGGGTTAAAATTGCCTAGAAAAGGACACTATGTATACAAAATTAAAGTGGCCTGATTGAATTCAAATATAATGCAAGAGAGAGCCCTGCTGGCCGAGCTTAAAAAATACAATCCCTATTTTAGTAGCCTAAATAAATATTTAACCTTAAAATAAATAAGTGAAAAGCACATTCTGGAATATTTACCTTCAATTTAAATGGTTCATTGAGAAATCCAAAAACATATTCATGCAGTGTAGCTGCTTCATTATCCCATTGCCCTTGGTAGTGGTGCTGTTATGTAACATCCTCCTCAGTGGAATAAATGGACTATGAAATGTTTTACCACAAGAAAGCAGGCAAGCCCCCTCACTCCCTGCTTCTGGGTGCTCTAAAAATGTGAGAATAAATATGAACTTTTAAGTTGCTAATCACTCTGTATTGCATACCCAGGAAGTTTTAGTCAAGAGAAGCAAGAATTATGCACCCCAAAAAAAAAAAAAAAAATAGAAGGCTGAAAAGGAAATCCTTTGCTGCTTCATATGGGCAGCAAGGAATATAAATTTATTTATGCAGCTTGACTAAACATCTAAACTATAGCTTTCTGAAATATACTTCTGTCATATGTGGGTGGTGGTGGGGGTTCCGGGTGTTTCAGCAGATTTTCCATGTACTTAAATTTGTTCTCCTGTATAAAAGCAAGAAAAATTCCAAAAAACAGTTGGATTTGAATAAAGCTGTATTCAGCAGACCAGCATCAGCTCTAAACGAAGTCAGCATCAGCAGGATACAATGCATACAGGAAGGACTTAATTACTGGAAGAAAATAAGAAACAAACAAAAAAAAAATTGTCTCACTTTATAGTTTAGTAGATATATTAATCTCAGTCATCATCTTATGAAACAATCACTACAAGAGAAAAAATTGAGACTGGAGTAGAAGCAAAAAGCCCTCTTTATGCCTGTGCTTTTTTAGAGAAGATTTTTCTTAATCTTCCATTCAAAGCATCAGTGATATCCCAGTGTAAAGCAGGTGCAGCACTAAATACTTTTTTTTATGGAATATTGAGTTCCTAAACTAATTCATCCAGTAGTTCAAACTAGGCATCTAGTGCCATATGAGGCACAGTAAGAAACCCACAGTACCTGCATGTGTTTGGCAGACTTGACACAGAACCTACAGCAGACCCACAGCCAGGCTGGCACACCAGGTGGAGGTCATATAAAATGCGTTACAGCCTCCCAAGCTGCTCTAAAAACCATTGATGAAGGCATAAGATACTTGTGCACAAAGGTGTCTAAGTTCTTGTTACAATTCAGAGGAGAGCTAAGGGAAGAATCAGTTACCCCATGAAAGTTGCCTCAGGGAAACCTGTCTGGCCTGTGAATGCTAGTTTGTTGAATGAGGATATCCCTGGATCATACCTGTTTGCCTTCTGTAGATATTCCAGACAGCCTGAAACACCTCAAATAACACTAGAGGTCTACACTTAGGCAAGAGGACCAAGCTCCCTCTCAGTACTGGCAGTAAAGACTTGAGAGCAATCCAGCTCTTCATGCAAGAGACATTTACATCTCAGTTGGAGAACAGCCTTCAGAATCAACAATTGCCAGACAGAATAAAAATAAAAATAGAAATTAAATTAATTTCACTTATGGTTTACAGATGCAGACCTCGGGTTGTTTTTAATGAAAGGAGTTAGCTCATGCCAAATTATACATCCACATTTTAGATGTTTATGACTTTGTACATAAAACAAGGAATCTAGAGTGTGAATAAAGATGAATACCTACTTGAGGGCAAAACAGAAAGAATGGTCTGTACAGCCAGTCTATACATCTTGAACCACAAACCCACATACCAGGTTTTGTGATGTTATGCCAAGAATTTAAATAGAAGATTAGCTGTGGTCCCAAACAATATATACAGGAACTAAAAAATATCATTAGCATTTACAAATGCACTCACCAGAAGTATATTTAACCACCTTCTGTATTTTAGCAAGCTATCATTGGATGCAATCCAATTATCTCCTGCACAGATGCTGTGCAGGTACACAGTGCCCCCATGACAACTGTTTTCCCATTGTTGTTGCTGAAAGGCTGTGTATCTATAAATTCACAGGAAAAATGCTGGCAGTTTCATCTCTTCTTTTCATCCCTCTTACCTTCTGTATCTTTTGAAATAATGTGACCAAAATAAAGAGAAGAGTGAATGGATTATGTATTTTTAATGTATAAAATGGCATAATGATGTTCTTACTAGCAATTCCCAATGTCCAGTTTCTTTTTTGATTTTCATTATGCAATGAGCTAATATTTTCGCAAAAGTATCCACAGTAAATTCAAGGTCTTTCTTTTCAGTTATAATGGTCAGTTCTGAGCCCACTGATACTTTACAAGAGATATAAATAAAGTAAAAGGAAATTTAAAAGCTAGGTCAGATCTTGTCACTAATACAAAGCTTATTTCGACATATGAATGAACCCCTACAGAGGACCCAACTCAAAGTTTCTCAGCTGTGTAAGCAAAAGTGAATTTACAATAGGCTGGCTGGATGAGAAATGTTATGTGACATTTGAGTTATGGTAAGGTATACATGAGAAGTATCCATCCCTGCCACCACTTTAGGATGGAGTATCTGATTATCACTAGAGCTGTTCATCCTTCTGCTGTGCAGGCAGGAGAATACTGACAGCCATCAAAGTCCAGTGTATTGGTTTTCCGCACCTGGAAATACTACTATAGCTTAGTAGCAGAAACTTCCATCTGCTTCTGCCTTTTTTGTCCACTTTTTTCTCACAATCTCTTCCAACTGCTTCAAGCAATTCCAGTCAGCACCAGCTGAGCATACCTTCTGTGCAGGAACAGCATGACTGCACACCAAATGAAGAGTGTGGCCAGTGACCTACAGGCTGGCTGGCTGAGGGAGTTCTTTGAGCTCATTCACAGGTGGATCCTTAAAGGTGGTGGGAAAAGGAATTTGTGCAGCAGGACAAGAAGGTATTAAAGCTTGCCGAATAATTTCAAGATACAAATGAAGTGCACTGTAATACCCAAGGTGGGACTTACAAGCTATATGGGATAGAACAGATCAGTCCCATATCTACTACAAATAAGTAAATCCATAGTTAAATGAGGTTTAATCAGAGGTTATGCAAATGCTTTGAGATATCCAGGCTTTACTCCAGTTCTAAACCTTTAGTGCTATTCTTTAATGTTAGACCAAGAAATTACTTTTTCTTTTCTTGTTTTGTGTGCTTTTCCTCACATTTCTAAATCATCAGTCACTTCTTATAGAATCCTTCATGTTATACAACACTGAATTCTTCTCTATATTTCGAGCATACCCAGCACAGCCAGCCATCACATCACACTCCACAGAGCATGCTGCACCTTACAAAATTATAGCTGACCATATTAAAATAGATTCAGTGTTCCTTGCTTGTCATGTTTTTTGACCAGGTCAATCTTAATGCCACTTTTGTTATCTGAATGAAAGCATTTGCCACTGACTACAGTTCATCGATTATTTACCACATGCTCTTAAAACTTTTTGGAATTTCTAACTGCCTTAGCACTGTCTTCAAACTAGCTATGTGGAATATCTTTTTTTATGATGAGAGTGGTGAAACACTGGATCAGGTTTTCCACAGAAGTGGTAGATGCCTCATCCCCGGAAACATTCATGGTCAGGTTGGACAGGGCTCTGAGCAGCCTATTCTAGGTACAAATGGCTCTGCTTGTTGAAGGGTGGGGGGAGAACTAGATGACTTTTAAAGGTCGCTTCCAACTCAATCTATTATGGTACTAGGTTGCCTTGTGTTAGGGAAGAGTCTTCCATGACCTAAGTGTTGTACTGGTTCATCAAGGCTTTGTACAAGATAAAATACTTTATTTTCAATTAGACATCTTCCTGGAAGATCTCAAATGAAAAATTAATTCCTTTCTGTGTACCTAGTGTAGCTCATTAATCAGTATGTCGGAGCCATTTAGTTTAAATGGAACTTCTGTAGAAGACCCAAAGGTATGTTGTGCTAATTAAATGAGTTGCTCAAAGCTTGCCTCCAAGAACAATCTCATGTGATTTTAGTGGGAAAGGTGGGGAAAATGTAAATGTATGCCCACGTAATGTGTATTGTGTAAAAAAATGTTTGGGGTGGGAAAGGATGGAAGATTTGTGGATGTTGCTGTCTTCTAGTCCAACTAAGCATAGTATCTTTTTCTGGTTACCCCAGTCTTTGAAGAATTTTTTTCCTTCTAACTGAAATTTATAGAAGCAAGAGGCTTAACAGCGTGACAGATTGTTTCTAGTTCATTAATTTTTTTGATAAAATATTGTCGTTATTTTCTAGTTCCTATCAACTCATTGTTATACAGGCATGATTTTATTTAGAAAATTGAGGAAATCACTGAAAAAACAAAAAGCTCAGTAAAGAAAGGGAAAACACATATCTACTCTGAATATCTCCATCTTGCAGTCAGTCAGCTATCTAATGAACACTTCTGAGATAACATCCAATGCTATTTCACTCTTAGTGCACATGAAGGTGTTATTTCTTAACAATTGCATGTCCATTACTCTTTTTCTTCTTTTTATTTCATTCAGCAGTAATTTTTCTGCTTCAGGAATTTGTGCTGGAATTACCTGCAAAATTGTATGAAAACTTGTTTCTTAGATTTGTTATTTGCTCTTTCCTGTTCAGGTTTGATGTTTCTTTTCATCATACATGCCTGTGCATTTTAGTGGGGCAGTCAAGTGTGTTGACACTGATGAATAATTTAAAACTCTCAATATATTTCTCCTGCATATTTCTGAAGCCTGTTTTTTGCATCACTGTATAGCCTTCTCCTCTGTTTCTGCCATACCTGTTTGCTGCATGAAATACAAAGTGTGTAGCAGAAATTTCAGCCCCATAAATCTGGCTTTTTGCCATAGAGCCCAAGGCATTTTGGGGGCTCTGCCCTCTACACCCCATCTCCCCCATGGGGCCCCCAGGAGGAGACAAAGGAGAGTGTGGGGGGTGAGATACAACCCCAGAATCCCATGCAAGACCACATCTGAGGAGTCCACACTCACCATGGGCATGCTGCTCAAGAACCTGCAAGCACCACAGGTCAGCTGTGACTCTGATCCCTGCATGGGTAATGTTGTAAAGCAAACAAATGGTTATTTAAGATATACAGATTTCATGAAAACTTGCTGGAAAGCCTAAATGTTCTTTTAGATAAGTATGGATGTCTGTCTACAATGAAAAGCAGACTATTTTAGCACCAGAAGGGAGATATGGACAGTAGAGAACAGGAAAAAAAGGCTTTACTTAAAAAAAAAAAAACAACAACAAAACAAACTAAAGAAAAATTTAAGCTATAGCTATAGAACCAATGCCCTCAATTCTTACAGAAAGTAAAAAGAAAAAAAAAAAAAGAAAAAATTAGAAAGGAAGCCACAAACTCTCATATTCTTGCAAATATTCTTGCAAACAAATCCATGTGAAGTCAATGAAAACTACGAAAACATAGACACACAGAGCTTGGGACCTTGCTGTTATGTGGCATAGGAGTGAAAAGTGGGAATTAAATATTTGAAATGTAGAACTTCTTTGTTGTTCCCTACATGCATCTCACTGAGCCTTAAAGGAGCATTCCAGCTGATCAGGAATAGTCACTCAGTACTATGTGAGAGCCTATAGTACTTGAGTTACCTGCTCAGGGCTGAATAGTATCATGTGGGATCTTGAGACCAAGGCTTAGAGCATCACAAATGACACTAGGCACCTATGAAAGGAGAAAGCGCACCTGGGGTGCTTAAAAATGAAGGATGGTATTCATATTTTCTACTCTAGGTCATCTGAATGTCAGCCTTCTAGTCTAAATTACCAAATACATGTAGATAAGATCTTCCAGAAGTAAGTAATTTATTTTTCTTAGAAACTTGCTATATGATAGAAAATTGAAGATAATCTGTCTCATTTCTTTGACCTAAAGGGAACATAGTTCATAGATGTGCATATATATGTGTATACATTAGCTACCATTCACCATAAAAATGGCATTTTCCTATGAGGGACTGTCTCATGGAATCATAGAAACCATAGTTTTGGTTGGAGGGGACATTTAAAGGCCACCTAGTCCAACCCCTCTGTAATGAGCAAGAATATTTTCTAATCCAGGTTGCTTAGATATTTGTCCAACAAGACCTGTTGGAACCCAGGACATTCCTCTGACTGCCCTGGATTTCTCGAGCCCCTGGCTGGGGGCTCAGAGACCTTGGCACGAAGACAAAGACACCTGTGCCTTTGATTTTAACCCATGGAGAAAATTACCAACTTCATGTGAAGATTTACAAGCCATGAGAGTTTAAATAGAATGATAGTTTGTCACAAGGTAGAAAAGTAGAATTCTGGATTTTTTAGAATGGGGGTTCAGAGGCCAAGATGGAGGATTTGGGTGGGCCTTGTCCTTCTTTCTTCTTCTTAGCCTCCATCTTCTGTGTGATGGTGGCACTTGTGGATTGGTTTAGAGTAGAAACTGACTTTCTAACATAGGTGATAGGTGTTGGGAAATTATTGTAAATAAAGTACACATAGTTTTTTAGTATAAAAATATAACAGCGCCCTGAAGGCGGTCAATGTGCCACAGACCGACTTGCTAGACAGACCTCAGCAGGTCAGAAAAAGAACGTTATAGATAACAGAAAATAAACAACCTTGAGAACCACAGCTGAGGAATCCTGACTCCTTCTTCAATTGTGAGGCTGGGAAAAGAGACTTTTCTAACACCTCGGGGTCATCTTGACCACAGAGACTCCGAGAAAGACCTTGAAGGTTTCCAGGGATATCTCCCAGTCCTCTGGACAATCTGTTCCAGTATTTTAGCACCCTCAATGCAAAAAGCTTCTTTCTTATTTCCAGTCTGCATGCATCCTTTTCCAGTTTAAATCCATTACTCCTGTAAAAGGTCCCTCTCTGGCTTTCTTTTAGATCCCCTTTAGATACTGGAATGCTGTTTGAAGGTCTCTGAAGTCTTCTCTACTTCATTCTGAACTACCCTCTCAGCCTGTCTTAATAAGAGAGGTGTTCCAGCCCTCTGATCATACTCATGGTCCACTTCTGGATGCACTTAAATAGGTTCTTCTTGTGCTGGAAGCACCAGATCTGGATGGAGAATTCCAGGTGGGGTCTCAGGGGATGCAACTAGGAGGAGAATCATCTCTCTGAACCTTCTGGCCATGCTGCTTTTGACTCAGCCTAGGATCCAATTGTTTTTTCAGACTGCAAGTGCACATCATTGGGCCACATACAATTTTTCATTGGCCAGTTCTCCCAGGTACTTCTGCTCAGCATTTCTCTTGATCTGCTCAAGCCCCATTCCATATTGAGAACAGGAATCAGCCCACCCCAGGTGCACTTGGCCCTGTTGAATTTCATAAGGTTGCCATGGGCCCAATTCTTGAGATTGTCCAAGTCCCTCTGGAAGACACTGTTGGGGTATAGAATGTATGAAAATAAAGAGTGCAGAAGGCAATCTCACCCCTGAGGAGTTGCAGCTGTACTAATCATCACCAAAGATTAGAAACAGGCCTGCCCTTAACAGGCCACAGCTGTGTCCAATAAGGATGAGTGCTACAAAAGAGTGGATTAGCAGGGTGAGGTGAGAGTAGGAGTTTGGTGGTTGTACTGTGATGAGCTGCCCATGAGAAAGCACTGAGAAGGTATGGAACTTTTGCAATAAGATGACAAGGTACCACATCTCTCAGGTTGTCACCAGCACCATTCAACTTGAGTCATCTGGTGGTACACTCAATCCCACTTCATCCATCCTGTTCTTACTTTGGGAATTCACACAAAACCTTTGCCTTACAGGCAATAATACTGGAGTTAAGTTCAGGATTGTGCACACAACCCTTTAAGATGACAGTGCTTTTGCATATCATGGACTTGCATCTTATATCTGATAATGGTACCTTGGCCAGCACTGCCCATTTTGCACTGTGTAGTCATCCTTGTGTCATTACAAGGGTACATGTAGGAACTTGCCTGTAACAAGAGTAGAACCTCTGGTTTTCATTTAAAAAAACACACTCAGAAATAGTTTGATGAGAAGTACCTTAATAGCTGATACAAAACTGATACCATGTCTCTCATTACTTTTGCCTGACCCACAGCTGCAGAATGGGTTTGTGACTAACAGTGGTGGTATAACATGGCAGTAAGTGAGGTTGTAACACAGTTACATCATATTTTATCACTTTGGAGAATGTGTTTAATTGGTGAGTAGGTTGTTCATAAATTTTCAATTTTACTGTAGTTGTGACCAACGCCATTAAGTTGTGTAAATTATTCAGATTCTCTCAGCTGCTTACCTTTTCTTTTCTTAAGGTCTTGAGCATCCACTGCATTGTAAGTCTGCATTCAGCAAATGTTTCTTTACTGTCAGTATATTTAAATCAGCAGAGTCCAATAAACATTCACAGCACTAAAATTACTTTTTATCCAAATAAGCACAGATCAAGCTGCCTTTTATCTAATGAAACCTTGTTTGGAATTTTGACCTTTTAAATGGTAGTAGCACTTCAATTTTTCAAGTCAGTGTAGTGCTCTTGAATTGCAACACTGTATTTGATCTCTTCACAATCAATGAGAACCATCTAGCAGCTTCCATCCAGTTGTCACTGAGAGAAGTGTTTTGTTTTTTTGGTCTTAAACCCAGTGAGCCAAAATTTTAATGCTGTAAGTCTAGAAACATTTGCTACAGACTGACTTTTGCTGAGCACATAGTGATATAAAAGACACTTAATGTCATGTTTTACAGCTGGTGCCTTTATAGCCTCTGCTTTTTTATAATATGCAACGTTTACTGTTGCACTTTTCTACTTCAATATCCAGCAAAGAAATTAACTGAAAATATTACAGACATACCATAGTTGATGAGAACAATAAAGCAGTGAACTGTGTAAGTAATGTCTGAGCTGTGAAGAGACAGTTTCAGCTGTAACTTTTGAAGGTTTTGTTGCTTGCCTCTTTTAAATTGAAGAACCATTAGTATACCCAGACAGAACATCTATGTTGATCATTAAAATAAATCAAAAATTTTTGAAACACATTCTAGCACTAATGTTCTCTATGCAAAAACCTTGCATAGGATTGTACATATCCTGTAATCAGGCTTTTCTGACGTTTCTGTGCTTCTGCTTCTATTCTGTTCTGCCATTCTGCCTCACTCACAGAAGGGAAAACTACAGCACATAACAAGACAGCTGCTTAAGGGAAATTTCTTTCTAATATTGGATATAAGACTGAAGTACTTGGAGATCATAAAACAGGGAACTATTATGGCTCAGCTGTATTTTTCATTTAATGAAAAATTTTCTTCAGTGCTCTCTTGCTTCCAATTTTTGGGGAAACCCTCCAGAAAAGGATCTATACGTCCATCCTTATATGTAGCTTTCCTTTAAGAGTCCTCTGACACTAACAAAAAAATCTCTGCATAATCACATAAATGCCCACAGGTGATTGCATGCCTATAATCCCCGTTGACTGTAATCTCCTTTCACATTAATACTTGGTTGAGTATATTCTTGTTTTACATTAACAAACTATGTGTGCAAACAAATTATCCTCTTGCCAAGAAGTGATTGCCAAATTTTATTTAATGTGATGATTACTATTTTACTCTCTGTGGACATTATTATTGTTTCTCCACAATCAGACTCACTTGTGTCTTTTGTGATTGACATTTTAAACACACACAATAAAAGTCTTTTTGTTTAGTTGATTTTATGTATCAAATTTGTATTGGAGCATTTGATACATTAAAAAAAAAAAAGTAGTGAGTTGTTAAGCAAACAGAGATGCTTCAGAAACGTTATCAGTATTAGGCTAGTAATTTCCATATGAATATGTGTACATAAGGGATCCTCTCTCTACATCTACCTGACAGTCTTACAATTTTAATCCGAGAATTTTCTTTGCTGTTTTAGTTACAGTATCACATAATGATCTATTAACTGACATAAATCAATAGCACTGCTTGGAAGAACTGCTTTCTTTAAATGGAAAGGTGGTGCAAGTGATGTCACAGTGATGTTTCTAGATGACTAACATATATAATGTTTCATAATTCTGCAGATTTTGGAGGACTTGCTTTTTAATAAATATAGAGACATCCACATTTAAAACCATGCTTTCCTCACACAGCAAGAGTAGCCAGAGGATATATATTCATATGTAGGCAATTATAAGGTTTTACTTGATCCTAAATAAAATTAGTTCAGGTAACTGGTTTATTTAAAATGTTAATAATTGTGTATCACTTGTGATGACATTACACAAGGCACAAAAATGAGACTTCTTGTATTTATTGGCTTCCTTAAAATTGAGTAAAATAAAGTCTAGTTTTTAAAAAATCCTTAATTAAATGAAGCTTTGATTACTTATCTATCTGCCCATCTGTTTATCATTTGTTCTACAACAGTTTTTTTAATGATTAATAATTTCTGTAACATTTGAGAAGAGTGAAATGCTCAAAGATTATTTCTTTTGTGTTTCATCAGCCAGGTGGCTGGAAAAGAACTCCTGGCCTGTATATTTGCAGAGAAAGGCTTAAGCTCATCAATTTTCTTCTCTTTTTGACCTGTTAGCAGCCAAAAAATAACAAATGGATCAAGATGCACCCCTTCTTATGTAACAGGTAATTAATGAGTGAATGAGTGAGTCTGAGTGATCCTGGGAAGCATGTGCAAGGTTGGAGAGAAACAATGTAGGGAAGTGTGTGAAGTACTTCAAGGGAAAATACAGATACAGGACATGTCATGGGATCTGAATTTGTTCTGTCACTGAAGCATAGTTCAACAAGCTATAGGAAATCACACTGCACCTTTTTCACTCCTCAGAAAACAATTTCATCACTCTTGTTGGAAATAAATGCTAGAGAAACTGCTCATCCTGTTGCTTGTCTGATTTGCCAGTCTACAGATGACCTCTGCCAAAGTACCATTGTGGGCCTTGTTCCATACTGTATTTATATCGATTTCCACTCACAGCACCCCTGCTCATTTCTAACTTCTCTATAAAGCCTATGTCCCTTTCTTAACTTTCCAGACAAGGGTAACTGAAGGCATGCATTCCTGTGGAATGAAGAATACCTGAATTACACTGTGTCCTGGAAAATAAGAGGTTTTTTGATTTTGCTTCTTCTATCCTTGATTATAAGCTCTTATACTAAGGACATTCACTCATTTATGCTTTGTTTATATGACAATAAGTAATTAGAGGCACAATATTTTTAAGTGACAACAACAGCCAGCTCTAGTTAAAAGGAGGTGACCGTGAAAGCATTTTCATATGTTGCATTCCAAATTATGTAAAATATAACAATATTTAAAACAATTATTTTTGAAAATGTGTGCCCATTGGCCCTCTTTCATTACCCATTTATTACATTTATCACATGTGTGAGTGGTATTGCTCAACCAACAAAAGAACTGCTGTGCAGGATTATGAGCTACACAATAACCCCATTGGGATATGCATGTTAAAGAAAGGAGCAATTTAAAAAACAGGGGGATTTATCTAAAGAGATGGCAGAAAGTTACCAAGCTGTAGTTAAAACATAAATTCCCATTTCTGTATTAATATAGAAGCTTCACTACTTCACATGCTATAGTACTACTACTAATTCCCATACTTCAGTGAATGAGTGGTTTTCGTGGTTTTTAGTCTTCTCACTGTAATGAGTCCATTTCTTTTTTGTTCCTTCACCCTACAGACAACACTGCTGCAAGAGTACAGCAGTGAGTAGGAGGCTGCAGTAAATAGGTCACAGCAATTATTTCACAACTTTCAATCTCCTATGACTTTAGGACATTAGGTGTAGACATGATGATGAAAATATCTTTGTCCAGCTCAGCAACATGCTGTGAGAGGCAGTTTGTGGAAAAAGATCCTGGAAAAGACAGCAGCATGAGAAAGTGCAAAAATATAACATGAGGGACAGAAAGAAAATGTATTTGACATTAAAGCAGTATAAAACGATAAGACCTGATTCTCTTTGCAGTTCCTACTCTAAATCAAGAAAAATGGTATCAAAGCAGTAGAGTTAACATTAGTTTACCTGAGAAGATATGCATAGCTTTAACTTTCAGAAATATCTGCTCTTTTGTCTAGAAAAATAAAATATGAAAAGAAAATGTGATGAGGCAATGGGTAACTCTGGAAGCGGAGGCACAAAAATTAATTCTTCTTCAAGTTTTGACCTTATTGGTAGCATTTAATAAGTTGTTTGCTTGCGAAACTTGCAGGTCTGTGTACAGTGTACAAACTGAAATCAGTTATCTTTTACTGATTTACTTACAAACAGAAACCTGTGAATTGTGACACATAAAAAGACATAATAGATAGATGACTCCAGGCTAAAGCAGAATTATTTTTTGCTTTTTTTTCATAACTGTGATGAGAGGAAGCACAGTCAACAAACTTGAGGTGAAAGTTAGTGGGTTTTTATGCACAGAAATAAGCATTGAGCAATTCAATCAACAACTGAAACTGATCAATCAACCCAGTTCCAATGTCATCAGTATATGAAGCCTATTAAGTATTCTGAAACCTCAGACACTACATTTATGACACCTAAACCAGAAATCCAACTAGAAACAGTTGTATCTCTTTCACTGACCCAAGAACAGTTTTTGCCTTGATATGTCCAGTTGAATGTGCTTGGGTTTTTTGATTTTTGTTTGTTTAAAGGAATTCATTATTACTTTTTTTTTTTTTTTAGCAATATTGATGCAGGGATAAATATCACAAAACTGAAGGATTTTTTTGGCTGGCTCTCTCTATTATTTGCAGCTGATAATTTCATCTCTTTTCAAAAATATTAATAAAGGAGAACTGGTTAAAATTCAAAATCCAAAAACAAAATCCAAGGGAAAGAATGAAGGTAAACGGTCTACTATATTTTAAGTGGTTGAGATACAAAACTTCAGATTACCCTAAGGTTTCATATTTGTATTTTACATGCTTATTGTCAAAATTTTTATTAACTTATTCCAGGTCCCTGCAATCAATTTAAATATATATGATTATTTTTTTTCAATATGCTTTCTGAGAAAAGCCTCCTGGTCCGATTGGAAAAATTTAAGAACATACCTAGAATCTGCTTATATCAGTATGAACTGCCTCATGTCTCACTATGAGAGAGTATAAATTCTAAAATTGTGGCCCTCTGCATTTTTTTCTTTTTTTTTACTATTTTTTACCTGTTTGGAATGCTAGCTCAAGTAGTCATTAGACATACTCTTGCTGAGCAAATGTAGCTGCAACAAATAAATATGGAATGACTCTCCCATTAGAGCTGTTTTGATTTGCAAATTGAGTTTTAAAAACTAATCTTTACTTCTTCAGTTGTTTTGGTCCTTTTTTGAAAAAAAAAATCAAAGTTGGTTATTCAAAGTTATGACAGCCACATAGAAGACATGTTGCATGGTGTCTTTGAGAAGGCCTGGGGACTTTGGAGCTTGAAGCCTAAGTCTTCTATCTGCTAATTGCATAATGAAGTGCTGACTGAAAGGTTGAGATTGATTTGATTGATTGATCTATTTTTTGATTTAAAAAACATAAACGGGAAAATGTAGATGAACAGGACAGGACTCATGCAGATTTAACTGATGTACAGAGAGTATGAACAATGTAGACTCAAAACTAGCAGTGTGGTGAGATGAATGAAGTCTAATGCCTTATCTAATGATGACTGTTCATATTTATACATGTTCTTTACACTGGATATCAGTGTGCAAAACAAAGCTTTTAGACAATAAAAAAAACAACCAAAAATAGGCATCTTTAGATCATTATTCTTGTTTATTTGCTTATATATTGCCCATAAGCTGAAACTGCTTTACATCTGCCTGTTTATTAAGTGAAGACTCATGCTATAAGTAAAGTAGAGCAGCAATGGATATTAAATGCCTATTGCTTTGGAGCACTATCTATTTACCTATGTGTCTGTTATTCCTGTCAGATGTCAAAACCCCAAAACTTTAGGAACATAAAAAAAAGTCAGTCTCATTACTTTAAACATTTGGTACTGACTAATACCCTATCAGGGATCTACAAACTGGTTTTTTAGGTATTTTTTCCCTTATGGGCTAAATAACACCTCACATTTAAAGACAAGGCATAAATGTTTCAGATGATCTAGGGCACAATAATGAGCCTGAAGAGGAAAAAAAAAAAAAAAAAAACAAGGCAGTATATTTTTCCCCATCTGGTGCATCAGATCTAGTAATACACTGCTGAAATGTAGAGGAAACTCCGAACAAAGTGATAGTACCTTCTGTGAGTCTTTCAATAGTGCAAGCTGAACCTGATCATTAATACCAGGAATATTGCAGACAACCAAATATAGACAAGAAGGACAGAGTCCCATCTTAGAGGTGTAACTGTTTTTATGCTGTGTGATGCTAAGTCATGTCATGTTCTGAATGGATATCCTTTACTTTCACAAACAAAATGAGGATGACTATTAGATTTGGTATTTTTCTCTAGAATGAAGCTGTAGCTACCCAGGACAGGATTTATTATTCACTGTTCAGTTTCAGCAGAATATTGGCCAAAGATTATTAAAATCACCTCATTTAACCTCCTCTGTGAGATATCTTGGATGGCTAAGAGCTATATTTCTGTGTTGCAGAAATCTAACTCAAAGTGATATCCATTTTTTGTTTTTTCCCATAATATATTATCTGTCAAGAAGCAGAATTCTTTTAGTAAGATCCAGCTCAGAAACAAGGGGCTTAAATCAGCATCTTACACACTCAAAGAAAACAACTTTAAGCAGAGAAGGCATTTGGATGGCAACTTTTCTTCATTAAAAGCTGGAACACTGTTTAGCAAAGAGGGAAGAGGATGCTCAAGGGAGACCTTTTCAATCTCTACAACTGCTCGAAAACAGGTTGTAGCCATGTGGGGTTTGGCCTCTTTTGCCAGCAACAGGACAAGAGGATATAGCCTCAAGCTGCACCAGGGAAGGTCCAGGTGGAATATCAGAAGGAATTTCTTCACTGAAATGTTTTTCAGACATTGGAACAAACATCACAGAGAGGTGGTGGAGCCACTATCCCTGGAGGTGTTTGAGAGATGACTTGATGTGGCACTTAATGCTGTGATGTAGTCAACAAATATGGTGATCCATCAAAGGTTGGACTAGATGATCTTGGAGATCTTTTCCAACCTTAGGGAGCGATGACTGTGTGATTCTAGCTTGGCAAGCTCCTAGGTTAGTAAGACCTGTATCACATTGGGAAATTATAAAAAAGAAGGATTACTCATTTTCTACTAATAACTGCATTTTGAGGAAAATGGTTCTAGATTGATTCTATTCCATGATTTTTCATATGAGCTTTAGGACTGGTGTTATAGTGCAAGTTCAGTAACATTCTCTAAGAGGAGGCGAGAAAAAAAATAGTGATATAGTAACTTCTTTTGCTGTTGGAGAGTGGTAGCTAAGAGATATTATTCTGCTTTTATTTATCAGATATTGTAGTACTGACAGCCACACTTCTCTTGCTTTGACCACATAGAGCCAAACTGCAGTGATTCTTTAAACTTTACATTTTTAAAACCTTATGTCTTGAAAGATTAATATTATTTTCATGATCAAGTTCAGTTTTTCCTTTGGCATTATGTGATTTGATAAGTCAGCACTTAGTGTGTGACTTGAATTAATGATTAACGCTATATAAAATGTGTTAACTTTTCAGTTGTAATTGAAATTAATGAAAATTAGTGGTCCTATTGGCCATAAATCAAAATTACCATACAGAAGACCAATAATTTGTTGGGTTTTTTTGGAGGGGTTAACTATATTTTTATGGAAAATTGTTCCACAGTAGAAACATAACTGCATAATGTGATAAGAAAGATTGTAAAATTGCATAGCAGTGACTTTTATAACAGTTTTCAGAATTACTTGTCCTTACCAAAGTCAAATCCATAATGTAATATACAGGATGCAATAAGAAATAATATGGTTTGCCTTAAAACATTTTTATACCTTTAATTTAAAGTAATGTGTGTTATAGTCTTAATAAAATAGTAAAAGAAGTCTCTTAAATACAATAAAACGTTACCCTGTGTGTGCAAAAATAAAACACTGGTCAGCATAAGGCTTGCAGAATTAAAAAAATCCAAGCAAACAAACAAAAGAAAAATCCCCATAACAACAAATTACCTCAGATATTTTAAATATTGTAATTATTAATATAAATAAACTGAGATACTTTTAGGATTTTAATTTCCAGTTGTTCCAAATTATTGATTGTATAAATTCTGCTTGTTTTGCCGCTTGTTTCATATTTGTCACAACAAGTAAACACTGAAAATGTGGCCTCATCTTTGTGCTATGTCAAGCAAGGACACTATCTTATAGACATGTCATAATGATGAATTAATTAAAACTTGAGAACTGCTCATATTATGCTGATGAACTCTGCTGCCAAAGCTAAAAATAAATAATTTCAAAAGTAGCTATTTAAAAACCTTTAGAGTGGCAATTATTTAATTACAGGGCACCTTTAAAGAACTGAACGATGACTGAGGTGACTGTAAGTATTTATCAAGTTATGCAACTTCAAAACAGCAGCTAAAAACAGCATTCAGTGTAGAGCTTCAGGTGACATAGATCAAGGCAGTTCCATGGAGTCAAGTTCAGTGACAACTGTTTGTGATAATTATGCATTAAGTTTTAATTGTTTAGTTGCTGTAACTGTCTTTGACTTTTGAGATGTCACTCAGCTTTCTGTTAAATTTATCATTAAAAACATCATGACGGTATCATGGACTAAGCTCTTAATTTGTTATTACACATAAAAGCCCTTACTGTAGCTTCAGAAATGTCCCAGTAGGGCTGAAAGATGCATTAAATAAAATAAGCATAATGCTCAGATATTATGGTAGTCCAGTTTTAATGATTATTGATGATGATTTACACTGTTAATTTCTATTTGCTGCACAAGGGACCAAAATGAAGCCCCACAGTGTCTTTAATTTAGGTCAGACTGAAAGAAAAAACTTGGTTATATCTAACTGCTTCGATCCAGCTTTTGTGATTGAAGACACCTGGTAACTGTCTACATAAATTCAGTAGGTTCTACCCTTTTTGATCTGATTTTTTTCTCCAGCGCTTTTCTAGCAGCAGATATAACTTCCCCTATGACAGTAGTCAGATTATTTACTGTTGAAACAAGACCCACTGGAATTAGAAAATAGGCTGACAAGATCTTAATGTCCTGAGGGACGCAGCTGACAAGCAATGCTCTAAAATCACTCTGCATTTACAGACTTCACTGAGATGCCAAAAGCAAACCAAGAAAAAGACAAGAGTTTAAGTCTTTCATTTAAGACGTGAGAGGTAGAGATGCTCTCTTTTTATATAATATCCTACCAAACAGCTTGGGTAGTTGTAGGCATCCCTCAGCCCAGCAGGATTCAGACATGTTTTCAGTGCTTAAGCCCTTGACCCAGCTTTCTGACCTGGTCAGAAACTAAAAGTGCTGCAGGTGTTCTGTTCTAATGAGATTGAGCTGCTGTGTGGCAGTAGATAGGAGACATGGCCAAAAGACAAAGAAGAAACCCTCATACATGGTGCCTTCATTTCCACGCTTAGTGTGCTGTTTCTTGTACAACATTTTACTATGAGCATTAAATAAAATTGAATTTGATGGTTTTGCATTGCAGCAGTATTTTCCTCTATTACTGAGCTATAGAAGCCAGAGATGTCAAAAGCAACAAGGCAGACAATAATATTCGCAGGTTAAAGCTCAGACAACTGAGCCTTTTATGCAACTCCAAACCAACCAACACATTTCTACACAATGGAAATACAGCAATTGTTCTTAATGTAAATAGGATCAAAACAAAGTGTATTGAAATTCTTGAAGTTGCTAGAAGGATCATTATAAATTAAATTACTTGAACTGATAGTAAATTTAAAGATTCCATTCTAGAGACAAAAAAAGGATTTATGTTTCACCTCTAGATAGTTTTACAGTAGGTTCCTGGCCTTCCGGTATCAAAAGAAAACTGAGTTAAGCTGTCTGTGATAGAAACTAATAGTCCCTGAGACTCATTAGGGAACATCTGTTGAATAAATGTACTGAATTCAAAGCTTTTACTACAGTTTTTAGAAAGCATTTCAGAGAACAAAGAAAGGATATTTTGAGTCATAGGGAATTTTGCCTGTTGACATCTGATCTTTTGAGGGTGACTGCATTTTCTTGGGGTCAGCAAACAAAGAGTGTAGTACTGATAATGTATGTACCTCTCAATAAGGGGTATTTTATTTTTAATAATTAAAAAAAAGTCTAAACATGAAACAGTTATTTAATGATTGCCACCTTGCTAGTGGACACTTCTCTCAAAATACTATCCAAATAGTTCATACAGCATCATAAAAATGAGATCCCAGGAACATCAATAGTATTAAATGTTTCCAGTACTTTAGGAATGGGCTCAAGCTTATTTGCTATGTTTTGGAGACGTTTATTTTGTATTTTTTTCTCTGTTGTCATCTCTTTTCAGCAGTTCAAAACTACTAAAGAATCTCCAACATCTAGATTTATTTGTTATATCTACCATCATAAATGTTAACATATCTGTTCCTAGTTAGAGATTCTTGTAAGATGTGAAAACATAACATAAAATTCTCATTAGCAAGAGACAAGTTTATTATCCTTGTGATCATTGTTTATCAGCAAATGTAGCCCAGTATTTTAATTGTTAGAAACCATGGATTATGGGCCAGATTTCAATACAGACCTTAGTATTTGTTTTACCTTGATTTGTTAAAAATGTACAGTCACTATTTTTTCTTTTTCTGAGCAAACCCACCAAATTCTGCTAAGAAAATGCATGATATTATTTTCTCTCATTTTAACCAGTGGTATTGTATACTGCTGAGAGACGAATCTCCTGCTTTCTTAATGTCTTACATGTCAGCAGTGCCCTACTATACAATAGCTGTCTTCTATCACGTCATGCAAACCTCATGCACATTTGTAAAACATGCCCTTTAATCTTTTCTTCTCACATTGTGTTTTCACAGAGACTACAGATTTTCAGTTGACTGTAAAACTTCAGGTTCAGAGACAGTTTTGATACAATGACTAATTTTATGCAAAATAGATAGAACTGCATCCCAGCTGAATCCCAGGGTTTGATTTATCTCTAGTAGAATTTCAACAAAACTCCAACTGGTGTACTTCTTAATTAAAAAAATCTAAAATTAAATCTACAGTCTAAAAAAAACTAATTAAAATTAAAATCTCCTTGAAAAAAATATTGATGTGGACAGTAATGTTAAGGTTCAGTATGCAGTAGCTTTCTATTCCTTGCAAACTAATTTCAGGATAGAGATTATTGTCTTCCCTATAATATCAGGTAAAACGTTGATTTTAAATGAATTTTCTCTGAGTTTTCTATGTCTATAATTGTTTAACTAAAAATAACACTTTTTCTATGAACCTAGACTCTGGAGCACTAACTTCAGAGATAAAAAAATAATTTTGATAAAGTCTGCGATAAAAAAATGACCAGTTTCATACAGGTTTGAGAATCCTTTCTTTACGGAAGGAAGTGGCGGAAGGAAGGAAGTGGCGGAAGGAAGGAAGGAAGAAAGTGAAAGAACATAAAAAAAAGTAAAAAAAAAAAAAAAAAAAGTAAATTCCAAAAACATTTATTTTACTTACCTGCTAGAAAAATGCTGAGACTGACCCTGTCAGCACCCATAACTACCTGGAATTCTCCAGATGTGTAACTTTTCTGTTGCAGGCTGACTCAGTTTTAAAAGGAAACTGAAATGAGTTTTGAGGATCAGAACAATGGCATTGAAATCTGAGGGTGTCTTAACCTAATGTCCAATATTTCATTCTTAAGAGCAAAGAAATAAAGAGGGATATGGTATCTTCTCTACCATAACCATGTCTATATTCTTTAATCCGTATGTAAAGAGGGTAACGTGTAGTCATTTTTTTATGTTGTTTTGTTATGATAATAATAAAAATGTAATTAAAAAGAAAGTAAAAGTAATATGTCATTGTAAAATTAACTGTAATGTTATTAAATGCATGATCATATCCTAATCAGTTTCTTTTATGTCATAAGCAAAATTATGAATTTGTTAGAATAAATTAAATCTTATTTATTCTTTTTACTTCAAAAAGAGCAAAATCTTTAAATTAAATAATGAATAATAATGATAGTAATAATGACCCTCACTTCAAATGTCAGTTACAACCAACTTCTGTTTCTTGTGTATCATCTATGACTAATGCATTTGCCATAAACACATATTTTTATTCTCAATATCAGATTAGGTTAATTCTTTGATCCTGGAAATTGCAGAAAAACTCTTGTTTGGTCTTATTGATTTTGATGAAAATTCAAGAAATTTTTTTTTCACTTTTGCTGGAAAAGAATCTTATGAAAATGGCTTAACTCTTCTTTATTGAATTTGGAAAAAAACCTGAATTTTTCATGATAACTAGTTCAACACACAAATATAAATTCAATTATTTGCCTTTTTTCAGCCTTACTGGGACAACAATCCCAAAAAATCTGCTTTCTAGAAATAATTATTGTATCCCTTCTCATGCTCAGATATTTGTAGTATAGGAATGAAATAAGATGAAAAGAACTGGAAAGAAAAGACAATATTGAGCACACCAGGCAGCAACCTGAAGGGAGATGGAAAACTGTAGCTCAGGGTGGACTCTTGCAGGGAAAAAACTCTTGTAAATTGAAGACTCATCTCCCCAGTTACATTCCCCAAAAGCCTTTCAGTATATCAGTCATTCTCCTGCTCCCACCCCTAGAGCCGAAATACTATTTTGATGATAAATTTTTTTGATGTTTCAAACACAATAACAAAATGAAACATTGCAACTCTATTTTGTCTATGTTCCTTAAAAGTCTTGAGTTCAATCTGCTTTCTGTATTCATATACATTCTACTTTCATATTCAACAGTGTTTCATATGTGTCTCATGAAACCTCTCTTTAGCACATCAAATTTCAGTGAAGATGTGAATTGACTTCTGGAAATTAAATAAGTTGGACAAGAAGCTCTCAATATTTTCACTCAGTATTTTTACTTGGCATATTCACTCCTTTTACTTTTTCTTCATAAATTTTAAAGATTCCATAGCTCAGTCACGTGTGGGGAAATTTTTAACTTCCTGATTTTTTGCTAACTGAAATCCATTCTGTTTACATGACCAACTTTGTGTCAAAACCACAGAATCCTACAGTGCATTCTGGCTCTCACTGTACTCTGTATGTGCATTTTATGGACAAAAATAGAGTTTCATACCTACTTTTACCTCTATTCAGAACATTCTTTAGTGTCTTAATCTGTGTGGGCTTGTATTTTTCCTAAAGAACTTGGACACTACAACTAAACGTGAAAATACAGAACGTTCTCATCTCCTTTAGAACTGAATCATCAAAACAAATAAACACAAACCCCCAGGATGATAAAAAGCATCTGGCTTGAAAGAATTAAATGATACTTTCAAAACCTTCTCATTTTGTTTTTATCCCACAATGTCTGATTTCTGTACAAATATAAGGAAAATTGGAATAAAAAGTTAAGATCTTTACGAAAAGGGCCTAAAACAACCTTCCATGTATTTGTACAACCTGAACAGAGAAAAAGAAAAATTCAGGAATAAGCATATCTACCTAAACGAATTTGAGCCAAGGAAGTTCTTACTCCCTTGAACACTTGACAGTGTTGTGTGATTGTTTCTTAATTAGCAGCTCAGCCTTGATAGTGAAGATACATGAGAAATTGAAAGTCAAAAGCTGCTATTTATTCTGACTATAAGTTAGTCATTGCACTTTTCATTGTAAGTCTGTTTAGCCTAGTGTTTTTCTCTAACTGTTTTGTTGAAATAAACACTGCTGAAAAAAAAATAATTGAAGCATGAAATAGCTGAAAGAACATTGATGACTAATGTTTCAAGGTCTCTAAAATTAAGAGAAGCTAAGCAACATGCGGCACTGGAGACGGGATTCTAAAGTCGGAGGAAATTCATATCCCAGTATGCATGAATGCTAGCCCTTTCTTTCCAGCCCTACTGGAAAATCATCCTTCTTGCAGGAATATTTGCCAATGAATTCACTCTGTCTTTGGAAGATACACTTCACCAGCCCATGAATGATGAGCAAATTATTTGGTAGCTGAAATAAAAAATGTTTCAAACATAGCTGAAGACTCCACAAAGATGTTGTTAAAATGAAAAAGGAGCAGTTTGTAAAAAAATAAACCATAAAATGACAACATTCCTCTAAAAATCTAGTGTTTTAAAATTCTCCCACAGTCATGTCATTTGTCTGAAATAAATCAGAGAAACAGAGATGTTGAAGCCATTTCAGGATTTAAATTGAGATTTTTCAGCTAATATCTATATGCCACAAATACAGATTTCAGATTATGCTTTCTTACTTCTTCAGTTTAGAAGAAGTCCACAAACTTTCTGATGGTTTTCATAGAAATTTTAAGTCTTTCCTAGCATGAATATCTCTCATAATTTTAATCTCATAAGAATTTGTTCACAATTTTTTTTTAAGTACAGTATCTGCACCTAGGTTGTTTTCCAGATTTATAGATGTGAGACATTGCTAACTAATAGCACTAGATGTATTGGAAAATAGGTAAATTAAGTCTTAAAGATGGTCAAACTTAAATCTAAAGGTGCTTGTGACTTTAAAGTTCCATATTACAGCCTCATATTTCAAGTTGAAACAAATTTGTAACAGCCTGAAAATTCAGGAATCTATTTAATTTAGTAACTTAACTCTATTTAATTGTTAGAGCACTATATTACCTCAAAATTTGTACAAGATTTCCTCTGGTAAAAGAGATATGTTTAATGCAGTTAGGGTATATTTTCAGCTTGATTAACACATCTCATAATCCTTAAAACAAATTAGTCTAGAGTACCTAAAGTTCTGCCTCTGGATATTCCCCATAAGCCTTCAATTGCTTTACATCTGGGGCAAAGTCATTAAAAAGCTTTTATGTTTGAAGTGTAAATTAAGCAGAATTTCAGAGTCAATGTCCAAAGTAGTGTTAATGTTCTGCATCCTGCAAATGTTGAAGTACTTGACAAACCCGAGTTTTTCACAGAAACATTAAGTCATGCACCTGGAGTTTGATTTTGTACAAGTCTACATATACTGAAATGTTCAGTGACCTTTGAAAGTGCTCTGCTACCTTATTTTTGAAGTTATTTGGGCATTAAAAAAAAAAAAACCTGCTGTGATCTAAATTTAAGCTTCTTGCTCCTGAGGTTATTTATATGTTTAATCATAGGATCATAAAAACAGGGCAGGATAGGATTAGAGAAGGTCAGCAATTTTCTGTCAGGATCACCTCTAATGAAACCATTCTTGACAGGTATGTACTGAAGATGTATTTAAAAACCTTGAGTTATGTAAATTTATCAGCTATGTAGGCAATGTATAATTTGGAAATAGTTGCAATTTGTGCCAATGTACTGGAAATAGTGTCAATGTAGTTGAGCTTATTGTCCTCAGTTGATCTGTTCTGAGTTTCTGTGATCTCTTCTGGAATGCAGCTCTTTTAGGAGGAGAGAAAATCAGGCCTCTCCCTACGAAGCCTGTATGACTATGGTTCACAAGTAATTTCCCTACAGAAACCTCTCTAGTGTCCACTGATCATGCCAAGTCATCCTCTTCCAGGCCATGGTTGTGTGCTGGCACCTTGGTATCTTGACTTAGAAACATAAATATTGTATATGTGAGACAACCAAAATAATACTATTAAGTTGGCCACATTATGAAGAATTTAACCTTAAAAGAACAATACTTCTAGTACTGAGTAGAACTTTTCTTGTAAAGTGTTTTGAGCTACTCCAAACTGAGTAGGAGAAGGGATGAAGTAAAAACTATGTGATTCTTCCTATCCATCTAACAGGACATAGAAGGACAGCTTTCCACAGGGGGATTTCTTTGCCTCTTTAATCATTGCACAAAATTAAACTCTCCCTTCCCATTTGATGAAATCTTCCATCATGCCACGAGTGGGAACAAACAAGGGTGATGAACACCTTGCACCTGACGGATTGATCTCTGAACAAACAACTTAGTGGTACCAAGATTATATGCTAAGCAGTGTTTCATGGACAGTACCAAATGTTAGATATGAATACCTGGGTCTCTGTGGGTCTTCTAGAAGGGAAACAGGACTCCTTCCTGAAACATGTTATTAGAACAGTAATTTACGCTATAATTTAATACTCATTATTCTGTCAAGTTGTTTTGTTTGGGTTTTTTTGGTCTTTTTTTGTTGTTGTTTTTTTTTTTTTATTTAAACCCAGTATTATGACACCTAGTTTATTATCATCTTATATGGTTGAAAAATTAGAATGTATATTAAAACAGTTAACTTCCATTTTCACTTTGGTCACATTTTCCCTAACTCGATTACTCCAGTTCTATCCAACTGTAAGCCCTGATAAGAGTTGTGTTATAAACCTTTCAGCTTAAAGAGAGGCATCACTGTAGTACAGAGTGAAGAAAATTAAGTCCCCCGAGTCTTTGTCTCTTGATTATCCATATGGCTTAATTTTTAAATTACTCACAAGCTCTCTTCTCACAGAAACTTCTAGTTCCCTCTAAGACAAACTTGGATGTAATTCTGCTGTATAGTTCACACCAGAGTGTGAACTATATAGTTTACTTCCAAAAGCAAATTTCAAAGACTACATGAGTCTTTGAAAAGACATAAAAAAGTCAGTAGACTTTTTTGATTCTGACATGCTGTAGGCAATGCCCCACTTAGTAAATTGTGCACCCTGTAACATCCTGATTAACACTCTCATGTCATACCATGGAACACACTATATAGACTTTGAGTTTTATACTGCAAAGACACTATTTATTTTAACTGAATTAAGTTCCTCACATTGCTTGAGAAACTTTTTACTGAGTCAAAGTCCCTCTATGCACATGTAAGAAAAAGAGTAATTAGGCCCTAGGGCTTAAAAGACTACATGGAGGCAAAAGTGGACCTAGCCAAGTTCTAGGCAGTGCAAATATCATCACTCTGCTGTTAAGGGTCGACCTCTCCAGATAAATACAGTCATGAGCCATCCTGCTGCACTAAACTTCAAAGCAAGAAGCTGCTCCCTGGAGAACTCTTCAGTAGCATAGATGAATCTAGTAGATCTGGGATGTCTGCACTTATATTGCATGTATTTCAACTCTATAAAGTTCATAGACTACAATAATAATTTGAACATAATAATGATAATAATTTACACAACATAAATATAAAAAAATAGAGCAATAGTAGTGGGGCTTTTGGACTGTAGAGTTCTTTTTTTTCATAATATATAGGGTTTGAGTTCATCATAAAACAATTGAAAAAAGACTATCATAACTTTTGTTTCTAGCCTTGATGTAAGCATCTTCAAAATTTGTGGAGTATTCATTGGGCTTTCCACATGCAAGTCTTGCCTTCTACTTAATGATAAAATGAAGCAGAAACTGTTACCCAGCAAATAACCCTGCAACTTGACACTACTCTAACTTCACAATGAGAAAAGTGAAAGAATCATGAATTTTACTAAGTTTCAGGACAAAATTCCTTCATTTTTACAGTTTGCCAGTAAACTTTTGTGTGATTTTTACCTCTTGAGAATATCTGGTCAGTAGTCCTCCCATGTGTCTACCCAGAGCAAAAGAACCTCAGTTTAGCCCTATACATGAAGTATCCAGGGTGTTATAGGTGATAGTATCTCTTTGGAAACATCCTTAAGATGCTATTGATGGTAGTTTTCCCTAGATAAAAAGATGCACTAAAAAAGATTTGGTACAGTATTTTCAAAATCTGTTTGTACATATAACTCTTTCTTATGTTTAGCATAATAAAACTGGAGACAGTCTATTTCAACCAGGTATTGCTCTACCTTTTTCATAAATATTACACTTAATAGTACAACAACATTCAAGATATTACAATAGGAAAAGTTATTTTATTTTTATCTTTATATTTGCATGTTCTTATTCTGTTTTTATCATAGTTTCCATTACTGCGATCTCTTTAGGTTTATATGGAAAATGTTTAAATAAATTAAAGATTGCAGTCTATTGTATTCCAGGAAGAAAAATCAATGGGCTTTCTGAAGGCAAGCTAAGATATTGGAAAGAATGTATTTAGGATAATGAGAAATTTCAGCCACAGCTCATATTTATTGAAATTTGCAATTCAAACCTGATGCTGAAAGTCATATGCACACCACTAATCTTTACTTTGTGTCTTATCCATCAGCCTCAATATCACTGGATACTGAAGCTTTAGTATTATTAATGTCTATAAAGATTAAGTAATCAGCTTTATGAACCTAAAGATAAGTCACAGAAAATATCACTACTTCTTGGCCAGAGGTGCTCACGCAGCTGCACATGAAGATTTTTGGAAGTGTGATTCAGAGCTGTGAGGCAGCTCCAAACACACTGAGATGTCTGTGATCTAGGTGTCTTGCTGAGCCAGATGCTTAAATCTCCATTGGAAATAACAGAACTAGTCACTGGGTGGATGTAGTCATTCAAAGGTAGAGAACTACCCAGTAGACCAAATTAATGTATTTATTTCAGCTCTCTAGTCTCCATTTGATTGTAGTTACAAACCAAATAAAATATGAAGAAAAATATTGGTTTTAAAAGAAGATGAGAGGTACCTAGTATATTTTCCTCAGTGATCATGGAATAAAATAGCATCCCATTTCTACATGAATTTTACATTCTTCTTTTGCTGCCAATATTCATATAAAATATCTTCAGCATAACTGAAAAGTTTTTGCAAACAAATACCTCTTGACTGTGCTTAATATTTAGGAAAGAAACCAGACAGAAGGAAAACATGTTCAACCTTGGATCTATGCTACACATCCAATATTAATCTTATTTAGCTCTGAAAATGTAATTAAGCAAAATGTCTATGGGTGTCTCTTCCAAGGGTAGTTAGGCTGCCATCACCGTTTATCTTTTCTTATTTATCTAGACTGTCGCTGCTTTGCATAACATTTTAATCTTTAGTGTGGTTTTGTGTAACTCTCACATAGTGCCAGCAAGGTCAGTGCAAATTCTTATTCTTTAGTACTCAGTGTCACAGAGCAGGCAATGTCTCAGGAATTTCCTGCTCTTGCTGCATCAGGTCCTTCATCACTATTAATGCACATGTGTTTCAGGAAGCCCTCGGAGAGCATAGGAGTGAAGAACTGGAAAACATCAAAAAACTGCTAAAATTAAATTCTACTTTTTTATATAAGAGAGGAACTTTCAATTAGAATAAAGCTAAAGGCTGAGTGTTATGAAAGGTGAAGGACTTCCTGGTCACTGGGTATTTCTGACCTTAATCCTTTTTTTAATGGGTAAAATACAAGACAGGAAGAGTAAAGAATAAAGGAATCCTAATGCTGCACTAAAGACTGAAAAATTTTTAAAAAATCTAAGTAAGTTTTGACAAAGGGGGATGGTCTTAAATATATGCAAGATGTATTTTTTTTAAGATGCTTTCCTGAAAAAAAAATACATTACTTAGAGATTAGTGTGTTTTCTATAGTGACAAATACTTGCATGGCTTGCTCTTAGATTTTTTTTTATTTTTTGCCTTCCACAGATATCAATGATTCATACTTGCTTAGATAATTTCAAGGAAATAATTTTTTTGTGTGCTATCATTTTTGTTGGTTTGGGGGGTTTTGGTTGGCTGGTTGGTTTGTTTTTTGTTTTGCTTTGTTTTGTTTTGTTTTGCTCTTCATTAAGTGGTTTTGTTATTTTCCCCCTCCCCCATCCCAGCATTTTGGTAATCATAGAGGAATACAATTGTGCATGACATAGTAGTGAATGAACTCCTGTATAAAGGGAGTACATAATTTCTCGTCCTTAGCAAGGAGACACAGCTGTGGTGCTGATACAGGTAATTAGCTGCTTCTTACAGCTGGTATAGGGTGCGTTCACTGATGCCTGGCTGCTCTGTGCTACATAAACAGACAGCTCCTATTTGAACAAGGCAGAAATATTAATATACAATATATAGAGTCTAGAATTCTATCCACATTAAACAGTGCAAATAGCTTTGTGTTTAAATGGTTATAAGATCTGAGAAGTGAGAAGTCTTTTTCAGAGTGGCTCACGTTCAATTTGTCATATAAGCAGACACAACTGATGTCTTTTATATTATTGAATCAAAGTGGTTCAACATTTTTTTAATGTGTAGAATGTAAATAAAAACATTACTGGCAGGTAAATATAATGTTTGCATCATACTTTTTATGTGTTGTAGCACCTGTGGAAGACCTGTGTGGTAAATGTTAGAAACCTGAAATTTGGCAGGGATATTCATTGACCTTTGAAAACCTGTTTGCATTTGGTCAAGAGATTTTCAAGCAATCCTCTGTATATGACAGCTGTATTTTCATGGGCAACAGAAAAATGACAAATGTAATGACCCATCAACATTTTATCTCCATTATGCCACTGTATGAATACTCTTAGTGGAAGCTTTCAGTTTGTGATTGTCCTGCCCCTATCAAACTGGAGCAGGAAAAGAAAACCATGTTAAGATAGAGGAATGTATAAGTTGTTTTCCAGATGGGAGAGAGACACGATGAAATGTTTAAAATGAGCACTGTTATCCCAGAGTTAGCAGGGCATTTATTAAGTAGTGACTGCCTTCATACAGCAATCATTTGGTATGGAAATCAGAAGGTAATTTCTCATGCTGTGAAAGTGGTATGGAAAATGTAAGAGTTTTCTCTGCTGAAAGAAGCAGACTTGTGTCAGGCAGGACTAGAAATCCATCTGCACATTGTCCTGAGCAAATCAGGAGCATACAGGGATATATACAGAAGGATTTGTGCAGTCATATTAGTGCCTATTGCAAAAGTATAAATCATAAATATATTGTACAGTTTCAGAAAAGCAATAGCACGTGACTTTCTTCAGATAAACCATTACCTTCCATGAAAAAACTTCAATATGGTTTGATTTGTTAGTTATGTTTATTCTTTTTTTCCTGATTTAATTACATTCTATGTAATTAGCAAACAATATCAATCTATAAACTAAAGTACAGCATGCAAGGGAGAGAAATAATTATACTGTGGATTTTGTCTGCAATCATATTAAGCCTTTTAGTGGGCAGACAAAGTGCTCTGGGTGCATGTGCAAATATGTTTATATTTGCTGTTCTATTCCATACAATGGAATGCATTTTATTTCATAAAATATTGCCTGCAGTTTCTTCAAATATCAGTACAGCAGAAACATAGCAAAGAGTAACAGAATTAGAAGTGCTGCTAATAAAATACAGTCTAATATCAAAATTTTCCTATTAAAAATATAATTTTATGAAATGAAAGGGTTTCTTTGGTTTTCTTATTATAGGCGTATATAGTTTTGTGGTCTATGTACACTTTGGTCTGACTTGATTTTGTGCCTCTCAAATTACATTGTTGGTTATGGATAAAATTTCAGCTGCCTCCACAAAGTTCTTATTAAAATCTGTGTCAATGAGAACTTCAATGTGTTTCATTCTACTTCATACTTCAAATTTATATGATTGTGAGAACACTTGAGCAGAGCCTGCACAGGTGATTTTTAATCTCTAACTATCATTATGTACTTCCCAGGCCAATTCACTAGACAGCCAATGAAATTTTTGTTCAGTGGAAAGGAGATTTTAATAATCTAATTTCATTCAGACTTATACTCTCTGCATTATTATTCAGTCAGGTACAGTACAAAAGGACAGAACATCCTGCTAACAAATTATATCCCTCGCTCTGAGTACTGGTATACTTGTATTTAAAAATGAAGCTTTCACAGTTCTTGCAAGAAGAATATATTTCTACAGAATCACCAGCTTTTTTTATGTCTTAATCTTTATGTGGATGTCATTTTACAGCTATTCTACATCCAGTCTTCAATTCTTATTTTTCTATAAGACAAATGTTGTCTGAAAAATGTTAGGAATATTTTAGAAGTGAACCCGTTTCAAATATCTTCAAAAACCATGTATTTGATTGTTGTAGATGAATGTCCAGATACAATAAAGAAAGATACATGGATGAAAAGACATATAAAATGTCCTTGATATCAATATGAGGCTAAAAACCTGGATGCTGGAAGATTGTTGGGATGCAATGGAAGCTCCAAGAAAGAATGATTTTGAAGGCATGTTTCTTTTTGTTTCCTTTTCCATTTATGTCTATACATTTTTGAATAGTTAGAGTTGCCAATGAGTGCTAAGTAAACACTGAGGAAACTGAGGGAGAGTGGAGTTACTTAAGAATCCTAAATACTGAGTTGATGTTTTCAAGATAAACAATTTTGTATAGAAGGGTACTTGAACGGGGTTTGCTTTCTCAAAACTATACTTGCTTGCATTTTATTTTCAAGAATATTCAGAAATAGTCACCTAAAAATACAAGTTTCAAAGATGCTGTCATTTGTTTCAGTAGTACTACTACTGAGCTAAGAAAGGAAGTTATTTTATCTAAGTGTATGTCATAAGAGCACATTCTTCTTCTTTTATCACTTGCTCAAATTTAGACAGGACTACAAATTCAGCAGCTTGTTTATAGGTAAAATCAGACAACACAGCATGGGACCATCCTTTTGCAGAACAGTTTCCATTCACTCAGGGCTCTGAGGTTCACTTGCTGTATTGGAAATTTGCTGTAAGGGTTTAGCCTGAAACTGGAGATGGAATTGTGTACTGAGCTTTAACAGATAACATGAAAGTTCTCCAATGTGGGCAATTGCCCAGTAGGCACCAAAACACAAACCCAGTTTCAGAAGAACCTGCAAGCTCATTTTCAGCTGTTAATTAAGATGGAGCTCATAGTGAAAGAGGCCTCTGTATGTTGGATTTTCTGTCATATGTCCAAACTTCACTCTGATTCAATCAAAAGTTTTTAAAATCTTGTAACATAATATCATTGCTGTATCATTAGATTATTGTACAGGCTGTCTCACGTGGATGACTGTCAATGAGCTGCATTTCATTACTTTAAGCCTTTGATTTTCAGTGAGCCATTATGAGTCATTTAGTGATCAGAGTCATTTGTGCAGAACTGCAGCTTCTACACTTTTCATCTCACTGTCTATTTTTGCACATGGGATCTGTTTCCATATTTGTGTTAAATATATATATATATATAAACACTTCACAGTAACCCATTGTGAATATATTAATATAGATTAATGCAGAGTTTGTACGCACAACGAACTTCAATCCATGAGAAACAGGTGATACTAAAAATTCTCTTTTGCTTTGCAAGTGATGACAGGGAGTTGGTATTTTTGACATGATTACCTGAACACTTTGCTTTACAGCTGATGCTAATGAATATAACATAACTCAGTCATCCATTTGGATTTTACATAGTCCTCTAAGAGTCCTTGAGCATGGGAGTGAATCCTAGCTCTGAGTGAAAGTCAGGGAAGGCAGTCAATGTTGTAAATGCTCAACACTTCATGCAGATCTCTGCAGAACTGAGCCAAAAGTGAATATGCGCCAGAGTATTAACAATAAAATTGCTTAGGTTCAAATGCATTTAGTCATGGCACCCTAAGGAGAAGTAACAGATTCTTTTCCTCAAAACAGCCAAACATGTGAATATATGTTTATTCATATATATGTATGTTTGCAAACCTTTGTAAAGCTGATATTTAGAACAGTGCTGATACATCTTTTGAAACATCAGTACATGAAAAATACAAGAGTTCATATACTTTCATCAAATGGTACAGCTGAAAAAAAATTCTTTAATTTAGACCTTGAAATTTGTAAATAATTTATACAAACTTTTTTTTCTAAGTAAAATAAACTAAATTCATTCTGCTGGTTTTTTAACTACTAAATAAGAAGTATTTCAACAACTAGGTGTTGATCAGAAATTTGTCCGTGAATAAAATGTAGGGCTAGTTTTTTTTCAAAACAGAATTAAGTGTAAATTATTTTTTCTAGACACAATTTATTTCATCCTGGCAAAAAAAAAAAACCAACCTTTTGTTAAGCTCCAGAGCTCCTTCTGAGTCAACATTTATATCTTACTTTTCAACAGAGTGGAAAGCAGTGCTCTAGACTCACTAGCACATTTCCCTGTCCTGTTTTTATGAGGTCAGAATCAAAACTGGTACAGGGCAAAGACAATATAAAGAAGAAGAGGATCTCTTGTGATCTGAATAGTAGTAGATGCTTTATTTGAAACTTTAAGCACAGGATATAATGTTGAAATGTTGCTTCAAGGCTCATTCCTATTGACTACCCTTCCAGTCTAAGATATTTCCTTTTTTAAAAAAATAAAGGAAATTTTATACATCAAAGTGGAGGTGACTGTTTACCAGGACACCTTTCTGATTGCATTGTCAATGCAAGAGGAAATAGGATCTGTGCTTAGGATCCAGGATCCATCCTGCTGATAATGTAAAGGCTTATCACTGTAAGTGTGGGGCTGGGACACAAACAAATGAGGTTTATTTTGTCAAGCTGGCCTCCCGGTGTGTCTTGCAACATGGCTATTTTTATCTCCTTCCATCAGCTCTTAATCTTAGCAAAACACTAGCAAAA
Source organism: Euphonia xanthogaster (assembly GCA_034509185.1). Lineage (NCBI taxonomy): Eukaryota > Metazoa > Chordata > Aves > Passeriformes > Fringillidae > Euphonia > Euphonia xanthogaster. The sequence continues at coordinate 72,234,917 of JAYDZK010000001.1, forward strand.
AACCTTCATCAGTGTTGGGGGAAGGTATTTCATGCATAAAGAAGTTAATCCCAAAACATCTATTCTGAAACATTCTTCTCCCATCCTTATTCATTGTTGGAAATAGAGAAGCAATATACCATCAATAATAATTATTATGGTTAAGCTTTATTGGAACAGTAGCAGAATTTCCAGATGATCTTTACTTTCTAAACAGCCCTACTGATTTCCCAGTGTAGTGGAATAACATTTGTGCATGATTTATGTGCCAGATCTTCAGCTGGTCTAAACCAGTGCAATTTTACTAAATCCAGTGGATGTATGTTGTTGTACAACAGGGGACCTGAACAGTGTTCTGTTCTTCAAAAAGAATCCAAATGGATTTTTGAGTTTACATGAAATGAATGGAACTACTTGCAGAACAAGGTGAACTGGGGAGGGGGAGGGGGGGGGGTATCAGCTGATCCATGAAACCAAAAAGCTCCTTAATAATTAATAAAAATATACTTGTCTTACAAACGCTCTACAGATTCTCACTGCAAATATCCATATGACTGCTTTTCTGTAGTATCTGGATTAATGTTATTTAAAATGAGAGGAAGCTTTGAATGTCACTTGAGGATGCAATTTTAAAAAATTGCTGAGAGGAAAAATAAAAATGGCTCTTTTTCTGGTGTTTATTTTCACAGAAATTCACACCACCAATCAGTTACTGGACCTGACTTACTTTTACCTAAGGCATTAATGCAAAAAAATGAAAAATATTGGCGCAAAATAAAATTTAAAACTCTTCACTAAACAGCACTCTGCCATGAGTAAGTGAATATACTCCTACAGCATAATATTAACCCCTCAAACAGACTCATTAATCACAGAATCATGGTTTGGGTTGGAAGTGATCTTAAAGATCATCTGCTTCCAACCCCGTCTCCCATGCCATGGCTAGGGACACCTTCCACTAAATCAGGTTGCTCGAAGACCCATGCCACCTGGCCTTGAACATTTCCAGGGATGAAGCATCTACAGCTTCTCTGGAAAACCTGTCTTAGTGCTCATCTCTCAGTAAAGATCTTCTTAAAATGTGTTCTAAACCTCTTGCTTTTTGTTTAAAGCCATTCCTACTTGTCATATCACTGCATGCCCCGTAAAAAGTCCCTCTCCGGCTTTCTTGTAAGCTCTCTTCAAGCACTGGCAGGCTGATAGGTCTACCTGGAGTCTTTGCCATGCTGAACAACCTCACCCCTCTCAATTTCAATTCATAGGAGAGGTGCCTCAGCCCTGTGATCATCTCCGTGTCCCTTCTCTGGATACACTCCAGAAGGTCCGTCTTTCCTAAGCTGAAGTCCCTAGAGCTGGATGTGGCACTCCAGGTGAGATGTAACAAGAACAGAGGGAGAAAATCACCTCCTTCCACCTGCTGAATATGTTTCACACACTTTTACAGACACATGTTGGAGAAAATCATCATAACATACATGTTATCATCATAACATAAAAGCAACAAATTTTGCTTTATGACACGTTTTTTTAATTCCTAGTATTTTATTTATTTGAATGTTTTCCTATGGTTCATGAGAGTCAATATGTGTTGACCTTGTAAGAACATAAAAGTCACCAAGATAAGGCTAAGTAAATCATTGTTGTTATGTCTTAGATCTAGAAAGAAAAGCTTTTGAAGCCAGTGTATGTTACTCAATGCTGTCATTTATCTGTAGGTTTTCATAGTTCAGAAGTAAGACCATGTGAACATTTCCAGACCATTTCAATACAAACTAGTTGATAGATGAACAATAAATTTTTTTAACTGCTACATCTGAATCTATGAGAATACATTTGTCCAGCTCTTAAAAGTAAAAGATCACGAATCAAGCCCGTGTTATTGAGTAAAGGAGGAAAGTCACCACCCTAAACCCCACAGTGTTTTGAAAGACTGTAGTAAAATTCATTAAATTTTCTCTTCAATTAACTATTAGTTCTAGTGTGGTTTATTGTCACTCAAGGTCAATACTTTAATTTTAAATTAATTAATTATAATTTCACTTCATCACGAGTTACCTAATTATTCCTTGATTGTGTATTACTGTTACCTAGCTTAATAAGGCAGTTGAGCTGAAGCCTTTAAGTTGAATGTAACTGGTTTTTTGATGAATTTTGCTTTAAAAGAATATGACAACAATAGCTAATAAATGGTAAGTAAAAAAGTGAGGTAAGAAAGGCTTATGGCGAACCAAGCTTTGCCTCAAAATATTCTTTTTTGCCTCAAAATATTAGAACAGAAGTTCTATTCAGGGGTTTAAAATAAAGCTTAAGCGTAAGTCTTGCATGGGTTTGTAACTGTCAGATGAGAACATCTCTGCAGAAAGCTGGAGGATGAAGGGGTACAGATGTGATTTCTTGAGTACTATACCTTGGATGATTAGTGGTAGAAAATGCAGATATATACCAGCCTAAAATCCATGATCCATGTTGAACTTTTTTGGACGGGTTTTTACCACACCTGATTCTATCTGTCAAGATTTAATTGGAGTTTAAATGCCTTGGGGAAATAGACTCATTTTTTCAGAGGGTTGGTCTATCAGAGTTCTAATTTGTAATTTTCCTTTGAGACTGTCAGAAGCCCTCTTTGCAACTCAAAAGTTTAATTACTACATTTGCAAGGGTCATCACTCAGTCACTGCAGGGAAGATGAGTTGTGCAGTGCTATTAAATAAAGGATACTTTCTAGAGCTACTTTTAAAAGCAGTTATGACAAAAGTACCACTGTTCTTTGGGACAATACCTTGACATCTCATCTAAATTTCTACTGTCACTTAGAATAAAATGACCTTCTGTCTATTCCATGGACTTATCTTTTAAAATGTTCCAGAGTCCATTGCTAACGTCAGCTTTGCTGGTACCTGAAATTTTATAATAATAAATTAAATTGTCAATTCCTTATTGGTTTTACTATGTTCGGCTAATTGGAGGATAGAAATAGAATCTTCAAAGACTCATCCATATATAGATCCAAATCAAATATGATTTTCTGGGCAGGTTCAAAACCTTTTTGTGCTTTCCCTCTGTGGACATTTAGATGTTCAAACAGAACATCGAAATGTCCCCAGAGGGAAAGCACAAAAAACCAGAACAAACACTAGTACACATACAAAGGACTGTATTTCACCTCAAATATTTATCAGAAGTTCTCTTCTGGTGTTTTGCTTCACTTGTCTAGCCAAAGAACAGCAACAGCAAAGAGTAATGTACTTTTGTAACTAACCCAAACTCTGTCAATTCTAACAACGGCTATGAACTCAAAGTTCTTATTTGTAAATTAGCTACAAAAGTCAAGAAATATTTATTTTTATATTGTTGTCACTTAACTCATATCTTTATTTAAAGTATTTATTTTGAAAGTTTATCATATCACTTAAACAAAGCACCTACCTGGGAGATTAATCCATAGGAAACAAGTTTCTCTTTCTGTCAGGTGTTTCCCAGAAAAGTCAGTGCTTACATTAAACAGTGATGATGTGTTTGTTGCATGACCTGAATTCCATAAAACTTTGCCTCAACATCTATACAAATCAGATATTCCATCCGCATGCTAAATATTTTAACACAAACCCTTCAATAAACAAAAATATCACAATTTTGTTAAAAGTAATATTTTCTTCATAGGGCATTTCTTCTTCATTTTCTCAGCCTCAAGGAATTTCCTCACTTTTGACTTTTTGATATATAATGTTTACAGTCTAAAGTAATCATTTTTAACTGATAATTAGCAAAGGACTAAGATGTGCACTACGAATCGTACAATATGATGGAAATTGTACTGTCACTGACTGTCATTTCTATCAATATTAGAAAAAAAGTTACTTTTTCCTGGCAATTTACCTTGAAAAAAACTGATTAAAAATGTATTAAATTTCCATAATTTATAGCTGGACATTTTAAAATATCTGCCAGGTAAGACATGATATTGATTATTTGATCAAATTATTTACCTTTTAAAAAAATTTCTTCTCCCTGAACCCTCTCTCCCCCACCCCCTGGAGATTCACTGTGATCACTCCTCTAGGTAGTCTGTGAGAAACACAATTTTTCATTTTCATATCTCTCACTCTTTCTCTCCTTCTTCTTCTTAACACCATTTTATTTCTCAATATTTTTAAAGACTGCTCTTGAATATTGATATAATCTGCATTTAATAAATATCACAGTCAACTCCTCTCTTAGTGTAAGAATGCTTTAATTAAAGTGCAGTTGTACCATCTTGGAGGTTTTCAGAAAAAAACACCCCAACACTTAATCACATTGAAAATCCAACCACTCATTTTATTGATGGAAAGAATTTTAAATTCTACCTGAACAACCACAGCTGAAGCATATATCTCTTAACTGTGATTCCTGATTCATGGTTTCAAGTACACTCTGACATAGCCAATACCTAGAGTGAGTGCTTACAGGTTTTTTTGTTTGATTATGTTTTCCCTGTGAATATCAGTGAAATTTTATGGTTCAGTTTAGCCTGATCCATAAGTTACTGTAATCAAATGTATAACTTCATTACTAATATAATATCATGAAGTGTAGACCCCCATTTAAAGCTGAATATAGCATACATATTTGAAAGTTTGATTAGCTACTTTGCTGCTTGTTTTCTAGTATTTTTAACAAAAACACAGTTGTTGTATTTCACTGAAATTTGTTTAGGCTTGCTGTACAAACTTAGCTAAAAATACAGAGTTTCTGTTCCAGTTAAAATATATGAACAAAAACACAATCAACCAAACAAAAACAAACTTAAACCCATATGATGCATGGGTTTCAATTGACTTCTAGTCTATGCCTTTCATCATCCCTTTGTAATGATTAAAGGCATAGACTAGAAGTCAATTGAAAGACCAAGGTTTTATTAGGTATTTGATTAAATTCAGTGTTTCACATCCATTGGAGAGTGTATGTGAAGTAAAGATAAAAATACCTGTTGGTATTGTATCTGGTTTGGCATTTGTGTAGAAGCCTACTGAGACTGAGCTATCTTAAAAAGAGGGAGTTGGAAAAGTTGATAATTTTAGAGAGTCTGTTTGTTTACCTATCTTAGTCTCAAAGCAATGATAGCCATATTATATTTCCTGTATCTCACATTCTCCTGTTCCAAAACCTAATTCTTCTGCAGGTGGGTGCATGAGAAGAACTTAATGATCTGGTAGTAAGCACAGAAAGAGCCCCAAGAGACTAAGCTGACATCCAAAATCATGTTTGGTTTCATTTAATCTTTTTTTTTTTTTTTTAACAAAGAATGAAAATAAAATCAAGTAATTGAAATAAAATTGCTGCATCTGCTTTTATTTACCTTTAAGAGATACCTGGAGAAACTGTAGAGACCACTTAAGATTCTTTCTGTAAGTTATCACATTTCCTTAGCAGCGTACTTGAAGAAGAATTGAAATTATAAACTTTTAAAGACCCCAGCCACAAGTTTATAGAGGCAGAATTAGATACAGACAAGGGAATTCTTTGGAGTATTTTTTGTCTTTAGTTGCTCCTGTGGAGATCTACATCGTCCTTCAGGCTGTCATCCCCTGCAAGACATTTTCTCTCCAAATAATACATAATTTAGTGAAGTACTAAGAGGTGCTTTGTGATCCATCCTCGATGTGAACATGGCAAGGGAGCCTCGGAATTCAGTTTGTATAATATCCAACAATATTTGTAGTGAAAGATGCACATGATATGTGTCCTGTTGAATTATAGGTCACACATATCATCAAGAACTAACATCTTCATATCTTCCTTCAGTTAAAATTTGGAGACATTGAAATGAATGAAATCACAAAACGATAATACTAAACCAGGTTTTCTCTAAGCACCACCAAGGCTCATCATAACTAAACTGAAATCAGGTGAGTTTAAAAAACATAGCTGCCATACACTGTCTCAGGAACCAGTGAAGAACAGACACTGAAGATTAGCTGCAATTAGATGCAAACAATAAAAGGGGCACAAAGTTTGAGGTTAATATATTTTATTTCAAGGGATCCACAGGACTACATAAAAGAAAACCAGGGAAATTCCACTTGATTCTTACCACTTATGTTACATCATTGCAAGCTGTCTGACTCTATTTCTGTCTGTTCCAAACTCTTAAAAGCCATTATTTAGACATAGTTTAAGAGATAGTGGAGCCTTATCCAGAAGGCTGCATCAAATACATTGTCAGTAACACCCCACACTGGCTTTTGAGTATTCTTTAAAGGTACCCTGAAGCACTCCAAACCATTCTTAATGACATGCAACATACAGCTGCAATTTCACGTTAAAAGGAATTCCACGCTGTTGGATGGAGTAAAAATCCTCTCTATTATTTCAGACTGTGAACACAAAAAAGCAGTGTTTGCAGAAGAGCACAAGGCTCCGAGGAGATTCATGTGCTGCTCAACACGAATATTTTAGTATGCCTTAGCTTCAGTTCTACTTGTCCTGGAACCTGTGATAATTCACTATCTTTGCTTAAGTTAGCAAATTGCAAATGCAAATACATAAATATAGACTACAGTAAAAATACAAATAGAACAACAATAAAAAAAATCCCTCAATAATATCTTGGGTTAGGCATTTGATGATTTCTCACTGGAAACATGGTTTCATCTTTCTCTCTTTGGTATATCCTCTTTGGAAATAAAGAAGGCTTCTGACAAAAGAGGCCATTTTAAAGGCTAGGTTAGGGTAGGACACCCTTACAGCCTGCTTATTGATCACTCAGAGAGGTAGAATAGGTAGGATAGGCATTGCTTAGTGTCTGCCATGCTCACTAAGGCAAGTCTGATTTAAGGTGTCTGTAATGTGAATTCCTACTTCTCACTTAACCATTCTGGGAAACAGAAACAGACATTTCCAAGGAACAATGGATCTGCCCTGTTCTGAGCAGTTTTTAGAATAGGAGGAAATGCTCATTACCTTCTGTCCATTAAAAGTGAAACCCATCTCAGACACAGTAAAGCCAAAGGCTGAACATCTGAATCACAGTGTGGACATTGGTTGGCATAATGGTAAAAATTTGCTCAGATCAGTTTTATAATTTTAGGTACTCAGGAATTGGCACCCACCAATTTTCCAGATAAAATTCTCCATTTAAAAACTCCCTAAACTAAGCTGCACAGCCTAGGGAAAGTATGCAAAATACATTCAATCTCCCTCAAGCATTTTTAACAAACCTTTCTCATATATTTACATATGACAGGAAAAAACTAATAATCGGATAAGCCCATTCTCTTGTCATTTCTTTCAGCACCACTGTATTATTTTCTTTCTTATCAAGTGAAATAATACTGAAAAATAAATGGTTATGTTTGTTAGAAACCTAGCAAAACCAAGAAATCTTGTCTGTCAACATTTACTGCATAAATAGAAATTTTACATATTTACCACTAGATCGGAAGGATAAGTTTTTATTAAGATAAATTTAAAAAAATGAGAATATACTCAAGCTATGGTATAAAATCCACAGTCTTCTATTCAGTTAATGAAACTTTCCAGTGCAGCATGAGAATACTGTGGACATTATTTGTCTAATCTGTCATTCCCACATCACTTTTGGTAGAAAAATTAAACTTACTTAAGATTGTAGCCTTTGTTTAGGAAAGTATTTTGAAGGTTTTCCTACTTAATTTCATTTTATTTTGTCATTGAGGGCAGTGAAAGTCCAAAATATCTCAGAGAAATGCTGTACCTTTTATGAAATAAATACAATTTACAGGAAAGTACAGCCTGAAAAATGCTTTTTTTTTCTTCTATTTACTATATATGACACAAGTAAAAATGTAGATAAGAATAATTCTCACTTACTTCCTAGGTATTGAAAACTTGAGTAAAAATGGTCAATATATAATTAATGGATACATGAAAATGTTATTACACAGGTGGCACAGGTTATCTTTTACATATAGCTTATTGGGTTTATTTGAAGATGTTAAGTACAAGATGCTGTTTAAATCTTTCTTAACTTTAGCCTTCACTAATCATTCTGGAAATTGCCTTGACAAAAGATGTCCTTTCAAACTAAGTTTCAAATAAAAAACTGTTTCATTTTTGTTGTAATACTAAGCTACAGTGTCGCAGAATTTAATGAGAGCACTTCTGTGGGAAGGTACTATCCAGTAAATGTAAAGCCTGAAAAGCTGGTTTTACAATTCGTAGTTCTTTATCCCACGTGTATTTGGATTATAGCCACACTATACAAAAGGTGAATAACTGGAACCTTCCAGAGGATTAGTGATGAGCATTTTCCATTAGGTGGTTATTTTCAAGTATCTTGCCCACCTTGCACTACATCAAATGCATCAAGTATCATTCAGTGTCTCTATGGATTACAAAAAATGAATTTTCTTGCTTTTCAGATCTGTAAGCTATAGAAAGTATTTGAGTAACCAATGCTGTCTTCATACTTTTTATCATACTAGTTTCAGGGCAGAGCAGAATGTGGGTGCCAAAGTATGATGAAGAAAAAGTGCTTATGTGGTTTATAAAGTTACCTCCACTCAGACTAATACATTGTTGAAACTAAATAATTCCTAAAGTGTAGTACCAGCATGCAATTTAGCTGTAACTATCATCCTACACATACCAGAGGAAAAAAAAACCTGTGGTTTTGGTGATTTCACACTTATAACAAAAGGGATATAAATGATAATTAAAAAAACCTGCCATTCTCAAGCTGTTCTAAAACTTAAAGAGGAACAAGTTTAAGAAAGAGGAAAAAGTTAAGTCACTGTGAAATGTTATGAATTCTTTTGAATTTGTCTCACTGTAAGAAGCTTCAGAGAAATATGCTAATTAAAAAAGTTAAGGAAAGACACTCTTTTATTCATTAAGTGACAATCAAATATCTCTGTTTGATAGCTATAAAGGCTTGTAACAGATTGCTTGCCATGTTGCTGTCCTCCTACTTCAAGGACAGTTGCATTACAGGATTCTACCTCAGAATGTATTTCATGGTTTGCCTCAAGCTGGGCAGCATTACAATTCAGGTATTGTCATACTGGATCAGGGCATCTGGGTCCACTGTCCTAACCCTGACTGTAAGAAGTTCACAGAATTCATACTCAAAAGTTTCTGAAGCAAACTTATGATCTGCTATACAGAGAGAAATGTTTCCTTTTTTTTTTTTTTGCTAGTTAGTGGTTGGCCTAGGATCTGAAGCTTGGAGGTTTTGTTTCCCTCTGTGCATGTGCTCGCACAACACTGTATGTGTAGTTTATGAATGTGTGTATATGTAGGTGTGGTATGATGGCATAATTGGTACATTATTAACCCTCTAAACAGACAGACAATGATTTTTTAATAAGATGGTAAGGCAGTAGCTGGATAGCTAAAAGAAGGAGGGAAGGGCAGAACTGTGATTTTTTTCTCACACTGTAGTCCTTTCACAAGGAGAACATGAGATGGCAAGCTTTTTTTTCAGCTGTCTAGATAAAGCTACCTTAAGAGGACCATCTGTGGAAACCATTGATACGCACATGTGGCAGCAGCCAGAGCAAGTTATCTTGTACAGATAAGTGATTTCTGTGTGCAACCTTAAAAAACCAACAATTTGACTTGGTGTCAATAGTCCCAGCCTGTAGAAAAAGTTGCTATCCCCTTTGCAAGTATGTATTCTTTGTGGTCTTGGAATACACTAAATACAAGACATTAGTCAAAAGACAGAGCGTGTACTTTGCTCTGACAAAGCCCAATAATCACTGAAACAAAAGAAAAAAAGAAGTAGAGCTCAAAAGCTCCCTTGACACATAAGTTTGTTGCAAATGATATATTAGGGTTATATTAGAAATATCAGCTAGATATTTAATTAAGACTTTATCCTGTCAGCTATTAAACCAAAGAATATAGTTTGAATAAATTAAGAACCCTGGATGCTGAGAATTTTAAACTTTCTGCGCTTAAAGGCACAGACCCACAAGAGAACACTGCATTTGACCTGAGGCTGTGGAGAAGGCTTCCAAAATTGATTGATAGCACTGGGATTATGGGTGTGTAGTTGGTTAGAAGAGTATAATATCACAGGGTGGAAAACTTAGAGTTTGGGGTTTTAGAATATAGAAATAAATATGAAGTAAGATGGTGGTTTTAGGGCGGACAGAGGTTGTTCTTCTTTGCCTTCTTCTTCGCCTTCTTCCTTTTTCTTTGTGGGTCTGGGTGGTGTTTTGTAATGAGCCAGAAAAGTCCTCATTGCGGGCTTTGAGGGATCAGTTATTGGGTTAAAAGGGAAAATAATCTAGGTGTCATTTCTTAGTTGGATAGTTTAGCTTGTAAGACCTTGTAACAAGAGATAGCCATTTTTTGCCTTGCTAATGAAAGACTGCAGAACTCGCGGTTGTGAGGCTGTAGCACTGATAGGAAGCAATGAATATTGCAGTCTGAACGTGAGTTATGGTCTCAAGTGCCTTCAATCCTGACCCCGACAGAGGTAGAAAACACAAGCTGAGAACCCACAGGAAAGTATGTGTACAAAAGCTAAACATTATGAAAATAGAAGTGCTGTCCAGAATCTCTTGAAAATACTTTGTTCTAGCAGAGAGCTTAGTATATGTTCTGTGTCATGATAGTTTTACAAATTTTAACTTTCTTTTCTATAATTGTATATCCTTCTTATCTAAAAAAATGCTGTTATCTATTAGCTTAGAAATGGATAATTTCTATAGTTGTCTTTGATTTATATAAATCTTCTTTCTTCTCATTCTCCATCTTTTTAACTGCTTAGCTTCAGATAGGTTTTACTGCACTTACTGTATCCCAGTATTTTATGGAAACAGTCTCACTGTGGTTGAGAAACCACAATTTCCCTTTTTTCTGTTGGATATACTTCATCTGAATCTTTTGACAGTCATATTTCTTTTCAAATCTGATTTCTATTGTGATTAATAATGCAGCCTACATATTCTCTTCTTTATTTGCCACCAGTAACTTGCCATCTTATAGCTGAAATTCATTTGATATTTGTCCTTGTCAGTGTGTCCTTGCATGTTGCTCTACTTCAGTATCTTCAAGATCAATTGTTGCTTCCTATGTGATATTCCAGTCCTTCACCATGTTAACATTTCCTCCCAGCTTTGATGCTGTTTTTTCATACAGATTGGTTTATTGACAACACTATGAGACTCCCCTCCTGCTGAATTCCCCGTCACACTTTAAAAAAAATCAAAATTGTCTGCAATGTAGGTATAAAACCTTATCTCATTATAAGTTAGAATGTTTATTTCTGAAATGCAAAGCATCTGACACATGTAATTAAAAATACTAAACATTTCAAAGCAGTCCTGATATATGACTAGTCAAAAAGCTTAGAAGTCTTGTAAATTAATTTTTCACTATGATCTACATTTTTTTTGAAGCTCATTTTTAATCCCAGCAAGAAGTCTTAAATGTAATATACTTGAGATTCTCTTTGCAACTGTCTTTTCAAATGCAATAGCATCTGGACATGTCTTAACAAACATATTTAAAGTCCTTGATTAAGCTTTCACTTGATAAGTTCAAAGACTTGTAGCATACAAAAACAAAACTCCATGTAAATATTATTCAGTCAGCCATATTTTTTACTCCCCAGTGACAGCTATGAAATGAAATTCCGATTACATTTTTCAGCTGGGTTGTATACCGAGGAGTCCCAAAAGACTGAAGCAAACACATATTTTACAGTGTATGAATGATAAGCATTTTGCCTCCAGGATACCTGCCATTTGACTACAAAATGTACTAGATTTGCATTCTGCATATATAATAATTATTATAATGTTTCCTATCAATAAATTAAAATATAACAATTCTGATAGTAAAGGAGTAAAATATCATTTCAAAGTCAATTTATTTTCATATTTCTCTTGCCAAGAAGTACTCAGTAATGAACCTTGAGGAAAAAAACCCTAAAGGCAAATAAATAAAACAAAAGATTGTGTGGGTTTTTTGGATTTTGGTTTTTTTTTTTTTAATAAAATATGTACTTGGTGATATGCTGCCTCCTCCTGTGATAATTTCCTCTACTCAGAACACACACACAAAAAAAAATTTAAAAAATTGATGCTTGAACTATTGTATGCTCTACTGACACAGTTTCCACAAGAGAATGCATGTCTTTGCTAAATTATTACGTGGACAATTCAATATCTGTATGGTCTGGGCAGTTTTATTTCGAGTACTCCCTTCTTTTACTATTGACTGAAGTTTAACTTCCTTTTCTAAACAGTAAATTATCTTGGATACCAAAGAGATGTTGCTGAGGATCAGTGATATGATACAGATATGTTGACATGTCATCCCACTGGAGAGAAACAAAATGAAAACATAACTCATGGTTCCAGGTTGTAACCCAGTGACAAAGACTCCTCCATTCTGTGCTCAGTGATGCATTCTGGAGAATTAGCCTATCAAAATTTCAGTTACAGAAAAGAGCTCAGTATTACTCAGTTAGTTCTAAACAGAAACAGATAAAAATAAAGAATTTAATTGATCCTTTTTTTTAAAATACATGAGTCCATTAAAATGCATTTGTTGATTTAGGACCAAGTTGGAACAAAATATTTTAAAAATATTCAATTTGGCAATATTTTTCAATATAAATATGCAAGTTTTATATACATATTACATCTATTTTCTCTGCAGCAATGTACATTTTGAGATAAAAGTCTTCATAAATTATAGCAAAATGATCATTTATGGAAAGTGGAACATTTGGCGAGAGATACTTTCTGACTCTACCTTTCCAGAAAGGAAATTCCACGTAATATATATAGAAGTGTAAGGGAAATTAAATAGATGAAGTAAAATAACAAAGAAAGTTGGTGACAAAATATATTACTTGACTACTTTCTGTGTTATGTCTTATTGTGGACTCCAGTCACACAATTCTGTCACATTGACTAGCTTCTTCTTCTTCTTCTTCTCTGGGCTTCCATAGTGGCAATGTCTTTGCAAGCCAGCCCATGGCCCAGGGTCTGAGGCACCAGTTGGAGGAGCTGTGGGAGGAGTTGAGCAGGCTGTGTAGCAACAGGGGCTTGACAGAATCTCCACAGACACCCAAGGACTCGAACAGCTCACTGCAAGAGAGCAAGGACAGCAAGAGGATATGGTTGAACAGGCGGAAGAATGATACTCCGAGGATGGAAGCTCTTGGAGTTTGACTTCTGGCATCAGGAGAAAGGTGGAGGGGAAAATTCCAGACAGGACTGGATCCATCCTGTAAAGAAGCAGCTACTGGTACAGCTGGTGGAGCAGGTATTACTTCAGAATTTATGAGCATGGATCCCTCTTAGAAGTGTAGGGAATGCTAGTGAGAGACAAGATATATTTGTCACATTGAGGTAAAGGAAACTTTGCTAATAGGAGGAAGGCAAACTTTAAGTATATCAGGGATTAGAATGATCAGTGAGGATAACAGACAGGGGAGCTTAATAAAGAAAACCAGTCAAAGCAAGGGACTATGGGCAGACTTCTTAAAACTTGAAACTTATCTTAAAACTTATCTTAGACTTGATAAAGTCTCTTATGGGGACTTGTAACCTCCTGCTAGGAAATCAACAAAAACAAGACAACCCTGAATTGTCATAAAACCAGCTGTCCTCACTGCAAAACCCACTAAGTAGATTCCGCAGAAAAAATACTAAATTTCCGGGATGCTCTGTAAAGTAAGATGGTTTATGATTTAAATTACTATAGATTTTATTGTAGCAGGCAGGGGCAAGAGAGTTCTGGCATGGAGCAGAAAGAATTTTTGGGACCGTGTAAATATTACTATGGGATGTTTTAAGGAACTATTTCAAATGTATTATGAGATGTGTGGAACAAAGGAAAGGAAAGAATGACAATACATAGGGATGGAACAAGTATGGAAAAATGAAGGGGCAAGCTGTTATACATTCATATATTCTTATATTTTCATTTTCATGCTTCATCTCTCATTTGGGCTCTCCAGTGTTCTACAGTCACTCTAGCCATATTAGGCAGTCAGTCAAAAACATCCCTACTAGTAATCCATCTCTATGAAGTACTGGATTTGACTTTCAGTGTTTTTCTGGAATCCAAGCACTTTATTGTGAAGAACTGACATGCTTTTTTCTCCTTAATTCATTATTTATTTATTGCTAAGGTTAGTCGCATTTTTTATAGATTTGGGGAACACATCTTAATCTTCACATAGCAGAATCCTCTTTTATTAAAAAACTGTATTCCCTGTTCAGTCAAACAATCCTTTAATTTGTTGACTTTTTTTAAGCTCATATTGAATTAGAATGAGACTTTTATTTTTGACATCACTAATTTCAAGATGTAGACAATATAAATCTTAGTAGAAAAAAAATGGTATGTATTTACTGGAACAACAGAGGAGAAATTACTCATGATTTAGTCCTTCAGTGGGTGGAATTCTATACTTAATACAGACTATGAGATTAATGTGCTAAAATTTGATATCTTTAAGCAAACAAACAAAAATAACAAAAAAAAATCCAAGCCAACAAAAATTCTTAGTAACTTTCATTTTAAAACAAAGATGTACATTAAACTGAAGAAGAAAATTAAAAGGAATATCTGAAAGATTAATGCTAGCTTGCAGACAAAATGAAGGTACTGTGAAGATTAAATAGTAGAAGTACAGAGTAGATATATGGTACCTATCAAAAACCATTCAAAAGCCATTATGTTTCAACAGGAAAGAAAAGACAGCTATTCTAAGTATGAAGTGAAAGTTTTAGCCAAATGAAAAATTAGACATGGACATGAACTCTAGAGCTGGAAAATAAGGGAAAGTTTTTGAGAAGGATTGTAAACACATTCAAGTGATCTGCAGCAGAGTTATTGAAAAACACATATTAATATATGTGCACTAATTGTTGCTTAGCCTTGTGTGATTGATAAGTAGAACATAGAATCATAGAATAATTTTGTCTGGAAAAGACTTCTAAAGGTATCTAATCCAACTCCCTGCAATGAGCAGCAATATCTACATCAGGTTGTTCAGAGCTCAGTCCATCCTGACCTTGAACGTTTCCAGGGATGGAACATCTGCCACCTCTCTGAGCCACCAGTCTTTTACCAACCTCATTGAAAAAACTTCTTCTTTACATCTAATGTAAATTAACCCTCTTTTATATTGTGTGTTTGGTTAACATAGGCTTGTGATAGACTTAGACACACTATTGAATATGGTTGAGACTCGTGTCCTACTGTGGGAAAGACCAAAACACAGTGGTAAATTACACCTGCCAAAATCCCTGAAACACAGCTGAAAAACAGCAGAGATGGTGATCCTCTAGCACCAACTGAGCTCTGCTGTGCCTTTGATTTCACTTGCCTCTGCCTGGGTACTGCTTTTGGGATCCCCCAGCTGGTGAGGAAATGAAAATAAATTTTCTTGCAGCATTTCATCTGTGGTTCCAAGGTTTTTTCCTGCAACCTGCCTATGCCAGCTCACATATCTAGGAAGTTAAATACAGAATCATAGTAAGACATTTCAAGAAATATTTGAGCAAAAGTCTGCCAAAAGTGTAAGAAAAAAACCACAAAAAAACCTCTTAAGTGCTTCAAATAAGGGAATCTTCCAATGAGTGGGTGCAGCCGCTAGATGGATGTGATAGGAGTATCCTAGGAAGGTAAATCAAAATCAAAAGGATTACATTATTTTTTTTACAATATTGTTGGCTGTGGCATATTCTCATAATGAAGGCATTGTTTATATGGATGAACCAGGTGGATCATTCCAAATCAAATTTAGGTAGCAGCGGTTTTAGAATAAATTAATAAAATTAACAACTTGGCCAAATGCCATTTACCCAAGTATGGCACTGAAGGGACTCAAATACGAATGTCAAAAACCCATCTGTTAAAACCAGCCTTGGCAGAAAGTGAAAATTATTGCATTTAATAGCACATATTTGAAAAAGGACTTTATCAGTGAAGGAGAAACTACAGCAGATCAACCAGCATTTGATTAAAGATCAAATTTATAGACACATAACTATATGCAGCATACAAAGGGGAAAGGACTATAAATATTATGTGTCAGAAATTCTTACCTCAAAAACCTATGGGAATTTTTAAAGAAATCAAGTGGCATGTCATCTAGTCATAATACATTCAAATTTCAAAAATCTGACAATGGTCTTCGTCTCCAAAGGCTTTTAATGAAAAAAAAAAAAAAAGGAAAACAGGAGGCTGTGTAAAAAGATGGTCACTTAGTACTTGATAGGAAATAGAAGGTTTAAACAAAATAGAAGTTTTCGCTCTCAAGGAAATTTACAAATCTTGCTATTTGAGGACAGTGTGGCTCAGTATTTTTGTAAATATTGTAGAAAAAAAATGAATAACAGGACCACTAAGCTTGCTAGTAATGTTGAATTATTCAAGATATATGATTAGAGGAACTTTAAACAAAAATCCCACCATATTGACACAGTGCACAATGAAAATGAAATCCCATGTCAGTGAATGCAAAAAGTTATGGAGGAAAATGTTTCAACTACACAGACTAAATACTATCTGTCAAATTAATTAATATCACTTATGGAAAGAGGCAAATTTATTTAATGGGTGTCTAAATAAAAATAAAAAAAATAAGGATGTGAAGGTCTTTCTTAATTCTTTGACATAATTAAATTATGAAATTTGTCAGTGTGTATACAGAGCAAAACTATAATGGAATTAAAACAGGACCAAAAGCCACAGAGGACAGATTTATTAGTGGACTTCAAGAACAGTAAATCCAAATGAAATCTATATCTGAAAAAATCCTTAGAAGAATAATTTCCAAAAGTAATGACAGTGGAAACACTATTCTTCGCTTACTTTTATACTGATCATCCTAAGTGTATGCTAATAACCTTTGCATTGATTTTATCAACTTTGCATTACAAGAGCAATAATCTATTTTAAGTTTTGAACAAGCTCATACATTGCATGAACTAGCTTTAACAAAATAATCTTGACTGATATTTTTGTATTTTTATTAATATACATAAAATCATTTTTCCTTTCTGAAATTGTCTAAGATTTATTCAATCTCTAAATTGAATTGATGAGAATTATAATTTAAAACTAGTTTAGAAACAAAATTCAGAACTCTAATATAGCATACTCTAGGTAATTTTTTTAAGATATAAGCTATTTGGCTGTGATTTTTCTTTTTTTTTTTTTTCATTAAACAATAGCAGAAAGCTAATTTTTAGTCTTGGTCCCAGACAACTCACCTTCCCAGCATATCCCAGGCTGTATGTTTGCACAAATTATGTTAATATATGTATGATGAGAAAGAATTTGTTTTAATAAATATTTATCTTTTCCTCTTTTAAATGGAAGATATATGGCCAAAACCACGACACCTAAAGACTCAACACACTGAAGTACTAGAAGTTATTTCTGCTCATGCTGCTCAGAATCCTCAGTTAATGGTTTACCTCTTTAAGTCAAGGAGAAGCAAAACCTACAGCTTGTACCTAGAAGCAAAGGAAAACTGATTTGCATAATGCCCAATTTTAATGCAAAATGAATTTTGAGACGAAGATTTTTTACATAGCTATTCAGAACCACTCAATCACCTGGGAACATCCAAAGGTATTATTGAGCTCAACTCATCTTTCCATGGGAAATTCTGACTAAACTGTGTTTTATAGACCTCATTCTTTTTAGATTAAAACCAGATTATACCTCTTACAATGTTCATCATTATCTGCTTGTTCTGGAATGTATGAATTTACTTCTGTAGCCTTTAAATGTATTTTGCCAGTAGGAACAAAAGCATTCAGAAACGTCCTAACAGATGCATTTAGATCTCACAATTACTCATTTTTCTGGCATTTCATGCTGCACTCCACATAATCAAACCCTTCCTGTCTCTGGTTTATATTAAGGATTGATTTGGGGTTTTTTTCTGTGGCTGTGGCTCAGAGGGGAGTTCACTGCTCATCCGTGCTGTCTGTCTGCTGAATTTGCTCAGCTTTCTCTCCAATTCAGTTTTCCAATGGAAATTCCAAAAGCAAGCTGAATATTACTCTCCTGAAATCCAGGTCTCTGGCTATGCTATTGATTTTTCTCACTTCTTCCAGGATTTTAATCTCCCTAATCTCATGGTTATACTGCTGCCAAGGCTGCCCTCAGCCTTCATATCTGTAGAGGGATACTCTTTCTTTGTGAGAGATCCAACAGAGTACCACAACTATTTGACCCATCAATCAAAAGCATAAAGGAATCAATATTTTATTTTAGAGTAACATAAACCTGCCTGTTGACATTAACTTGGCTGTACATCTGATGAGGTTCTAACCCAATATATTCTCATAGAACTTACTTTCTTAATGTGATTTGATCACATGGCTATATCAACCACAATACTGCTTTTAAATCTTCTGCAAAAGTATCTACACAAAATATCTACACAAAAAATAGCTTCTTAACATTATTACCTTCCAAATCATGTGTAAGCATTTTTCTGGGGACAAATCATGAGCTGGCTGACAGTGAATCTGAGAAAGCCAAGTGGTTCAGTTCACTTTAGTGTCATATTTACTTTAAAAGCTTCTTTTAAAGTAAAATGGCAAATATTTTTAGTCTACAGGAAAAAACTCTAGTAAACTAGTCCAGATCAAATAAATCTCCTTAACAGTACTAAACTCCATTTTTTTCTTACTGTTTTATCATTTTAAATTATTTAAAAGACTACTCCATTTACTAACATCTCCAAGGAAATTTAAAATCCCTCATTAATTTCTTCCCCAGTGTTATCATTCTTATCACCTTGAAATAGCCTCCCACTAGACTGTCATGCAATCCCATAAGGGTTATCTAATTTAATAATCTTTCAGAATTTTAATATTATTTATATCAACTACACTACAGAAACTGTTACTAAAATGATCTCAGTAATAAAGTTCATCTTTTGTATAATTTAGTGGCTGGAGAGTAAAATTGCAAAAGATCTCTTTTTCAGGACCCATCTCAGATGTGTATCCAATTAAGATACTATCTTGCTCTGCAATTTATTTATTTATTTACGTATTTATTTGCTTTGGCACTTCATTTGGGTTTTAGCACTTATTTTACTCCATTGTAATTTGCCTTATTCTTTTGTGGAAGATTTGGTCTTCTTATTACTGATAAGTCCCTGAAGAAATTATGCACACTCATCTAGATAGTTTATCACTGCTTAAATGGAGAGAGAGACCTGTGGGAAAACCAGGGTTTCTTTGCTTGAAAACTTTAAAATATTAAAGCTAATACTAAGTCAATTGCTACTGCTGACAATGCTCATTTTCTTTTAAGAGTTGCTTTGTTTGATAAAACTTTTTCAAGGGAAGGAAAAGAATAACAAATAGAAGGAAAGAATTGCATAAGGAAAAGAAGAGCAAGAATTACAGATTCTGTGACTTTGTTTCATGCTTAGCCAAGATTGAAATTACCCTGTAAAATAGAGGTATCTTTGACATTGCAATTTTTTAAATATGTTAATAAATGCAAATGTTTCCAAACCAAAAGAATAGAAATGCTAATGACCTTCAAATATTTGCAATAGAGCATCAGTGATACATAAAATAGATTTGCAATCTGACTGCTGTTTATATGTGTGGTGAGAATAGATGAGATTTCACAGCAAAATTTTGCCTCTGACAAAAAACCATTCTTATGTTCCTGGAATATTCATGTTAAATTGCACATAAACACATATTTTTCAAGTATAAAACTAAGCTTTGATAAACTTGCATCCTTTGTTTTGAAAGAGGAACCCATATACACTTGTAATTACTAAATAATTTTTAATGCAATTTTGATTGTCTGGAATAGTGCAAGCTCCTGAAGATTATCAATGCCTTTAGCAGGTATGATATGTTGTATTCACGTGGTTGTATGATATTCAATAATGGGTGTATGATATTCAATATTCTGAATCTTTTCACTAATACCCTGATGTTGATGAATTTTTTTTAATGGGGGAAAAATGCAGTAACATACACAAAAAAAGGACAGAAAAAATAAAATACATGCGGTTTCTTTCACTATAATATATGGATCATTTTCACCCCTTCTCACAATCTCTCTCTGCCTTTTTCCCTCTCTCAGAGGATTTAGAAGATTTCAACAAAAATTTTCATAATAATGGAAGTAGTATTTTTTCCGCACTTTTTCTTTTTTCAATTTGCTTGCAATGTTTTAAAATTATATATTTATCATTTTTTATTAAATTCAACTTTAGTATTTCTTAATTTTTGATAAATAGCTCTTTTCTGGTTTTAGGAAGTTGAAAAAGGAACTGCTGGGTAGAGTAGGTGTGTTAGAAGCTGGTGTCTTTATTGTATTTAACTGCCCCATTTTGAATCACCTCCAGTTCTGATCTCCAATATCCACCTAGCTTTACCAAGAGACTCTTTTAAGGGAAAAAACCTTGGAATGTGACACCTTGGAAAAAAAGTTATAAAAACTTAACTGCAGGAAATTATCTGGAGAACATAACAGCAAGATGACAATGAATACACTTGCATAAAGCACAGATGGTGAGACCTTACCCTGATGTCTTCATTGCCCACTCACTCCTTCACTTTGTTTGCCTAATTTCAAATCAGAAGATAAAGCCCTGAGTTGCATTTTAAAGAGAATTTAGTGATCGTAAAAACAGTGTGACAGTTTTTTGTCTTTGTGTTATCCATCTGCATCTTCTGTAC
>JAYDZK010000001.1:72260982-72276877 GCA_034509185.1 Euphonia xanthogaster
CACTTCCGCCACTTCCGCCACTTCCGCCACTTCCGCCACTTCCGCCACTTCCGCCACTTCCGCCACTTCCTTCCTTCTGCCACTTCCTTCCTTCCGCCACTTCCTTCCTTCCGCCACTTCCTTCCGCCACTTCCTTCCCTCCCTCCCATATGTACCAGATCAACCTAAACAGACAGAACTGAGTAGGCATACTCTAGGTCTCATTCACCTGAGCAGGCTGTACCCCTTTGCAATAGGAAAGTTATGACTGACCTAGGTCAAAGTTCAGTATGTAAGGCTTGAATAGGGAGTGAGTCCAGTGAAGGCCACGAAGGGAATCAAGGACTGGGGCATCTTTCATTTGAGAAGAGAAGGATAGGGCTGGTACTGTTCAGCTTGAAGAGAGGCTCAGGGAAATGTAAACCAGAAAGACAGATTCTTCTCAGTGGTGCCCTGAGACAATCTGTGTAAATTGAAACACACGCTATGTTCACATGCTGTCTGAACATAAGGAAACATTTGTTTAACATCTGTAAGGGTGGGTGAACACTGGAACAGGTTTCTTAGGGAAGTTGTTGTGTCTTTATCTGTGAAGAAATCTAAAACCTGACTGAACACTATCCTGGGAGACTTTCTGTGGGTGAAGATACACTTATTTGGGTAGAGGGTGGCTGAAACGATCTCCAGAGGTGTTTTCTGACTCCAGCCATTCTGTGATTCAGTGATTTGGCTTTTAAGGTTTCCTTTTCAGCCATCCCACTACTCGCATCAATGCTCTTTGCCCTGTCTCAGGGAGGTATCATAAGCCTGGTAGACACACATGCACGCCACCTCTAATGAGCTCACACTTCTTGGTGAGATTAAAAATAATACTCTGGAATGAGTGGGTCACTGTTTATATGGTCCACATTATCTGCATAGGTTTTTGCATTTGCAGCTGTGGAGTGAGTCAGCTTCATGAAGAGGGTGCTCAATGCCCCTTTCAGAGCCCTAGAATTATTCCTATGATGAATAGGTTTTTTCTGATCACTTTTTAACATAAATTAAGTATCTTTAAAACTTCCTTTTAGGCTAGGCAACACATCAAGGAAAAGATTAATCTTCCCTTAAACAAAACCTTATTAGAGCTAGATAATCAAGTTTTTCTGGTTCTCATAGGTTGACTTTAAAGTGGATAAATGGAGTTAGCTCTGTAGGGTAGAAATTCCAAACATCAGGATCGTATATCAAAGAAATGGTTTTGAGCTAACATTGTGAACAAGCTATACATTAATATCTTGCACTGCATTTTTTAAACTCTGTTAGGAAATTATTGTTCTCACCCAAATGAGGCTGCATAATTACAAAAAAAAAGGAAGTCACACTAAATCATATTTAAAGAAAATTTATGTTTTTTATGAGAGTTAAAATATTAATCCATCTATTAGCCATTATTTAGTTATAATTTCACAAATAAGTTTCTTATCTGGGTCACCTTTATTAATAATTCTTTTTGGGGGTTTAGCTAGTTTTTTTAATTGGATTTTACTTGTTTTTTGGAGGGAGGTTGGTTGGTTGGTTGGTTGGTTGGTTGGTTGGTTGGTCGGTATTTTTTTAGGCATGTTTAAATACCACTACTACTGGCTGAAAAATCCAGGGCTTGATTTAAGAAAGTCTTACTTATTCAAGCAGCTTCACTAGTTTGAAAATATATAGGTTATGAAAAAATTGTTATATGGTTAATGAGTTCAAGATATGTCATGGAACAAGGGTGTTGTGAAGTGAGTGCTGAAAATAATTAAGTTTTCATTGTTATGTGAGTATGGAGTAGTAGTAAAGCAGTTAAGTCCTGGAATCTAACTGCCTTACTTAGGCCTTACCATCAACTTAATTGATATTTAATCATATTTAATCATAGATTAAATATGAAGCCCCATCATAGTTTAAATATGAAGTATTGCCTTTTGAAGGTTAAGCAAAACAAAATCTGTCTAATTGGCTCAAGTGTAATAGTTTTTTATCAGCAAGTCTTAGAAAGGAGACAATAATCTGAAGAATACTGTGTTAAAAAATGGAAAAAAGCCAAGAAGAAAAGAAACACTGTTACAATGGCTGAATCTGTCTATAAGTAAGGTACATCTGTTATGTCTTTAGGAATTTCTGCTAAATATGGAGCTAAAGAAAGTTCCAAGTAAAACACTAAGTTGAAATACATTGACAAGGTTTGTCTCAACAATGAGAACCCCTATTCCACGATCCCAAATACTTATAACTTCCAAATTAACAAGATATAATTCTTCCAAAGAATGAAGTCCAATATTCAGACATGAGCAGTATTTATCTGCTTTAAAATATGAAACAAAATGTTCTTTATATTAGACAAAAAACTAATTACAATTAACCAATTGGAAATGTAATTTTAATATTCACGTAGAGATGGGTAGACATACATATAGATTATTGACAATTGTTGACATGCTCATTCAGGTGGTGGAATATTTGACTTTTTCTGCCTTCCTCAGATTGAAGAATCAGGAATGCTTCTAGTATCCAAAAGATGTATGTGAATTTCTGTCACCTTCAACAATTTGGATAAATTATACTTTAACTTTTTAAAAACTAAATTTTAAAGTTCACATCCAGTGGGGGTTTTACTGCAATGTGTATAAATAAACCAGGCAAAAAGCAATAAGAGTTACAGTTCTTGCATGATCTTTCTAACTGAAAAGCCATTTGTCTTTTTTTTTTTTTTTTTTCCTATTTATGGACCTTTCATCCTTTTCTACATGTGGTCTCACTTCAAAAGAATGACATAATGACTTTTAGTTTTCAAACACCCATCTAGAGCTACCACAATGAACCAAACATTTATAGGAGACTGGAAAGACAAAATGAAACAAGAAGAAGATAATTGAAGAAAAAAAAAAATACATTGCTAGATTAAGCACTGTCTAAAGGTAGATAACAATCACTCAACTGTATTTACAGAGGCAAATGTGAGAGATATACAGGCCACCACTTCTTTGCTACTCCATTTTCTCACACATCCAATTTTTTTCCTATATTAGTTTTATTCTCAGAGATGCACTACCAAGGAAATCAAAGATGTTGAAGGACTGCCGGGTCACCTCATCTGCAGAGTGTAGGCTTCTTAAGCACTGCACAAGCAGGGCCTGATTCATTCTAGCACCTGTATTTTCATCTATTGAATGTTACAAAAATTCACAAGCAGTGAATAGAATGTTTCCTATTAGAGGGGGAAAAAACCCTATTATTGTGGTATTTGTGGTATTTATTTTTCTTCTGTTTATTTTTCTTCTACCGCAATAGAAAACCATTTTTTTTTCATCCTTAAGATTGCAGCTCTTCAGAGAGCAACAGTGAAAAGACCTCTTTTTCCTTTTTAAGTGTTCTATGGCTTGTCTTAGACTTTTGTGTGGTTCATCACCCATCTCTATTATTATCGCTTTCATGAAGAATTAGAATAACTAGTTTAATTTTGAAAGTGCTAAATGTTCCCATTTGAAATCTAATTGCAGTCCATCTGGCCTTAGTTAAAGCAACTGCTAAATAGAAGATATTAAGTAGAACATAATTACATATTACATTTCAAAATTTGAAAATTAGAAAGTAACTTGATTGAACAAACTGTGTTGCAACACTATATATCACAGAGAATATGCATTCATTCCAAAACTGACTGCTAACTAGGATAATTTATATAATCATTATCATGTGCTTCCTCTTTTTGAATTTTTCTCTTTGACATTTTTACATTAAGAAATCATTAAGTTTTGTATTTTAATGTAATTTTTTCATTTAAATTACCCACAGGTACTCATTATGGTTATGACTATGCATGGCTTTTAGCACTAATATATCTCTGAAAACACACTGTTTATAATTCCAAATCCTCAGCTTTATCATTTAAAATTTTAACTCCTCTCTGAAGCTGGACTAATATAGTTCCTTTTTCTTCAGCAATATGATTTCAGTTTAGAGAAGCTAGGGAATTTTTTCCCTTTTTTTTTGCACCTTCCTTTCTCATAGGTTTCAATTCAGTTACAGAGTTAAATATGTATTTCCTATATGTGCTCTAGAACTTTCCGTTTTCCTTTCCAGTTGTGAGTGTGGACACGTTCTTACATCAATGTGTATGACATGATGTTGACATTGCATTCTCTTCCTCTTCCCTACTTCCTACACCAGCTTTTCCCTTCTGCGCCCTTTCAGTTGTGTCTTCGATTGTCTTACCGTCCTTTATTGTCTCTTGTCAGTGCAGACTTACTTGGTTTAACCTCCCCCTTTCTCATCATTAACTACTGTCATATTTTACTTTTTCAGTCCCTCTTGCATGCAAGACTGCATACTTGGCCCTTGCCTATCCTTCTGCTGGCCACCTGTTTTTCCATTTTTAAACAGTAGGAACTGGGGACAAGAAACAGCAAATCCAGTCTGCTCTTCTCTCATGCAAAAGGCTACAACCACTCTGGACACTAATCACAGCAGACTGGTAATAGGAGACTATGACCACACTTGATATACTGTGCTATTTTCATTAAAAAATTCCAGATAAGTGCATGTCCACAGTCCCAGTATCTTTAATAATATTAAGGTTTAATCCTAGCACAGATCTCTACAGTTTGGAATTTAATGCCCAGCTATGTCTGCAGTAATCTTTATATCAGGTAAACAACAAGAGAAAAGAAAAAAGAATGGAGAGACCTGCAAATGTATTATTGACATATCACTCTAAAGACGTGAAACAAATACATATGAGAAACTGTTCCACTCCCCAAAGCAGTCTGCTACAAATATATCCCATAAAACTGAAAACACCCCCAAACCTCTTCACATTTCATCAAGTTTATTAAATTGTGTATTTACCAAAGAAGGATCTGAAGACATGGCAATTCACAAATACATATTTCACATAAACTAGTAAGTAAGTGAATTGCTCAGTAGTAGGTGCTCTTTAGTTTCCTTTCTCTAGCAGAGATGTTGACTAGAGCAGATATATGTAATGTTTAATGTTTAAAAAGCGCTAGAAATGTCTATTTTCTTTTGTTAAATGACTTTATTCCTCTTAAAAAGAAAACGTTCTGTTCACCATTTGACTTAGCATAAGGCATTAACTGCTAGTCTGATAATGTACATAAAAGTCAAAGGTTGCTAACGTATCTCTTAAAGTATATGGATTTCAGCATCATGAAAGAAGTATACATAGTATAATATTTTTCATCCAAATTTTCAGGAAGAACACTACAGATACAAAATGACCAATGATATAAAATAAGGGCATTTAAGGCATCAGTAGTATAAATGCTTGGCTTTGGTGGACTGCTGATGAATTTAATGTTATGCTCTGCTGTCAAAAGAGACAAAAGCCCTAAAGCCTGTTTAGCTGTGCATAACGATCTGCTTTTGACTGGAATTTTTTGCTGCTACTGAGGAAATCTGTGGTGGCAGGATCAAATTTCAACATGGAGTTTATCTTTTTGCTATAAAAAACGGATATTCTTCAAAGGAGTAAGACCATTTAATTCAAGTTGCTCATACTGGGATGTTCTGGGTTTGGGTGGGGTAGAGCTCATTTTCTTCACAATGGCTAGTATGGGGCTGTATTTTCCATTTGGCTTGGAAAAGTTTTGATAATATGGAGGTGTCTTTGCTATTGCTGGGCAGGGCCAAGGCCTTTTGTTGCTTTTCTGTACTGCCACACTGGAGAGGAGACTGGGGGTGAATGGGAGGTTGGGAGGAAAAACCAGAACAGCCAACTGAGCAAAGGGATATTCCGTATCAGATATGTCATTCTCATTATATAAAACTGGGAGACAAAGTAAGAAGGGGGGACATTAGGAGGTTGTCTCCTCCAGAAACCATTGTGCATAATGGAGCTCTGCCTTCCTGGGAATGGCTGAATACCTGCCTGCCAAAGGGAAGTGGTGAATTATTTCCTTGTTTTGTATTTTTTTTTTTTTCCATGTATTATCTCTGCCCATGCATTTTCTCACTTTTAGTCTCCGGAATCTCCACCCAATCCCATAGCTGGAATTGCAAGCGAGGGGCTGCATGGAGCTTAATTGCCAGAAGGGCTTAAAGCATTTAAAGAGGGGTTGAACCACATTTTCTGTATCTTTCAAGATAGTAATTGCTCACTTTTTGCAGTATCTCCTTGAAGACATTATTCCATTTGTTTCTATTGAATGACAGACATGTAATTACCTCCAGCAAAGATTCAATAAAAGTTTGAGACACCTAAAAAAATATGGTTTTTTATTTGGGGTCATATGTTAGAAATAATATCAAGATCAGGAATGTGTCTGTAGAGAGGTAGGTGCCTGAATTTGAAGATCCAATTACACATAGAAATCAAGAACTCAGCTATTTACCTAAAGTTAGGTTTGTGCTATTTGAGACCACAGACTCATAGAATGGTTTGAGTTGTAAGAGACCCTAAACATAATGTAGTTCCAACCCATCCTGCCATGGCCAGGGACACGTTCCACTGGTTGTAAAAGTGGGCCTGGGAAAGATATTTTGGCAGATTCCTCATGGTTGAGGAATGATCATGCCCTCCTTCAATGGCAAACAGAGCTGAGCAGATTCATAGCCTGCACAGATGAAATCCACATTTTAAAAAATGCTTCTTCTAATTTGTGCACAATTTATTGAAATGGAGACTGACAAAATGTGTAAAACAAGTGTTTTCCTTTGAGCTTTTAAACTGCTCAGGAAAAAAAGCTAAGAGCTCCAAACCAGTCAGTTTCTTAATTCAAGTCAGAATTAAAATACAGAGATTTAATCCTGTCTTTCTTTTTATTTTCCTATATCAGAAAACAAAATCAAAAATAAACCCCCAAACCCATGAAGAATCCAAGTTCAGGGATATTAAATATAAAGATATACAGTAGAATGAAAGAGTGAGTTCTCAGCAAGTGCCTTACTTTTAAATGTCTCTCTTTTTTTTCTTTTTCCTTTTTTTTTTTTTTAATTTTATTCAAGGAGAAAAGAAAAATCACATAGAAATTATGCAGTCAAACACTACCTTAATTTCATTCTAATGCAGCTGTGGACAGAAGACAAAGGGGTATGCCTGATTAGACCACTGAATACAATAGTAAATCCTAAATGTCAACTAGGCCATATGAAATAGGAACCTTTGAAAAGAATATTTTGTGGAATGGTTTAAATGTCTTCCAAACCTCTGGAATTACAAGAATGAGCATGTGTCAGTGATGGAAGAGCCATCTCTGTTTCATGGTTATATCATGAATGGGTGAATTGTCACTCTATCAATGTATATTTTTTTTTACCCTAGCTACATCAAAGTAGAATTTGTTTAGCTATCAGAGTATATAGATTTTTAAATACTAAAATACTGATATGAAATTTTAGGAGTGGAGCTAAAATACAAAATTTGTTGATACCTTTCTTGATCTATTTTTTTATCTTCTTACTGAAGAAAGAAGTCACTCTCAGAATAAAACTAGTGAGGAGAAAGACATTTAGCCTTCATTACATCAGTTCAGTTAGAAGGAAAACAAACATGATAATGTGGGTTGTTAGTTTTCCTCTCCTTTGCAGTTAATACAAATGTGTCTTTTTAAAATCTCTATTGCCTAGAGCATTCCAATCAGCATTAATGTTAGGCAAAATTACTTAATGCACTTGAAAATGAAAGACAGAAAACAGAGTTAAAAAGAAGTAACAGAGCTTGTTCATGAAGAGTATTGGAAAGTACAGATGTCAGAGAATGTGAAAAAGAGGGAATTTTTTTCACAATAAATATGTTCTCCAAATTTGATGAAATTAGCTTTTAGTTCTTATGCTTATTCCTATAGTAATTCAGATTTACTGGCCACAATCTTCCACTTGACTGTAATTCAGAACAGCAAGACAAAGTCTCATAAGGGAAAGAGCACTCAAGAAAAGCTCCTAATAAGCAGCACAGAACATTCAGGGGTAAAGATGTGATATTGAGTGCATTTTCCTCACTTACCAATACAAAGTGCTGCATTTAGACCACTTCCTAAGTGGGAAGAAATTATTATGTCAGAGCATTTGGGTATCTAAGATGATAAATCTTTAAAAATAAAAGTCTTAAAGTATTAAAAATTAAGTCTTAATTAACTTAAAAATCAATAAAATATGTGTCTGAGTATACGATACAGTTGATGTGCTTAAGCTATGCCTCAGGACACTGCTGCTGATGAGGGGTATCAGCTTGACACTTGTGTGAATGATTAGGGAGTCCCCCTAGGAAGACATCTTATCCTCTTAATGTGATAGCTGACAAAGAGAAAATCCAGCAAATAGGAAAGGAAATTTTATTTATGGCTATGCAAAGAAAAATATTTCCTGGAATATCCATATCTTGAATAGCTTGATTATGAATGTTTGAGATCAACAAAATCTCTCCCAGAAGTACAGTCCTGATGCAGATATTCACAGGAGAAAATTGTGGACTGTGAATCAACAGAAAGGCAGAGGCTTTGTAGTGATCTTCTCCCTTTTAAGTAGACTAAAAACAAGTAGTTGGAAAAAAAGAATGAAATAAGAACTTATTTACTTGGGAAAACCAAGTTAAAGGAAAGTTTTCACCAGGAGTGATAGTAATGGAAGGAATGGATTCTCATGTTGGCATAAAATACTACAATAGACAATAAATTTAATGGATGAAAAAAAATGAAAAAGAAATTTTTTTCAGACAAAATCTATTACTCTTGGGGGAACTTATAAGAAAAACTGACAACAATTTAAATACAATTACAAATATACCATCTATCATGTCTTCAAGACTGATTTCTCCATAAGACAAGCTGAATCTGAGATCTCAAAGGTAAATAGGACAGGATAAGAAAATTACATATGAGGAGTAAAGAAATAAATAAAAGCCATAGAACCTTTCATAAAACAAAGAATATAGAGCTATGGAGAAAATATTAATGAAATCTTCCACAAAAGGTGCAATGAGCCATTGCTACCTAAAGGTTTTTAGTCAAACTTGGCTCCAAACTTCAGTGATACGGATAAAGAAAATATGAAATAGGCTTTCTAAATTGTCACTTAGGGAGACAGTGTTGAAGAGCAGAATGCTCATTTTGAATGACTAGACAACAGAAACAAAGATATTTCTTTTTTATTTGAGACTAAAGAGTGTAAGAAATAACTATAATCTGAAATATAAGCAGGTTTCAATCAAACACTATTTTCATCCACATAAAGAAAATTTTTTGAGGAAAAAATATATCATTTTCATTATAAAAATTGAGGTTAGCTCTTCAGATGTGATTAAAAGAAGATGGACAGAAACAACCAATGTGAGTAATTAATATTTTAAATTATTTCTGAACTATGTAATTATTGGTTTAACGAACGAATTTATCAGCATCATTCAGATGTCTAGTGCTACCTGAAGTGCTTTACCAAATTTTACATAACATTCAGCTGCTACTCCAGAAAGCACAGGTTTTCCTTGTCTTATGCTTTACCTCCCAGTCCAGTTCAAGTGTCTCTTATATCTCTGTAGCAATGGCACTAGACACTATTCAAGGAGGTGAATAAATCCCCAAGTGTTTTCTGTACCAATTAGAGACAGAAAAGCACGGAAGACCAAGATTATTATGGCTGACATGTACAATCATTATCAAAATAAAAGCTCTTTAAGTGCTTTAGAAAGTAGAAAACTGACCTTTTCACAAATGCTAAGTCTCATGGCAGAAGAACCTCTATCGTATTGCAGAGTGCTTCTGTAAGTCAGCATTTTAATTACCTGAATGATTTACATTTCCAGTTTACTTGCCTGCTCTCAACAGCCAGCTCATCTTTCATCTTATGTGTGCAATCACAAGCAGTGTGAAATGTTATTAAAATGCTTAGGCATAATTGATAGAGTCAAGTTTCCAGCATGCCTAAATTACTTTCATCAAAACATTTTTTCTAAATTTATTTTTAAGATCCTGCCCTAAAGGTTTTCTAAGCCTGGCCTCTGAACTGAAGATTTCTGTGGTTTCTTATGAAAGACACTGCTTAATTCTATGAGCCAATGTGAGAAACTAGTGCAGAAAAAGAACCTTGGTACAGAGCAGGGAAGGCTATGCAAAAGAAAAGTCTGGGTAAGAGGAAAAAAATAATACTCTTGCAAGAAAGGAAATGCAGAATTAAATGTGTTGGTTATCCCTATTCACTTACAACAGAAGAAATTGTGATAAGTGCCTTCTTAATAGTGATTTCAGAAAGATAGTCCTGCTTTACCTTTTGCATAAAATGTCCCCATTCAGTCAAATGTAGAACATGGACGTTTCTGATCACCCAAGGACGAAGATGGTAAATATACTTAGCCTTCTTCAACTGCTTGAAAACCATTTCCTCCCAATATTAATTAAAAGGAAGTTGACTTTTTTTCCAAGGTGATTCTCATTTTATGGGTCTATAAAGTGGCCATATAACTAAAGGCTTTAATCTACACATCTTGTTCTGAGAAGCCTTTTTCTTTTAGGCAAAACTAAACTCCTGTTCCAAGCAGTCTAATTTCTAATTACTCCATCCCAAGTAAGAGGCTGTTTTTTTCTTATCAGCAGAATTTTATTAAAAGAGAATCTGCAATCTTCAGCCGACAAGATACATTATCTGAACTCTGCCTTCATCACCTAATCAAAGCTGATTTATAGAAAATTGTGCACCTTTGTGGCAGTGAGTATTTTGTTGAAAAGACCATATTGCAAAGGGATGATACCTACGTCATCAAGGACAGAATGTTATTGGATTTATAAGCTCCCAGGCACAACAAAAAACATTGCTGGCAGAAGCTGTCCTGTTTACCATGTGATGTCACACTGGATACAATGTAACAGGATCTGGTGATGTCATTAAAGGATAATAGTAGTCCTGTCCCTTTTTAATTAAGAAATAATTCAGTTCCTAGGTAGAAAAATGAGGTTAAATAGCTAATAGCTTATTTCCTGAGATTATTGCAAGGAAATGTAGTTCATGACTCTCTTCAACTCTGATTTTATGAATAGGCATCAAAAATTGGTTTGATAATTTATATTTGCAACTATTTCTGGGGTTAAATTATGCATTTAGAATTTGCTTATTAATTACCTACCCTTACTTAAAATCGCTGTCTTGTTAAACTAAAACATTCATTTTCAGAGAATCAGTGCTTAGAATGTTACTTCAAGAAAAGGCAGTTCAGTCTCCTTCACTGAACAATTCTGATTATAAAGGGATCAAATTATCCATCTGTGTTTCAGCTGTTCAAGCTGATACCTGCTCCCTTTTTTTTTTATGAAAGGCACAGTTTTCTTGAAGTGAATTACACTAGCAGTGTCATGTTTCTCGTAGTTAATTGCTTACTTCATATATTGCAACATAAAACCTCAAACCATAAAGCTGATTCTCTCTCTCTTTGGTCTCCATATAAATTTTGCCTTGTGTTTTGTGCTTAGAGCTGTAGAGACAGTATTTGATGTGCTAATAATACAGATAGCAGACACCAAAAGCTTTGCTGGAAACAGCTTCTATATTTTACTGAGAAAGTTAAACTCCCTAACTTCTACTGCCAGTATCTCTCATTCTGGAAATGACTTAATCACAGAAACTCAAACTGAAGTACTAACTTATTGGTGGCAAAACTGTATCTTCAGTGAATCTAGGAATTTATCTTCTTTTATTATTTTTGCTTTCCAAATGATACTTTTAACAATCAGACAACTCAGAGTGTAGTTCAAGAAACATTATTTGCAAGGGACATTTGTTAATGGGTAACCTTAAAGGGAATCACGTGGTGGAGGTGTCTGGGACACAGGAAAGAGCCTGGCAGGGGAATTGTGTATGTTGTTTTATCCCCAAACCAGCAAAAATGTTCCTGGCTTGTTTATTTACTAGTAAAGACATAGATTGGAATTAGCGTTAGTTCTTGGTTCCCCATATTTAAGATACTACTACCAAAGCTTTTTGCAATGCATTTTGTTACCTACTTAGAAAAACATAAACTTAAAAAAAAGAAATTTTATTATTATACTCTTTAGACCAGCAAACATTCTATTCTGGAAAATCTAAGTTTTTCGATTTATTAAGGTCTCCCATTTTCAAGAACTTTCTCAGCTCAATTTACCCCTAATTACAGATTTTCGTCTCATATCTGTTGTTGTTTAACCCCAGCTGGCCAATGAACACCACATAGATACTCACTCTCTCCCTTCTAGTAGGATGGGGGAGAGAATTCAAAGTGCAAAAAATGGGAGAACTTGCATGCTGAAATAAAAGACAGTTTAATATTTAAAAGCAAAATCCATGCAGTCAAGTGGAGCAAAACAATTGGTTTATTCACCACCTCCCACAGGCAGGAAGGTGTTCAGCCATCTCCAGGAAATCTGGGCTTTATCATGCATAACAGTTCCTTGGGAAAAAAAAAAAAAACCACAAACATTAATTTCCCCATTCCATGAAACTTCCTCAGGTTATATACTGGGCATGATGATCTCTGATATGGAATAACTCTTTCTCCAGCTCTGGTCACCTGTCCTGGTTATTTTCCTCCCAGCTTTTTCTGCTGTTCCCCTCTAGCAGAGCATGAGACACTGAAAAGTCCTAGGCTAAAGGCTGTTTTGGCTTGGAAACAGCTGAAACATCAGGGTGTTATCAACATTGTTCTCATACTAAATCAAAAACCCTCAGCATTGCAGCAGCTACTGAGAATCTGAACTCTGTCCCAGACAAAACCAGGACAATCACATTACCATCAAAGTACTGCCTCTGATCTGCAGATGATGCCAGCCTTAGTTGGTTTATTTTCTCTTGACAAAAATCTCTTTGGGTCTCCTACTGAGGCAGTGCTCTAGACCTGGCTGATAAATTTAATATTTTCCTACCTTCAGTCATCTCTGAGGGCCGACTTTTATGCAGTTTTTGCAATAAATCACCAATACATAACTTAGAAATGGACAGCTCAAGAAAATGACTTTTTTTGTAAACAGTAACTAAAAACATTAATAAGAAAACATGATATATATGGGGTTTTCCCCTCTATTAGGTCCTTTATTTCTTTTTCAAATTTATTTGCTTTTAATTAGACAGGTACTAAACCTATCTCTTTATAAGTTTATAAACTTAGAAGCCCTAAGCAAAGGGGTACAAGATAAACATAAATTACATCATAATCACTTAGTGCATCTAAATTATTAGCATACAACCACACCTATATAGTCCAGTTCTAAACGTAACATACATTCTGTTTTTGCTTGTGAGCACAGGTAAAGCTAAAAGACAGAAACTGAAAATATTGAGGGACTAGGTTCATTTCAGACTTTTTAAGCTAATGTCTGAGCATGTTTATAATAAATTCAAAATCAATAATCCCTTTTATCAGCTGAGAATAGCAAAAAGTGTAACTTTTTTTTGTAAATTTCCAACAACTTTCTTTTACTGTGTTTATAAGTTACATAAAATGTTATTACATGTTATAATTTATGCCTGCAGTCTGGTTCTTGGTACACCTCAGTGTTTCATCTCCCTGTTTTGTTTCTCTAATAGGTCTCCCTCCACATAAGGGGTTTTTATTTTTCGTTCTCAAATATACTGCATTTCTTGGTCCAATACCTGTGTTTCTATTTTTGCTGACATCTTCTTTTTGTCTACATAATTGCTTTACTCTGAGTCTTCTTATTAAATAAGAAACAGAAGGTTTTATTTATGGAGCTAAATATTTACCTTTATTCACAATCTAATAGCTCCTCTATTACATGCATTTTTCATCATTTGATCACAACTAGTCAAATCCAGTAGCTACTCTGAGCAAAAGGCCTATAATTACATATAAGCTGATACGTTATGGAATACACAGAATTCCAAAGCATTATTGTTGGCCCCAAAGCACTGTTATTGAAAGTGACTCACACCTCTAACTGTGAAATAAATATGCAGTTACTACACTAGTTAAAGTAACGTGCCCTATCAGTTCTTCTTCTTAAAAATAGAAGTGTGAAATGGAATGATTCTTGTTTGGAGCAGAAAGGCAGGAAGACTATCCAAGGGTAGCTTAAAATGTCATGGGAAGTTTATTTCAGGTTAATTGAATTTAAATCTTTTTGGCTTTCATTTTTGCCAGGTGAAGATTCTTTCTGATATTAATAAATCTAAATCAAATTATTTACCTGTGGGTCAGGAATCTTTTCCTTAAAAAAAAAAAAAAAAAAAAAAAAAAAAAAAGAAAGAGAAGAAAAAAACTACAAAAAAAAAAACCAAAGCTGTTCCTACTCTCATGGGCAAAATATGAGGTCTTCTGGAAGAAAGTGTCTAGCCATAGCATCTCAGGTATGAGAAAAAAGTGGATTTATATTAATATTTAATACTTATTACTACTGACAATTATCCTACACCTCCTACTCTGTGATCACGGTGTCTAATAATTTTCCTTGTTTTGTTCTATGAATAAAGAACACATTTCTTAAAGTTAAAAGTTTATTTTGTGCTTTTCAGAATGCAGGATGTATATCTTCTTTCATAAAGAGTAATTACATATTCAGAAACGAGTATGGCTCTAGTATTTTAACAAAAAAATCTTGAGGATATTTGTTTAACTGCTACTTTGCAGATCCCTGTTTTATGTCAAAAAAACTGCAGCCATTGCATAAGTACATTAAAAGTTCACATTATCATATATATCTAAAGTAGCACGGCAGCAATAATATTTATGTATATTTATCATTTTTGTGCATAATCAGATACTCCAACCCTCTTGGTCAAAGCCAGTAGTAGTAAAAAAAAAAAAAAAAAGTAACATGCTTTAAATATATCCAGTGGCTGGCTGCTTAAAGAAAGATCTTTTAGAGGATGTGAATGAAGTAATTCCTTTCACCTCTGGGGAAGGGATATGAACCACCTGTCATCACTGAAAACAAATAAAAAAATATGTCTGGGGTGACAGAGGTAAGAAGACTCTCAGTTCCCTGCAGCTAAACAGAAGTATTTGTATTCTATGTTGCTGGAATAACTCACTGTACTCTATACAACTGCACGTCGGATAAAGGACTGCTGAGTTACAGGATATATTCAGTTACTCTAAAAATTAAATTATTTATAGTAATTTGGTAGTGAAGGAAATGGAAGAAATGGAAGCTTGAACATTCCCTAATCACAAGCCCATAGAGGGGCACTAGATGCATTGTCTGCTTAGCAGAGGCAAACTGAAAGGTACTGTAGGCATCTAATCCAGTAATATTATTGTACTGCCATTGCTAGAAATGGCCACCCGAGTTTACAGGTCCTCCTTCAGAAAAGGGGCTTGTCACGCTTGCCTTGTCTGAACCTGTTAGGAATGTTTGCAGCTTTACTCTTACTTGCTTTAGCTGTGAAAATATTTTTTCTAATTTCTTTATTTTTCTAAAGTGTATAGTACAATTTTTTCTTTCTCATGACTGTGTCTAAATTAATCTACCTTTGCTTATTTCAATATGCAAGGCTTCCAGTTTTTGTACAATAAGTAACAGTAAGCATGATCTCTTTTTATTGCAAGGTTCTTATGGCTGAGGTATTGATGTTATGCAGAGAAATACAGATCTGGACTCATAGCAGAAGCTCTAGGAACTGGGGATACACAATGTGGAGGAAAGAACACAGGCACAGGATGATGGGAAACAGAGACAAGATTGACACTGGACATCCTACAGTTGTGAGAAACACACTCATGATAGGTTTATACAATGCAGCCTGGGATCTGAACTATTTTTTGTCATGACAGAACAACAGACAAGTCTCCGGCATAAAATATGCCACATTTTAGTGTAAAATTGCATGTGGCTTGCAGACCAAGAACAAGGTATAATTTTATTAAATCTTAAAAAAAAAAAAAAAAAAAAAAAACCACAAAGGGGAATCCTAGAAGATACAAAAGGGAAATAGCTGACAAAAACTTTATGCTTTTTTCAAGCAA
>JAYDZK010000001.1:72285341-72313997 GCA_034509185.1 Euphonia xanthogaster
GGCATATATCTAAAGGTCCATGAAGCAGAATGCCAGAAACAGTATGATCCTTTTATTCAGAAAAAAGTTCCAATGTCACTTAGAAGCATGTGGATGGTAAAAAAAGGAAACATACCTCAGTAGCCGTAAATAGAATTCTAGATAGCTTGCTCTGCATCATAGCTGCATTGTTGTATTCTATGGTTAGGGAGAGAGGTTCAAGTGGATCAGACTGGCATAAATAGGTAGCCCAAATCTCCAAGGATCAGGCTGGAGCAAAGACTGACTTAAGTAAGGAGAGGGAAGACAAAGTCATTGATGCGGTGAGGGGTTTGCTTTGAAATTTGAAGATGCTTTTTTGAAAACCTTGTTATGAAGTTATATAAGTAGGAGGAGAAGAGAGATGAAAGTGACATACTGGGAAAACATAGTTTTTTCAGTATTTTCCATTAAAGAAACAGAAAACAGGCAGCATTCTATTTCAGTGTCATCAGGTACTTGACTTGTCATCAGGTACTACTTCCTGGTAGTGTTTTACATTTTCTGTATTTGCTAAATTCTTAACACTGTCACTGGATGGTTGGAATTAGGAGACATATTTATGTCTCCTTTTATTGAATTAATTTTTTAGTGTGGAGGTATAGAATGTAAGAAAATAAAGAAAGTGCAGAAGGTAGTCTCACACCTGAGGAGTTGCAGCTGTACTAATCAGCAAAGATTAGAAACAGGCTTGCCCTTAATAGGCCACAGCTGTGTCCAATAAGACGAGTGCCACAAAAGAATGGGTTAGCTGGTTGAGGAGAGAGTTGGAGTTTGTTGGCTGTGCCGTGAAGAAGGAGGAGTTAGTGCTGTGAGGAGCTGCTCACAAGAAATCACCGAGAAGGTATGAGAGCTTTGCAATATGATGACAACATTTTAGGAATGAAAATACAGAAGCAACATATCACATTATTAAAATATGTTCTCCAAGGAAGGCAATGCAGTATGTCCCAGTGAGGACATTAAAGGCTGAATCATAGTCTAGCTTAATGGCAAGCTGTATTGTTTCCACGGGTGTTAAATTCTCAGTTTTGAGGGGTTTCAGTTTTAGAGATTAACTAACTTTTTAGAAACAAAAATATCTATTTGGAGTATTTGTGGCAGATTTTTTCAATTTCTTTGGTTTTGAAGATAAAAATCAGGACTGGGAGAAGAAGTTCTAAGCAGATGTGATTGTTTATGTAGAAAAATACCTTCTCTGTGGTTTGAGCCATGTTTCCAAGGAAAACCACACAGGATGAATCAAAATCTTTGAGAAAAGGGAGTACATAGGCAGGTCACTTTATGCAGTCCATCTTAGTCATTTACTAGTTTTGCTACCTTTTAAAATGTTACCAGGTACTTAAATCTTCATTCTGTGATGAAACAGCTAATCCTAACTGACCTGAAGTTTAATAGTTCAAGACTAGGTCTCAGACTAAAATGTAATGTACACAGTGCTTAATTTTACAGATGTGTGTATATATATATCCAATTTTTATAAGCAAAGTATATATAGCAAAAATATTTCAGAAACTTATTTTAAAAATAGGAAAAAAAGAAAATGAATACAGGAGAAATGCCTGTGTCAAAAACATAACTATATGACCTGGAGAGGGCAATCAGATTTTATTAATTTTTTGGCAATAATCTGTAATAATAAGGACAAATTTATATTAGAAAATGAATTTGTTTGTTAATTATGAATCATCAGATTTTTTTTTTTATATTTCAGCAAAAGCTTTTATATTATCTTCCATTTGCAAGACTAATGTTAAATACTGTACAGGTTAATAGCTGTCAAGTATGTTCTATATTCAGTAATACTGAACAGAAATTCTTCTTCTGTTTACATCAGAAATAAACTACATTGCTTATAGCCTGCTTTTTGCTCCTACATACCTGCATAGGCGTGGTACTCAGAATAGCCATTATAATGCCTTTTGCATTTGTGAGAGTGACAAAATACACATCTCATAATGCCATAGTGCAGAGTAAAGAGACTTGGTCTCATGAAATGGTAAATGATGGAATAGGCAGTGGGCAGGCTCTTGCTCTTTGGCTGCTGCTTGAATACTGTTAACACTCTCAGTAATTTAGTTCTGACAAGTGCTATTGTCATCCTTAGGGGGGCAGGTAGATTGGAACTGCAGTAGTGAGCCAATCTGCTGATATGTAGAAAATTTGCTGTTATTCTTCTGGCCTTTCTCTCTTTCACTATGAACCTAAGGACTTATTTTTAAAGTGTGCATGTTCCCAGCTTTTATGCAAAGGTATCCTTTGACAGGTCCTCTCACAGTCAAAAACCACCTCAAGTTCCCACAGTAGCAATATACACCAGCCTTGTTTCTTCATATGATTGACTGTAGTAGGGAGAAACTTGTGAATATAAAACAGCAAGCATTGGGATTGATTTTTTTTAATATATAAAAAAGAGACCATGTGCTCACGAAAAAGAGAAATACTTGTATTTTTCATCTACAATTAAAAATATACAACAAACAGCAGCTGATAGTAAACTCTCTCCACAAGAGTCAAAATTTTATAATTTTAGTCTGAATTTTACTCACTGTTGCCTATGCAAAGGGGGAGTGAGTAATAAGTAGGGCTCTCACAAGTAAAGTCACTCCTCAGGTTCATTCAAGAACACAAAAAATAGAATCATATGGTTAATGCATAATATCTTGGGGCAAAGTTAAGTTGTATAGATAATTTCACTTTTCTTCTCTATGCCTTAATATGTTTTACATTTTTATGTACTCTTTTTTATAGTTTAGTTTGCAGATAATTTTAATATATTCCAATAATAGATTGCACGGAAAGTTAGTAGTTTTGTTGGTCTTTTTAATATAAATTATTCATATTGTTAGATACAGGCTCTTATATTTAAATCGTTTGGAGTAAAGATTTTCTGATTTTTTTTTTTTTTTATTTTCTGCTCTTCCTCTTAGAACACAGACGATTGTTTTTAGTCTTTCTTTTTTTTTCCCCTTCAGGGCTTTTTTTTTGTTTTGTTTATCTATACCCATTATTGCTTCACTTGAAAATATTTTTACTCCTCTGGGCTTCTGTAAAAACAAGCCTAGAGCCTGGCTGCAGAACACTTAACCTCTGATTCTGACCTTTCACACACAGGATGAAATTTTTACAAGAACTCTTTTCTAACTGGAATTGTCAGTCAGGTAGAGTTATAACTTATGCTGGAAAAAAAAAAAAAAATCAGTGTACATATTTTCCTTGACTAAAGCAGGCTGCTGTGTTTATCTCTGTGGGATTTAATACCACTGAGATTGCAAGTCTTAAAGTTTGTGCACCACATACCAATAGACCACATGGGGAATAATTTTCTTTTTAAAAAATTAAAAGCTATATCTGGAATGTAATCAAAGGATGGATCCATGCAAGAAAGAACAAGACCTTACAATTCTTACTGGGCATGCATGATAAACATGGAAGCTATTTGCAGTCAGACAAATGGTTATATATCTGCTACTATAATAATAAGGTTTAAGTATCTCTATATTGATTGTATAGTCTGGTCACTAAATAAAATATGGGGGTTTGTCACTGAGTCTGGGAAGGGAATATTTCTTTTTTCTCAGCTGGAGCGAATAGAATCCTTGTAAATAAAACAGAACAAGCTTTATTCTGTGAGAAATGTCAGGGTTCAGATTTTGTGCCTAAGGCTCTTTCTCCTAACTCAAGGTGACCTCACCCAGACTGCATATAGGAGAAAATTTCCAGCCTTTCCTGAACCCTGTAATTTATCTGTGTGCTGGCAGCCTGCTGTCCAGCACAAACATGAGCTGTGCTCCCCCACAATTAACACCCACAACCACAGGCATGTGCTTGAGCTGAATGCTCTGACTTTGCTAGGTTTTCCAGCAGTGGTATTATTGATCCCACTGTAAATGGACCCCACCCTTGAAGCAAAGGCACAGCTGCTAGTACCAGAGCATTGGTTCATGCTAATTTTTATTCAACACCAGAGGAAAAAAAAAAAAATCACAATAACTTCAAGAAGATTCACACAGCAGGGAGGAAGCCTTGAATAACATTGCTGTGATTCCCTCTGCAATGGGAAGGATTCTCTTCTCCTTTTGGGAAACTGGGTATTACATCACAGAGGATTAAGACACAGCTTTTACTGAAGTCCACTTGTAAAATTTTCCTGCCTATTATGATGTACTAGGCTATAATATGCTAGAAAAAAACACTGTTAAAATAGTCCTCAACACTCTGATTTCCTTTGGTAGCTGCAAATAAGGCAGTGCAAGGCAGTTGCTACCCCTGAATCCAAAATATTGTCCAGAAATATATTATATTTTCAAGGAATATTTAGGGCCCTGGTATTGACATATTCATCCATGTTTGAGGAAAACCACCATATTTTCCAATTACAGGGAACAGACCCTTCAGAGAAGGATCACTGGATAACAGCAGGATAAGGAACCACAAAACAAAACACTGCAAGTTTCAAACTGAGTGCTGTCTTGGGAAGCATTTGGAAGATCGTTTCTCTGTCAAAGAGAAGCTCATTATTTTCTCCACAATGTTATTCCATCTTTAAAGTTAATATATATCAGCTTTACTTTTAGGTAAGTAATTTCAATTGTCTCAGAACTTTTCCCAAACAAAATTCCTACTGTTCTGAAAAGAGTACAAAATTCTAAATAGACAATATGGTGTGATTTTGCATTTTCTTACCTTGTTTGAAATATATTTTAGTCCTTGAACAATTTAA
Organism: Euphonia xanthogaster; assembly: GCA_034509185.1. Lineage (NCBI taxonomy): Eukaryota > Metazoa > Chordata > Aves > Passeriformes > Fringillidae > Euphonia > Euphonia xanthogaster. The sequence continues at coordinate 72,290,083 of JAYDZK010000001.1, forward strand.
GAGCTTAAAAAAGCCAAAACTCTTATCTCTTTGGTGGATGTGTTACAGCTTTGCTTGCAACTAATGAGAACAATGAGATGGAGATTATCATAAACAGCCACACTGAGAAGTTTAAACACAGTTAGAACATTAGTGACATGACTGACTCATTTTAGAATGTAGTGCCCAAGGCTGTTTAATTAGATCCTCAAATGGCAAAATAGTAGTGTTCTCCAATGTTATCAAAATAATTGCTGCCACTGTAAATTAGTTCAAAACCTGAGAGTCAATGAAAATACAAAATGTTGGCAGGGAGGTCAAGACTGATAAATGCAATTTTGTGTGTAAGATATGTCAGAGTTCTCAACCTTTCCTTAAAGCAAAGTTTTTTGGGTTTTTTTAAGTGGTTATGTGAATAATATTTTTACCATTTTGTTGTTTGCTTCTTTGTTTGGAGGGTGGGGAGAAGGGGATGTGATGGTGGTAGTTTGAACATGTGTGGATTAAGATTCCCTGGAAAAAATGATAAAAATAAGCAACCAAGGTTGCTTCATATAATTATAGAAAACAACAGACGTAAAAATACATGGATTGCTGCTTTGCCAATTAGAAAAATTCAACATTTAAAGGCAGATAAACTTTGAAAAAGGGATATTCCTTAAGATAATCAGGAAAGACTAAATTAAAACTTAAGGTCTTATTACAGCTTTTACTTACTCAATGGACAAAAAAATCTAGATTATCCATATGCCAGGTGACTGCTTATATCCAGCCTACAAGGTGTAAAATTAGCACCTCCTTCAGTTTTGTGTAATAGTTTTTGTATATTTGTATATAAAATGTGTTACAAATAGGTTTGGTTTAAAATCAACTCCTCTGTTGGTTCCCATAGACAAAACTTGAACTGTCCACTAGATAGAGAGTTGAGAAACTCACCATCACCTTGAACATCAATCAATAGTTGAATGAGTTTTGAAAATCAGCCTTTTTGATTTTTCACCTACAATGGCAAGTAAGTGCTTTGTCTATCTACTTTTGGAGGTCTTGCTCCCTATACTTATCCATTAATATGCACTAAAATCCTTTTTTAATGTCACAATTCAATTTCACAATCAATCACATACTGCAAATAGATCATCTATGTTTAAATATGTACATGGATATATTTCTTCTCCAAGAGGCACTGAATGCTAATGTTACTTTCACAACCATGATATAAGGAGCTCTAAATACCTCTGTCCCTTAAGGTGGCTGCAGTAAAGTCTTATTTTGACTCAGAGGAAATCACAGTCTCTCTTTTATTTCCCAGTCTTTATGCTTCTGTGAGTGTTTTTTTCAGGTATAGTATTTTTCTTTTCCTAATGATATTTTGTGATCTCTGCTTAATAGTATGATAAAGTGCATTGCAGATTCTGATTTATTTAAGTAAACTACAGATCCCTTTGTCAAGCTATCACTGTGACTTTACTATTCCTGCTCTGCTTTAAAATTACTCAAGAAATATTCTGTGGTCCATTATACTAAATCAATAGCTTTTAAAATGTGAGTTAATAATCCACACACTGTATTTTCTTCTCCAAGCAGGAACAGCATATCCAAATGTCCCCTCATAGACCTCTTCAGATTCGGATTCCCACAGACTTCAACATTATTATTCATTATCTGTTTTAAAGTGCTTAGTAGAATTGTTCTTGTCATGCTCAGCTTGAGAGAATAATGTACTTTCATACTGTGTAAAACCTCTCTGTATAATAGCTGAAAAGAATTTTTTCTTGTGAGGAATAGGAAGCATTTTGGGTTGATTGCCAGTGAAATGCAGAAAATACACATATAACCATTTGCTTTTTAGGGGGCTAGAGTCAGGGGATTAAGCATCTATGAAATCAATTGCATACTTGGTATCTCTACTATGCATCATTCATTTCCCCTCCTTCTGTTTCATTAGATTGCAGGATTTTTCACCTCATAGTAGGGATATTAAGCATTTCATCAGCAGTAGGAAAAATACTTGGTATCTGCATTATGTTGAATTAACTCTCTAAATTGATTCAACTTACAATCATTTCAAAATAGTCAAAATCAAAGTACTTCAAAATTCTTCCAAAACCTGTCATCAAGGGGAAGGGGTGGGGGGAGAGGGTGTAGGAGGGGGAGAGGAAGAGGAAAGAAAAATGTGAACATCCAAAGAAAATTTTCTGAACAATTTCTGGGTCAGAATCCAACACCTAAATCTGCATTCTACATCAAGCAGGGACATTTAACTTTTCTTCAAGTAACTATTTGTGCAGAGAAGAAAAATTGACCTGGGATCATTATTAGCAGGAACTGTCAATGACATTGTTTGTCTCTCCAGGGTTCATCTCAAAATGGAAGTTTCTGCTTGAAATAAAGAAATGAAGAAATCACATATGTGAATCTGAGACTACGTAACATAAACAATCCAAATTCATATCCTTATGTAAGTTCTCCAGCAAAATACAGGGAAGAAGATTTCTATTTGGTGAAAAATATCATTAAACATATTTAAATTTCAAGCATGATAACACTTTCACATCACTATATTGATTTACTTAAAAAGAAAATAAATCAAAAATGGACAATAAGTATATGCTTAGGATTTTGAATTTGCAATGTATCCTAAACAAGGATATATTAGCTAATATATCCTATTAGCTAAACAATGGGCCATTAAAATTTATTCTTTATTTAAAATAAGCTTTTATAAAAACTTTTAATTGGCGTCCATATTTTAAAAGAAATGTAGAATAACTCTCTCTTTTTTATAGTAATATTGTTGTGACCTTTCTTTCTGGGTTACATAGTATAATACATTCTAAAGTATTATTTTCTTGCTAAATTGAATAATACCGGAGATAAAAGGTGTTAAACTGTTTAGAGAATTCTTTATTACCTCTTAGAAGATGAGAGAGCAGGAAGCTGGCAATTCTGGTCGCTGAATAATTCTGCTTTGTTCCATGGTATTACTTCACTAGTCTTTCATTTTTCTACCCCACTGCTACCAACTTCTCCATTCTTTAAAAGCAAGAATGTGCAATATGTACCTGTGTTATCTTCAATTTCTGCAGTAAATTACTGCTAGTCCTTGACATGTATTAACTTCCTGTTATGGATGCATTTCTTTAGGTTCTAGAAAATAGTTCTCATTTATTTTAGTCTTCTACAGGGATGACAGTATTGTTTTTGCTTTTTAAACCATTGTGATTCAAGCTTCTGTTCTTTAAGCCTTTTTCTTACTTGTAAGTCACAGGTTGTGGAATAAAGGAAAATACAGTATGAATGGTTTGATTTGTGAGACATCAATGCAGTGAAACAAAGGATTACATCTCAAAGTCGTGTTCATTTTAACATTTTTCTATGCAGTATTTCACTATCTTTATATTTATATAGCAATCAGTTGATTGAGTTCCCCCAGGTTTTCTACTGCAACTCAAGGACTTGGAAAATCAGAGACGCATGAGATGATTCTTCTCATCTGACTTTATGCACATAAAATCTAGGAAGCTTAAAGAAATACTTTAAACTGTGAAAATCACTCTAGGTTTTCTATTTAACCTTCTGAGAAGAAAAAGGCTTCTGTGCAGAAGTGTCATCCTGAACATTTATTTTGAGATGAAAACAAAATAAACCCATCCTAGAGGTGTGCATTTTCTCCACATGCTAAGAAGACAATCTGGCATATCTAGCTCAAAAGCAAATGTCTGACAGGGTATCTCAAGGAACTGAATTACATGTCAAGATATTAAAAATTTGTGCCTGTGACTTTCAATTCTTTGGCTTATTTTTTTAAGCTTCAGTTCAATTTCATGGAAGATGTTTATAGCTGCAGTTGATATATATTATGTGCTTCTAAGGCTTCCATATGTAACTTTTGAGACTAAAACTGGTTAAAAATGTCAGAACATCTTCATTGACAGTTCAATTTTTAAAAGCCTGTTCGGAAGGAAAAAAATTTGAAAGATTGGTATATTTCTTTTTAAATCTGTCATTAGAAAAGTTATTTCTTAATTGATATCCAGTTTTGACATTTTTAATAGGTTTTTTAGAAGGGTGAAATACATAGAATTATAATACATATAACTTGATAAGAGCATAATCTGAGTGAAGGATGATTAGTGAAGATCCAGTTGTTGTTTTGATATATGTCTGAAAAGTACTTTATGTACACCCATGCAATTGGTACCCTTGTAATCCTTGTATCATGCACAGGAATTTAAGTGACTGACACCAGTCTAACTGTAGATGTTCATTAATTCATTCTAGATAGCCTTAATAATTTATTCTTGATCTACTCTTAGACCTCATCACCTTCAACTATCCTTTGCAATAGGATAGCATGGTAAAATTCTGTAAACTGTTTCTTTTGCTATCTTTTCCTGTTTTTTCCTGAAATTTCTGAAGCAGAAAGCTAACCCTAGTCAGAGTGGTCTTTTCATAAGAAAAAAAAAGAAAAAAAAAAAAAGAGAAAATGATGATATATCTTTAAAGCAGCTTTCCTTCTGGCTTTGTGTTTCAGAGCTGTTTCAAGAAAAGCAAGGTCAAGTGGATGGTATATAACAGAAGCAACAAATTGCTGAGTTATGGGAGACAGTGAGGTAGAGGAAAAAACCAAGGGACCAAAGAAGAACCCAAAAGTTAAGGCTATTAATGGCTAACATATAAACAGTTAACTACACATTAGAACACAAATAAAATTAGTAGACAACTAATAGTTTTATGTATCTTGATCAAGATGCTTCATTACTAGATATAATGAATAGGCTTTTTATGTGAGATTGCTTTTTTTATGCTGTAAGGATTCAGACTTTCATATTGTCTATTACACTTTTCAGTGTGTTGCTTGGAGAGAATAATACTTCTCTTGTGCTAAAGAACTGGTTAATTTTTAGGGTGTTTTTTGAAGGGAAGAAATATACAGTGAGACTTAAGAGAAATACGGAATGTGTGGGCAGCAAATTAGGAATGAAAGACCCAGAATCAGCTCTTTAATCAACAAACTAAGACTAATATTTTGAGATAAAAGTGATATCTTCTGAGCCACTGTCTGACTGGTTAAATTAAAATTCATTATTTAACCAGGAAAGTACAAAGAATATTAATATCTAAGGTGTTTTAATTTGTATGTCATAAATAATTTTAACAAGTCCTTGAGTTGTTTATATTTTTTAAGTCAGAATAGAGAAAGCTTTCATCTATGTCCATTTAAGCTATAAGAAAGCAAGAACATACTATGCTTGCTTGAGCAGTTTCACTGGCTTCATGACTTTTGATATAAGGAAGCTGAAAAGCTCAGCAAACTTTAGAGCTAAACTCTTTATTTAGGCAATTTGCCAGAGATGACTAATTTATATTGTGGTGTCCACAGGAAACAGTGGAAATGTAAGTAAAGGAGTAGCAAAGGTCAAGATTTTAGATATTTATTATATAAGTGAACACCTGCCTGCAAATTAAGAGTTTAAAAATTCAGATTTGGTTTTCCTCTTCTATTATAAAAAATGTGTATCTCTTTACATGTGAGTATAAAGTTGAGAAAACAAGAGCAGTTCTATGTTACTTTACAACTGAAAATGTGTGTATATAAACACACAGTTAAAAACAAAGGAAAAAAAACCTGATTACTGTGACAAGAGTGCTTAGATAGCAGACAAGCCAGATTGCCTCTAGACTACAAAAACAATGCCTATTAAATTCATTCATTAACAGCACACTTCATGACAGTGCTTAGTTATTGCTCATTAACAATCAATATTGTTTTAAAGTTTATTCCATTGTCTTCAACAAAGCCTCAACCCAAAGTTTACAATGTGCTTTCAACACCTAAGTTCTGGATTAGCTGTGTGTGTGTGCAGCTCCACTTCACTGGTGCCACTGCTGGCTGCAGTTTGTGGTGGTCCTTGGTGAGAACAAGATGATCAGCCTTGAGAGGTGTTGGCAGGATAAGCCAGATGTGCATTGTTTTATCTTCTTTCTTCTGCAGTTTTTCTCACTTGTGCCTGCTTTTTTCATGCTATTTGCTGCTACAGTTCCCTCTCCCATCCTTGGGAGGAAAATCATCTCCTCCTGATCTGGCTTACTTGGTTGGAAGTCCTGTGGATTTGCAGACCCTTGCGTTGTCCTCTGCAACTTTGTCTTACTTGGATGGGTCTTATATGCAACTTCTCTTTTCCCCTTTGGTGGTCACATTATTCTCATACTTATGGAAATTGCTGAATTGTCTGGCTCACAGTGTTATGCCCTGACAATGCTACAAAATGCTTACATACTCGCTTGCATTGTTTCAGTGTGCTTATATTCAAGTTAGGATTAATTGTATGATGATCAACTTATTTATAATTCCTAGATGTCACAGAGGCACCTGGTACTTGTAAAACAGTCTCTCTGTGCCTGCTGTGGAACATACAGGCTTCTCACAATGAAAGAACACCTTATGCATTCTCCCTATCCAAGCTACATAAAGCTTTTCTGGCAAAGGAGTTCCAGCCAGTATGTCTCTGAATGTGGTTGTTACAAAGCTCCAATTTTTGACCTTCCATGTTTAGCAAACACTATTTATACTCACTTCTTTGCAAAGGTTATTCCTAGGATTTTGTCTGGATCATAGTGTAAATTTTGAGGAACAAACGTACTGATGAGATGTGTACAGTTCAGATGTGCTGAGGTCTTTTGTGCCTTGTGTTCTTGCCACAAAACCTCAAATCTTGCTGGCTTGCTGAAATAAATCATCTTTGTCTATGCTGTTGGGAACTGCTTCCTGTTCTTCCTAAATAAAAAAGCTGATTATAACATTAGGGACACTTCAGCATTGAAAGCCAAGGAGATTAATGTCTGAACTGAAAAGTCTTGGCTAAGAAAAAGTAAGTGCTGAATGAAAGAGATGTGGCTGTCTGCAAAGAGAAAGAGATTTAAATGGAACTCTGAAGAACTGGAAGTACACATTAGCCATGATGGAACAGAATTCTACTGACAATTTTTCCTTTAGTTTTTTCGGCACACAAAATCCATAAATCCTAATCAGAAAGCCATGTTTGTTAGGTTGTCTATCCAAAGTAATTAGGTGCAAAGTGCTGACATCAGCTAAACTCTTTCCTTTGTAATTTAATAGGAAAAAAAATGGAATTCTGTCCTGAAAGTCATCAATAAAACTTTTTACATAACCAATTCTTGCCCATATTTACAATAGCAATTAAATCAAGTATTTATCTGCTTTTGTTCTCATTTAATAAAGAACTGCAAAATTATTCTGATTTCTCCATACATGTTGGGGAATTATTTTTGAAACTATTCTAGTGTGGCTTGGAAAAAACATACTATGGGTTAATTAAACTTTGGAATTCTTCACAAACTGTGCATGCTAAGTGCTTGCAGTCAGTGTTATGTGGTTTTGGTACCTGATGACCTATTATATTTAATTGTTTCCACTTCTATCTGCTGTCTCATTTTGGTAAAAACTAAATACTCAAAAGTGCATGAAAAATGCTCTGTCCACAATAGAAAGCAGTTTTGTACCATAGGACAGGTCTTCTATATCAAAATACCATTTGAAAAGTGCCTACATTGACAATATATGAAATATTTAATATACAATATGGCTTTTACATCCTCTAGGTTAGTTTTACTCCATTTCACTGGGTAAATGTCCCTTCCATCCTCCTGATACAAAGATGTCCAAAAGGAGAAATTGGTGGTTCAAACGCTTAAATCTTCCCCAGCACTAAGTGCATCTGAGCCTAATCTGAAACCAGCACTCCTGTACTGGTTAACTTTAAAAATAATCAAATGCTTGTTAATGCATATGCCTTTCAAACTGAATCAATGCTTAGGGATAGTCAGAGGATTCGCTTTGAAACCTCGTTACTGCTCTTAGGAAGCACACTAATGTGGATACAGACATTTAAAAGAAGTCTGTGCTTTTATTTTAATAAATTTTGTCTAGAAATCTAAGTTATTGCACTTAGAGATACAATAACAAACCATGTTAACACATAGTAAAAAAGCCCAACCATTCCTACAAACACGCATTATTTATAGGAATAATATTCTTAGCAAATATTCACAGTGGGATGTGAAAGGGTTTGAAAGAAAAAAAGTGCAATTGAAACAAATGTTCACAAATAATCTGTTTTTCCAACTTTGCATCAGCTTCCTTTCCTTTTTGTACTTATTTTTTGTTTTGGTTTCAGTCTTTTTTTTTTGGGTTTTTTTTAGTAAGTGTAATATTATTGCTTGTGACATAGCAATAGCTAATTTAGTTTCTTTTAGTTTAAAGCAAGTTCACACCTTTCTTCTTTTTTTTTTTTTTTCTGTAGTTTCTTTTATCTTGGAAATAGTTGGGGCTGTCTTAAGACTCTTGCTTAATTTTGTCTGCTTTGACCTGTGATGGTTAGTACACATATCAGTTATTTAGTCAAACGTTGTAACTCTGCCCTGAAAGATTAAGTGAATTTCCATCATAGAATACATTTCTTTTCAACAAGAAACAGGTTTTATTGTGCTAAAGACACAGATGTGCATTTCATTGTGCAGTTTCTCAATGCTACTAATGAAATTGCATTAGAAAAGCATCAATTACTTAAATATAGCACAGAACATACAAAGTATATCTGCAACAGAATTAATTTTGTCCATTCTAAATTGATTTTTGGCTCTGAATTATCTTTTTATATAAGTAGCACTACAGTAGCATTATTACAATGATAATCTATAAATTAATAAATCATGCTGCAGCACTGAATAAATCCTTAAATGCAAAATTTTATTCAAAGAAAACAGGGGAAAAGTTTTGTGTCCATGGTTTTCTAAAAAATGATATAACAATTAATGTGCATTGTAGTGACAGGGATAATGTAACTATTAAAGATATAGATGCACTTGAAAAAATAGTTAAAATGGAAGCTTTCTGAAAGTATGTATAAAATGATTTCTTGTATTTAGTTATATTCCTTTCTTTGTTTTCTTTTTTTTTTTTAATGGATTTTATCACTTTACATTTTTTTTCTCTGTCCATAAGATTTGTATTACTCGCATGATCTTCTGATACATAATGCTATGTTTGTCAGGTATCTCAGCTTAAGGCTAGAAAAGATTGAGTTGCTAGTGATTTTAATGCCTGTGCAAATAATTCTGGTTTAGTCAAACCAATGTATATTTAGAAAAAATATACTCTAGATAAAAATAGACTTTAGAAATACTAATATCTAGGCTTCTTCCTGTGCTGAACTGTGTTATGGCTCTAGCCTTCATATTGTCCTTTCTATGTTCTGCCACCACTAACTTGCTGCCTCTAATAGTGAGGGGAAATCTACCAAATTGTTTCACTGTAGATTTGAATGTAAAGCAATGATCTCAAAGGGATGAAGCTGTTTCATGTGGAAACATCATATTTTGTCTGGAAGAAAATAAGATTAAATAAATGCACTCTTATGTCTTCCTCTATGCAGTATAAGGCTGTTTAAAGACTATCAAAATTATCAAATTATTTACCCATAATTCTGTAACAAATTCACTGAAGACTGTTTTGTTGGAGGGGATTGTTTTTGGGTTTTTTATCAGCTCTTCTGATAATGACACTGAGGAATCATTCTTCCATTCATTTTTCCCAACTTCATGCTAGGTTTAACCTTGTTTAGCCTTACCTTTTTCATATTTAGTTGCATCAGCCCAGCTGCTTCTGCTTGCCAGGTTTTACTGTTGTAGGTGTAAAACCATCTTGATTCTCTTAAGGAAATGCATCCCCCTAACTGAAGCCATGTAAAATGTAGACAGCCAGTTTAAACTCTCATCAGAATCATTGCTGAAAGAGAGAAAGAACAAAGCATCTATAATTCAGACTGCTTAGCAATATATATCTCTGAGGGAAGACAGGAGTCAGCCTTTGGAATAACCTTCTCTGCAGACTGTCAAGGGAACCAAGATGATCATATCAGATAAAATTCCCAGCTTTTACAAGATTAAAAGAAATGACTTGAAATTGACTCTTATTTCAAAGCAATCATATGTGTGACTGTTTCTTGTCCTAATTCTTCCCATGCCTTTTCATTATTTACTTTCTTAAATCTCTCTCTGTCCTTTTGTTGTCTCTCCCCTTCATCAGCTTTCTCCATTCTCACCATTCAAACAGGTGATTAAAAAATGCTGTTTTTTCTTTCCAGCAAAATGTCTTCCTTCTCAGACCCTTGAAAAGTTTTCCAACTGCTATAACAGCTAGTTTAGTTCTTCCTTGCAATTTCATAACCTAAAATAATTTTGATAATCTATTTACTGCAATTCTATAATTCTTCCTTCTAGAATGCATTTAGTTCTTCATCACACTGCTGTTGAAACTGAAAAAAATTATGTATTTCAGGTCTCAGGAGCTCTTCAATTTGACTTAGTGACCTGAATACAATTTTAATATACTGAAGATAAGCAAGCAAAAAACTATGTTTGTTGAATGGCATTTTCCCTGCAACATTTTTAGAATAAATGGTGGCATAAATGTGTTGACAGCAACTAATCTCAGAGGATGAAGTGTGCATTCCTAATAAGCTCTTTACTCATGTTAAAGGAGGGTGAATGACAGGCAGTGCAAGATCTTATCTAAAAGGCAAAATACGTTGTAGTGCATAATAATAATGCACAGAACAGGTCTGCTCACTTATGAGCTGTGGATAAATGCAAGGAATCACTACAATAATATGCCTGAAGACAGAACACTTATTCTCCTTGTGTGGGTGAGTGTGCTGTAGAGATCAATTAGATCACGTAACTCCTGCAGACAGTAAGAATAGCAGTAATAAAACCTAAAGCAAAGAACATATTGCACAGTGTGCTGACAAGGTCAAATTGATAGTAATGATGTGTGGTGGCAGCACCGCAATAAGGTTGTCTTATATTGTATGCATCTGATATTGGCTTTCATTACCAATATCCTGGAGTACAGTCAGAAGCTTACTGAAATGATAGTGATCACCCAAAGGGCAAAAGCAAATAAGACAGGCATTTCAGTTCTTCTGCACCCTTGCAAACTTCATGAAGGCAGAAATAAATTGTCCCTCATGCTAGATCTACAATGCTTGCTACCACTGGGATCAAATTAAGTTTATACTGCCTTTTGTCCATTTTTAAGCTGATGAAGTTCTTTAAAGCATGTATGTGCTTAGTGAGCTTATTAACTGTCAGAGACAGTGATAGTTCTCTTCAGTACAAGTCTACATGTACCCTACATCAGCCTATAAGACATATCATACTCCAAATGTACTGTTCTGGAAACTTCAAGTTAATAATGGGTGGATACTTAAAAACTTAGGTTCAGGCCTGGTTTGAATAAGCCCCAAATGTTTGGATGAGAGTCTAGTATTTTTGCAACACAGCATTTTCATAGCTTTTTAAAAACCAAACCTTGCTTTACGTGAGATAAAATACCTTCTACTACCCCCTGAAATTCATCTTCACTTACAAAAGAAGTAATTTAAACACAAGGAACTTTAGTCTCTACTGAATAAGACATGCTCATAGACAGAAAGGTTAATGAAAAACAGAGTTTCCTTTGGAATGATATATCAAACATTTCAAGGAAATGCATCTGGGAAGTTACTTCTGGTCTTATCTGATGTCGTCGCAGCTCACACAAAATGTGAAGGGCTAAATAAAATTAAGCAGAGAATTCTTCCATGAGGTATTTCTCTGGCTCATTTAAGCATTTAGGTGAATATTAGGTTTTCTAATGTGGTAATGAGCAATGTTCCTGTCCACACCAAAAAAAAAAAGAAAAAAAAAAGAGAAAAGTTTTAACCCTGAAAATATTGAGGTGATATTCAAAGCAGAGGTGAACATTCAGAAAATGGGAATTTGTGAACTTGACTGCTCTTGACTTTCCTTCTCATTACAACATTAAAATGAACAGCTGCTCTTTTCCTAACGCATGACATTTTCTGGGCATTATGATTCTTCTCTTTTGTGGTGTTAACTATTCAAGGAAGCAAGGCTGGCATAACAGGACTTCAATTAAGTATGTTAGTCAGGTCTGCCCCCATACTCTGAATTTTTCTGTTTGTGCATTTGATACTGCTTTGAATTTTTGTATGGCAGTGGAGAGGATTTTTTGGCTGTGACTTCTTGTACAAGTGTGTTATGTTGGGGAAAAGACACCTGTGAGGAAAAGGCTGAGTGTTGACTATGATTCAGACATGGTGGACGTGGGTAGGAACAACAAGGCAACAGTGCCCCTGACATTTGGATTACCAGATGAATCACCTCAGGTATTCAGTTATTGCAGAAGGAAAATCATAGATTCACAGAATGGCTTGGGTTGGAAGGCACCGCCTTAAAAATCATCTAGTTCCAACTCACCTGCCATTTAAAAAGATTGCTGAAAGACCCAACTAACACTTCCTGTGCCTCATCAGCCTCACAGTAAAGGATTTCTTTTTCATATTTAATCTAGATATTATCATCTTGCAATTTAAAGCCATCAGCTGTTCTACTGCCACCAAATGCCCCTTTAAAAAGTCCCTCTCTGGCTTTCTTGCAGTCTGGATTGTGTGTGTTTCACACACTAATTTAATATTTCAAATAGAGGTTTCTGTGTATCAGATGCATGATTCATAAAAACTAGAGGCTTATCAAGAGTTGGTCTTTAAATCATGGCAAGCATATGCCACTTCTCTCTACTCAGTTCCACCCTCAACATCCTCTTACTATGCAGCACTGCCATGGCTGTAGCTATAATGCTGTCTCCTACTATCATACTCCTGGTTCCTTGTTCCTGTCAATCTCCTGTCCCTCACTTCCTTCAAAAAACTTTTTTTTTTAAATGTGTGGGCCCTCTCATCTGTCATTATTCAACTGAAGAATTCTATTTCGTTTGGAGAATCATTACAGTTATACATATTCAGGAAAACAATCTCATTGTCATTGTTATATGTTTGGCCTTAAACATGTTTGATATGCTTTCTGAATACTGATTAATTTTTTAATTTACATTATACACTTTTTCCTCCCAAAAGCAGGATTTCTCACAAGACTTCTCAGGAAACAAAAAAGTCATCTTAGAAAATACCACAGTAACTTGTCCTTGCAAATAACGGCCTAAGAATTCACTTTCATGCTTGCAAATGTTTTTGAAAGTTGATGTACATTAATAACCCTTCTGAAAAAGTATCCAAGCTCATAAGCACCTAAAAACACTTTTAAAAAAAATCTTAACATCAATTTCTCAATTCCTTTTTAACCTACGCATGACTTTTGTAAAAAATTACACATGCTGCACTTCAGTTACTAAGAACAATATTTTCTTTTTCCCTACATTTTCTTTTTATAAGATGAAAATCTATTTCCTTAACATGTCTCTTTTATTATATTCTTCCTTTTCAGACAAACTGTAAACAACCAAAGTGATTTCTTACCTAGATACAACAATTTGGAAATTTGCTAATTTCAGTTTATTATTATAAGAATATTATCCTAATGCCTTCTCTTACATACATTATACATCTTTGATCAAAGAGCCTAAAGATTTGTCAGTGGTTCAGTTATTCCATACACTCTCCTTGTAACAGCAGGTATGATTATGACTAATGCAGCCTGCATCAAGATGACTTCCCTAATATGCTGAGATTAAAAAAGGGAAAACAAAAACACATTCATTATGTTGCAGCTCTGAGATTTTGTGCTGAATAGGAAAACATATACGTGTAAGCAGTATTACAATGGTTGTAATTACTTCTGCAGTAAAAAATGCATTACAATTTACTGTTCTTTATCAGCTGGAAAACACTTCCTTTTGGAACATTGCATGTGCTTTCATGAAGAGCAGAACAAGAGAGACTCCTGCTGGTTCACACTCTACAGAAATTAGCACTTTTTTACTAACTCGCTTTTTTCTATTCTTTATGTACTTACACTGTTATTCTTCCATAATACCAAAAGACTCTGAAGCTGAGTGAATGCACTAGACACTCTCCTGCAGCTCAGAAGAACTATTTGATTTTTTTTTTTAATTTCTGAGACAAATAAGTAGAAGGAAGAAAGGGTATACGTTAAGGATACACACATATAATCACATGAAGTACCACATAGTAGTTTATGTGGTTCCGTTAGGTCTATAGCAAATTATGAAGCTACTTATTCAATATGCGCTGCTCTTAGTTGAGAAAGTGATTATTTGGTGCAAATATTTATGAATGTACATATTTCTATGCAAAGGTAAACCAAATCAAACCATCAAGAAGAGCACAATTCACAAAATTGTTTCATTAAGCTCAGTTCTATTCTCAGGCAAAATTTGAAATTATTGTGACAAAGTATTTTGAGTAAGAATGACTTACACTGTTGTTTTTCTCGCAGGATATTTGCTTTGTTCTGTGCATGACAGGATGGTCACTGCCTAGAGAAGGAAGAAATTGTGACTCAGTATTCCCCCACCCTCCTCCTGCAATATGTGCCTATGTACTACACAAACCTCTACTGAAAGGAAGTATACATTTTAATTTTTATACTGCTCACCTTTGTATCTGAGGGCTAGATATTTAAAAGGATTTAAGGGCTGGACAAAGGTGCTTAATATCCAAGTCCCAGTTGATGCAGTGAGAACTACACACTGTGCAGAAATACTGGTGTATCATTGAGAACTACAGCTCAGGAGTGTGAGTGTCCCCTAGCATAGCCTATACTGCACCACAGGGACAGCACTAAGACACCTATGGAATCCCCAAATTCAGGCTGGTATAAAGGAACAAAGTCCCATGCAAAGCTAGTAGCTGCATTCCACAAAATACTGAAAATGACAATCCACCTGAGCCACCTCAGAAGGATAAACGACTTCAGCAACTCTTGCTTTTGGAGGTAGCAAGTCTTTCTATCCCTTGCTTGGTTGTGTACACTACAAGGAGATACTCTAATTCCAAAATAAATATTGCCAAATCTTTTGCCCAGTTGCCCTTCCACCTTTGAGGTACCAACCTTTACTGGTAATAATTTTTTGGGGTGCTTAAGTATCTGCATCAAATTATGGTGTTTTGTGAACAATGAACAGACCTTTCCTGATCTCAGCAACCACTGGAATTTAATACTAAGGGTTTTCCACATTATGTCAGCTAGGGTTAAAAATGAGTTTTCTCTGAGATGATTAACCTTACAGAAAATATAAATGGAAGAACAGCAAGATTTTCTTTTATTGAATAAATTAGCAGCTATACACTCCTCTTGGAAATTGAACATTTTCATTAAAAACCCTTCTCTTTAAGGGGACTTGAATGAACATATTCCAAGCCCTCCTGGCTCTCACTCATTTCAGATTACAGTTGTCAAGATGAGACATTTCTGAAACTAAATTTTATGTACTTCATATTGACAAATGCTCCTGTACTACATTAAAGGGAGAAATGTCAGTGATTTTTTCAGTATCACAGCACATATTTATAATATGTTTTACCATAGAATCTTTTTTGCAGAATTTTTCAAAAACTTTCATAAGTCTGAGTCATCCTCTCTCCCTCCTCCCTTTATCTTTGGTGTCTTTCCTACCTTCTTCTAGGAATAGTAAAGGTCTTCACTAACACATGAAGTGAAAGAAGGCAGCAGTAAAAAAGGAAAGGTGATACAACACCACGCTATTAGAGCTGGCACTGAAGTGCACAGGAACATCCAACTGTAAATGGCATGGTGCAAAAGGCACAGCACAAGAGATGCTGCTGTCAGGTGAGGAAAGGCTCAGGCTGTCTCTGAGGTCACAGGCTTTAGCTCAGCATGATATATCCCAGCTGGGAGATCTCAAAGTACCCTCAGGCTCCTCTGCTGGGGGCTTAGAGCACATGCCTCCTGTTAGAATGCACCTGCCACATCAGGCCCTTCCTGGCAAGGAAGCTGCAAGCCTACAAAGAACCTCAAAGTTCCAGCTCCCCAAAGGGAAAGCAGCCCACAACACTGCAGCACACACAGCCCAGCTGAAGCTGTGCTGCCATCACGGAGGGTACCAAAGCAGGGGAGGATAAATAGGAAAACCCCAGCACAAGGTGAGCATGCTGACACAGTCTGCACTAGGGAAAGCAGCTTTGTCTCTCATTCATCTGAACTGACAGGAGGCCAATTTTGTTTCAAGGTGCTGATGCTGATTGAGTTTTAATCTGTACCTGTGAACCAGATATAGAATACAGTTTTGCTTTGTGGGTACAACTGCATGACAATTTGCTACAATATATGCTTTCTGGATAACTACAGGCTGTTCTATTATTCAGTATCATCAACTTTTTTAGCAATCAGTTAAAGTGCTAACTCACACTGCATCTGTGGGCTAGACTAATTTTCAGCTACTCAATACCAGTAAATTATTTAAAGCACTATGGAGGACTTGTGTTTTCTTACTGCTTGACAACTTGCAATACATGAGCCAAGGATTTAGTCAGGCTGGGAACTTCCACAGCAAAAGTGGATGATTGCAAGCATTTTCCTTTGAAGTCTGAAACAGCAGGGTATAGGGTACTTGCAGCAGACAGCTGTCACCTGCTCGAGTACATTTATGTTGCTTTGCCCTGGTGACACTGGAAATGTAAGTCGGTTCAGAGAACTCATGTTTTTATTTAGGTTTTTGATAGTGTGCTATTTAAAGCTTCAGCTTAGCCTTCAAAGCAGAGATGAAGTTAAATGTACTTTACCACCTAAAGAGTTAGGTGGGACATTGATGTATTAAGTTGAAAATACAGAGCCAGGCTAGAAGAGAAATTCGGCTTGCTCTAGGAAGTCAGGGGCAAGGACATGACAGTGGCAGGACAGAAACTCTCTTTGGTTCCTTTCACATCATTAAAATAGGACATGAAGAGAGATTCCAGGTATAGTTATTTCACTCCTCATTTCACAGAGGCAGTTGAATCTCTTCAATACTATGATGGAAAGGTTTTAGTGATATCAATATTGCCATAGCTACTTCAGAATTTGCAGCAATAAAGTGATACTCCATGAGGATGTAGCAAGGAGTATGCTTGACTTTTCTGAGCCAGGTGGTAATTAAGAGATAAGCAGAATTTACCTATAAGTAAAAAATCATTCATCTTAATGTTTCAAAATCTCTGCTTACCTTTACGCAATCCATTAAATTTTATGCAGCTGGGCAATGTAAACAGATTTATTAAACAAAAAAATTGTATTTCACAAACCTAAGCTGCTTTATCAAGTTCATTAATATTGTATTATTTATAAATTTATCACCACAGTTACAAACAGATGGTCTTGTAATGCTTTTCTACTTTTGCGTGGCTGAGATAACAGCAAAAACTATTATCAGTTGTTATAGTTGTCTAAATGTAAATATAAAGCAGAGCTAAGTCTCCTATATAAATAGGAACTATTGTTTGTGACCCGGAAACTTTTTAAAATATACCCAAAAACATAAATATTTTTCTATTGCTAATGTTAGGCCTGATCTTGAAGTTGTTAATCAGAATTAATAGATCCTTTTCTCTACTTAGAGGGGATGTAGTCAATATGTAGTATGATGCTGCGTGTGTTTATTAAAATTTGTCTTCCTCTGCATTACCACTTTGGACTCATTAAAAATAGAAATCTGGCTTTCAAGTGGAGCTGTGAAAATTACATAATAAATGCTATTGCCAAAGAAATACAATGATGTATGTATTTCTGTGTTTGACCCAGAGGGACTGGCAGAAGTTTTCAAATTAATTAGCATCCCTTAGGTCACCATAAATTTAACGCTCCCTTGTTTCTGTTGAGAATATACTAATTGCAGATTTTTTTGCTGATGAGTGTCATTTTGTATAATAAATATATGGAAGTGTCAGTGAAGCATCCTTTCTTTTCAGCATATTTGCATGCAGAGGACATTCCCTAAATGTACTCATTAAACTTTTTAAGAAGGAAAAAATACAAGTTACTTCTAGATGTCATTATTCGATAATAATTTTGATTTACAATTTCTGAACAAAAATAAAATTTTGAAACAATGGTTTAAATGCAGATGAATAATATATAATTGATTCAAAAATTTAGATTATCCTGCCTCAGATAATAACATACTTGTCCAAAAATAGTGTGACTGACATTGTTAGGGCAATTTGCAGGGAACGGTACTATTAAGATGACTTAGTGAAATAATCTAATCCAAATGTATTTTTTTTCAGCAATGGTTTTCAAATATTTTCGTGCTGAAGCAAATACTCCAACTACATAAAGAATTTATTTTTAATCATTTCTTCTCATTCTGATCACGAAAATGCTGCATATTTCATTCACGCATGGAAATCTTAGTGATATTGATGGGTTTTATATTTAGAAGAGACCGTATTACCTTCTGCATCTGCACATTCACAACTCATCTTCTCAAAGAAATCTGCAGTGATTTTTCTATTACATTTGTAACACAACATTAGGGATTCTGGAAGCAGTAAGAGAAGATGAAATCTGTGATAGAAAGATTTTTATAAAACTCAGACTTCATAAAAGCAGAAATAGGCTTGAAGTTGGTTTTTGAAGAGTCATCAGAAATTAAATACTAGGTTTCGGTATGTGAGCATAAGAGCACAAAAATAAAAAATAACAGTTATGCTTTCAGTGCAATTGTTTCCCATTTTAAACTTAAATTTTGTTTGAGAGAAAAAGAGAGAAAAAACCTCTTTTTGTATCAGAAAAAAAAAAAAGAAAAAACTCACCAACCCAAAGCCCAGATTATCTTACTATTATTTGTATGATTTGCACAGTGCAACTTTTAAAACCAGGAGATTAAAAAAAAAACAGAAAGAGGAAAGAAGCTTTTTTTTTTTTTTTTTTTTTTGCTTCCTACAGTGTCTTGGTGTGCAGTGTGTTTAAAAAAACTACTTGCATCCTGTTTCAGGCATAGTGCTGTTTGATAAATGAGTTTAATACACTGATGTTTACCTCAGAGAAAATTCTGCCAATATTTCTGAGAGCCTTTTGTGCATAAAATCTGATTATCACATTTTCTAATACAGAATATGGTCAGCATTTGTACCATGGGAAAAGCTAAAACATTTCCCATTAATCTTTACAAAAAATTAATTTATTAATTACAGAAACTAAACAATAATAAATAATAAACTAAATAATAAAACTAAATAATAAATGTAACCAAAGACTTTGTGCATTGAGAAATACCATGATACTTTTATTTATAGGTTGTTTCAGGAAACTGCTGCACATATGTATGCAGATGACAACACCTTCCTGGCCACCAACATACTAATCCAGCTCTCATTTCACAGGAAACCTGAGTGAGGGGAGTTTCTTTGTTTTATGAGGGTTTAGTTAGGTTTGTGGTGGTTTAGTTTGGGTTTTTTTTTTAATAATATAAGGCCAAATTCCTTCAAAGAAAGAAGCTTTTATTACCGAGAAGCTACTGTTTTGCTGATGTGCATGCCAACATTTCAAGGGATGGTCTAATGACATTGATATCTGAGAGTGATTGAATGAATGAGCAGACTTGGAATTTGCCCAAATCATGTTTTTATAGAATTACCTATCACATCCAATACTAGTGCCATCCATTATACTCTACTTCATTGCATCTTCACATCACAGTTTGCAACAGAAATATGTTCCACAGAATCTGCATTTTGTGATTCTCCTTTGCTAAAGACATTATTGCTTTATATAGTTCCTGATCATATATACTTAGTGTAAAATCCATCAAGACTTACTCCATGTTTTTCAGTTTTTCTGCAGTGATTGAGTCATGGCTATGAAAAAAAAAATAAAAGAAGCCATTTTGCCAGTAATTCTTATATAGAAATGAAAAAGCATATTGCTGCACAATCAGAATATTAACATGCATGCCTTTATGCATATTAATGTGACAGGCATTGTTTTTTAGATTAATGGTAAGGGGACTACAGAATTAGAGATTATAAGAAGAACTGGACATTGAATATCTTTATATACTTAAAATTTTAAAAAACATTTAAAAATATATTTGTAAAACATAGATGACCTAGTGTACTTATTTTTAGGAACTTTGTGATTTGATATTTAAATAGGTATTGACTTCCACGCATTTCAATCAACACCATATTCAATACTTTTTCAAAATTTTTTTTCACTATTGAAATTTTCTATTTAATTGTCTATACTTTAAAAATTTATTGATGTAAGACTGACTGTGAGCTAAATAGTAATGGTGTGTAACACTGTAAAGTATAACTTTATTGACGCCTTTATTGAAAGTTTTATCGTACCATGGTGTGATTCTTGGGCTGTTCTGTGCAAGGCCAGGAACTGGACTTGATTATCCTGGTGGCTCCCTTCCAACACTGTGCGTTCTATGACTCCATGAAGCTGTGAGAAAGACAAGGCACAGTGTGCTCACACAGTGTCTGACTCAGTCCCCAAGAGCAAACAGAGGGTCATAAGTGATGCCGTGGCTCTGCTGGACTGCCTGGGACGCTGAGTCTGGGTCATCTGGCAGCAACAGACCATGACACAAATGACACGTGAAAGTGAGTAAGAGCCATGCCTGCCCTTGGATCCATTGATGTGGAGACTGTGCTTTGAGACAGGCACGACCTTCCTGGATAATAGGGGCAGCATCCTGCCTATGCTGCTGATATTTGCCAGGGGACAGAGTGCCAAGAATGAGTATAAGCTGGGAGGAGAATAGATTGAGAGCAGTCCCGGAGGAGAAGAACTTGGAAGTCATGGTGAATTAAAAACTTGGCATGAGCCTTCAATGTGCATTTTCAGCCCAGAAACATGATAATCTCCTGGGTGGCATCAAAAGAAGTATGACCTGCAGGTCAAGGGCAGTGGTTCTCCTCATCTACTCCGCTCTCATGCACTACCACCTCGTATCTTTCCAGTGCCTAAAGAGATCCTGGAGAGAGCTGGATGGAAACTTTTCACGATATCTCAATGGGATCGGGGTGGTGAGGCACTGGAGCAGGTTGCCCAGAGAAGTTGTGGATGTCCCATCCCTGAAAGGGTTCAAGGCCAGGATGAATGGGGCTTTGAGAAGCCTCTTCTAGTGGAACATGTTCCTTTCAGTGGCAGGGAGGCTGAAACTAGGTGATCTTTAAGGTCCTCTCCAAATCTCTGTAATTCTGTGATTAATCAAATAACCTTGCATAGGTGAAAATCCTTGATCTTAATTTTGTAGAAATGTTTAACAGTGACTAATTGCCAGTTGATTATGCAAGACAAACTTCAGGAAGGCAGAAATAGTCATGTATCAATGCTTGAAAATTTATCTAACTAATTTTCTGATAACTGAAAATTGCTATGCTCAGTTCAGAAGCTATAAATCCACAATACCGTAGGAAATTATTCATATGATTATATTTAAATGTTCTCCTGTTTAGAATTAGGATTGCAGGGTGTTTGTTCTCCTGTGCTACATTTAAAAGGTTGTTCCTGAAAATGCAGAATTCAGTAGTTCCACTAAATGTAATGAAAATGTAAATACAAGTTACTTGCCTGAATATATGATCACTGAGTTGGCTCTGAACATCTCAATTTTCAGTGTAGTGTGGGTTCATTTAGGTATGTTATATATTCTAATAGGAGACACACTAGTAAATCTCTGTGAATCCCCTTGAAAATACAGATAAGTAAGAAAAGGTATTTAAAGCTTTTATTCATAATACTACCATAGCTATTATGATGAGTAAATGGCTTAAGCTATTTGACCTTTTCTACGAATAGAGGTAATGCTACTTCGTTCCTCAGCTAGACAAGAAAAATGATATGTTTTTTGAGTTTTTTTTAAAAATAAGTTATTAAAGTTAACAGGAATATATCTTCACATAGTGCAAATTATTATGTACTAAAAATCCTTCTTTTATGTGTTTTAGGATTCATACAGGTCTCAGAATTTTTGCTTGTTTTGAGTTAGTTCATCATTTTTCATTATAAAATCTAGAAACTTTGAAGACAAAGACTAAGGTAATGGAAAACCAATAGTCTTCTGAAGATATAGGGAAGTATTCCTGTGTATTTCTCCACTTTAAAAAGTATTAGTTTGTGACCCCTGAGAAACAAATAGTATTGAGGGATTGGGGGAGGGGGGGGTTCTATCTTTTTTTCTATTTGGAATGGAGTTCTTCCAGGGTTGCCTACCAAACAGCTTAGCTCAACTCAGAAAATATTCTGCTGGATGTAATTTCATCATATTGCTTCAAGTTTCTTTTTTTGGTATCAAATTAATTTATCTTGAAACCTCTCAATAACATTGATTCTATAGCAGCTGATGTATCTTTCTGGCATAAATACTAGCTAGTTTTAAACACTGTTGGTGACTCGTATGTTTTGGATATTGAAACATAAGCCTCAACAGAAATAAGATTAGTAACTTTTCTTCATGCAGGACTGGTAAATTTCAGATTATTTCAGCAATATTTTCCATCTGTGGCATTTCTTCTACTACAACTTGTCTGACATTACCAATCTCCTTATACCTACAACAAGTCTTTGCGATTTCTTTATATCACCATCCACACAAAAGAAAATTACAACCATCCTCAAAGGCATAAAATAGATAAATTCTGCAGTCATATTTTTAGATATATTGACTCCATTTCAACTTTTATTCCTTATTCTATTTTTATTACTTCCATTTGGTTAACACAGTCCTATTGATGTTACTTCAGAAATCTCATCTGTAGCTTACATTGTCTCAAGAAGATAACATTTATTTCTTATGCATTTATGTGTCTTTATTCCCTTCATAGAATATTTATTTATTCCCTTGAAGTATCCCACATATTTTCATCTTTTTCTAGAATAACACAGATAAAATTAAGCTTACTCTATGAGTATTAATTTTCCTCAAATAGCAATACATTGGCCTTGGGTGAGTCACTGCATTGCAGGTGTCGACTGTAATTCTATGATTTATTTAAAATTAACTTTACCCCATGTGTCTTTCCAAAACAAATATTCCATGGCAGTAAGTCTTGATGAAGATGCAGAATAAGATAGTGCTTCTTCATGCCCTTTTCCCTTACATTTTTAAGATTTCAGCTCTGTAAGCAAATTGCTTTAGCTGAGTTCATCTCTTGACGCTTCTGTTTTAGTCAATAGTTAGACTAAAAGAATGTTTCCAGGAATACTAGAAAATACTGCTAAAACACGGATTTTCAACTGAATAACATGAATATTCAATACAGAACTGCAATTCCAAGAGTTTACTTCTAGTTTAGTCAGTGAGTTCCAATACTTGCATAACTGGAAAAAATCATTTAACTCCAAGTTATTTATTTTCCCTGGATAAAAAAAGCTGGAGTAGACCTGTGAAGAAAGGAAACAAGTGAAATCCATCCATTCCTGACAGTGCAATACTCATTTATTGAGATAAAACCTGTACTCATCACAACTTAAGTATATATTATATATATACACCAATATGTGAGAATATAGAATGGAACATTTGATCTCGGTTTTTCTGATGTATTTTGCTCCTGAACTTCATTACAAGCAAATTGAAAATGGGGGAACTATAATCTAAATCTCTAACCACTGCAAAACACCCACCACAGGAATTGGTCCACCACTAGGTTACAGGGAGGTTTTTATTATTTAGAAATATTATATAAGAATTCATACAACATGGATTAATTTTAACTGCGTCTTCAACAGCACAAAGGGCTTTCAGTTTATCCCTGGACACTTTCCATAGGCTTATTCCTGTTGGGTTTGCTTTCCAGTGTACACTTTCCAACTTTGACCTACCCATTGAGACAAGGACCATTGTTGTCATCTTGTTGCAAAAGTTCCATACGTTCTCGGTGATTTCTCATGGGCAGCTCCTCACAGAACTGACTCCTTCTTCACAGCCTCCAACTCTCTCCATGGCACAGCCAACAAACACCATCTCTCTCCTCAACCAGCTAACCCATTCTTTTGTATCAGTCTTCTTATTGGACACAGCTGTGGCCTGTTAAGGGCAGGCCTGTTCCTAATCTTTGGTGATTAGTACAGCTGCAACT
>JAYDZK010000001.1:72314097-72360229 GCA_034509185.1 Euphonia xanthogaster
TTTTCTTTCAAAACTTATTACTCATTTTTATGACTTGAAGGCTATTGGGCACCTAGGAAAATGACCAAATTAACACTCAATACATTCTATTTGCTCTCTGTTTTACAAGATATCCTTCAAAGAGCCTCAAAGGTACCAGACAGATCTAACAGCCATCACACACATGCCCCAGCACTGCCTATCCTGGCTAACAAATGGTTTTGGCCGCTTGTTGACCATAATCAAAGGGCAACTTTAGAGGCTGTACATGAAAGTTACCTAGAACATCAGAGAGAGTATAAGGGTCCTATAAGCATTCAGGATCTATCCAGCCTATTTTTCCATAAAAAGTATCTTTTTGTACAAGCTCTTAAGAGAATCAACATACTTTTAATGAAAACTAACTTTATTTGAAACATTACAGAGGATGCTTTATTTGCTTTTGGTTAGTTCGGTTTTTAAAAATAAAACTTCAATTTCACTTTAGAAGAGCCAGGATTTTGACTTCTATCTCAAAATACAAAGACTCATGCAAGACAAAAAAAATATACAAAGTTATAAAGAAACCAGGTCCATGGGTATCCTCACATTTCAAAATCAGGCAAGTCAGTCAGACCCAGGCTCTGGAAAAAACCCTAAATTCAATCTATTTATATCTATTTTCCTACAG
The DNA here is from genome assembly GCA_034509185.1 of Euphonia xanthogaster. Lineage (NCBI taxonomy): Eukaryota > Metazoa > Chordata > Aves > Passeriformes > Fringillidae > Euphonia > Euphonia xanthogaster. The sequence continues at coordinate 72,314,747 of JAYDZK010000001.1, forward strand.
AAAAGCCATATTCTAAGAGCCAGAGAAGATTATTGACATCCTGTTGATGATTTGCCTAGGAGTTTTACAGATACATTAATAAAAGAAACAGCATTCTCTGTATCAAACTTATAACTAGTAATGCCAATTTTGCTTTAACTATTTGCTCAATTGTGTGGTTTTGGGACCCACATATAATGTTATAAACAAATCACACCACTGCCTAAGGGAGAAAAGGGTAGAAAATTACTTCAGTAAATGTGAATGAAAAACATACTTTCTAGCTATAAACTCATATATTTGTGGTCAATGTTTAATAGTATTTGTGTAGCAATATTTCTGCAATTAAGTTTATGCACACGGTGCACCATAGTCCCAATGAATCAACACAAATCACTTTCCTTTGCAAGAGCTTGACTTCTGAAAGGAACATAAAATTAGCTACAAGAAAGTTGGCGTCAATAAATTTGGCTGGTGTTCAGGATTTCTTTTCTTAAAAAGTCATTTAAGGAAGAGACTAGTAGGAAGCACACTTCTCTCAAGTTTGCAGGTCCAGTAGCACAAATTTGTGTTTTGTTTCTCCTTTTGTTAGTTAATTAACATCTGCACAGAGGATGAAAAGACAAACTAAAGACCTACTTTGACAGACCCATTTGCACTTTACACTCTCTTCCCTTCCCAATCTTTAAGACTCAAAAAGAAATGGCAATAATGGCATTAAATTCCTCAGAAGTCCCCTTGTTCGGGTGAAGGACTTCAGGACTGTGTGAATAGTTGTACGCTCAGTTCTTCTACTATCCCCTTACCTGTGCTAACTTAACATTCTCTTCCAACCCCAATGAATCACTGTGGTTCTAAGATCAGCCAGTCTATCAGTTCAGCACCACCACTGTAACCACCAAACTCTATTACTCACTGCCAGATCCAGAACTGTATTACCCAGTGCCTTAAACACTTCCAGACAACACTTCCACCACCACCTCCTGGGCAGCCTGCCTACCCTAACAGTGAAAAAAATTTTCTCTTCTCTAATGTCAGTCTCCCATCACAGCTTAATGCCATTTCCTCTGGTCCTTTCACTGCAGAAGGGACCAGCCCCCACCTTGCTCCAACCTCCTCCCATGTGGTTGTAGAGAGTGGTGAGGTCCCCTGAGCCTCCTCTCCTCAAGACTCAACAAGCCCATCCCCCTCAGCCATTTCCCATCAGACAAGTGATGGCTCTCAAGCCTTGCTGTGCTTTGCTGGACATGTTCCAGTGTCTCCATGTCCTTTTGGAAGTGAGGGGCCCAGAACTCGAGGCACAGCCTTACCAGTGCCGAGTACAGAGGGGTGATCCCTGCCCTGATCCTGCTGGCTACATTACCCTTGATCCAGGATGGGGAGCCATTGTGGCCAGAGTGACGCTGGCTTTTACACAAGAGTTTTAGAATCACAGATTAGTTTGGGTTGAAAGGGACCTACAAAGATAATCTAGTCAATCTATTTTACAATGAGCGGGGACAGCTTCAGCTAGATCAACTTGCTTGGAGCCCTGTGCAACCTGATCTTGAATGTTACCAGGGATGGGGGATCTACCATTGCTCTGAACAACTTGCTCATGTGTTGCACGAAGCCCTGTAAAAGAAAAAATTCTTATCTCTAGTCTCAGTCTATCCTCTGCTACTTTAAAACCAATACCCCATGTCCTATTTCTACACCCTGCTAAGAAGTCTGTGCCCCTTTTTCTTAGAAGCCCCCAGTGAGTACAGGAATGTTGCTAAGAGGTCTCCCCAGAGCCTTCACTTCCAGGCTGAACAATCCCAACTCTCCCAGCCTGTCTTCAGAAGGCAGGTACTCCAGCTCTCTGATCAGCCTCATGGCCTCATCTGTACCTCCTTCAAGAGGTCCATGTCTTTTCTGTGCTGAAGACTCCAAAACTGGATGCAGCACTGCAGGCAGAGTCTCCCCAGAGCAGAGGGGCAGAATCCCGTCCCTCAGCCTCCTGCTTGTGATGCAGCTCAGGAGGCAGCTGGCTTTCTGGGCTACAGGCTCACACTGCAAGGACCTTGCACTTATGATTAGCCACACATTGAATAGTGTTATTCTTTAAAAGGGATGCTACCAGCTCATTAAGTATGGATGTTGTCATTTTATTGCAAAGCTCCAGTACCTTCTTGGTGATTTCTCATGGGCAGTTCCTCGCAGCACTGACTCCTCCTTCACAGCACAGCCAAAAAACTCCAGCTCACTTCTCAACCAGCTAACCCACTCTTCTATAGCACTCATCCTTATTGGACACAGCTGTGGCCTGTTAAGGGCAGGCCTGTTCCTAATCTTTGGTGATTAGTACAGCTGCAACTCCTCAGTTGTGAGAGGAGTTTCTTCTGCACTATCTTTATTTTCTTACATTCTATCGCTCCACAGACAATGTCCATTCCTCTCTTGTATTCTGACTACCCTCACTCATCATAGGTGTCCACATGCCATTTTCATGTATATCTTTCATCCATGCTTCAATGCCAGTACAACAGTTTCCCTAAAATAATAATTTTTAAAAAAGAATAAAAATTGGAGGACTAAGTAAAAAAAGAAAAGCATCCTCTAATTTATGCTACTATGATCAAACTTTCACCATCTGCACCATTCAGTGGAAGAACTTTGATAGTCCAACTGAAATAAAAATACTTTATCTGAAAATATTTTATCTGACGTCCTTTACTGAAATGCAAACCTTTAAATTTTCTAATTACTGACTAAATAATTACTAAATAAACAGGACTCTTTCACATAACATGAATATTACTTCAGCCCCCAGAAAAGGCCTAAAATATAGTCTACATTACTTCAATTTTTCAACAAGCTTATTTAATGTTCATCATCTTTGCTGTTTTGCTTCTAAAATGCTGAGCCACTTGATTCATCATAAAATAAATTTTTGAAGCACAGAGAGGAAACAAAGCAGGCTAAGCACTTTATTTAACACTGGATAATTTTTTTAAGAAAGTTTTATCTTGGTTGTTAAAGTAAGATGAGACGTTTTCTATTAACTAGGCTGGGAAGCCTTAGGGGCCACTGAAAGCTTTTTAATTGCATATTTAATTAGAAATGTGCTAGAAATCTGGTGTTCAGCTTTTCTGAAGCTCATGGCTCCTGACAAAATGTCTGCTTTTAAGCCATTTTTTCTCTTTAAATGTTTTTTAAAAAGTGGGTTAAACAGAAGAAGCTTTAATTTTGCCTATTTTCACTTCAAAGAGATTTTACTGTTTTATCAATCCTGCTGTAAAACCAAGGTGAATTGACATCTTCAAAAGTAAGCATTTTCAGGTAAAATAAATCTCTTAAAAGAGCAAACTTTAAAGATTCTAACAACTTGTTTCTCTGCCTATCCCACCAGCAGGATGGAAGATGAAAGAAGAGGAGGATTATGTCCGGTACCTACAGGTGCAGAGGTTGCAGAAGCAAACCAACAGCCACTTCATCCAGTAGCCGGTGTCTGGAGGTGAAGGAAAATAAATTCATAAATATTACCTTTATATCCTGGGTAGAGCAATGTTGACAGTGCTGCCTGCAGTTGTCAGGATGCACATTTGCTCTATACCTGGACAAAACATGAGAAGCCCAGTGTGTCTTATGCCCAGTGCTTGGTCAGGGCGCCTTTTCCAAAAAAGTTTTCTGACAGAAGTTTGCTTGGAATTTAGGTTGCCTCAGAAGTCCTACCTTCCCCTGAGGTAATTTGGTGGGTAAAGGAGGGCAGCCCCAACAAAAGCTGACAGCACTTCAACCCTTAGAATTGCAGGTATGAATACACATTAGTTAGGGCTGGATAAAAATGCTTCTGAAACACAGGCTATAGCCATAAAGTAAGCTGCTGACTTTGTAATGAAACACAGTACTTGAATAAGCATACATAGTCTCTTGGAGGCAGAATGGAAAGCTTTGTTGTTGTTGTTTTACATGACAAGCCCTGTTTTTTAAATAATTTGCATTAAATAGAGAAGTTAGAAATACATAAAAATTTGTTGATTAAGTGTGATCTTGTACAATGAAAGGTAAATATATGCTGGAAAACAACTCAGTGATTAAATAACGTGTTATACAAAACAGTACATCTAAATGAATAGAATGTGGAAATGCCTTTTGATACACACAAAAGAGAAATTTACTAAACTTGACGTAATATATAAATGAAAGTGCTAATGCATTGCTGTCCTTATGTCATTTTCACTCAATAGCACAGCAGAGACTTGAGACTCCCTAGACTACCCTACTCACATAACCTAATCTATGTATTTTATGGCTAGTAAAATACAGCAAGTAGCACCCAGACCTTGTATTAAGACCAAAATTGGAATTTTTCAATTTTTTGAATGAATCACTTCCATACATCATGATAGTCCATGTATTTCATGACAGAACTTATTAAATATATTTGAAGGGTAGGAAATAAAGTTTGTTAGAAGTAACTTTATTTGAGCAAATAGACTTGCATATCACCCATGACTAACTCTTATGAGGCACTGTCATTTAATTTCTGTCATCCATGATTAATTATCAAGTTTTTCCAAAACGTGACCTATTTAGAATTGTTTCAACTTTACATTTAACTTCTCAAAGAATCTTTGACAGTAATAATATTTCCAACTTTCTCTTGCTCTGCAACCTCACTTTTTTTAATTTAATATTGAATTCATTTATTTATAAATGGGGAAATTTTTTTAGTATGTGTTTGCACACTCAGTCCAGTAGCATATGCTAAGCAAATGTTTCAGACTTGGCTATGGAAAAAGAGTAATTCAGGTTAGCAAATATGTTCATGCAATAACCAGAAGTGACATCACTCTTACTATTTGGTGCAAAAACAATACTTATAATTTAATTGTTACCAATTCAAATAAAAGTTACATGTTTGACACAGTTTTATGAAATTAAAGTAGGGTGAGTTCATTCACACCTTTTTTTATGAAACCAGAGTTTAATACATTGGTTAATTTGCCCTCTGTTCTTCAGATTAACACAGACAGAATCTGGCCTTGTCATAGCTGCACAAACCTGTAAAACAGAGGTGTGAGGTGAGATGAGTGCCATTATCATCAGTACTCCAACAATGTTCAGCTCTGTGCTTCCACATCAAAACCAAATAGAGCTGATTCCCCAGTAACTCTGTGTTTATTCCCCAGTAATTCTGTGTCTATGCCAGACACTCCTGAGAGGAAGTTGGCTGGTTTAGCCTAAGTCCTGTTAAATACTGATGCCATCAGGCAAGAAAAATTCTTTGAAGTCATGGCTGATGGCCATGACTGCACCTTCTGTTGAAAGCATCTGCCAAAGGAGTTCTAAGATTAGGGACAGTTCTAAACTCTTCCAAGATTATTGTTGATATTGGCACAGACAGCCACGACATCTGAGAAAATCCTGAAAGCCAAGCAGCCAAGAGTGACTGAGATTTTGCCATATCTTTCCTTCCTCCCTCAAGTTCCCAGGCAATGCTAAGCTTCTCTAATGCAGTCTGCATCGGATGACCCTTCTAATTACGTTTCCACATGTGGGGATCATTTTATGCTAGATATCACACAAAGACAAATTGGAAGAAGGCTCAGGTGATTATGTCGAGTTTTCTGAGAGAAAGAGAAGAAATTTGTCTTAGTAGCCCTTCAATCCAGGGACATCCAGTGCATCTACTGAAAAACCATTTGCAAAAATCCCAAAAGACTGAAAAGGCAAACACAATAAAGTTGAAGCTATCATCTTCTGTCACTATCATTTTCCTTAAAAGTTTTGGTGAATTAGTTTCCAAAAAAAAAAAAAAAAAAAAAAAAAAAAAGAAGATCCACTGGGTATTTTGTGTACCACAGCAGCAACAGATTTAAGAATCAAACTCAATGTTTTTATCTCAAATATTTTTAATCTAGATTGACATTTTAGAAATGGACAATGGAGAATGAGACACAGTTGAAAGCACTATGAGTAAATGATAATGTTTTACTCATTTCATATTAGTTCCACATTCTTAAGCTTTTTAGTAACCAAATTAGTTAACACGTCTCTGCAGATACGCTTAATCCATAAAACTTAAAATAAGAAATGTCTTAAATGGAGCAGGGCTGAAAAGCAGTCTGGCTGTTTGCCATATTGATTTGCACTACTGACATATTTTACTCAGTGTTCTAACTTTTCATTTCACCAGTAACAAATGAACAAAAGAGTGTCCTTACTGAAAAGAATTTTTATTTCAAATATACCCTTGTTTATTTCCAACAAGAAAACTCATAAGTGGTGGGAAAAAAACAGATTAAAGGACATGTAATTTATGTCTTCTCAGATGAAGTAATTCTCTTTAGTTTAGAAAGAAATACTTTTCCTACACAGGATAAAATCTTCAGGCAAAGTCTGTGGAATACCTTCAAGGATTTGTTCATCAGGTTTAAGAATATCCTATTTACATATGTTGGCATAACCCCTTCCATTTCTCAAACAGGCTAAACACCATTGTTTTCTTCTTTAGGTTTTCCCAAACTGTTCTGGATAAATGCAAGTTTCTTTCTTTTATTTATATTTCCTTTTCTTTTTTTCTTGCTGTCTGTGAAGAGGGAAGTCTTGTGATTTCTAATGATTTTTGGTTTAAGAAGTTTCAGGGAAGACTAGTTTGCTTTGAATGCTTGCTTATTGCTCAAGCAATGATTTACTAGTAGCAGCAAATAAAAGACTCTAAGGTCATAGCAGGTTTTTAGCTGGATGGAGTCTACAGAGGATTAGAGGAAAAAAGTGCAAAGAACTAAAATTAGATATGGAAGCCAGGAAAAATCTTAAAGGCTTCAGAATAGGAGATGAAGCAAAGTGAAAAGTCACTACTCTGCATTTGCGAACAAAGATTTTGATTCTCAATAACAATTTCTGTATTTTTCCTTTATTTTACTTTCTGACAGCACCAAGCTTTTGCCTCACAAAGAGAAAGGCAGTCTGCTTCATTGAATCTGAGAGAACTCAGCAAGATTAGGAAGGCTTTCCTTTTCCGAGAACAGATGATTGTCTACATGTAACAAGGCACCTGCTCCTATCTAATAGTTGCTCTAAGTTCCCATTTTGCCCAGATTGACAGCTTGTGCTATGTAAGGCGGCAGTATTCCCATCATCAAGAGATCAGCAGGAGTCCTGCAAGGTAGATACTATCAATCAGTTGATCATGAGTCAGTAAGTGCCCGGGATAGCTCTTTGCACAAAACCCAGCACTGCTTTCTAGCCAAACAGTTCAGGAGTCAACAGGAACTCACCTCTCCATTACATAATTCATTGGAATTGCTAGAGGAATTCCAGCAAGATGAACACATATGTCTGTGTATACCTTGGCATGCAAGTCTGTGTGTGCAGGTATCTCTGTACATAGATCTGTGCTTCAGGATATGATGGGAAGGTCGTTTGGGGTTTTTCCCAGTTAACGTCCTTGAGATCAAAATAGCTGTGTGAAGTCCAAGTGGCTTTTGTTCTAACCATGTCCCCTTCCCCTATGTCTTAAAATCACCTCTGAATTCAGCAGATATTTACTAGGACAATATCAGAGGAGCCAGGGAATTGCATTTTTTCATCTTCAGCAGTTTTTTCATCTTCAGAATCCAATCAGTGTTGGATTCCTACAGTGCTGGATTGAGAAAACAAGGTGCAAATACTTGAGTTTTCATTAATGTTGAAACTTGCCTATTTAATTAAAAGAGAAACTACCTAATGCACAATAGAAAATCTCCAAAATGTAAATACTTTATTAAAATTGGTTGCAACATTTACGATTGTGAAAAGTTATTTCTGTTTTGCAGTGCCATATTAATTTCTTCCATCTCTCCCTCTGGAGGTCTTGTATTTTATAATGATGTCTCAGAAGTTCAAATTTAGTAATTTTTTCAGCTACAGATCCCATTTTGATCATTCTCATGGATCATTACTTAACAGTTTACACTCAGCAATTATGCTCTTTGCCTAGTGGATATTTTGTATAAATAGATTGCTTTAAAATACATACATATATATATTAAATAGGAAATGGGACTCTTTAATAGATTTTTTTCTAATTTCCTGGTGTGTTATTTAAAACCAAGAAGAGTAATTTTAAAACTTAGGAAAATGTTAGCTAAATAGACAGAAACTGATACTTGTGGTAGCATTCTAGTGGTTCATTTATCCACTGTAGTCCTAAAATGAATGAGATTTGCACTTATATATAAAATATGAAAGACAGATATCATATAAATTGATTAATTTTATGCAAATATGAATCTTTTAAGATAAGTTTATTGCTTTTTTACTTGCTAGTTCACTTTTCTAGTTTCTCATATCGTGCCATTCCAAAGAACTGAATCAAAATTATGTATGCATATAAATTTCCCCAAACTGTAAATGATAATTATTTCTTTGAGTGCAAAGTGTTTCTGGATGGTTTCTTGATGAAGAACCAGATGCTTATTATGAAAAATAAATACTGTCTATTCTTGTAGGAAATTCCAAAACATCTAAAGCCTTGGGACATCTGTTTTCTAAACAGCCAAGAACTTCCCCCTTATTGGCCTCAAACTGTGATGCTAAAACATATTTTCTGTGCAAGTATTTGAACCTTGAAATGTACCTGAAAGGGAAACACCTTTCCCCTTTCCTCCTGTGACTGAAATTTCAAGAGTAGCTGATGCCCAAGCATCTTATCAGGACTAAGAACATTACAAAAGAACACATCAAATTATTAATCTGCATTCTAGTACCACTATACAGGGTACTAAATCACACTATAAAACATTACACTTCAGGACTTCTTTGATCCTGCCTGAGACTCCATACAGAGAGTAAGGAAAAAAAATATAATTGTACTTGAAAAGGAATAAAAGTGATTGCTTATGCAAAACAAGCCTTTAAAATTTCCTACTGTGACAAGCCTAGAAGCTGTGATATATTTAGGAGCAAATTAATAGTGACATGGCCTTCAAACTCATCTGAATGCACAGTGGGAAGCAACATCAATCACTTTTCTCACTTCTTTTCACTCTCAGTTGATTCCAAAACACGCATCTAATCCATTTATATCATAATTAATCCTGGCCTTCCCTTAAATATTGCCCTTTTCTACTTGATGTCCTCTGACTTCCACAAATGTATACTAAAATGCATCAGAGAACAGTATTTTGATTGCAAAAGAGACAACTGTATCTTCATGCAGTCTACATATGAACAAGTCTATGGGAAAGAATATTTGTGATGTTACCTTATAAAACCTAGAATCACAGAATGATAGAAGAGGTTGAAAGGGACCTTAAAGATCATCTAGACTAAATTGCCTATTGTGCGAAGGGACATTGAGATTAGACTGCTCAATGACCCATCTAACCTGGTCTTTAACAGTTCCAGGGATATGACATCAAGAGTTTCTCTGAGCAATCTGTTCCAGTGCTTCATCACTCTCACAGTAAACAATTCCTTCCTAATATGCAGCCAAAATCTATTTTCATTCATTATAATCTAGGGCCTCTTGTCCTGTCACTAGAGGACTTGATAAAATCTTGATAAAATGCTTTCTTATAAGCCCCCTTTAGATACTGAAAAGCTTTTGAGAAATCCAGGTAGATGACATTTGTGCTTCTCCTCCTCCTGTCTGATTCAAGAGACAAGGGAAAATGAAAGGGAACATAGTTTTATTTCTAATATTATTTCTATGTTTGGAGGTAGATCTATAAATTCTATCAGTTAGAATGGGGCAATAACTTGCAACCCAGAAAAGAACTTATGGTTAATTAACAGAGATGGTGAACTAATTGTGCAGGAAGTTTGTGTGTTTGGGGATTGTTATTTATTTAACTAGCATATCAGCGAACTGGTCAGAGAAGAAGCACCAAATCTTGGAAGTCCAAGCTTGCACATCAAGATCCTTTGGATGCTCTCTACACTGTCATAGTTTTCCTTAGTTGAACAAGCAGCTCTTTTACATTTTTGGCATCACTGTAGTCTGCTTCTAACTAAAGGACTAAGGTCTCTTATCATTTTCTGTGTTGATGAGAAGAGTACTCAGGGAATTAAAATGTGAAGATTTCAGTGCTACCAAGACTGTTAGAAAAAAAGCTTCAACACTACCAACTGCTATATTTCTGAATGGTATTTCTGTGCAGAACTTCAGACACCTAAAAGGAGGATCTCTACTCAATGGATCCCAAAGAAAGAAGATATTTGTCTAGATATCCATTTAGCTCCCTCAAAAGTTTTCAGCAGAAGCTTCCTCAGATGTCAAAAAAGGCTGCAAAGGTCACTGGGAGGGTAGGGGAGATGTTGACTCATCTAAAATCACACAAAATTTAAATGTAGGTATTGAAAAACTATTTTAGTCTTATAATCAATGCAAAGATGCTTTATAATTACTGAAAGTTACTTTCAAAATTAAGAGAAATCAGGTAATTGCTTGGATGTTTAGACTACTTACCTGGTCTACTGATAAATCTTAGCTCTCGCTGGAACACCATTACAGACTTTTGGGATGTATTCCTTATTAAATCTCTGAATAAAATTCACCTGTTTTGAAATTTTTAAGAACCTTTGCATTAAAATATTTTTTCTCTATGTCCCTAATCTATATTTGAAATCTTTTTCTGTATTCTTTTTTTAAGATAAATAAAATTAAAGGATTTCTATTTACTGTAACATCCACAGGGTATAAATCTTGTGACGTAGATCCTATGAGTAAAATGCTATTGGTTGTACTGATTCATTATATTTTGATTTAAAACTTTATATGGACACTGATAATTATTTCACTATGTCAAGTGCAATGTCAAAGCATTTTCTGAGCTGAAATGTGAATTTCATGCAAAACTCATATTAGACTTCATTAAAATTCAGCTATGTTAACAGCAGTATTTGGACATTCTCTAAGAATTTAATTTCTAATCAAGCCTTAATGTATTCAGAAAGACTAGTCTCCAGTGCATGCATTCAGGACACTGCACTATAGATTCAATCACCTTTTGTATGTCCAGAACAGAAGAGACAAAAATGCAATAAACAGGATAATGCTTCTCTACTCTAGAATGGGTTGTCATGTAAAAACCAAAAGGTTTTTAATGCAGACTTAAATTTAATAAATTACACAAATATTTTTTGATATAAAAAAAGGATTTTTTTTCAACAAATGCAATGTTATTGAAGAGCAATCAATATTTAAAGATGCTGGCTGTTGCTGCAAGAGTCTGAGAAACTTTCCTCCCTCCCCCAAAGTCCATCATGAACTGAAAGAAGCTTGGAACCTTGAAGAAGCAAGCCAAAAGCAATTACTTAATATAAAATTTGTCAAACTGCCTACCAGGGATGATGGGGAGTAAGATTTATTTTTATGCTGTGGAAAGTGTGCTTTGTGCTTTGCAGACAGAATCAAGAAAAACTGTTTGCCCTGGGGATCTTGCAGGCTCCTTACAAAAAGCTCTCAGTGTTGCACCTTTTGTGTAAGCCCTGAGGAGCAAAGATCTTTAAACATTTGAGAAGAGAAAATATATAAAGTATGTCTTCAAAAAAGGTCAAGAACAGGAATTGATATTGTAAATGCTAGAAACCCCTCCTGTTCCAGGTTAGTAAAGGAAATTGAACATAGGGGGCAAGAAACATAGATCTTATATAAATTACAGAAAGATAAATAAATATATCTCATTGATTTCTCTGAGCTCTGTAAGAAGGCTACACTTACTTATCTAATCTGTTATTCTTTCTGGTAGTCCCTCTGGGAAACTGGAAGTAGTTCCACATCTATCAGTAGACAGCTTCAAGTTCTCCTAACTGATCACTATTTTTCTCAGTGCTCCAGAAATAAAAATAAATATTTCTGTCATCTTTCTTTACAAAATAACCCTTGGTGTCTTTATGATCTTTCCAAAGGGAAAGACTTAAAGAGCTAAGAATATACAGGCTTTCACACAAATTTTATTACCTTTCATTGCTAAAGGCTAAAAAGGCAACTTCAACATTCCTAAACATTTATGAAAATATACTCACACTTTGTCTATATTAAGAAAGGTTAATGCCTGTGAAACTAGTTGAGTATTTTACTTTGCTCTAGAAACCTCTATTAAAAAAAAATGTAAGGCCTCTTCTGAATTTTGAAGTCTTAAATGTTCTTTACTTTTCCACAGTTACACCATCATACATTTTTTACCATACATATTTTACTGTATTTTTAAACACCATTCTATCAGTTTCTTCAGTATTTGGCCTGAGTAAAAGATGTCCAGCATTTCATGACGTATGTCGCATTGCAGTTTGCTATTGGCAACTTAGTGAAGGAAAAGTAGAGATAACTCACATTACTTCAATCTGGCTATAACTTTCATCAAAATAGTCTGAACAATTAGAAAGAGTAGGTCTCATTTTCCCCTTTCCAAATCTGAAATTAGTAAATTTAAATACTTATATTGTTTTCTGCTAAACAAAACCTCAACACCTAAGTTCTACATCTTTGTAAATATCTCATACGATCCACTTACCTGTCATGGTTCAGTGTGGGAATTGAAAAGAGTGTGAAACATAAAGCTAAAATTCAAGGTGAAATATTTTACATCTAGATTCCTACTGTTCTTCCACTAAACAGTGTTCTGGCAAAGAGACGGAGTAGTGTCTAATTTCTATCTTAAGGCACATTATGTCAGGTCACAAATCTTATTGCATTGTCCTGTATTTTTATTTTTTTTTGTTTCTTTTAACATTTCAAAGCTGAAGAACTGACATTCATTAGGGATATGTTTTAGATCAGAAGGAAAATAATGGAAAATGGTTGATTCCAATAGCCTTGAGTTTTTTATCCTGCTACTCTGCAATGCTCAGATGTTAATGATGATGGTAAAGAGTTACCAATTAGTTAAGTAAAAGGAAGGAAATCCCCAAACCGTAAGACCTTTCCTACAGGAGAGATTTTATATCATTATTTTTGAAATATGACCTTCTCAGCAGCATCTGTAATTTTACTTCAAATTAAAACTAATATACTGTCAAAACCAGTCTCCCAGTTACTGAGCATAGCAATTCCATTCCATGGACACAAAAAAAGCTTGAAAAATTATGTTGGAAACTTTATACCACAAAGAAATTCAGATATCCTTGAATCCTAAATAATAATAAATATCATCTATGCACTAGCAACAAATATGAAATGCAGATTAATCTTGCTGTCAGACTTGAAAATAAGATGTAAAATGAAATAAAATAGAATTTACTCATATTAGCAGCATTTTTTACTCTTCTGCCTACTTCTATAAATTAGCATAATAAATAGTGAAATAAAAACATCCATACTGCTCATAGGCTAGCAGTTATTTGCTGCTAAGTTTCTTTTGACAGATGATTTAACTTGTATTGTGTTATATTTATGGTGTTAAGCTACATCCTGAATCATAAGTTAGTTGAGACCTTACAAGAAGAAAAGGACAAACACAATTGGAAGAAAAGTGCAATATTCTAGAGGTTGTGACTGAACTTCCTATCTTCAGTAGTAGTGAATCTTTAGAGTAGAAGAAAAACAATTCAGGCTAATGAAAAAACTCTTCGTTGTGACTCTGCAGTGATGGATTACTCCAGAGTGAGAGGGTAAATGTTTCTGAGAGGCGCACAAACCACTTTCCATCTTCTTTACTTTTATTTCATCTTATAAGATTTGGTTATTTTCTCTAGAAAGAGAATTAAGTCAATTCAGATAGAGATTAGAGGTAATTAGATATTCAATCTGTGAGGATGACCTCATGCTCAGCTTGCAAAAAATGTCATCTGAGTACATGACAAACCTAATGGCATTCATCCAGCTTCCAAGGTATTTATCCAACACATGAAGGCACACAAACTGCACACTGAAATTATATTTTGACCAAATGCATATACATCTTTTCCCTGTGGCCCTCAGAAGCATAGTCTTAGATTAAAAATGATACACCTGAAAGGAGGACCCAAAACCTTCCTCCCTGGCTGAGTCTAAGCTGCTAGGCACTATGGATCAGTGTATCTGCTTTCCTGCTCTCATTTTAAACCTATTATTCTTATATTTTTATGATTACTCACCAAAGAAAAAAGGCAGAAGACTACTTTGTAGTGCACAAGGCTAGTCTTTTAACTGCCAAGGGGTTTTGTTTGGAGGATGGCAAAAATTGATGTGGGGGTAGAATCAAGCTGTTACTCTTCCCAGGAGAATATTTTTACCAAGGATCACACAACAATATATAAACGGTCTTTGTTTTGTGTTGACAGCCAGTGCTGCTGTTGAGCACTGAACTCAGTGCTACCTGCTGTGCAAACATCTATGAATATTAGTTTCCGAAAGATTATTTTGAAGCTAATTTCCTGATTTCTTCCACTTACTATGCTTTGTATCACAGAAATGGTTTATTCTTTTAAGTGAAACTAGAAAACACACTCCAGCAGAATGCCTAATTTGGAACTGTACTCAGCACTGGTGAGGTCACTCCCTGAGTCCTGTGTCCAGTTCCAGGTCCCTCATTTCAATAATGACACTGATGTGCTGGAGCAGTTCCAGAGAAGGGCTGGTGAATGGTCTGCAAAAGTAAGTCTTATGAGGAGCACCTGAGGGTGTTTAGTCTGGAGAAGAGGAGGCTCAGGGGAGCTATTATCACCCTCTACAACTGCCCAAAAGGATGTCATAGCAAGGTGGGGGGCAGCCTCTTTCCCAGGAAATTACAAATTACAACGGAACAAGAGGCCATAGCCTCAAGCTGCACATGGGGAGTTTCGCACTGGACATCAGAAAGAATTTTTTCAACGAATCAATGGTTAAGCATTGGAATGGGCTGCTGAGGAAAGTGGGGGAGTCATGATCCTAGGAAGGGTTCAAGAAACAGCTGAACATGGCCCTTGGGGATAAAGTTTAGTTGACTTGTTGGTGTTTGGTCAAAGATCAGACTCAATGACCTTGGAGGTCTTTTCCAATTTTAATTATTCTGTTACTCTATAGGTCAATTTTTTATAAGGGGAACAGTCAGTAGGAAATTGTAGCATCCAAAGTCACTGCAAAAGTAGTTTGAGTTATCAAAGGAAAAATTCATACTACATAATATTCTGAGGCATGCTGAACCAGACTGTGGTGTGACTCTGGCTTTGGATGGCACAATAAGAGATTTTTGGAAGCTGAATTATCTGCACCACCTGTGCTTGGCTGTCACCCAAGAGCAGGGCCTCACCTGGCATCATGCAATCAGAGACTGCACTCCCTGAGTGAGTGCCTTTAACACCAGCTGAGAATGAAGACTGTGGTCAAATGGGGCAAGAGCCACCACTGCTTTATAGCACTGTTGGCTGAAAAATGAAAAAGGAGGGTATGAGTAAAAGGTGCATTGTCACAGTGCAGGGAAGCCACCTGAAGAGCTTCTAGTCTATTTATTATACACATATAAATAGCTGTGTACATATATATGAATCTATATATGTGTGTGTGTATATATATGTATACACGTGCAAATGATAAATCTTTCTGTATATATAAAATACTTGGAAAAATTAATAAAAATGAAAAGTTGACTGTATATAGAGTTGTTCAAGGGACTAAGGACACAGTAGATTATGAAGGATGCTATTATATAGGGCAATAAGATAGAAAATGAAGTTGACTGTAGATTATTACAAAATGTAGCACACACACTGAAATTATCCACCTTGGTATGTTGAAATCTGGGCTTGGTAATGACCATTAGTACTCAGAATCAAGACAGAGTTTAATAAAAATACCTGCTTAGTGCTTGGCAGAAGTAAAAAAAAAAAAACCCAACTGAAGCGTAAAGACTTATTAGGAAGGAATTAAGGAACATATATATATATACCAAAAAGTCTGGTGAATGTCCATGACTTAACCACTAGGTATATTTATATTAGTCTATTTTATTTAATATTAATCATTTTTGGTCTTTACAATACTGTACCCTTAATGGCATCCATAGAAATCTTCACTTTCAAGGATAAAATAACTCTTAAAAAAAAAAAATTGTTTTCCTACTTGAGACCTCAGATCCAGCAATACAGCCATTCGAAAATATTTGACCATACCTAGGCTTAACATTTTGATGCTCAATCAGTTTGAGAAACAACTTCCAGAGACTAATTTACATGGAGTATAGATAACTAAGTCTGTACTCTGACTTTCAAGACTTAAGAACATGAGCCCTTGGGAAGCTCAGATTCTTCATGTAATCAAAGTTGTGCTTATTTTTATGTCTAAAGGCACTTTGAAATTGACAGTTATGGTTTACAGCTTTTTAGACCAACCCTGTCTTCCAAAAGAATCCCCAAAGCTCCTTATTCCCATCTTTAACTTTTTTCACTTCGAAGGTCATAGGTTTGGAAGGAGCACAAGTAGGAGGGTTTTCAGCAAATACATTTATTGGATAAGTACAATAACCCCCCCAAAAAAAAATTTTATTACTATTTTCCTGAAGAAGGGGGCCAGAAGAGTTTTCAATGTCTTTTGGATAAGGATTTAGTGCTTAGGACATTCATACAGTACAAGAAATGTTCTTGGTTTATCTCTCCTCTGTGTGAGGAGACTTAAAACTAGGGTTTCTATTTATGTGCTTTACATTGCAAATACTTAATCAGCCCTCAAAGCTGAATGCGAACTCCAGATGGCCCAGAGGAAAGTCGTAAGCACTAAATTACAGCCCTTATTCTCTTGCTTTTTCTGTATTCCATCTTGTCTTCTCGAATGCAGTCCAGAGCTGCTTCAGACCACGCAGAAAAACTTCCTACAGTGCAGATGGAACGCCTCACACTCTCATTCCTCAGCCTAACCTGGCTCCATATGGCCATCACATGGCCCCAGGTGTGAAAATATGGCAAGACACAAGATGCACAGTGATTGGGCGGTGCAGCGTTTCAGTACTTGCCTAACTAGTGAGGCTAAGAGAGTCTTAGTCTGTTCATCTTGCACAAACTATTTTAGTTTAAACTATATCTTGATATTATAAAAGCCCAGCAGTTTTTACCTAAGAAAAGACCTGTTGTGCTGGAGGAGAGTGAGGAAGGCTGTTCTTCCTCTTGCAAAGTTTAGCCAGCAGTTAAAAAGAAAAAGTCAGTTTTTTTAAGAAAATATATGACATATCAGCCACGCAGATGTAGGACTACAGTGGAATAGGCCCCCGGAATTCCTCCTTTGGACACTTGATGACCTGCTGTGTTAAGCCATCTCTTTTCCTGAGGAAGAGAGTCTTCACTGACCTTAATTAAGCTTGAGGGAGTCTTTGGAAGGGTGAGCCTAACGGCAGAGAGAATAAGATACAGTGGCTTGTCCTGTGTAACATTTTCAAAAGCTTTATGAAGCTCTTATGTATTAATACAGGTTATGGCTGTTAGTGTTACTGTGCCTGGACTAGTATAACTAGTTTTATTATCACTAAAATTTTCACTAGATTTGCAATTCTTAAACACCTATACATGGGGTGCTCTATTTTATATAGTAGAAGATTTTGTTTATAACAAAGAGTGACTATTGTCAAATTCTTTAAAGAAATTTATATATTCTCTTTAGCTGTGGAAGGTTACAAGCTGTAGTTACAAGTAGAAGATGCTAAATTTTCTGGGTGCAAAGTACCTAATCCAAAAAGGACAGTTTTTAAGACACATCCTTTCCTTCATACTTTGCTTTTGGATTTCCAAACAAAATGGAAACCTTTTGCCAGTATGCCATTTCCTGTACTTATGTTCTTGTGAAAAACCTATTCCAACAGTTGGGCAACTAATATTTAAATATGAAAAATTTTTCAAGCAGCCTTTGTTATGATGTTTTCTTTGTTTTATGAAATGACCTACTGAAAAGTAGTTTTGGTTAAGGTTTTCTTTATTGACCTTTCAAAATCCTAAAAAAATGCTCATGATTCCAGAATACTCATCAGGTCCTCTGCCTGCACAAACAAATGTAATTTAATTTCCTTATTTTGTAGTCTAAGATTAAAGGCTAGTGATAATAAATGTCAATATAAAAGAACATTCAGACACTTAACAAGCACATAAGTTAATTAACTATTAGTTCCCTTCTTAAGAAATTGCTTCTCAAAATCTGTTACCAGCAGTTAACAGCTGGTATAGTAGCTAATGGGGAGAAGCATTGCCAAGGACAAAGATAATATAAAAACAGGCACTAACTTTAGTAGAGATTATTTTTCTCCCCCCCCCCAGAAAGCTGCTAACATTGTACAAGGTAGCATTTGTTCTGTAAAATAGGAGAATTGGGCAGCAAGCAATACTGCAATATATCTATGTGGCATCATTAAAAATTTTTGGTTAGAAAGGTACAAATAATTTTATTAAATTTAAGACCACTTCATGTTTCAAATATTACTATTTAAATTTATTGCATAATTTTGGGCATTAGTCTAATTCCAACAAGAATATTCAGCTCTTTCACACACATAGAAAAAAATTGATTTATTGAATGAAAAATGGTACTTCTATTAATGCATACATCATCAAAAAGTGAATTTATTATCAGTGTATGTTTTATCAAACGGAAAGTGAAGTGAATTAGAATTTGGTGTCCTGAATTCACAGTTTGGTACATTTCAGTGATTACAAGAAAATGCATTTTAAAAAATATTATTTAGAAATCTGTTTTCAGTGCTCATGTAAAAAGATAAATGGAAGTACACACTGATGTTCCTTTTAAAATCTGCTTGTGATCTTGCTTTTCAATTTTAACATTTTTTATTTAATAAGACCCAAAAATTGAGATACTTCAAATGTTCTCATCCTATAACATTAAAGCAGTACAATGTAGGGTTTTGTCTTGTTTAAGAAAGCACACATTCCTGTAAAAAATAAAGCTTCAATTAGCATTTAACTTTACCCTTAAAAAAGGAGAGAAGAATTTTCAAATGTGCAAAGTCTAAGACGCAATTTAAAAGTAATATTGTTTTCCCGAATGAAAAACTACAGCTTTCCACAAAGAATGCCTTGTTCCACATATTTTTATTTCCAAGGTCGAAACAAATAGATAGCCATCCCTGGAGGTTTTATGTAAGGTTTATAATATAGTTGCATAATTTTGTTATGTCCAAGAAAGCTAATAGAGTTGCTACGACTTTGGAATTGGCATTCTGTTTTCATCAATGTTTGGATATTCCTGGGGGGAAAAAAATTAAAGAACAGCAAAAACTATTATATTAACAATAAATTATTTGACCTGTAAATTTTTGTCTCATATACCTGTATAGTTCAAGAGAGAATATGCAAAGAGCTCATGTGACCATAAGGCTTTCATGATATAGCACTATATATGTTTTACTTCACAGAACAGAAATGTAGAATGGTTTGGAAGGGACCTTAAGGAACACACAGTTCCAACCCCCATGCCATGAGCAGGGACACATTCCACTAGACTAGGCTGCTCAAAAGCCCAATGAATCTGGCCTTGGACACTTCCACAGATGGAACACTCACCAACCTGTTCTGATGTCTCACACACCTCGCAGTAAAGAATTCCTTCCTCTCACTGAATCTAAACCTACTGTGTTTCTTCCTATTCATTGGAGGTCTGATTATGGAATGATAGTATGACATTTAGCTTTCAGCAGAAATGATTTTAGTTTACAGTAGTCAAGCATCAAAACAAAAACAAGCATCATATCATAACCAATATTGTTTAACCAGTCTATATTAATAAATTTAGGCGAATGTGATAGGTAGAATGGTGAGTCAGATTCGACTGAGACTAAATAACCAAGAAAAAAAAATCCTTTATAAAGCAAAGAATAGAAAAATGTCCATGATTTAATTTTGTTTCCTACACCGTTCTGAAAATCAGTTTTACTTTTCTTCTGCGGCATGTCCTGAAACACAACACAGATTTTCAGTATAGCCTGTAAAATATTTTCATGGTGTACCTCCATAATCTCATATGCTGTTATTCCAAGAGTGTGTAAAAACAAACAAAAACAACCCAAAAAAATGAAAACATTGTCATATAGAGAGAAGGCCAAAGAGACTAAATTTACTCTAGACTTCACAACTCATAGTTGATTTTTTCCAGGTTCTACCTCTGGCTCATTCCTTGACATAAGCAAATTACTAAGGAATGCCTTAAAAATAAAAGTCTGGATACATTGACTACTTCTAGAAATAAATATAAAACTCTCAAAATTAAACCTGACAGCAATGAATGAGGATTTTACCCTGTTCATATCTTAACATATTTGAAAGCAGCAGAAATTGTGGTAAGCAGTAAAACATAAGGGGAAGAAGAGAAAGAATGGAACATTTTGGGTGATGACATTCGTCATCCCAAGTAACTGTTATTTATGATTCAATCCAGCTGTCCAGGAGAACACTTGCCTGCCTATGGGAATGGTGAATGAACTCCTTGCTTTGCGCATGTGGTTTTCTGTTTTATCTAATAAAATGTCTTTATCTCGACCCACAAGTTTCCTTACTTTTACCCTTCTGATTTTCTCCCTATCCCACCAGGGGAGAGTGAGTGAGCAGCTGTGTGGGGCTGAGTTGCCTACAGGGGTTAAATGGTGATTTTCTCTCTCTTGGGGGATGTGAAGTATTTGCACAGATTAAATTCTTTAGAATTGATTTAGACAAAACAGAAAAAAAGATAAATGCAATATTAATAGATATTCATGACACAAAGGCAAATATTTAATCAGAAGAGATTTGTTACTGTATAAAACACACCAAGTTACAAATTGCTTTACTATTTAGTGATGAAAAATTCAGAGAAACAATCCCAAGGTTATTATTCCATAAACAAGATGACTGACAATTTAACAGAATGCTGTGACTCCTCCTAGCTCCATTGACTGTTAGTAAAAATTCTAATTTCCCTTCAGAGATAATTAAGAAGATAATTTCATATTCCATTGAAATTAAATTGGAGACTATTTGAAAAGACCTGAGAATAAGTAGGTTTATTTTATTGGGTTTTATCTTTATAATGGAAATTTTTTATCTGTTCTCACTTAATAGTAACATAATGAACTTGTATTAACTTTTAGCATCTTGGAATCTTGTACTATAGGATCTGTGTTTATGAGGTCATCAACTGGTATCGACTTATTGCAAAAGCTCCATACCTTCTTGGTGAGCACTCATGGGTAGCTCCTCACAGCACTGACTCCTCCTTCTTCACAGCACAAGCAACCAACTCCAACCCTCTTCTCAACCCCCTAACCCACTCTTTTATAGCACTCAGCCTTATTGGACACAGCTGTGACCTATTAAGGGCAGGCCTGTTCCTAATCTTTAGTAATTAGTACAGCTGCAACTCCTCAGGGGTGAGGTTGCCTTTTGCACTATCTTTGTTCTCTTACATTCCATCCCCCCACAATCTATATGTTCAAGGAAAACAAAATAAAGTTATTTTTCCAAGAATGGTAACTTAGGAGTTTGAACTCCAGATCTTCACTGGGCTAGATGTTAATTTCTCTACTATGTAGTCTTATGGGTAATCATAATAAAATTTAGTCCTATTTTCTGTAAATCTTCTAATTTTTTCTCTGGATATCTCTATCACCTTTAACAAAATTTCAGTGATTTGTTGGGACCAAATCGATACCCTTTGCACAGATGAAAACACCATTGTTTCATTTGTTTTCAAACTCCTAGTAGTGCAGAGTTTTACCTAAGTATTTTGAGTATGCAATCTGAATTTAGTGCTTTGAACAGACAATTTCAGGGATAGAGCTAAACAACTGAATAGAAATTAAGGGATTTGGGAACATTTACTTTAGTTTAGCTGCAATATTCCACTTGAATGTGTGAAACAATTCCCGGCTGTATATGAGGTTTTGTGTTGTTGTTTTTTTTAACATCTGCATTTTCTGTCTCCATCTTCCCTGTTTTACCTCAGTAAACACACTATATCTGTGTGTTAAATCCTTTGCCTTTAAAATATTACAGTTAGCAAAGCCTACCTCAATTTCTACATAGATTAAAATTATATCAGTCTTGTCCTTCGCCAATTGCACATTCTGCTTTCCCTTATATCCAAATCACAAAACCAAAGAATGGGTCAGGTTGGAAGGGACCACAGTGGCCCTGGCTACTTGCTCATCTGGTCCATCCTTCCTGCTCAAGGAGGGTCATCTTAGAGCTCATTGCTCAGGATTGTGCCCAGACAGGCACAGCAACTTTTAGAAAGAAATGATGGCTTTGGCTCAGACCTGAAGCCTAGAAAACCTTTTTAACACCTCATCAGTTGTTCACCACTTCTTTGTTTTTTCAAATATATGTCATGGCTGATGTGTTTGAAGAAAAAAAATAAAAAAACTCTGATAAAAGACATGCTCAAACTCATTTGTTTGCATAAATGAAAACATATCTGAATTAAATCACAAATATACATATTTAAGGAGTAAATTTTTCAAATAGCCACATAACCTGGCAAATCACATGACTTCAGGGAAGATTTTTTGCATTATTTAGAATAAATATATTTTCTCTGATATCATACAGAAATATCCCTTCTCTAATTTCATTTTCATTTGAAAAGAAAAATAAAACTGTTCTTGATACACACAAGTCCCAATGTATTTATGGGTTTACCTAAATGCCTGATTAAAAACTCATTTAGAGCTTTAATCCCAGGTGATCAATGCCAAATATGAGCAAACTGAAATATAAATTTGTATAAATTTACTGATCTTTTCTTTTGTTCCATTCAATCCTATAATTTATTCATGTCAAGATACAAACACTTTTTTCTCTTTTGGAACTGTTTAGTTTTCAGAATGCATCTTGTATTACATTTCAAGAATTTTGATTATTGTTGTAACAGTGGTAGAATTTTATTATTTTTTGAAAATCACATAACCCGTTTGAAATAGGAATTAATTGTATCCATCCTGTGAGATGAATGATACACTGGAGTCTTTTTACACAGCATTGTGTAGAACTAAGCAGCTATGGCTCAATATGCACAAACAGGTTGAGATGAATATCATTCATTCAAGGATTATGTTGCTATTACTTGTAATATCTGCAATAAATCCCTGAAGATGGAGAATGAGTTGTAAATAGAAGTGATCCAGTTGGAATTTATAGTCACATATGCACACAAAATTTTTTTTCTGCTTCAGAAAATGAAAATTTGATGCCTTTAATGAGAAATGGTGATCAGGATCTCTTTCACTCTCCTACCAAAGACAGGAGTCAAGCTATACATAGGTACATCCTATGGTAATAATTCACATTAAGAGAGGTACGTTGAATATTGTGTGACAAATATTTGTCCTTAATGACAAATATAAGAAGAATACCTGTCTTCCAAGTGCGAATGGGGACAAGGTCAATGCCATCACCACCGGCAGCTCTTTGCTGTTTTGCACTTTACCAGTAGGATTTTACAAAGAGCATTATTTTTCCAATGTAGAAACTATTCCAGTATTTCAATGCACAGTAGAATATGTAAATTTTATTACTTGTGCATAACTTATGTTTACATTTTATCTTCTGTTCCTAACAGGAGAGAAATTGCTACAGAACGAGAAGAATAATAGAAAACATTAACTCATAAATATCATTACTTTTTTATTCTTCTCACTGCTATATAAAAAACAGTTGCAAAGTTATTTGATTATATACATATAGAAATAGTACAATAAAAAATCAGTCTGATGGCTCTGAAGTTAGCAAAGTAATTTTAAACTGCCAGAAAAATATGCCTTGTTTATTCTCCAGCAACATTCAAAGTATTGAATATCACTGGAGTATACTGATATGAGACTGAAATTGGTGAGTACCCCATTTTAATAGGGTATTTTTATGAATCTGCTTCCTGAATGCACTAAGGACTTGGAAATATAGAAATTTATAAGGATGCCTAAACACTATATACTGATAGACACCCTACAGAATTGGTTAGCACAATAGTATGCCGTTTTTTTCAGAAAAGTTTAGAAAATTGACAAGACAACACAAATTTTAATATAGAATTCCAAATAAAAACTACTGAGAAAAATACTTAGGACTTAATATCTGAGAGAAGGGAATAGAACTGTTAAGCATGCTTTAAGAGTTGTCTTTATCACCTCAATTCTGATGTTGTCTCAGAAGTAAATCATTGTTCTAACATTTTCAATTCTTTCTGTTTTTTTTGCTTCAACTTAAGT
Organism: Euphonia xanthogaster; assembly: GCA_034509185.1. Lineage (NCBI taxonomy): Eukaryota > Metazoa > Chordata > Aves > Passeriformes > Fringillidae > Euphonia > Euphonia xanthogaster. The sequence goes on from JAYDZK010000001.1 coordinate 72,338,803, forward strand.
ATAACTTTTACTTCCTAACTCTTGTTTTGGTCTCTATTTTTCTTATTACGGTAATTTACCTTCCTTCTATTTTTGAGAGCAGTCATGCCAGTTTTTATGAGTTTTTGTCCTGTAGTAGATACTTAAAATATATTTTAAATGTATTTTAATTTATAACTATGAGGAGTTATTTGTAATGTCAGTAGGGGTCTGGAGATTTATTTATGCTATTCTAAAGCACACATATTATTTGTGTACATATTATTAATTTGGTATACTCCAGTTAGCAGTATAGGAGTGCTATATTGTCCTACTCAATGTTTGCAAGCTTAAGGACATCAAGAAGTCTATTACAAAAGATTTTAAACACCCTCTACCACAATAGATGAGTCTTTCTACCTGCCTTAAGTATAAATGTTTAGTATTGGTGTCAATAGTGACATGTACACCTGCTTTCTAATCACCAGGCCAAAGCCACAAGTCTATTTTATATCTCCCAGGGGGAGCTGCTGGCCTTCAAGGCACCTCATAGTCAGACCAAAGTGCTGGGACCTGTCACTGTCTCAGGACTAGAGTGTGTTGGAAGACAGCTTGTATCCTTTTTAATTGATGCAACGAGGGCTTGGCTGGTTGGCTCATTTTCTTCTGCCAAAAATCTCTGCAGCAAAAAATAATTCTAAATTTGTTGGATTATTTTAATTTTGAATTTTTGTTCCTTTTTCTTTCAGGAGTTACAAAACTATATTTTTTTCTATTTCTAGCCTTGTATTCTTTATTTTCTAAACTGTATGGAGCAGGCCACTCATTCTCATTATGTGAGATAAACCCCAATTCCTGCATAGTACTAACAAGTGTAAGACCTACATGTTTGCACTCTGTTAGTTGAAGAGTACAGAGACTGAGAGAGCCTGGTCTGAGTCCTGTTTGACCCTGTGGTAACACCCAAGGCTAGGTTTTTGGTTATACTACAGTAATTTAGAAGAAGTTTCATCCTTTCAGTGAAAACCTTTTTGTATTGTTTTCCCCTCTTTGCATTTCAAATTAGAACTTATTGACAAGCAGTGTGAGAAAATCAATTAATATACTATATGGATTGAATAAAACCCTGGTTTTTCTAAGACTATTTAGTAACTGATGTTCTAAAAAAGACAGCAGTGGCTATTATAAAAGAAAAGTAAGAAAAAAATAATTAATGCAAACAAAAGGATATCTATGGGTATAGAATCAGTGCTTAGAAGCAGTGAGTCCTTCAGCATCTTCTGACGTTATGTGCAGTATGATGAGGCCAAAGCATCTTGTTTCATCCACTTATTTCAAGTCAGTATAAGACTCTGCAAATCCCTGTCCTAGGCAACATTTTTCCATTGTCCTAAGATGTGATCTTGACCAGCTTGCTGTGTTTCTGATTCCCTTCTTGTTCTTTTGAGCTTTCTATAATTTATTTATTTATTTATCTATTTATTTATTTATTTATTTATTTTAGTGACTGCAAGGACTTCAACAAAAATAATTTCCTCATGTCTTTCAAGTGTTCTTGGTAGTAATAGAATTGTTATGTAATATTAAGTGAAGTATACTGGGGACTCAGATAAGAGAAGATAGACCACCAGGTGATCTACTTGAATTTTGTACAATAGATAGAAGGAAGAAGATAAAGCCCACATCCACCCATGTGCTCAGAATAAATACTTCTAGATACATTGGGAGACAAAAAATATGTAGAGTTGGTAAAAATAAAGTTTATAAGAAAACAAAAAATAAATTAGTCATGTGAAACACTCAATTAAGGCTCTGATAAGACCGAAATGTGCACATCATCTTGTGTGGAGATTCACACAAGGAACCTAACCATTGCTCATAAACTTGCATAGGTTGAGATATTAAATGCAACTTAATCTGAGAAGTCCTAGTTTCATAGATCTTGAAAGTATATAGAAAAGGTTGTGTATGAGCTTAGAATAATAGTACAAGTCTTACTTTGAAGTCATTTGTTCTCTTGTATTTGTTTGGTTTTTGTTTAGAAGCATAAAATGTGTAAATCCCTGAGAATGATTTCATCGTTCATTGTCATTTTGCTGCCTTGCTGCACTTTTTAAGTCTTCTTCTGAACTTCATTCTTGACACTAAGGAGAGCTCTGAAAATTGGATGCATATTATCTTTGAGTACTCTCACATAGGAGCCAATTGATATAACAACTTTAGCTCCTTGGTGTCTGTCAAATGACATTATTCTAGGAAAAACACATAAGACAAAATCACTTGACATAAATACTTAATCAGGAATCAGAGTCTTGACAACGTTTTACTGTGTTCCTAGAAAATTATTCTAACTTAGAGTATGGAAGGATCATCCTTCAGAGGCTTAACACAATTGAATTCACTAAAGAGTGACTACCAGCAATTCACTGGTTTTGTTCCCCCCAACCCTTAGCATAAACTATTAATATTGACATATCACTTATTGCAAAATATTTCCTAAGATACATGTCAAAGACTGTTGTAAATACTCAAAGTGCTAGGTTCTAGCCTTCTCCTTACATATTTTAGAGGTTTTCTGAAAGGTCATCTTACTCTGATTCAGTTGTAAACCTCTTCTTCCCAGGGACCTGGCTAGCCATCTAGGTCTCAGACTTTCCCTTCTTATAGAACTGGGTTTAAAGCATAAGAAAACACTTCCTAACATAGTTATAAAACTATTTCACTCTTCAATTTTAACTGTCTTAACCATGTACATGTTTTTCTAATATTCTTTTTTATATCCCACATATAAAATTGATGCAGTGGAAGCAATACTCCATGAAAATGTCTATAAAATTGTCCAAGTCAGTATTTTTAACAAAATGCATTTCAAACTACAAAAAGATAGCTCTGTTATGCTCATTATTCCCCAAAAACATCATCCTTTGAATGACAAGAGTGCACAGATTTGATATTAATATATTTTAATACGTATACTTGAACTTCGTTCTGTTTTTCTTTAAGCTTCCAAAAGAGCTAATGTTTCTTTTTCAGCCCTGTTGGTCTAATGAACTATAAACCAGAGACTGTGGATTCATATCTTCTCTGTAATATATAGTTTTTTGGGATATTTTCATAATAATATGGATTATTTTCCTTGTTCAATCAGGCAAGAGACAGCATGATCAAGTGAGTAAATCTCATGTTTACTGCAGCCCCAGTGACCATCCTCTGACCACTGTTAAGCTCTTGTCTGGTGTTAAACAGGTCTAGTCAGGAGCACCCCCTGGTAGGCTCACCAGTTACACGAGGAAATTCTTTTGCACACACTCCAGGAACCTCCTACACTTCATGCTCTCTGCTGTGCTGTACCTCCATTGGGCATCTGGCAGATTGAAGACCCCCATGAGTACAAGAGCTGGTGATGGTGACCATTCTGCTAGGCACCTGTAAAATTTATTACCTGCCTGTTCGCCCTGGTGAGGACATCTGTAACAGACACCTACCAAGATATCCACCCTGCTGTCCTTCCCCCAATCTTCACCCACAGGCACTCAACCTTGTTGTCAAATTCATCATCATCATCATCATCATCATCATCATCATCATTGATTTCAAGACAGTGAAAATGTGTGGCTAAGATGCCAGTTTAAATTGCATTTCTTTATTAGTGATATTTTCCCCTGTCTTCATGAATATTCAGATTTCATCACTCAATGCATGCTGGCCTTTTTGGCCAATGAAAAACTAAAGCCATCAGAGGTTTCCAGAGTAGTAAAAAATCACAATAGTCACTCACATTCAAAACAAGCAGTCAACTGACATTCTGAATTTGATTTTTTTTTAGGCTGAAGGTAATGCAAAGAAGGAAAGTTTGTACTAAGAAACAGCCACATCAATTTTTACGTGTACTCATGTCTTCTAAAAATCATATACTGTGCAAATTCTACACTATAATAAGAGCTACAAGATAACCTTATGACGCTGAAGTTTACCTTTCTCATCTCTTAAGGCATTATTTCCCAAGGCAATTATTACACAGAAGATATATGTTTATGTACGTAAGGTTCTAATTCATTTATCAAAGTTTAAATATGAGCACAATGTAGTAAATTTCACATAATGTCAAATTACTTTTCAAAGCAATCTTTACATGATCACTTTCTAATGATGTTTAAAATTTTAATTGCTTATAGGAGTATCTTAAAGAGGCATAAAATAGAAGGACTACTATTGATTGGCTGAATAAAATCACCTGCAGATATCTTTCTACATTTGCTCCCTACTTAATCAGGAAACACATTTAAATCAAGATTCCAGTAAAACCAGCAAATTCTTCCTCACAATGTAGGAGTCTTATTATTTTCAGCAGTGGAACATATCACCCAATCTGATATTGGTTTTGAAAGCATATTTTATTGATATTGTTTATTGATACATATAGACAAACCACACTCATCCTCATGCAAATACACCTATGTTACTCTCTGCAAAGAGAGAAAATTGACTAAAAGAAAAGGCATTCAGTAACCCAGGCACGGAAACCAGTACTAAGCAGTAATTGGAAATGATGTGTTTGCTTGGAAACTGCTGAGAATACTGCTTTGTTTCAACTGAAGAGAAAAATAAACTAAACAGTAAAATAGCAAAATCTTTTTCTTCTTAGGTGAGACTGATCTCAGTTTGAAGAAACAGCATCAGAGAACATTAGATACTTTCTTCAGTCTCAAAAATCTCTCCCACAAATATTAGAAGACATCCAAAGATTAGCTAGATAACATTAGACAATTCAGATGGAGTTATTAGGTTATGGGTGCATAGATTTAAACTCAGATTAACAGTAATGAAATATGCCTACTAAGAATAATGGCCCTTTCAGAAAAGAGTACATCTAATCAACTGTGTTATGCACCATTGAGTTTTTGTTCAAGGGGCTTGCTGTTTAATAGCTGTTTGGTGGCATTTGGAACTGGATGCAGTTATTAAACAACGTAAAAAGCTAATTTGTTTCTTGGCAGGAGGAGTTAGCCCTTTTGCTCTCACTCAAATTCAGATAAAATGACCCACAAGTAAAATAACTGCAGAGAAGGAAGGGATACGCATGTGATAATGAAGAAACTGACAGGCTATTATTTGCAATCCTGCAGTCTTCTGTTGGAAAATCAAATTGAATAGAAATGTAGATGTATTTCCTAGTACCCTGAATATGAAATAACTCTGAACAAAATATGGAAAATGGAGACAAAAATCAAGAATATTTTCTGTAAAACAGGTTTGTTGCTTATTTTTCATTCGTCTAATGACTGTATACTACAATGTAGCCCATGATTGTATATCATAAGATATTACAACAGCATAAAAGCTATAGGATGGCAAGATGTCCCTGGCCTGGCACCTTTATTCAAGAAAACCCTTCCTAAAATTAGTTTAGAATGATATAAGAACAGTATTCATAAGAAGTATGCAACTGGTTAATTAATGAATCCTTTCAACAATTATGAGGTTTATTGTAATTTTTACCTGGTTTCACAGTATCAGGGCTACCCAACATACAGATGCAATTAATTCAATAAAATAATTAGCTTTTGCTAGAGATTCAAATGGAATCCTTCCCAATAGCTTCTTTATAAAATAGTAAGAAAAATATAATTACTGCAGATGTCTATGACTGTCTGATCTGTTATACTCAAAGGTGGTCTACAAAGACAATTTAGAAAGTTAGGGTAGGCACTCTGTAACTGCCACACCAGAATAATTTATTGCATCCATTTCTGGGAAACTTGAGATTTATCTGATGACCAAGCAGGTACAGATAAATAAGCAAATACACATCATTCTAACATGGATGTGAGCCCACAGTGCCTATTCATTTACATTGTGTATGAAAAATTTAAAATACCAAGCTCAGATTTTGCTATCCATATCCTGTTAGATGACTTCCAGACACAGTGACTGAGAAGACGTAATCCTGCTGTGGGTCAGATCAAAGATGGAGAGTTTAAACTGACTCTGAAAACTTTCATATTTGATTTTGGTTTTTGAAATATTCTAAAAAAAATTAATAAAATAGTAAATCTGGTTTTGTATTTATGTATACTTAACTGAAGTGGGTCCATTTGATCTCCCTGCCATGCCAGTCAGTTTAAAGCCCATACTGACAGAATCAGTCTGGCTTTATTGTAGATGACCTGAGAGTACAGGACTGAAATTGTGTGGAAGAGTTTAGAGCTCTATTGTTGTGTAAATGTGGATGGCCTTGCAAGTTTCAGTTCAACTTGGAACAAATTAATCATCCAGCCGCTGAGGTTTGCCCTTGTTTCTATGGATGTATTTGCAAACTAAACAGGGACAGATTGCTTTTGGCACCAGTATGAAATTTTCATACTGTTAAATTATTACCATTGTCCTTGATCCTGTTTTAGACTGTCCTAAATTGTGGTCTTGAACAAATGCTCAGGTAAAACAAACTCTGCATCTGTAATCTCTCTGTAACTGAGATTATTCTCAGTAGATAATTTGGTTATGGCCACCCTCTTTGATCAACATGGACACAAGATGTGCCCTGCAATTTATTTTTAAGGTCAGAGGACTATTTCTAATATGTTTTTTTGACTAGTATATGTGTACTCTGCATGAATAGCATAGTCCCTGGATCATTTTGGACCTTTTCAACTACTACTCTCAAAATTACTACTGCTCTCTTGTATGGGCAAGGCTGTATCAATTTATAGTCCATCCCATGTAGTCCTCTAACTCTGTTCCAGGAGGCACTGGTCTATGGCTCAGCTTTCCCTTCCTGCAGACACTCCAGACTAAGATGCTCCCTCAATGATAATTACCTGTACCCTGGAAGAAACCCATAGCCAAGTATCATGAGGACATTCAGACTTGGGCTCAGAGTCAGAGGACAGCTACAGCCTTTGTTTTAAATAGCTGTCTACTCAAGTGCAGTTATCATTCTTCTACCCTGAATTATGTTGTTTCAAAGGCATGGAATGCCATCTCTGTATGCTTGTCAATTATTGTGATGAGCACCATAATGGACTTGAGTCAGTGATTCTTTTTCCCCGTATTTCAGGATTCATAATTTATTTTTGCCCCAAAATTTAAATGAGCACTCAAAATATCAAGATTACACAAAATTTAAAGCTTCAGAAAAATTCTATTCAACAATATCATTACTTTCTACTTTATTTTGTTTTAGAAATAGGAAAAAATAGTATGAGATAGGGAATGTTTCAGTCTTGAAGGAATTGCATGGAGAAATTTCATGCATCCATTTCATGTGTCACACAACTGTATCTATGACTACTATAGCATTATGCATGTATTCTCATTTGCATAAATCCATATGAATCCATATGGGAAAAAATTCCATATGCTAACCTACTATTAGTTTAGTTGATAGGATTTAGAGCATGATATTTTATTCCCAAGTGTTTAAATGGATGTCTCCAAGTAAATTTCTGTCTGAGATAGATGTGGTACAAAGGAGGTGATGCCACAAGATAACTTTTAACAATCACCAATTAAGTCCCGATAGAAAAAATGCCAGAACTGCAGACTCATAATTAACAAGTCTGAATTAATTGCTGTCAATGCCTCAGATCTTTTTAATGAAAAAACTAATGTTGAGGAACCCTGTTGAGGAACAAGTGCTTATGGGATTTACAAGCGTTGTTTCAGAGGCAGATATCAGAAAGTGTAGACTAGTTTGGAAGGACACTTAAAGCAACACATGTATATAACAGAAAACCGAGCACGTCATAGCCTCTGATTTGTGGCACAGAATCATTTCACATATAGCCTATTCTTAATTTTCTCAGTCTTTTCCAGCCTTGTATAGTGCTTTGAGAAAATGTTTGGAATATTGCAAGACAAAAGGGGTAGAATGTCAAATAGTTTACAACTTTTAATTGTACTGTTCTTGTGGGAAATACAGTTTCTGTCATTGTGAATATTTATCTCAAGAGGTATAAATACAAGATTTCCCATACAATAAAGCATGGCATTTCTAAACATGTCACTTCCATTTCAATACAAAAGGAATTAAACATAATTAACCTGGAGAATACTTTTCTCACATTTTCAGCAAGCTTTTCCTGAAATTTATTTTATAATTTTCTCCAGAATTTCCATCTGAGTTTCTCTTTTATATGAAGTACCAGGAGCAAATAAGCAATTTTAGCCACTTAAAATTCTAAGGATTATGAAATTTGATATCATTTTACATAGAAAATATATTCTTTTATAAATTATGAAACACCTGGAAAATAGTTTCAAATTCTTGATGGAAACAATATTAATATTAAATTCTCTGAATGGTTCAGAATACTTACAACAATTAATTCCTATCAGAATTATTTCAAAATATCAAGAGAGCCTTTGACAGTGAATTATGTTTATCATACTGCTATTTTTCACAACAAATGAAGTTAAATTTTGAGAAAATCAAACATAATCCTATTATTCTCATCAACCTGTCCTTTGCTGTACTACCTACCTTAATTTTATCTTAGCACTGTTCTGTGAATCCGCATGATGTGTTAATTAAGATGTTAGGTGGGTTAGGCAATTTTAAGATTATTATATGTTTAGTAGGAATTCAATGTCAGCAAAATGCAAAAGAATTTATAATTATTTTTAACTGTCAGTTCTATTATATTATTGTTTCTGTTTAAGGATGTTTCTGTCAAGCTACAATTTCAAATGCAAGAGAATATATTATCTGATAAAAGTCACATTAATTTTACAGACTACTTGAAGAAGAAATTTGGCACGAGATATTAATGCTGAATTCTAGATGCACTCAGCAGTCACTTTCTTAAGGATTTGATCAATGTTTATCCCCAGAAATGAAATAAATAAATGAGCTTTCTGAAGAACTTAATTAGAATCCACCTGTAAAGAGAAAAATATTATCCTCTAAAACATAATATTCCAGACTTTCATATCAGGTGGCAGCTAATAACACTCCTAGTGTATAAATACTGGTCCTGAATCTCCTTCAGCCTAAGTTATGTTCTCATACCAAGCACAGTCTAGTAGCAATCCTATTATAACTCTATTTTTCTTTTCTAGGTCATGCCCAAAATTAACCACAGACATGGCATGTTAGGATGCCAACACTGAAACCTATACACATAGTATTTAACTGTCAGCTCACTGTCAGGATCATTTTGTGCTGTCCTGAAGAGCTCTCCTCGAAATAAATGTGCCACAGAAAAGCCCACTCCTCAGCAGTGTGGGTGGAACAAAATTGTTGTCTCTCGGGCTTGGGCTAAGGACCAATCCCCGTTTTTTTAGCAATATCATCATAACTGTAGGATTCTGCTGTCTCTGAGATGTACATAGTGTCATGGTATTTCAGTACATGTCTCCCACACCCTAAGGGAAGACTCAGAAGTATTTCTTTCACTTGGCTTTATATCATCAGCAATTTTCATTTTATAGAGAGAGTTGAAAATAGGATTTTTTTCTGGTGGCAAGTTACAGCTAGAATCTTGATTGAAGAAACAAAGATGTTGGAACAGTACAGAGTCTAGGTGAACTAGGTCAAGAAGCTTAGGGTTTTTCTTTCATCAGGTCTTCAGTAATTTCCTGCTCTTTTGTGAGTAAAATATCCTTTTCTTCAAAATGTAAAATTATTGATGTCTTCTGTTTGTTTTTCAAGATAAGTCTATCTTATTAATGATTGTATTCCACAAGTATTCTCTTTTCAATTTTTCCTGAATTAAGGTGAAACTCTTAGCAAAGTAAAAGATCATTTTTTAAAAAGTGTTTGAATCTTCAGTCTCACAGTTTTGACAGTCCTGTTATCAGGATTTAAGTGATGACTGCTAGAAGCCAAAATACTTGATTTAGAATAATGTAGATTAAGTAATAATAGAAGCCAGCAATACATAGAATGCTGTTTTAAATAAGTCAGCAGACTTCAAAGGCACCTAAAATGTTGTTGTTACTGGATTATTTTTTTCATACTGAAAACTACTTCACACCTATTCACCAGTCTTGTGATGACGTCATATTTTGTTACTGTTCTTTTCCAAATTAATTTTGCCCTCATATATGCTTCCCTTTTAAAAGAATGAAATCACACTGTATATTGATTAATAAAAGCCACTAGGGAATTTAAATTCTAAGCAAAGGACATGTTTGTGGGAGCTTTTGCCAAAACAAAATGTTAAACCATTTAAATTTTTCAGACTTAAGGGGTAAACCTAATATTGTGCTCCACCCCCTATCACTGTAAGTAAACATTTTTAAATTGTAGATAGAAGCAAACTTCTTGAGGATTTCAGTCTGGATTCATGGTGCTGAAAGTTATTAAAATTCAATAGACTAAGAGGTTGGCAAGAATAAGCATAAATCTTTGCTCAAGAATCTTTTAGAAAAGACAAAATTGCATAATTCTATGAACATAAGTAGAACAGGCATATAGGATTAAAGGTTTTAATTTTTCCATTGTACTTTCTAATGTATCTACCCTACATTTTAAAAGATGCCTGTGAAACTCGTTACTCCTGGAAAAGCCATTAAACAAGAAAAAATAATGACTTTCACAAACAGCATTCACTTTTCTACATTCCTATCCATCACCCTCCTTTAAAATGGTGAAAATAAGTAAATTGTACATTTTGCAATTTTTTTGCCCTGTAAGGTGTTTTGCAACTTCTTGAAAGCTGTTTCAGGGAGCTGTCATTCTGAGGGTGTTCTACTTTCACACAGACTGGGCAGAAAAGCTATATGCACAGAAGGAGAAGACACTGCTAATGTATGTAAAAGAATCTGAGAAGGACGATGGGCAAAATTCTCAGAGATTAGCAAGATAATTGTGACACTGCTACAGAAAAGTGTATTAAATATTTCTAGTTGTTTGTTTTTCTTTGTTGTTTAGTATTGAACCCTGAGCAAGTGTAGTGATAGACATGTTATGTACAGTTCATGTTATTTTACTCACAATACTTTTTCCTATAGTAAAACTCCTCTGTAGTATCATTATAGTATCCTACTATACTAATTTCATCTGAAATGGTATTTTTGATGAAAATTTATTTGAGATTACTCTAATATATTAGCTCATTGTGTGATTTTTGATTTTTCTTTTAAAGGAGAAAATTTCCTTCTTTTAGATTTAAAAACAAAATATTAAAAAAAATAAGAAGAGCAGGTAGTGTAGGAAGAACTCTGCTATGCCTACTGAAAGAACAGAAAAAAAAATATATAATGTTTTAGTCTGTCATGATGGTTCTTTCCAGACTGCTTCTTCCTACATGTAATTGAACATGATAAGCAAAACCACCTCCATGTAGCATAGGAGTCACAAAAAGAAAAAAACAGGGGGATGAAAGGATTTATTCATGTACTGCAGTTCAAATTAATTTATTAAGAATGAATTTTGGGTTGTCCAGTAACCTAGTCATAATGGTCCCTTCTGATTTGTTGGGTTAGGAGTACACAAACATAGAGAAGTTTAACAGATGCCCTGGCTTTGTATAAAAGCCATATATTTCTAACAATGTCAAGAAAATCTGCAGGGAAATGTCTGGGCCATATGTTTGATGTTGCATATCAGGAAAGAACTGACCTTCTAGATAGAAATGTTCAAGCCAAGAGCCTTAGCAACGTCCTTTTCATTTCCTTTACTTTGTATTCAGTGTACAATAAGCACGCTAGGGGATTGAGAGCTGATGTCTGTCTCATGTGAGAGGCAGTAATAGCTCTCATTACGTCTGCCACTGCAAGTAAAAATGCAGATTCAGCTGACAAACCATCTAAACTTGGCTGAAGGATGGAAAGCAACTTGGTGAATCAGAAATTAAAACTACTACAAACCTTTGTTTGGTTACTCCATCTTTACACAAGTACTGAGCTGAGTTCAGCAAACTGCACTTGCAGAAAATCATAAAATAGCAAGTCAGGCCTATATATTTTATTATGAGAAAAGTATTAAATCTCTTAAAATATACACATAATCAAAGACAAGTGAATGTTTTGCAGAAATTTATTTTTTTTTCTTTTTTTTAAATTACCTTCTCCACTGTAATATCACATATTTTTTTTTAAGCTGTTTCTAGAAGTGCAGTTTCAAAGGCCTACATATTTCAAGTTATCATAATCTAAGGATCCTACTGGGAAGAGTCAGGCTGATGGACAGTCATAAAGACCCTTATTTCAGCTTGGCAAAGAGGTAATTACATGGCTTCCAAATGCTTCCAAATGAACAAAATGTACTCAGGTGAATAAAACCAACCTTCTTTTAGAGCAATATTATATCCATTTAAATGGAGAGTACTGATTTTTCTCACTGAGAAATCTTAAATCTATAGACTTTCAGCTATATATCTACAGTCTGACTATCTCATATTCAGCAATTTTTTGTCCTGAGTGAATGCTGCTTGAGGGGTTAAGGGATGACAGAAATATTTCTCTCTCTGGGTGAAATATTTCTTACTGTGCACATGGAATATTAACGTGTCTTTCATTTCTGTCAGCCCTTCTTTACACCTAGCAAAGAGAATACATTAAACATAAAGCATACCAAATGACCAGAGGACTAAATACATGTAAACCGTGTCTCAGGTTTCAACTGTAAGCAAAACCATCCCATCCTCCAACATGGCAAGAGAACCATCCCATCCCAGATATCCAAAGAGAACAACCCTGGAAAAGGAGTAGTTTAAGTGACAGATGCAGCTGAGAAAACAAAACAAATGGAAAGGCCTTAGACATGCTTGGATTCAGTAGTGTTGTGTCACTATGTTTGAAAGATATTCCTGTTAAAAATCAAGCTATAGCATAAGAGTATGTTAGCAGTGCACAGAAATCTAAGCCACCTAACTCTACCTAAGTGTGGTAAGGAAGGTTCAACCAACAGAAATACCTTATTTTATTGGCATACAAGTTTTCAAGAGGCAAAGAATTCATCAGTTTTTCTATAAGGGTCCTTCAAAATAGGGGGAAATGGAAAAAGCTGTGAGCACACCTCCTGTGTAATGGGAGATGGCATTTATTTTCCAACTTAATTTCCAATTTTGTGTATATCTTTTCCAATAAAATAGAATAATAACTTTTATTCTTAACTACATAAAAATTTAAGCACACATTTTGGAGTTTTTCAGAGTGGCTGGAAGAGTGCAGTGTTGACAGAGCCATGGCTTGAACACATAGGAGCCCTGTGAGAGGTGGGTAGTGATAATTGCTAGTGGAAGAAGGACCTTCTGGTAGAAGAAACAATGCACATGAGGCAAAAACAAGTCCCAGTAAAAGATTTTAAAATAATTTACATTATTTCAAATGTAAATAAAGGGTAATGAAGGAAGGGCAAGTCAACTAGATGGTCAATTGCTCAAGGAAACACTATAAAACCATTATGATTATATACTAAGGATTAATTATTATTAGTGTTCTTATTTATTTGTACTCTTATTATCCCTTGAATAAAAGCATTATTTTTTAAACTTTAATTCATTCCTGAACGTGGAAGACTTAGATAAAACTTTCCCAAAAACTTAATACAATTATCCCAGGTCTGCTTGACCTGGTGTTTAAGTAAGTCCTTAAATATCATTTCAGCTTTTGTTGCCATCTTTCAATTCTTGCCAGGAGGATTACATAACCTTTTTTAGAAAAAGGATTGTATCAAATTACAAAATGAATCCAATTATCAGATTGATAGTATTATTTCTAAATTAATCCTTAGGCTCCATAGAAAAAAATTGGATTGTGATAGTTCTGCTTAGCTATCTGTTCTCAGAATAGAAAAGTATTTTCTATTCAGTGGCATTTGATATGGGAATGTTACAACTACATAACAGACGCAACATGAACAAGCCACTTGCAGGTTATAGTGAATGTTGATACTGTGGTGTAAAGGTATCCTGCCTGAATTATATGTTGATTACTGTCGGAAAACGACCTGATTCCCAACACTGAACTTTCCTACAGAGGATTTAATATAGGTATTAATAAAATGAAAAACATAAATTAAGGAAATAATCAATGGGTACAGATTAATAAATATCTGCTGCTAAATACACAGAAACAGTATTGCATACAAGTGTTGAACACTGTTCAACAATTCCTGTTGAGATGTCTTAAATGTTTGAAAAAACTGTACAGAATACTGGTCACAGAAGATGGAGTTTCAACCTAGTCGAGAGTTGATAACTTAGAACTTAAGTTAATCATTTTTAAGATTCCAGGATTAAATGTTAAAGAATATCTTGATGGGTTAGAGGTTACTTGCTAGTGATTGTGTAACCATAGATGTTGCTGAAGCCATCAAATTATTTTAACAATGCAGAAAAAACACTAGTCTCTGTATCAGATATGGTAATTTTAAGAGGCTAGAGAGTAGAAATCATTGCAAAAAGAAAAATAAAATTTAAAAAAAAACAACAAAACCCAACAACAACAACAACAAAAACTAGGATTTAAAAAGGGTTTTTAATAAGAGATTGAATTTCTCCTTGCATTTTTTCAGATGATGGTTTCATTCATTTCTCTCCCTGGTAGTCCTTCAAAAGCTGTTTAAGAAATTAGATCACTTTTCTCACCTTAATAATTTCTTAGAAGAAAATATCATTGTTAAAAAAGGTCTTCCCATTTCAGATATTTTGGGTAAGAAATTGTATATATATATAAAATCAATAAATAGGCCCAATGGATAAATCAGATGTCACAGTTATGTTGATAATTGCAAAGGTAAAGGCATTAAATTGTTTCCTTAAAAGCCCTAGTTCAAAATTCAAGACTCAAAATAATTTTTAAAAAACAATTTAGAAAAAATATTACAGCAGGAAGAATACAGCAGCTATGTTCCAAATAAAGATATATATATATACATATATGTGTGTGTGTTTTAAAAGTTTTTTTCATCAAACTTATATTTTGAAGGCTTAATATTTATATGCTTTTATGCTTCAAAGGGATAGATTCCTGTCTGCTTCATCTCTTGATCTCTTGTAAAAATTTATCTGCAGTCCTCACATCCTGGATCACATGAAGTTTTATTTCAGGTCTCAAATCTTTACTTAAAAATAAATCTGAAGCTTTCTCTTCCAGTTCTTTTTATCAAGCATCATTATTACTGTGATCCATGAAGTTTAATATTCCCAAAAGGGGAAATGCAAAATATGAATTTAAATTGCTAGCATGATGAATATCTATGAATATATAAACATTTAAAACTACAGTGATGTTATAGAGAAAAAGATATTTCCCTAGCGTATATGTTCAAATAAGGAAGACTGGACAAACATGTTATCTCACAGAGAAGATAGGAATTGTGAACAGCTTTGGAATGAAATAGTTTCCCTAATCTGCAGGAACCTAATAAAGCTTCTTGATGAAGCCAATTGCCAAGACAATCTCTTCTTTGCAAGTCTGAAAGAAGTAAGTTTAGACTGGAAATAAGTGAAAGGATCTTCTTTCCTTTAAGAAGAATTTCTGCCCTTTTCATACTGCTATCCTCTTGTGCACATTTTAGTGGGCAGCTTTTGTCTTATCATTTTCTCCAGACCTCCATGACTTTAGAGGTCAAGCTGAAACACTTGCTAAATTAATTAGTACCATATAAAAATGTTCCAGTCATAGTGAGGAGTAGCATAACACTCACCGTTTAACCTAGTATTTGGGGTAAAAAGGAAGGGGCATCCTTTCCTTTCTACCCCATCTCTGCTTCTTTCTTCTCATCCTTCTGTGCTTAATGTAGCTCTATCTAGGAGGATTTTTGTGCACATTTACCTCTCCCCACAAATTCTTTTCACCCTATTTTCATTGACACATCATCTCGAGCTACCTGACTTACTTGTTTTATAATTCATCTAAGAAATGAGCAGTCTGGATTTCTATCAGCACACGAAGTCCAAGATAAATTCTTATAAAACTGGTAAATACATTTTCACAATTTTCTCATATTCTCAAAGACATGCTTAATCCCAATGAAATTAAAAATAAAAATAGAAAAACCTTTAATTTAAATTGCTACAATTTGGACACTAGATAGATTTATTTAAAGTACTGTCAGAAATTATTTGCATCACTGAATTTTAAAAATCATGCCTCTGACACTTGTAACTTTAAACACTTTCACCACTCAGAAAATTTTTCATGCTTCAACAAGTATTTTCTATTGCTACTTGCTGTAACCTTTGGAAAGTTTTAATTCACTCCCCCTTTGCTACTACCTAGCACTATATTATGCAGATACTTCATATGATGGTTAATTCATACATCATTTCAAAGTAAAATACAGTCATAAATCATAGAGTCACAGAATATTCTGATTTGGAAGAGACCCACAAGGATTATCGAGTCCAACTCCCCAAGAGTCACACCATGTGCCTGAGAACATTGTCCAAATGCTCTTTGAGCTCTGTCAGGCTGGTGCTGTGGCCACTTCCCTGGAGAGCCTGTTCCAGAGCCCAGACACCCTCTGGGTGAAGAACCTTTTCCTAATATCCAACCTAAACCTCCCCTGACTGCTCCATGCCAATCCCTCAGTCCTGTCACTGGTCACCAGAGAGGAGATCAGTACCTGCCCCTCCTTGTCCCCTCACAAAGAGGTTGTAGGCTGCAATGTGGTCTCTCCTCAGTCTCCTCTTCACCAAGATGAAGGTGAAGGATCCAACTGACCTCAGCTCCTCCTTGTAAGACTTCCATATGGTTAAATGCAAGAAGAAACAAGGTGGCTGACACGTCAAAACTGATATAAGATCTATCCATTAAAAATGCAAGTCAGCAAACATTCAGAAGCAATCTAACACTTTTACATTATAAAACTATTTTGCATATTTATACATATGCATGATTTGCATGCCAGATGAATGTGGAGTTATACACATATAGCAGAGGCACATCTACTGACCCAGAGCGGAAATTACTGAGAAGTGCTGTAAAGGTCCAGAGGGAGTTCTTTCCTGAGATAGTTCTTTCCTGAGGGATGACAGACACTCATTCCACATGATAGGAAATGTTATGATGACGCATGATCCCCAAAAATGCCAGGCCTCTCTCCTTCTGGTCCTGCTCGGCCAATTTATTACAAAATTCTAAAAAAAGCTACCAAGAAACAGTCTTTTAGCTTTGATAACTAAGATTTTTCAATTTTCTTTGTGCCAAAAATTAGAAACTTACACAGAAAGTACCCTAAGTCCCATACTACAAGCACAGCTAGTTTCAATGAATTCAGAAAGAGAAAAATGGGACACAATTAAAAAAAAAAAAAAATAAAATTTATAGGGAACCCTAGAGATAAGGATATATTTAGCGCATCAATAAGAAGACATGAGTACTGACCATTGTGACCATTGTGATTGACATTATGTAAAACTGATTTTTTTCTTATGATTTTACTTCTCAAATGCTTGTAAGTGTAACTTTAACATTCTTAATATTCAGTGAAGTAATAGTTTTGGAAAATTTATAAAAAACAATACTTTTAAAAACTTTAAAACAATTATGAAAATCTTCTAAAATTATTGAACTGAATTCTGTAAAGTTAACTAGCCTTGAGATGCTTTTAAATATAAAAAGTTTATATTGAAGGTAACCAAGATAAACCTCTATCAGATATCAGAGAATTTTATCGATTGTCATACATATAATGTCAAACTTATTGACAATTATTACAGTTAGAACTTCTAGTATTAAGAACTTCCTGATACCTTTTTTTATCTCTGTAACTTACAGTCATTATAGATTTTTCATTGATTTATAAGTGAGTCACACACAGACCTCAGTTTCCTTACATCTCTAGCCACTCATTCAAGGCAGATGATGGTTGTGTATGTTTAGTCTACAGTAATATTTCACACCTTTGATAAAAGTGGAGTAGGTGGGATTATTAGTTTTCATATTATGCAGTGGAGCAAGATTGCTTTTACTAGGCTTAATAATTGCTCTGTTTAGGACTCTTTTAACCATAAAGCCTTTTTTGTTCAGTAAGATGTGTTTCACTAAAAAAGCATGTGTCCTATATTTTTTATCAAACCTGTCATTCTCTTATCAATCAAGTACAAACAGTCCTGCATCAATTACAACTTAAATTGCTATGTTTTATTTAGAGCAGTTCTATACATACTTCCATGTAACTTAAGGGCAACTGAATCTATTAAACGGCAAATTCTTCACAAAATTATGAGGATTTTCTTTATTATTCTTTCTAGGCATTTTCTAAAGGACTTGAGTAGAATTTTGGCTGGTTTTTTTTTTATTCTTTCTTCTTTTTTCCTCTGTTTTTTTTTTTTTTCTCCTGAAAGAACAGGACTCTTTTACTGTAGAAGACACAAAATAAGCACCAGCGTATTCCATTAGGATCACTTCTACCTGGAAATGACAATTACATTTACTCAGGAGAGGTGTAGGGAATTGTTGGAATGCTATTATGAACAGTCATGTAGCAGTTATCATAGTCAGGACAAAATAACCTGTTATTTTCCTTAATTCAGTTTTGGTTTTTAGCACCAGCTGTTCAGTAGAACCTACAGACTGGGTCTTAAGGATATTATTTTCATCTGCAATATTTTTATTTCAGGTGATTTATAGCAATCATTTCAATTCACATCTCTTAGGGCATAAAAAGAAAGCACTTTGCTGTTTTCTGATTGGAATAGTTGTGATTTCTATTGGTAATATTTATGCCCTTTTTCTCAGAAAACCTACATCCATGTTCACAATCTTTCATGGGCAGCTCAGGGTTCTGAATATTGGTTTTCCAGTTAAATTTGGTAAAAATACAGAGAATTCAATAGTTGCTCAATAGTGTGACCTCAGCATCTAGATGTGCACTGCAATTAGTGGAGATCACCAGTGCACCCAATGTGGTCCAGCCTCATGATAGACACATCTCTAAGCTCCATTAAGCTGCATTCCCAGCCTCATAGGGAGATATATTTTAGATATTGTAGGCAGAACTCAGTTCTTGAAAAATTGGTTTCTTACACATTTTGTGTACCTTATTGCATCCTCTTCTCCAGCTGCCACCAAGAAAGCCACAGGTCTTCCCAAGTTCTGTATTTTATCTTTCAAATGTCTGCAGGTGCCTCAGAACTACTGGGGCATAAATAATGATACTAGACAGATATGCTTAGACAGGTGAATCCCTCATGAGGCTATCTGGATATGAACTCTATTATTCTGGCTGAAAACCTCATTCCCATGCTCATACTGTTTTCAAAGAGATATTAGAGCATGAGGAGTACAGCCATACTTTTTCCGAGCACAGGCTGACAACACCTGTGTTCTGATGACAGATAGTTGTGAAGGCTTATGGAAAACTACAGAAAAAAACTATATGATGGAAAGGGTACTGAAGTACTACTGGTGGAGCCAATCTCAATCTTCTTTACAAGATATTTTTAAGGCACAGATAAGTCAAATGTCTCTGACAGTGACTGTAGTGATCCCGAATTAATGCCTGAGCCTGGGTTAAATAATATCTTGAAGTGCATTCCTGCTTTTCATTCATATGTTGCTCAAATTTTAGACAAGAGAACAACAGAAACTAAGATAATGGATTTGGGTTTGTTTCGGGTATTCTTTTCTTTAGGTTTTTAAGCCAAAAAGAAGAATCAGCCACTCCTGAATACCATAGCAAGTAGCCCAATGCTCTGAACTTCTATAAAAATGTAGATAAAAAGTATCAAATTTTAATATAAATATATAAATATTAAATTTTACCATTATGCATCTATAAAATAAAGGTAAGATCTACCAAAAATCCTTACAATTTTTGATAATCAATGGAGGAGGTTAGTCTAAAAAAAAACCCCAAAACTTCAACAACAGATCTCACCATAATGGTCATTTACACATATCACTCCTGAAAAAGGAGTAGTCATTTACCAAACACTGATAGGTGGAGGTCTTTTTTCTTTATTTCAAACAGATACTTAGAACATATATGAGTACAACAAGCATAATTTATTTCCTCATGAGAAAGGACTTTACCAGTCTGCAGATAAGCCCTTTTCTAAATTCAGGCTGGTATCAAGATTTCACAAAGAATGTGAAATTTAGTTGGCCTCTTAGAGACTATCAGCTAAAGTATCAGCTAAAGAAATGTCTTTCTTCTCCTTTCCTCAGGGTGCCCAGCCCAGTTTTGAATACAATTACATAAAAAAAACCCACCAGATAAAACACAGTATGTTCTATTTTTAAATATGTATAAATACAACTTCCTTTTACTTGTTTCTGGTCTGGCTTGTAGGAAAAAAATTACTCTTCTCTTCTAGAAAACCATTTATGATTAAACATGAGAAATGCTTATGAAGGACTACAAACTTTTGGATTTGAACATGGTTTCACCATACAAAGGGATAAGGAGAAATTTTCAACATAAGGGCTCACCTAAATAGGGAATCAATCAAGTAATGTGCATCAGTTTAGTCAGAGACCTGTCTGAACTCTTGGTCCAGTAGCTGTGTCTAGGCTTCAAAATTCCAAGTTTAAAAGTTTCAGTGACTGTTATATAGCCATCAAGCCACCCTCACCACAGCTACTTAAATAATTAGTAAACTCTTAGGAGTGTGAGTTGAGATTCCAATAATATTCTCACTACCACTACTGATTTTCTATAGCTGGAAAGCAATCAGTTTTCTTTTCTCATGGAGAATCTCTCCTTTTTGTGAAATATTTTAGTCTATCTCACAAAAAATTAAAATCTGTTTCTATATAGTACCCTCATTTTTCACTCAGAAAATTAATCAACACAATCCCACCTTGACCACTGTAAACGGGGGAGAGGGGGCTCATGCTCTTTAATCACTTCTAGCTCAAGGTGCTTGCCAGAGATCCACTTTATCTTTTTACTTAGCCAGTATTAACTATTGTAACAGAAAATGTGCTTTTTCACTACACTTTCTTCAGAACTTTCTCTCTGATATGAAGCTTTATCAGTTAAAAATGTAATTCCCAGTAACAAAGATAGCACCAAAAACCCTATAGCTGTATATTCCTTTAAATGGATTCAAGTTCCAACAAATCCTTTGCTTTCATTTTGGCACTGGTTTTGTCAGGGGTATCTCCCTAGCCTGGAAGTGAGCAAAGCAGCTTTTACATAATTACAGAAATACAATGAAGGGTTTATCACCTCCTATGAATCTATATGGAGTTGTCATACTTGTCAATAAACAGAAAGAAACTGTTTTGCAGAATTAGAAAATAAAATATTATCTTCAGGAATTACAGGTTTGTTTTTTTTTTTAATCTGGGTGGGGCAGTAGCCTTGACTGATACACTGATTGTGTATATATATATATGTGTGTGTGTGTGTATATATGTATATAGATATGCATATAGGTCGTAAATATATGTGTACTAATCAGCTGGTGAATCTGACAGTCCTATATGTGAATCAAAGAGATGGAGTTGGAGTCTGTCTTTACAGCTGTTTAGGACAAGGGGGGAATGGGAAGGGAAAGGGAAAGGGAAAGGGA
The DNA here is from genome assembly GCA_034509185.1 of Euphonia xanthogaster. Taxonomy (NCBI): domain Eukaryota; kingdom Metazoa; phylum Chordata; class Aves; order Passeriformes; family Fringillidae; genus Euphonia; species Euphonia xanthogaster. The sequence continues at coordinate 72,360,180 of JAYDZK010000001.1, forward strand.
AAGGGAAAGGGAAAGGGAAAGGGAAAGGGAAAGGGAAAGGGAAAGGGAAA
>JAYDZK010000001.1:72360329-72370985 GCA_034509185.1 Euphonia xanthogaster
AAAGAAAGAAAGAAAGAAAGAAAGAAAGAAAGAAAGAAAGAAAGAAAGAAAGAAAGAAAAGAAAGAAAGAAAGAAAAAGAAAGAAAGATGCCTATAGTATCCTTTATGTGACATTGCTTGCAATGTGACAAACTGTGAGCTGTGGTTCAAAGGTGAGCAAAAGATTTTATAAGCCAAACAAACATCTTGAGTCGTAATGGAAATAACTCATATTCCTACAGATAGTACCACAGATAACTCACTAAACACTCAGTATTTGCCAAAAGAAAAAAACAATGAGGAAACATGGCTTTCAGCAGTATATATTTCCATGTGATAATCTCTGCTGCCTTTCACCAATAGCATGCAAGAAAACAAGATGAATCCCTTTGTTCCAGCTGCCCAACCCTTGCACAGTTGCAAAATATCTGCACTTTCTACAGCGCTTTTTGTCCATTCAAGTAATCTCTTTTTAGGGTGTGGGATATTGGAGGTGAAGCACTGGGTATGAGGGTGGTTTATTATTGTACAGGACATGAAGGAAAGATTGGAACACAATCTTGGAAGGAAAGCTAGGAACACAAGGGATATAATGATAGAATCATAGAGTGCTTTGTCCTGGAAGGGTCCTTAAAAATCAATTCCAGCCCTTCTGGAATGGGCAGGGATGCCACCCACTAGATCAGGTGGCTCAGGGCCCCATCCAACCCAGCCTTGAGCACTTCTGGCTTCTCTGGACATCTGAGATACTTCTCAGAACCCTCTGAAGAGCTTCTTCCTAGCATGTAAGATCATGGATCAGCTGGACCAGGTGTCACAAAGGCACACCAGATGAACAAGCCAGAAGGAAACAAGATTGAAACTGACGGGTAAACAATTGACAATGGGCTGTTGCAAATGGAGAAGCCTGAAGAAATTAGTATATTTCTAGGGAACAAATATCAGGAATTTGTAGGAAACTAGATACTGTTAATTTTATTAAAGATTAAATAATTTTGGGTTTTTTTTAATATTATACTTCTTTGCAGCAAAAATCCCCTGATCTTTTCATGGCAATGCATTGGCCACTTCTGGTAACTAGTAGCAGCTTTATGTTTAAATTATAATAGAATGCATAGAACTGAATTAATATTTTATCCTTCTCTTCTGTCTTTATCCATGATGTCTTTATCCGTATGTAATACTGAAGAGTATTTTGTTTTGGAAAACATTTTACTTTAAACAGAAAGTGAGGTAATAAAACGGCAATTAGACAGAAAGATAAAGGACTCACTAAATCACCTAATGCATTGCACTGCTATTGTACCACTGATGCCTGAAAGATCTGATACTTTTTGTTCAGATCAGTAATAATAGTCCTGAATAAATCAGTTTTTGTGACTGCCTTAGAAAGTTAGCCCAGAGATTGATTTCTTTCTATCAGGAAATTTTATACTCTTCATTCGAGTTTTTCTGCCCTTTTTTTCACTCTGTTATTCCATATTAACCTTCATTTATTACCCTAAATAATTACACTTTCTTCCTTGATTTTTGTCTTCTGAATATTTGTAGATGCTAAGAGATCTTACTCTTTCCTCAAAGTTAATCCCTCAGAAGTCATCGTTTCTACTCCACTGATAGTGATTATTTTCTTGTATTCTGAACTCTGTCTAAATTGTCAGTATCGTTCTGGAATGAGGGGGCAAATAAAAAAATTCAGCTGGAGGAAATAATTTCAGTTCTATGTTAGAAATTCAATTCTCTGTTACTGAGCCACCAGGATGACTAAGGGGCTAGAACATCTCTTGTACAAAGAAAGGCTGAGAGAACTGGGTTTGCTTGAGAAAGGGGTTGACCTCCAGAAACCCCTTCCAGCCTCAGTCACTTTGTGATTCTGAGATTCTATGCCTTTATAGAAGATGAAAAAGCATTATGTCTTTTTTCTGATACAGATATGTACTTGTACAGAACTTGAAGATTATTTTTCATGTTTCTTCATTCAAAATTTTTTATTCATATTTTCATACTGAAAATCAGTGGTTTAGAATTAATTATGTCTCATAATTAATAATTATGTCCCAATGTCTTCTTTTCCAGAAAAATATTTTGTTGCTTTAATTTCTGATCTTTCGCATTTCTTTAATCGTATTGCTTTTTCATTGACATTTTTATTGTTTCTTTAATTATCATCCAGAAACTTGTATGAGCGTGTTCTATTTCACATTTTAAAACTGAACTGCATTTCTCAGAAGTAAGTCAGGGTGATCTTAAAATGTTTCTCCAAGAACTACAGGCTGAGACTAGAGAAAGGGGAGGAAGCAACAAATTCTATGTCATCTTCTGCATACCCTTGATCTTTGGTTGTCCCAGGACCTGAATGCCAATATGCTCACAAAGGAGTGTTCAAATATTTTCTTTGGAAGCTCCAATAAATACCATTGTAATTGGAGACCCACGGCATGAGAGAAGAACATACTTCTCAGCAGAGAGACTTGCTACTTTCTTACTCTGTAACATATTTAGTTGACAGATTTGTCAGTTCTTCATCTTTTCTTTGTCTATCCATTTTCTTGACATTTAAAATAGGGAAAATATCATATATGCAGTTTATTGTGTATGGATTTGAAAAACCCATAGTTACTTGGCATAAAATGTCGTGCAATGATGCATTCATTATTTTATTTGTAATTTGGAACTAGCTTTTTTTATTTTTAATTTTTATTTCTGTACTAATCTTCCCCACTAGTATATTGTTTAAAAATTTAAGAGTCTGCAGCTTGATATTACTTTTTATTTTCCAATCTAAATTGACCTCTGTTGTCTTTTTATACCTTTTCAGACTTCTCTGGGTTACATTTCAGCTTTTTCTATAGTCAAAGCTGAAGTCTCTTGGAAAATGTTGCAATGCATTCTATTAAAAATCAGACTTTTATATTAGTGTTTGGAGACTCCTGCTTTGTTAAAAGCATTTGGATAAACATGATTTTTTTGCCCTCTATGCTTTCACTTGTTCTTGCTTTCCCATATGCACTTGTCTACTCTTTCTCTAGCTTGTAGAAATAAACATCTTACCACCAGGTTTGGGCTTGTTTCTTAGTTCTTCAGCCATTGTCCCATGGACATACTGGCTCCACAAAAGGGAAAGACGCAGGTCCTTGCAGATTTTTTCTGCACCTTAGTTTCTGTACAAGAAAATTTGAACACATTTTCCAGAGGATAACCATCATATGTTAAAAAAGACACTTCATCTTTTTTTTTTTTTTTTTCAGGCTACTCTGTAAGTTGCCTGAAATATACCATGGTATATTGACTCTGTGTCCTTGTCTTCTTCTGGACATTATTTTACCCTTTCCTTTCTAGATGACTGCAAAAGACATCAATTTAGCTTTCCAGAAAATATATATATATATATATATATAATTTTTTTTTTTTCATTCCAACCTATTTCTACTGCTATCTGTTTTTCTGACTCACTCTTCTCTTTCTGTATAATACTATTCTATTCTAATAATACTATTTTTGGAGGTCTTCCCATAATATTGCCTTTTTCAGAAGTATTAAAAGGCACTCACATAAACAAAGATACAAAAGATACAGTAAGACCTTTTAAGGCATTGATAAAACTTAGTAGAGGGCACTTTATTTTTAAAATTCATTTAAAATAAAAATACAGTATTCATTATCTGAAAAAGTTTTGAGAACTGACTGCTATCTCCACAACAGCCACCCATGCGAAATCTTCAGCAATGGCTGGTTTCCCTGGGTTCCAGAGCAGTAAATACATTTTCACTGTTGTCAAGGAAGAAAACACAGTAACAATAAACTTTCTGATGGCTAAACATTGATAAGAAAGGTAAAGAGCAAAAGAACAAAAAGTCCAACTGAATGAGTTTGAAAAAAATTTAATTCTTCAAACAGAATTAATTCTAGAAGACCATGTACAAAGCAATAATATTTAATAACAAGTAATGCCAGCTAATGGAGTACATATTCTGGAAATACCTAAATTAGTGATGTAATAAACTGTTTAAAGTCAATGCCATACCCATATGATTAAATGCCATACTTATTTAAAAGCAGGGAGAAAGAGCACTGGTTTTATATTCTATGTATCACTGATGAGATAGTACATAAAAAGTCTTCTGGAGTTGCCATTTGTGGATAAATATCAGTCATTCTTTCTAGCTCAGTAATTGGGAATTGATAAGAAATTTATTTTATTTTTCCAATGCATCTATGACCAGAAAACAATTACTAAAGTTTTTGCTCAGATGTGGAAAAGGAAATAGTGAATATAACAAACCAAAAGGGAAGCACAAACAATCACTTTGATTATAATAATGAACAGAAGCCCTGGGGTTTTTTTATCTGCAAATGCATCATCATTTTTATGCACATATATGGTAAAGAAGAGTTTCATGGTCCCATGCTTATTTTGGGAGAGCAGTGAGATGTCTCTGTGGATGTTCTGAGTCAGCTGTTCTGATATTGAATATTATGAGAAAACATAGAAGTTTAGCCTGAGGAATTATCAAGAGGAAAAGGCCGACAACCTACAAAGCAATCTCCTGACAGTTCTCCACATTGAAGAGTATGAAATTAGACCATGTAGTTCTGAGTCACAGAATCACAGAATATCCTGAGTTGGAAGGGACCCTCAAGAATCATCAAAGTCCAACTCTTGGTCCTGCACAGCAACATCCCCAAGAATCATACCATGTGCCTGAGAGCATTGTTCATATTCTTCTTGAGCTCTGTCAGGCTTGGTCCTGTGACCACTTCCCTGGGGAGCCTGTTCCAATGCCCAAACACCCTCTGGGTAAAGAACTTTCTTCTAATATCCAATCTAAACATCCCCTGACACAACTTCAGGCCATTGCCACGAGTCCTTTTACTGGTCACCTCAGAGAAGAGATCATCGCTTCACCTCTTCATCCCCTCAGGAGGAAGTTGTAGCTGAAATGAGGTCTCATCTCTCCTCTTTTCCAGGCTGAACAGACCAAGTGACCTCAGCCTCTTGTCTTACAGCTTTTCCTCAAGGCCCTTCACCATGTTTGCTGCCCTCCTTTGGATGCTATCTTATAGCTAAATGTCTTTCTTATGTTGTGACACCCAAACCTACCCTCAGAACTCAAGGCCACCCCAGTGCAGAGCAGAGTAGGACAATCCCCTCCGTTGCCCAGCTGGTAATGCTGTGCCTGATGCTCCCCAGTGTGTCCTGGTATCCAGGGTTGGCCCTCCTGGATGCCAGGATGCTCCTGACTCACATTCAGCTTTCCACTGACCAGGACTCCCAGGTCCCTTTCAGCAGCACTTCTTTCCAGCATCTCATTCCCCAGTCTGTGCATGCAGCATTGCCCCATCCCAGATGCAGAATCTGGCACTTTCCCTTGGTGAACTTCATATGGCTGGTGATTGCCCTGTGTCTAATTTCCCAAGGTCTCTCTGCAGGATGGTGTGAATACTTATTGAGAATGAGGATTTAAAGATGTTTTGCCTATGCAGAGCTTGAGCTTTTGGGTGGAGGGAATTAAAAATACACGTTTCAGTCTGCTTTATCCTACTCGTCCCATGACAAGTTTTCCATCTTTTCCCCTTTTTCACTTTCCAGTATCTCCAACGGAAACACAATATGGTCTCCATGTTTGGAGGCTTGAAGGCTCATATTGCCTTAATATTAGTTTGATCTCTGTATTACTTTCTCATTTACAGATTTCACTGCAATTTTTACTCTTTGTTACTACTTTTTTTTTTAATCTAGTCTGCCTATTAGCCTGAATGACTTACATACTGGTTCCCATTCTTGTCAGCTTCCATTTCTCTTATTTTCACCATCTATCGAACATGTCAACTCTTGTTCTATGCAAAACAAAATAAAACAAGATTGTGTTATGTGCCCAGGAAACATGTTAAGATGTTTTTCTTTAAGTACTTTTGCAGAGAACTTTGGTGTATTTCCAAACTGAAGAAAACTCCATATTTCTAAATGAAGTCAGCATATGATCATGTGGAAAGAACTTTTCTTATATACTACCTATAAAGATGGATTTATTTGTCTACAGCCATGATTGTGGGTGGAGAATGGAAGATGGAAAACACACTTATTCCTGTTCTTTATTGCCACAACTTAACAAGCAGCTGTAAGGCCTGCAAGTCAGACAACAATTGTGGACATATCTGTTTGGCATATGCGGAAGAAATGGAAATTGGCAGCCAGAGGGAGTAACTACTAGTTTTAGTGCAAAAGTGGCATTGTAAGAAAGAATATCCTGGCTGAATAAAAAACCACATTCATAACTCACCTCACAGTCACCTGCATACAAAGCTGAACTATCATCCTTGTTTATGTCCCATTCAGCACTGAATGAAGAGGTAGCAGAGCAGGCTACCTGCTCTGAGGAATCCCACAGGAAAGGGCTCTAGAAGAGAAGGAAGTCCAAGAGATCTGGTCGATATTTAAGCACCACTTCCTCCAAGTTCAGTACCAGTGTATCCCATTATTATGAAATCAGGCAAAGGGTGTGGGATGACCATGGATATCTAGCAAATATCAAACAGAAGAAAGAAAATTATGGGATGTGGAAAAAGGGATAGGCCCACATGGGAGTACTATAGGACCATCATCAAGGTATGCAGAAATGCAAGGGACAAGGCCAAGGCCCACTTGGAATTGACTCTGGCAAAGGACATCAAGAAAGGTTTCTACAAGTACATCATCACTAAAAGAAAGATTAGGGAAAATGTGGGGCTGCTGCTGAAGCATGTGGGTGTCCAGGATAGAGAAGGAGGACACAGAGAAGGCAGAAGTATTGAATGTCATCTTTGCCTCAGTCTTTACTGCTGAGCTCAGCCCCCAGGACTCCCAGATCACAGAGGTAGGAGAAGAACGTTGGAGAAAGGATGATTGCCCCTTGGCCACAGGGAGTTGTGTTACAGGTTACCTGGGCAAATTAAACATCCATAAATCCATGGGCCTTGATGGGATGCATCCATGGCTGCTGAAGGAGCTGGGGGCTGACCTACTAGAGAACAGCTCTATAGAGAAAATCCTGGAAGTCTTGGTGAATGACAAGTTAGCAACTAGCCAGCAGTATGGCCTTATGGCCAGGAGGGCCTGGAGTAATTGGGAAGAGTGTGGCTGGTAAGTCCACAGGGAGATGATACTGCCCCTATACTCAGCTCAGCCCTAGTGAGGCCACATCTGGAGTGCTCTGTCCTGTGCTGGAATCCTCAGTACAAGAGAGAAAAGGAACTACTGGAGGGGGTCCATTGGAGACCACAAAGATGATGAGAGGTCTGGATCATCTCTTATGAGGAGAGAATGAGGGAGCTGGGCTGGTTTATTCTAAAGAAGAGAAGACTGAGAGAGGATCTCATCAATGCACATAAATATCTCAAAGGGGTGCTCTGAGAATATCGTGCCAGATTCTTTTGAGTTGTGCCCATGGACAGGATAAGGAGCAATGGCCATGAACTAAAACAGAGAAAGTTTCACCTCAACATGAGGAAGAACTTCTTTACATTGAGGATGGCAAAACATTGGAACAAGCTTCCCAGGTAGGTAATAGAGTCTCCCTCTCAGGACATTCAAAGCCCACTTGAACACATTCCCATGTTCCCTGCTCTAGGAGCCCCTGCCTTGGCAGAGGGGGTTTGCGTGAGTGAGCTCCAGAAGTACCTTCCAACCCTAACAATTCTGTGCTCCTGTGATTCTGTCAATATCCTAATTCAGAAGTTTAAGCATTAGTTTTACCTTTTGTTTGGGGCATGTGCTCAGTCCCTTGTGAAACCAGCAGCACCTTAGAATTTGGTTATTTTGTTTTGCTTAATAAAGATGAATTTAAGAATATGTTTAAAAGATATGAGTGAACTGAGGTCCAAGATTGAAATCAAAAATTCTCATAGTGTTTGAAGAGGTTCACTATTAACAATGGTAGACATTACTCTGATAATGGTAGACTGTGTGCATGCCTCAGTTGTCTGTATGTATAAGTCAAAAATAATAAATATTATCTGAATGCTCTGAAGTGAAAAATTGTCAAAGCAGAAGAGATTGGGCAAAGGAAAGATAAAAAAATGTTATTGAAATAGAAGTAAAGGGAGGCTGTAAAAGGAAACTGCAAAAACAAGGCTGCCACTACATAAATCAGTGGAGAATGATTTGAGGTCTAGGACATGAACATATATAAGGAAAATATCGAATAAAAATCTATTTTTTCATAGAACTACTTTTTCTTTCTTTTTTTTCCTTTTTTTCCCTTGTTCATTGACTACACAATTTCATATTACTCTCTTTGAGTGGGAAGTCTGAAGTCTGGCTTATTCTCTGACAAGACAATAAAAAAATAAGAAAATATTTTATAACTTTCCATCTAAAAATATGGAATGTCTTCTGTAAGTTTGAACATGCAAAAGCTGAGTTCCCAAGTTTAAGTTTCCCACATTTGGAAAGACATTGTTCCTGAATTCTCATGTGACTTGCACATGTGCCCCAGTATTGTTGAGTTTAAATTTGAGACCCTGATTAAGTGTAATTCCCAGTTTTTCATGTATCAAGTGAGTGTGATGTTTTGCATTGTTACTACTGCTTCCAAAAAGCAATAATAATTCTGTTAGATTTTTCAAACTTTTCTGCTGTAAACTAGAACCGGGAAATAAAGGAGGAAGAAAAGCTTCCTTTAAAAACAACAACAAAAACAACAACCAAAAATAGAAAAAAAAATCCCTCAATGTCATGATTTTTCTCTTCTCCTCCTATAGGTTTGATTTCTGAAAATACTCTGATAAAATTTTGCTACTAAAATTACTGAGAGATAATAAATTCATGTGGGAAGATTTTTTGCAAGAATTCCATTTTCAATCATCATAAGCACTGTGTCATATATGTCAGAAACTGTTTATTTTCTCAGTCATAACTATGAAACAAAAACCAAGTTTTGAATTGTCACAATCAATGGCAGAGGTAAAACACAAAGCAGGTAATCAGTCCCCAAAGTAATGCTATGACTTTACATAGGTTGCATAAGGAGAAAGAACCTGAAAAAAAAATTGAATTTATTGCTTTTTGTGAATTCTTAGTGCATCTCTATCAGCTCTAAACCTTTCTCCAAATACAGAGTACATATTTTTTTCTTATTTTTGGTTAGGTTTTGTTTGTTTGGTTTGTTTTTTTCCTAGTTAGTTAGTTAACAAATATATCTGGTACTATGTTGAATGTTTCAGCTAATTAGAAATGCCTGACAACACAACCTAAAATAAGAAAATGTGCACTGTGGGGCAAAGATGCCTGGTTTTACTGCCCTTCCAACTGTATTTTTTATATATTTGCAAAAGTAGCTTACAACTGAAGCAGTATAGAACTTGTGACAATAAAAACTTTAGGGCTTACAAAATCTCATAAAAAGCTCATGGACTGTTTCTAGAAAAGTCATGAATTATTTATGAAGAAACTTTCAGAACTAGGTTTTCTGTTCTGCTTCCATTTATGTGTCTCAGGGTCATCAATTTCAGTTTATTTTAACATATGAAAGATAATCTTTCACTTTTTCACTAGAAAGTAATAAACTTTGGGCATAGTTTCAAATAAAAAGAAGGCAGTCATTTATGATATATATGTATGGCATGTTTATTAATTAAAAATAGACATTTAAAAAGAACAAATTTTTAAGTGTCCACAGCTTCAAGACAGGTTAAGAACTGTGAGAGCTGAAATGATTCATTCCGTTTTCAGCTGAAAATTAAAGTTGTATAAATTATTTGCAGCTAATATTTTTTTCCTAGCAAAATCATTCTCTTCTGCTCTTTGAAAACCGAGTAACAATTTTTGGATCCTTGCAGTTGGTTGATCTTAGTGGGATTCCAAGTGTCCACCAAGTTACTCTATCACTCCCCCTTCTCAGCAGGACAAAGGAGAAAAAAATCAGTGAAACAAAGGCAGCTTAACAAAGAAAAGTAAAAGCAGTGCTGAGAAGCAAAGGAGGAAGAAACTAATTCTGTGTTTCCCCAGTAACTTCCTGGGAAGCAGGGCCTCAATATGCAGAGCAGTTGCTCCAGAAGGCAAATACCTTAATGACAAATGCCTTACTAAAAAATGCCCACTCCACTCCTTCTTTCTCTTATTGTTTCATGCTGGGCACGATGTTTTCTGGTAAGGAGCACCTCTCTGGTCAGCTTGGGTCAGCTTGGGTCAGCTGTTCCAGCTGTATTCCCCCTCAGCCTTGCTCACCCTCAGCCTACAGACCGTGGCAGGGCAAGTTAGAAGAGGCAGCACTGATGTTGTTATGTGCAACACTGCTGAGCAGTCACCAAACCACTGGAGTGTTACCAACACTGTTCTAGTTACAAACACAAAGCACAGCTGTGTAAGTGCTGCTACAAGGAAAGTTAACTCCTTCCCAGACAGGCTCAACAGAGTTTCCTGTAAGAGAAATAAAAGGTTGTGTGCTAGAGACTTCCACCCTATCAGCACATGAATAAAAAGGGCAGAGTTTCTGTGGACCAAAATGCTATTACCTCACATACTGTTAGACAGATCAACCACCCTCATAGCCTACAAATATCTTCAAAAATATTTGTTCTTCTCTAGCAGTACTTTGGAACCAACAAGTGCAAAGACATCTCCATCAGACATGGGCCAAGGAGTAAAAACTGATCTAGAAGGTGTGTTCATCACTGAAATGTTAGCATCTCCATGTATGA
>JAYDZK010000001.1:72371085-72384169 GCA_034509185.1 Euphonia xanthogaster
TAGAGACTTCCACCCTATCAGCACATGACTAAAAAGGGCAGAGTTTCTGTGGACCAAAATGCTATTACCTCACATACTGGTACACAGATCAACCACAGTCCACCCTCACAGCCTACAAATATCTTCAAAAATATTTGTTCTTCTCTAGCAGAACTTTGGAACCAACAAGTGCAGAGACATCTCCATCAGACATGGGCCAAGGAGTAAAAACTGATCTAGAAGGTGTTTTCATCACTGAAATGTTAGCATCTCCATGTATGAGGCAGTTTTAAAGTTGTTTCTCTAAACCATCTAAGGGAAGTTAATGAAGGAATAAAGGACAAGGGAAGCCTGAACTGGAGGAGAGACTCTCTGTCTCAGTGTTTGTGAACTGAAAGGGCAAACTGGTCAGCTTTGTAGTGGGATGGGTAGGAGGGTTTCTAGTCACATTTTAGTGCAGACTGTGTATTTCAGACAATCTGTCTAGATTCCCCTTTATAGAACGTGGGGAGCAATTACAACTTCTACAGTACAACTTGTTTTAGGGGGACCAGCTAAATTTGATCAGATGAAGTTTGCAACAGATGCACATATTTCTCTCAGTTGAACAGAAACAGAGCTGAGGGCAGACATCCCATCAGTAGATGTTGAAAGCCAAGTAAGATGAATCCTGCCTGGGGTCTCTGCCTTCAGAATACTCACGAACTCATAAGCTGTCTTGTAAAATTGGATCAAAATTCTCAACTAATAATTGCCAGCAATTGTGGAAATTGTAGCATATGGTAATGAATCATCGGTTGCTGACTACTGTTGAGTCACTGCACATGTAAACAACATACTGTTTACCACTTCTGGAAAGACCAATTCTTAATATCTATTCAAATCATAAAATAGTTTCAGTAACAAAACAATGAAGCTAAATCACTGAATAATGTCAATTTTATGGGGTAAAACTCATGGTATGAGTTGGCTAGGCTAAAATCACTGGCCAAAATATTTTTTGGGACTCAAATCATTTTCACCTATCTGTCACAACAAGAAAATATCAGGTTATACAGCACTGAACAGGATGTAGAAAGAAGCTGAATTTTCTAGCTGAAACACTGAATTCTCTGCCTCAGTGCTGCAGTTATTTACCTACATCTAGCTGGGTATTCTAAAGCCATTATAAGAAATGGAAGGGCAGGGAAAGGAGGGATGGGGGAGGGAGGAATGGAGAGATGGAGGGAGAAGTAGCCAGAAGTTAAAAACCTATTGCTAAGCTTAATACAGTCACCTTACAGGCTCAACACAGGATAGAATTTCTCTAAGTAAATATGTATTCCTTAACAAGAAAAGCAAACTAGACCTGGTATGAATCAAAGACTATCACAGGTTGAAGGGGATCTGCTCCTTGCAGTGGGGCTTCTCTCTCCAGCCTGTCATCCCCCAGTTTTTGTGTACAGCCAGGATTACGCTGCCCAAGGTGCAGTATCTGGAATTTTCTCTTGTTGAATTTCAGATGGTCATAGAATAATAGAATCATAGTATCACAGAATCATAGAATGGTTTGTGCTGCAAGGGAACTTAAAAGTCATCTAATTCCAACCACCCTGCTATGGGTAGGGATGCCACCTCACACAGATTATAGGGATACAGGGATGCCACCTCACATACTAAATTATATCATTGCTCAACTTCCTAGTCTATCCAGATCTCTCTCTAAGGCCTCTTTATCCTTAAGGGAATCTATAGCTCCTCCTCATTTAGTATCATCAGCAAACTTCCTTAATATACATTTGACTCCAACCTCCAGATCATTTACAAAGGAAAGAGAAATAAAAAGAGAATGGAAAAAATGAAAATAAAAAATTTCTTGATAAATATTATTTTTAAATGCCATGAAAAATGAAAGTTTCAATCTTTTGGTAAAAGAAAACAAAACAATGAAGTTAATTTATAAATTTTATTACAGGTGGTGTTAATTTCATTTAATATAACATTGACTTTACCTAATTTCTTCAATTATTTCTGTAGTCATTTGACTATACATACTATTTCAAATCAAAAGTAAGCCTTTATTATGACTCTTTTTATAATACTGTGAAGGATGTGACAAAGGTTCTGTTTCTAACTGAGGTTACCTTCCTATATTGAAGTCTTTACTTCTGAAATGAGAGAATCAAATACTTTATAGACTAGGTAAGTCACTTCTCCAGGGAACTCAGTCCAGCATGGGCATTCAGTTCTCAAGGAAAAAAAAAAAGCTGAAAAAATGGCTTGAACCACATAGTAACACTTCTTTCTTCTACTCTTTTAAATAATTTTTTCACTTAGAAGCCTTTAGGTAGGCAAAAAACTTTCTAGAAATAGCATGACAGCACGCTTAATAACTTACTCATATACCCACAAGAAGAGTTAACTTTCATGGTGCTAAATGATAATGCCTGCTAGAACCACAGCTTGTCAAAGAACATTTCAAATAGTGTTGAGCTGCAAGTTTAGGCAGCGTCCTTCCAGCCTCATGGATAAAAAGGATTGTCTGGTTAAGAAATTGAATACTGCATGCATGTACTACAGTATTCCATAGATCTGCATTAAAGTATTGATCCACCTCCTTTATAAATAATAGGCAGAAATATATCCAACATTTAATATGGACCTACAAACATTATAATAACGAATAAAGTTATATTTTGGTTTTATATCTCCAATCAGAATTGCAAACTGTTTTTATCGTTTTGCATTGATGAATTACTAGAGCATACTACAACAAGTACCACTAGAAAAATTCTAGAAGTTGATCTATTTGATTTTTTTAAAAAAGTAATAATTCCCTTTTAGGGTATGGAATGCTTAATATCAGGTGATAAGTCTACACGATTTTGAAGTTCATGTAATCCAAGATCTGTAAACTGTACTTTGCTCTAAAGCTCTATTTGATGTCCACTGCAACTACAGAGTCTGAAATCCATAAACTGCACAAATTTGCTCTGTAACGCTGCAACATCCTGTAATTACTTCAGACAGTTTCATCAATGACTGCAAATCGGTTCTTCACAATACTTCTTTTTTTAAATCCTGGCAGGCACATGAAAGTTTGTTTTCAGTATAGCAGTTTAGGCTGTAGACAGTTTCTAAAAATTTGCATATTCAATCACTATTTCTTTACTTTTTGATATACTGCCAAAATATCTCTAAAATATCACTATAGAATTCTAATGACACTGTCAACCTGTTGCACATAACTGACAGTTTTAACCTTTATATTTTGAGAAACATTCAATAGTTTTTCCCATAACACTTCTCCAAAATAACTGGTTTTGTATTTATGGATGATGGGCTTCAACCAGCCTCCCGCATGCCAGGTTATTCAAAGCTGCAACACACAGTTAAATAGAGAATTATATGACATAGATTTCACCATCTGGCATAGGAGCATAATTTTGTTTTTAGATGCTCTAAAATTATTTTTCAACAAAGATTTCATTAGATGGTTTTTATACAGCCATGACACTCTTCATTATATGGAACTGTGCAAAAATAACTCTAAAGTTCAAGCCATACATACTTTAGGCACACCTATATAGGAGGAGTATAAAGACATTTTGTGATGATTCCAAAATACTTAATCTTTGTGGCAACTTAGTCCTGTAAATACTATAGCTACATTTAAATAACAACGAGCTGAAATGTGTAAGTTCAATTTACAGGGAAAGCTTACAAGGGTGCAGAACAATTTCATATTCACAATAGTGATTAATATGTAGACTTCAGGTAGGAGGTGATCCAGACATCCTTGTACAACGTCTTTGATACCTGCCCCCTCTTCATTAACTCAGAAGTTTTTCTACTGGACTTCACTCTATTTGTCTTCTGATATCATTCTTAGTTGGTAAGAGGAATCTTTTGCCCAGGATTTTTTTTCCTGGGAAGCTGAGAAGTCTCAGAGAAAAAGGAAAGCAATAATTATCTGATTTGCTTCTCCTGTGTTTCGCTCCTTTGGAATGTGTTTGGAAATTGTTTACCACAGGTGAGTGTTTCATTGGTTTCTGCTGTGGGTTGTTTTCACTCATTGGCCAATCAGTGCCAAGCTGTGTCAGGACTCTTTCCAGAGTCAGGAGTTTTCATTATTATCTTTTAGCCTTCTGTATATATCCTTTCTGTATTTAGCATAGTTTGGTATAGCATTCTTTAGTATAATATAGTATCATAAAATAATAAATTAGCCTTCTGAGAACATGTAGTCAGATTCATCATTCCTTCCTGACATGAGGGTCACGGCAAATACAATAGTAAGGCTCTTGGGTCACATAAATAAAGTAACCCCTTGAATTTCAACAGGGCTCTATCAATTTGGTTCTGTCATTCACTTACTGAAGGAGTATACCTATTTGCAAGTTTATTTTAATTTTCATTACCATAAACAAGGTTTTGCATAGAAATCCAAACTAGAAACAAGTCGTCACTGTTTTTCATTAGCATTACATGCTTTGCTGTAGTACACTTTGAGGAATTACAGACTGTGCAAGTGGAATATGATAAATTGCTGGAAATGTTTTTTCATGTGGTTTTAGTTATTTAAAATAGACTGGTATACAAGAAAAAACAGTGATAGAAAAAAATCCAGGACAGTTAAAAAAAAAAAAATTCAAATTCACAGAAAGATACCTGTTAGCACTGGTCAAGATAAAATTTGTAACTCTCAAGGGGTCTAGCGAAACCTCAGTCAGTAAGTGTTCATGTCCTCTTATGAGTAACTTTTCCTTAAATCTGGCTCTCAGTTCTTAAGAACTGTGACAAATATTTTTAAAAAATAATTTTTAGTAAAGAATAAGCTCTGTTTTAAGCTCTGCGATAAAGAAAGCCGACAGATCAGTGAAGTTACCCTGCTGCTCCATTGTTTCGACACTGCCAGACTGGTAGTTTTTCTCTCACTAACTTTGCAACAGTGTCTTCTAACTCAGAGTAACCAGAGAGGAGGCTGAAGCAACACAATAAAATAGGAACCATACAATGGGGAAAGGAAGGCAAGCTTCAGGCAAAAAGCCTTGAGTGGACAGTTGCTTTTGTTCCAGGAACCTGGTGCTCTGATGAGCCACTGATGCTTGAACAGCTCATGACTGATTGTGCACAGGAGAAGCCAAGTCATTTGAACTATGAGCTGGCCACCTAAGGAGGAAATCTGAGCACAGATGTGCTTGACTGCTCAAGTGCAGTGCAGAGACTCCTTCAGCTCACCAAATCTGTACACTGTAAACAAATGGTACCAAAAGCAAGAAAACGTGATGGATTCTTATTGCCACCTCTAACCTTGTCAGCTGCAGCTGGCAGATGGATTAATCCAATCAGTGTATTTTACTGGAGCCTAACACTGTGGGGGCAACAGCAGTGCCCCCACAGTGAGAACTGAATGTCCAAAATCAATCCTTGCTGGAATTGTTGAATTATTAGGACAGTAATCTACACTAGCATTTCTGTGTCAAATTATTTGATAAGTGAGTAGTCAGGAAAAGTGAAAGCAAGAATACCTCAATTTTATCCCTTTTCTGCCAGCCTGCATACCTGATTTCTGCTAAAAAAAAAAATTTATAGTATACTTTCTGATTGTCTACAGAAAGCTTAAGGTATTTTTATCTATCATTAAATAATCTAATGACCTATTTCCACATGTGATGGGGATGTCAGTTGGGCTCAGTTAAAACTCATATCATCACCTAGTTCAACTCTTCCAGGTACCTGGACTGAATCTGTTATCCTATTGGCTTTTTCTCATCAGGATTTGACGTGCTTAAGTGTGTGAATGCAAACAGATAAGTGTTGGGGGTTTTTTGACAGGACATGTATAGTATTTTCTTAACCAAAGAAACTACAGTTAGAAGTCATAGAGTGTGGTTTAAACACAGGGTAGTATGGTTTCAGCTACACCCTTTTAGCGCAGACTAGTTGTTTTTCTAGAATCTTGATCCTTTAAAAAGGAAGTTGTCAATGCCCATACTGAGGTAACTAACATGAGTAAGATAGTCAGCATTTGGTCCTCAATCCAAAATTTTATTTGAAACTGTAAATTTTTGCTAATGGACCTGTCAAAATCCATGTGATGCAGAAAAAGAGAAGATATTGTGCACAAATCTGAATTCCTTCTTCTGGCAAAAGATCTTACAACCCTAATGAAAATATCTGAGGGAAAAATGCAGTGATGGGCCTTTTTAGCTAGAATATTATGAATTAATAAATATAGATCACAAAACTATTACTCATAGCATGTCTACTTTCTACTGATAGAACTAATCTCATTTGTGCAGGAGGGTGGGGCTGGAAAGGGGTAAAGCAATGGACTACCTTTTTTTATGTGAACAAGTCACAATCTGTCTGTCTAGAGCTTGTTTTCCTTTGCTGAAGCATGGCTTTGCCTAGTAACTACTGTTATTAGACTATGTTTCTTTCCTAGCTTGCAAATATTTTATCCAGCTCAGCACAAGCTTTAAGGCCCCAGAGGGACCTAAAACTTCTAAGAGCTTTTGCAAAAATAAATGCCTCAAACCAAACAGCACCTCAACAGGTAAGTTATTTGAGGCCGGTTTCTCTCAGATAGAATTTCAGCTCTTAAGGTGAGCCAACATTTTAGAAATATCGTATATATCCATAATCAAACTCAAATTATTAAATTCCCTAACATGTCTGTAAAACCAGGACAAATTAACTCTTGCTTCTATTTGGAGAGACTTTCAAAAAAATTTTTTACATTTGTTTCATCTTTTGTTTTCATTTTGCAGAACTATGATTTTTTTCTGCTTCCTTATATAGATATAGAATGGGCACAATTTTTTTCATTGCATATGTTTCAGAATCACTTCATTATCATTGTGGTTTTTGTTTTTCCTCAGCATCATTGAAAATGTTAGAATTTATTTGGGAAAACATTAATCAGCTAATGCTTCAGGAGCATAAAAGGGAAAATAGTTGTTTTTTGTTGATGAACTTACTTCCTCCTGAGGAAAAAATTAAGTTGAAATATTTAGGGAGGAAATTTGTTCTGGCTTTTTCTTGGTGATATAAGAATGCAAAACAATATTACTGAAAATAAGAGGTATATTCTGCCTGAAATGCAAGCACAGGATAATCTGAACTACAAGAAGGCATTGAAGAACAGCTCTTATCCACACAGGAGGTCAAAGAGACAAAGGTACTGCATGCTTTAACAGATCCCTGCAAGAAAACCACTCATCCGTTCCTTTGTGAAGAAGCCATCACCTTCAGTGTATATACAGGCAATCAGATTGTAATTCAGGAAGTGGAAAGCTTCTTTTTCTCTGGCAAAGCAACTCTGTCATACAAAAGTAATGGTTTTATTCCTCTAAAGTAACAGAGGAGTCAGTCTTGCTCAGATAATAATGAAATGCTTTTTTTAACCCACTCTGTTTTCTTTGGCAAAGTCAATTAACATTTTCCAAAAGTGGAATGCTTCGTCATAGGTCAAAGAAGGTCCACACATATAAGACAACATATTTGCAAAGACTGGACTAATCTCATCCACCTGGTTAAAAAAAAAAAAAAAGAAATTTTTGTCTTCATATATATTTAATTAATGTGTATTAGTGAACAGGGTTTCATTTTTATAATTGTTTTGTGGGAAGCTGAATTAAAGACAAATTATATATTTTAAACAAAAGAAAAAAATTATAAGCTTACATTTCTCTCCCTCAAAGTAGAAATACCTACCCTTCAATCACATTTATAGGTTTATAAAAAGTGTCCTGGATAATTCCAAGGAAAACCATGTTTTGTACAATATCAGTATTACAAGAAAATCTAGGAAAGTAAAGCAAGTGAGCCCCCTTGTGTCCTGATCCTCATCTAATAAAACTGCCATTCGGAGGTTCTAATAAAATACTTTGGAAATAATTACATTTTCTATAAGCAAGTATGATAGATAGTACACAATCCTAAATGCTCATAAAATCAATATATAGATTTTTGGCATAAGTTAGCATATCTTGGTTTTACTCATGGATTAAATAGAAATAAATGGTTCTCTTCAGTCTCCAAAATTGAGAGTGCTATCTCTCAGGTAATTCATGGTTTAAAATGTCTCATTGATTTTTTTAAACTGAAAATGAAACCTATCATTCTACTTTCAGAATATTTTGATGAAAAATACAGTCATTTCTAGGTGGATTTTGAAACTGTGTTGAGTCTGTAAGCTAAAATTATTAATAATAGCTTGTTAACATTCCAAATATTATTTTCTGACTTTTGTAGAAAAAATTGTGCATTAAATTTTTCTGATGCCCTAATAGACATAGTCACTGAAAATTTTTTTTCACAAAATACTTATTAACTAAAAAAATAATAAAAACATAATTATCTGGCAACCAGTATGGTAAAGCAGACTGTCTAACAAAACTGCTCAATTTTTTGGATTTGGGTTTGGTTTGGAGGGCTTTTTTGTTGCTTTTTTTTTTTTTTTTTTTTTTATTTTAATGTAACTGAAGACAGTTTCCTGTAGAGAAGCTGATAATCCACAAGCACTCAGACAACCTCAGGCAGAACACAAGATCTATGGAAGAGAATGAATGGAAAGAGAGAGGAAAAAGATTAGAAAAAGACTGTCAGGCCCTCAAGATGAATTCATAAGCAATAAGGAAAGGAAATTAATGACTTTACAAGATGAGGAAGTATCTTATACATAAAGGAGCAACTATCATCCTATCTCATTTAGGAGAAAAATTATAAAAGCCTGGTAGCAGTGAGAGATCAATGACTTAGCAGTGCTAGGGAAAGACACAGCTGCTCTAGATTCCTCAGCCATGTGATTTTCTCATGAGGGAATAGGGGCACAAGAGGAATCAGCCACTCTGCTCTTAGCAAAACTGGTTGATCTCCACTTGTCTTTTCTCGATGCTTTTGTTGTAATTAATTCTATACAGACACAAGTAAAGCAAGCCACAGGTGACAGCCACCTTTTGTAAAGCACAGATCTATTCTCACTAAGGTTCCACTTACAGCATTAACTACCCCCTCTACAAAACTTAAAATCTGGGGTATTTTCAAAAAGTAAAAAACTTTAATAATTCATGGGGCACTAGTAAAAGAAACAAATATCCCAATACTTGGTTCCTAAGGCAATCATGCAAATATTTTGACTCTTTTTTCATATTATATAAACATTCTGATGAGAAGCTTGGCTGCTGTAGCCACACGGACCTGCAAAAGGAACACACATATCTCAAACAGGCAGATTACCTGCTGTATCATGTTATCACCAAAGTACCCAAATTGCTCCTGTAATCATCTTAAAACTCAGTTGCAAAGGCTTGGAAGTGTGAGGCTAGATGAAAACAGAAAGACTGGCCTCCAGATTAAGACACAAACTGAAGCTCTACACTGTGAGAATTGAGAACTTTCTTCAAGATTGCCTCTAAGAGATTTTTATTCATTATGAATGCCAGGAGCTATGCCAGTGTAAGGTTGCAGCCCCTGTAAGCACCTTGGCCCAGCACCAGTGTCCAGCCATGGACTTGGTGACAGCAGCCCTGTAGTGGATCTTCTGCTCTTGTGGATCTTCTGCTCTTGCAACTCTCAGAACCTCATTATGGCATCAGCAAAACACCTCTCCTGTGAGCCAGGACCTTATCACTAGTCCAATTAACATTTTAACAGTCTTAGAGTCCACATAATCTAATTGTTACAGAAAGCTCATTAATCATCTTCTACATCTTTTAAAGAGAAATCCCTTAGATTCTACCACTTTTTTTTCCCTAATATTGCACTTCCCAGTCCAGTACTTCTTGGGAGCGTTTTATGCTGAATATTTCAGCCTTCCTCAGGAAGGTCAGGAAGGGCCCCCTGCAATGAGTGAGGCAAATGCAGAGGGTATGGTCCCATGACCACTGTCCTGTTTGAGTCTCTGAAGGTACATTTCTTTTCCCTCCTTGCCACTTCCTTCTGGACACCCCTTGGGGGAGTGCAGTAAGTGCCCCTTTACCCAGTGGCACAAGGCACAGATTTTCTCCCTGTTTGTCTGCTGGCAAGAATAATTAGTTTGTCCTCCCGAAACTTCAGACTTCTTTATGCATGATATGCATATCTTTGTTCCTAGGAGTCACACCTTGCTTTTTTTTTCTGTAACTCATGTCCTCAGGACTAAAATTGCATTTGTACATGTATGCCCAGGCTGGATCAGCCCAAAAAATTATCTCCATAAGTGACCCCTTGAGGACTCCTATGAAGAGCAATATCTAGATAAACATATCATGCACTTCCCACTACTCCGACAGTCTAAGATTGTTTTCAGCTCCCAAACACCATCCATGGATTGAGGATTGTCTTAGACCTGTTAAATCCTTTTTATAGTGACCAACATTTGTTCAGTCCTTGAATGCTTGTCCAAACATCTTGAATCTTGAAAGCTTGAATCTGCAATTGCCTTTGGCAGTGTTCCACAGGCTATGGACAGGCACTACCCTTCAATGCTTTTCTAGTTCTTGTCTAGAAAAGACAAATTACCTTTTACCCACCCTCTTCATGATGCTCATTTTTCATTTCTTTGCAACATGCTTCCAAAACTGGGTCAGACTTCAAAATATTTAAGTAGATAGAAACTCTCTAGACATTTAGAAACTGTTGTGCAGGTAAGTCATGCCACGGAAATCCTGCTAGATGTCTTGCTGCATCTTGATATGTCTAAACACTTATAAAAACCTATGGAAAATTATGAAAATCAAAACCATACCTCACTTCTATTAGCAGTATATCTTACTTTAAACCATTGTAATGAAAAGGGCTTGCATCAGGCTGACTGAATTTACAATGTGACTGCATGGGTGCTAGGATCAGAAAAACTATTCTTCTCAACGAGGATATTGACAGATAATATTTGTGAGCTTCCTTTCACTATGGAGGCCTGTTGTCTCCTCATATCATTTATAAATTACATTGATTTAAAACGGAAACAGAATCATGACCACTGAGTTGTACCATGCCTTGGCCCTCATCCCCTGTCCTTCCAGTCATAAGTTACCTAGGAGTTCTGATGACTGTTGTGCCATTACAAAATATAACTGATAGTGTTGTTTTGGAGATTAAGTGTTGTTTCCTTTTTTTTAATTTAGGCTGGACAGATATCTGGATTTACGCATTGCCAATGCTGAGCCAAGATATAAAACCTAATAAAACGTTTTTTCAAGAGTCTTAATGGTTCTGTAACCAGCATGTAACTCTCTCTCTGAGGCATTGCATGTGTAGAATCTGTCTTTTGTGGTTATATAGTACTTTGTATGCCCTTTTTATGACTCCAATTTTAGAATGATCTCATATGACAATTCCTAGTTTCCACAAGGAGTATAACGTCCCAAGTACTACTTTTTAAGTTACACATTACCTGTGTAAGTCTCATTAACCTTTCTCACTGGTAATTTTTTTTGTTCTCTCTTTTTAAGCCTTTAATACCGTGACAAAATGCTAATGTAATTCCAAGTAAAAGAATTTAGTAATTGTCACAGAATTCCACACTACCTAAATAATTAGGCCTCCGGTAGGCCATCTAAACCAGATTATTCTCTGTATCACATACATAGCTAAACCAAATTTTTTAAATCTCTTTCAGGGAAACATCGCATAGAGAATACCACTGTTTCTTTTCCTTAATTAATTTTACAATCTTAATTGCACTACATTTTGAAAAAAAGAATATATACAAGCTGTTAACATGTCAATCATTAGGAATATTTTAAACCAAATAAATATAATAAATCCTATGTTTCTTTCTTTTATGAGAAAGTAAATTGACAGGGGTTTTTTTTTATGAAGTCACTAATTAAGCAGTGATTTTTACTCCCCTCTTTCCTTTTCTCCATAAAGAAGACAGTGCTTACTGGCCAAGGCATTTGACCTTTTTACCCTATCTTTTGTCCTAAATAACAGAAATAACAGAAACTAAAACAGAAGCTGAAGACATCTGCAATGGTTGAATGAATTGATGGATCTGTAGGTATGCAGAAAACCTGTTGGATCCCTGTGTGCAAAGAATATGAGCAATAGTACAATGTCCACATGACAGCCACTGACAAGCAGAGTATGCAGGGGTCAATAGAGAGGCCTAGTGAGATGTTTTTTCAACATCTTTATCAGTGAACTGAACTATAGCAGAGCAGCAGCAGGAAAGCTTTTAAGCACACTAAAATGGGTGGAGTGGCTGACAAAATACATGGCAAAGTGTCCATTCAGAGTAACCTCAGAAAGTAGTGGACTTGATCAACAGAAACACTGTGAGGTTCAAGAATAATGGAATCACAGAATCATGTATTTTGGAAAGGACCGCTTGAAATTATCCAGTCCAGATCCCCAGTTCAGGGAGAATAAGATCGAGTATGGTTTCTGAGAGTCTTCCCTCTCCAGGCTGAACAGTACCAGCTTTCAGGTTCTTCTCATACAAAAGATGTTCCAGTTCCTCTCCACAAAGGCTTTATTCTGGACTAACTTCAGTAAGTCTACGTCTTTCTCACACTCAGCAGCTCAGAACTTAACACGGTACTCCAGATGCAGTCTCACCAGTGCTTAGTAGAGGAAAATTTTGGTCTTTGCTATGAGAAGGGATTACTGCTGTTCACCAGAACCCTGAAGTTCTCTGTAGGGCTTAGAAGTGCTTTCCAGACACATGGCACTCAGAGAATCCTGGTGTCTGGAGTTATTTAACCCAGAAATAGACCTTCGCTTTTCATTTTGCTGAACTTCACAACATTCTTCTCAGCCCATTTCTCCAGCCTGTCTAAGCCCTGCTAGATGGCAACACAGCCATCCATCAGCTGTTCTTCTCAGTTTTGTAATATCTGTGAGAACTTGCTGAGGGTTTGTTCTGTCTCAGCATCCTGGTCTTTAATGCAGGTATTGAAATATTGTCCACAGCATCAACCCCTAGGCTATATCACTAGTTACTTGCCTCCAGCTGGACTTTATGATTCTGATCAAAACTAAGTGGATCTGCTTATTTACTCAAGTTTCAATGCACCCCACTGTGTACTTATGTAAATCAATTTGTCTACTTATACTTGAAGGTGTTGTGGGAAACAGTGACAAATGCTTTACCAGTCAAGGTGAACTTCATGCAAAACTGAATTTGATCTAT
>JAYDZK010000001.1:72384211-72419445 GCA_034509185.1 Euphonia xanthogaster
TTTTTAGAATTCTGGTTCTTTTATTTCCTTAAGTTTCTCAAACAAGTGTCAAGGAACTTCCATCAATAGGCAATTGAGAAAATTTTGAACAAGACATTTTCTTATTTTATCTGCAAAACTTTATCAGAATTTGAATATTGGTATTACAATAGAAAAGTACATGCACCACATCTTAAGGGAAAAATAGATCATTAGTGTTATTTATATATGTCAGCTTAACAATTCAGGGTGTTTACAATCCCACTGATATTACAAAACAATACAGGTACTCTTCTTTCTCTTACTGTTTATTCAGATATAGGTAACGTTCCAAAGGTCCAGCTCACTAAGTTTCAGCAATGACCATCAAATTCTGTCTTCAGTTAAGGAATATACATGGGACAAGATTCCCACGTAGACAGAAGGAGCTAACACTGATTCCTACAGGCACTGCATGCAGTGTGCAATTCATGTAGAATTCACAGTTGCAGGATGCTGTGAACTCTAAAAGTATGTTTGAGTTCAAGTAAGGACAAGTAGACAAATTAATGAAAGAAAAGAGCAAGCAGATAGAGACAGTGGGTAAAATGGAATATCTTGCTCAGGAAAGCAAGAAACCTCTGACATCTACAAATTGAAAAGTTGTATGATGTTCGGGATCAGTCTGTACATCTTCCTTTAGTTGCAATATTTCTCTAAAAGTCTACTACTACCCCAGTAATATTGCTAATACTTCATACCAGCATCATGGTTTATTGCTGCTATGCTTAATAAAAGAAGAAAAACAAAAAGAAACAAAGAAACAAAAAGCAATACGAGAG
Source organism: Euphonia xanthogaster (assembly GCA_034509185.1). Classification (NCBI taxonomy): domain Eukaryota; kingdom Metazoa; phylum Chordata; class Aves; order Passeriformes; family Fringillidae; genus Euphonia; species Euphonia xanthogaster. Next base: position 72,385,012 of record JAYDZK010000001.1, read on the forward strand.
CTTGAATAATATTGGTGAATTCAGTAGGACTACTCAAATACTACAAGTTAAGAATGTGCATAAATAATGCATGGGTTATGGGCCTTTCTCATGTTTAAAGCACAAGCTAACATCAGTCAAAAATTTTGTAACATCAAAATTCTACATCATAGATAGATGGTGTTTCCTTTTTTTTTTTTTAACAGGGAAGTACTTCAATTGACTTTATGACTTTATACTTTCATTTGACTAAATGAATATGGTTTTAACTGCAGCTCAAATCAGAAATTATATCACCTCTGTTGAAAGTAATAGGGGTTTCCAAGGACCACTTCCACAGATGGCTGAACTCTAAGTGGTTTGTACTGTCGTGTTATAGGAATTTTGAAAACAATCATTCTTTCTTGTTAGCATTCTGTGACAACATTTTACATTGACTTCAAAATAAAGACTTTGGTTGTCAGGAGGTTGATTTCTTTTTCCAGTTCACGTCCACATAATATTCCATAGAATAGTCTCTTTAAAAAAAAAAAAAGTCTCCATTTTCTTACCGTGAAGTGCAAGATTATATGTTAATGAAGGTCATATATTCTGTTATTTAAAGATAAAATTAAGAATGGTCTATGTCTTGTCTTCTGTCATCCATTAACTGATATCTGAAATCTGCACACATCTACATGGATTGATAAAAGACGTTAAATCATTAGGCTGCAAGCAATGTAGGGTTGCTTATAAGGTTGACAAAACAATGGCAACTAAAACTCAAGTGTGAAAAGATAAAGAAAAAAAACTTATATTCTTTCCTAGCTTACTGATGAAAGTGTTAGCAAAAGCAATGAATATGTATGTTATTTACATACATAAGCCTACTTATGTCATTTCAACTTGTTAAAATAGCAATGTTTTTAATATTCCTTACTGATGGTAGCACTTAGGCAGAAGGAATAATAGTAGTGTATTCAAACTTCAAGTCACAGAATTATTAGTGAAAAATAATTAGGCAGGTTATGCCTCTTTTGTCTCAATGAATTCTTTATACATTGATGTAACTGTTTTCATCATCATTAATATCATTGCAAATTTTCGTTATTCATAAACTATGAAATAATAAGAAGGCTTCATCTCACCACCAATGTAAAATTGTTCACACCAGTTACCAGTGCATGAATGAATCATTCTTGGAGAACTCAAACTTCATGATAGATTTTTCTATATAGAATATCAAAACCAAAGTAGCATCTGTAGTGCTGTTCTATTATTTGTATTTTGTTCAAAAAATAACAAACCAAAGGAGTATTTTTGCGAAACAAAGCAGATTTATACTTCTACATAATTAAGTGTTCTTTTTAATGGTCAGTTTTGACAAAAAATTTAGCTGAGCAGTTATAATGAAATCTTGAGGAGTATGTTTTCTGCGAATCAGTGTGGTCATCAGAAGCATATGCTTCATGACTAAGATTAATAAAAAAGTAGTTCTTACAAATATGCCAGTAATAGCTGAGCTTTCTAACTCAATACGAGAACCTCCACATCTAAATTTACATATGAATAAACGTGTCATAAACCTATCTTGTAAATGCAACTTAACTGATCAAGGATAGTGTCTGGGCCATACCAGTTCATTTTACTCCTGAAATCCGGTGTTTACTACAGTTATTCTTTGTCCAAATAGTGGGGGAAATCACAGAATCACAGAATGACTAGGTTGGAAGAGACCTTCAAGATCATCAAGTCCAACCCATGCCTTAAACCTTCAATAAATCATGGCACCAAGTTCCATACCCAGTCTTTTTTTTGAACACATCCAGGGATAGTGACTCCATCACCTCCCCAGGCAGGCCATTCCAATATTTTATCACTTTTTCTGTGAAAAACTTCTTCCTAATATCCAACCTATGTTTCCCCTGACACAGCTTGAGACTGTGTCCTCTCATTCTGACAGTTGTTGCCTGGAGAGACACCAACCCCCAGCTGAGTACAATCAACTTTCAGGAAGTTGTAGGGAGTGATAAGGTCACCTCTGAGTCTCCTGGTAGAGTAAATGCTGGTACACAGTCCACTTACTTAACTCATGCTGTTTACCATTCTTTAATTCTCTTTAACATTTCCAGGTGTAAAGTAAGTGTTTTGGTTGGAAGTGAATGTATTTGGGCTCCTGCCTCTTAGATTTATTGTATTATAAGATGCAGTTTACAGCTCTACAAGTGTAACTTATATGGTTTTCCTTGACCTACAAGGTCACCTGTATTTTCCCATAAAAGTCAAAACATGAGAAAGAAATTCAAAGGTATAATGAAATGTAACATGACATGGGATTTTCATTTTAAGTATTTTTGGTTTGATCTCAATGAGAGGCACAAACTGCATTTCTTATTATACAGACACTAAATTAAAAAAATAATAATAATTTGAGAAAGAACCCTCAATGGAGCAAATTTAAGACCTCTTTCTCATGTGAATTCTTCATCTACTAAGTTAGGAACAGATTTTTTTTCTATTCTTACTTCATGTTACTTTTGACTTTGAATATTCATCTACAGAAGAAGTATAGACAGTACACAATCTTGATGATCTTTTCAGCCTGAACAGGGAGGGTACAAGCATAACCTTGAATCCTCCTTTTTTCCCATACTCAGGAGAAAGAAGCAATTTAACACAAGAAATTATCCTTATACACTGAATAAGATACACAGGCAGCAGCATTTAGATTTTGGACTTTGGCTTTGAAGTGTAGAAAATGAAGCACCAATTCATTTGTCTTGATGGCATCAACTTTCTGTTTTGGATCATCAGTTATGACTGTTTAGCCAATTTTTTCTGAATTCATTAAAGAAAACAAAGTCTACAGCTGCAGTTAGCATTTTTATCAAATCACTTAATGAAATTGGGTGGGAAAACAAAAGAAAACAAAATGACATTTTAAGTTAAGATTTTTCATTTCCAGCTGTATAATCACTCAGTGAAGTAAATTATGTAAATAATTTCCTCTGAAACAGACATACCAGTTTTCAATTTAAATTTCATAAAATGAAACAGGCTTAGATTATTCAAAACCTGCCTTTTTTTTTCTTATTTAATTTTAATAAATTATTTTAGGGAAAAAAAAACACAGTAGTCTGTGCCTCAGCATTTTTCATTTGCTTTTGAGCATTTCTAGCATTTTTAGTTTCTAGCAGTTAAGTAAGTAAAGCCAGAGTTATTTTTGTTTGTGAGTCTCATGTAGTTATTCTGTAACTGTAAATTGATCTAGCTCTTGAGGGAAAAAAAGTGCAAATAAATAAAAACAAACAAAAAACCCTCTTTCTGTTGAGTTATTTCCATAGACTAATTCTAGAAAATTCCATGCCTTATTCTTTAGTTGATTTTATTGTGTTTGTCCTATATGTCTCCTTTTCGAAAGAAAAGAGAATATTTTCTTCCTCATTTGTTTGTTCTGCTCGGAGAATAGCCAAAGCTTTTTTTCAAGTTTAACTATGTAACTTATACAGTCTCTGTATAAAGCTTTGATTCTTTGTCAGTTGTTTTCTGCATTGTTTAATGCCACTAGGAAAAAAGAAAGGAAACTTTAATCACCCACTGAGATAGATTTCTATCCAGCTGGATCTCTGACCAGAGACATCGCCTATCAAAGACAAGGCAAAAAAATTGTCCTGGAACTGTCAAAAATCTTCACATTTACAATCAATCCTTGAGGGAGAAACCTTTTTCTCTCTCTTTTAAAAATGTTTTCCTCTGGCCTTTCTTGTTAATATATGTTCTCTGATCATAGCTGACTTTGAAAACTGATCTGTAAAAAAAGGGAAAACATTCCTTTTTGAGTAGGCTAGGACCAGTTTGCTCTAACCCAGTTTACACTTTTACTGTTGAAGAAATTGCTAGGACAAAAATGTAAGTTTGTAATTTGGGTATTCTGTTCCCAAATTGCTAACTTATATTTAGAAGACCATTTAGAAAGAAAGCTCATGCAATGAGGTGATAATAATACCAGCTGATACCGGACAAACAGAAATTTCTTGTTGGGTGTGTACTATATGATGTGATGAAGACACAAAAATAAAAAAGATTCCAGCCCTGTCTTGATTTAGCACTGCTGAGGCCAAACATGGAGCACATTGTTCTGTTTTGGGCTCCCCAGTGTAAGAAAAGTATGGAACTACCAGAGACAGTCCATTGAAAAGCTACAAAGCTTACCAAGGGGCAGAAAACACCTCCCCAAGGAGCAAAGGATGAGAGTGCTGGGATTCTTCAGCATGGAGAAGAGAAGGATCATGAGGAATGCCATCAATGCGTACAAATAGCTGAGGATAGAGGCAGGCTCTTTGCAGTAGTGCCCAGTAAAAGGACCAGAAGCAATGTGCACAAAATCTAAAACAGGAGTTTACATGTAAACATCAGAAAACACATTTTCACTGAGAGGATGACCAAGCAGTGGGGCAGATGGCCCAGTGAGGTTCTGGATTCTCCATCCTTGGAGATATTCAAAAGCTGTCTTGACAGGGTCCTGGGCAATCAGCTCTAAGTATATGCTTCTGTACTTTGATGTTTACCTCTCTTACACCACCACCAGCACTTAGACAGTTATACATTCCGGGAACTGACCCAGGTGAAACACAGACCACCAAAAAAGAAAAAAAAAAAAGGAAAAAAAAAAAAAGAAAAATAAGAAGAGAAAAAGAAAAGGTTCGGATTCAGGTATCTTGAAGCCACTGAAATATTAGTGCCCAAAGAAAGAGACCCCAGGCTAAAGGAGAAGAGGAAAGGACCACTTAGCAACACAGCTAGTTTTTTTTTAGCCACAGTGGGATCTAACAGGCAGCCTTATCCTTTACCACCCAGCTACTCCTGTTGTAAGTGTCCTGTACAGTGAGCATGTAATAAGCCAGGAGCAGAGAATAAAACCATCCATAACCATATAAAAGACAGTTTTATTACATTCCCAGACCCAAAAGTATTGTAGATTCAGATGTAGAGACATCCCAATACATACAGTCAGCTTCACTTTAGTAAGGGTTATTAGTTTTGCCTCAGTCCCAGCTTTGCAGGGCACAGACGGCTTCTTGCACAGCAACTCAACTGTTTCTCCTAAGCTCCAGAGTCAGAAGGGCTCATTACCTGGGACACTGGAAAAATACACAGAGACAGCTCTTGCCTGGCAGTGCGACTGACCTAGTAAACTTGAGCGAGACTTGGTTCTCTGGAGACCTAGGCCAAGAGCAGCTGACATTGGACCAGAGCTAATAAGCTGTGCAACTTTGAAACTGCTGGGGCATTTGGATCTCTTTCTGCCATCCTCCTCCGTGCTTATTGCAGGAGCACAGTGGAGTGCTATCAGTGCCTTTTAGTCCTGAGCTGTCTGTGGAAGTAATAAACTTCTAAGACTGTGCATATATACTGCAGCTCAGAAGAGGACATCTAACTCCCCTAGGAGATTTCCTATTGTTTGTTAACTGATCAGATAACTCAAACTAGGCAAGCTGTCTCCCAGTGAGTTTTTTTAGCACCATGGGGTTAACACAGGTGTGGCATTTCCCAACTACCGAAAAACATCTTACTCCTGAATGAGATTTGACCAGGTAAGCTGGATTTCTGATAGACAACCGTTCACTTTACAACTGTAAAAGTCACACCAAACTTCCACAAAGCTGAAGGCTTCTATATATTTTTCTGGAAATGTGTGAATTTTCTCCTATGAGTGGGAATTCCTATTTCATAGTTACTTCCCAAGGGATTAAGTGAAGTAACCTGTGTATATTATTGTCATTTCAGTGGTAAGTTACATTTGATTCCTAATACTATTTCTTTTGCTAGCTTTAATATAGGTACCTTGATATACTGCACTATTTTATGTAATACTGTAACATAACAGTATTTCTTTTCATCTTATACTGTGTAGTATTATGATCCAGATCTTTCATCCATAATCTTTTGTCTGTTCATTTCTCTTAATAAATAACTTACCTTTTATGTGTAACTTGCCATCATTAAAACCTGTGGGACAAAGTTGCAAAACTTAAACCATTGATAATCTGAGGTTAAGATCCAGCCTCCCCTAGAATTCTCCCTCTGAGAAGAGTTTTAGAAAGCAAGGGGGCGTCCTTGGCCTCTCATGACTCAGTGGCAGTTTATTATTAAATTTTGTCCAAAGCTCCCACTCTGCCTGTGACAGGCACCTTTATAAAACAGGCCTTTTCCATGCCTGCCCTGAGTGTTTCTTTCCATGTTTCCCACATTACCATTAGCTTGTTCCCAGAGCAAGAAAAATAGGCAGATAGAACAACAGTCAAAAGAAGAAAGTTTCAAGAGTAGGAGTTAGGGAAAAAATGTAACAAAAGAAGAAGTTGAGCTGCCAAATAATTGTATGCAGAGTGAACAGCCCTGAAACTGGCATCTGATACAAGCACGAATATGCTAAAAAGACCTTAGTGGATGAATCTGAGAGAAGCTAATCCCATATAATTCCAATACTTCCACTAATGCAAGCAGTCCTGATAAGGTGATAATGTAATTAACAGCTATTATTAATTTCATGCCTTATTTTTATTTTGTCTAAATACTTTTTATTAGTAGTTTCTTACGTACTGCACATAATCCTCTTTTCTTGGTTCTCAGAGGTCTGGTTTTTTTCACCTTGGTTTCCCCTAATCTTTCTAATTACTTTTTAACTGTCCTTGGTTTATTTTAGAAATACTCAGCTGTGGCCATTTTAACTTTTTCTTTTTTATTCTATGGTTTCCTATACCACTTTATTTTTTCTATTCTTTCTCTCCACTCACTTTTTCTGTTGATCTGTCACACCTTTTGTCCTAGCCTTTTCTCAGCCTCTAGCTTAGAACCCTTTTCCCCTACTCCTTTTCATTTTTGAAAAGATTCAGGAATGAACTAGAATGCCTAGAGAAAAGGATTTAGCAGTGGAGATGAAAGAATAAGGTGTGAAAACTGACACAGATTTCTAAAGTTAGACAGTTTCCCTAAAACCAAGAGACAAAAGTATATCTTAGCATTCCCTGTGCTTCATTAAAAAAAAAAATCCTATGTTCCTATATAATAGAAACATTTTATATTTCTATTTATGAGTAGATCCTTAAGAACTGAGAGCAGCAACCTCCCTAAACTAGCCAGTTAGAGAGTATGAATAAAAGGAAGCTATATGAAAACGTCTGTATCTTTGGGGGCTTTTTCCCCACTGCTCATGAGACAGAGGGACATCCAGACTCCTTACAGTATGTAAATATTGTATCTGAAGATGTTTTATCTTCTGTTCTGCACTCGTGTGCGCTAGCATGTAGCCAAAATCAGTGGAACAGTTATCTAAGTTTCAAGTGTGTAATTCAGGCAGCTCTGACTTTAGATAAACACACATAACCCAAATTTCAGCAGGAAAATGAGTCAAGCATTTAAGTGAAGGCTAATGGGAGTGACCTCTACATCCAAACATCTCAGAGGCATGTTTGAGGAGCTAGTAGCCCTGCCAAAATCGTTCCCACTGCTGTCTATAAGTTTTTAAGTCAGAGTCAGTCTATCAAATATGCAGAAAAAGGCATCAAGGAAAATTTTTATTCTCTACATATGGCTTTGTATGAAAAAGAAATCAGATATTTGAGAATTCTTTGACCTAGAAGACAAAAGCAGAGAAAAATTCTGTGGCCATATATCAATAATGAACTTGCTTGTCTTTGACAGAAGTTGCCTCTGTGTTAAACTTTAGAGTTGGTTCCATCAGCAGGGTGGAAGCTGTTGGCAGGTGATGCATCCACAGAATGATTTACTGAGAGAGGATATGAATAACTGATGCAATAGGAGAACTAAGTACATGATCATGCACTAGATTACACAGCATGAGATCAGACTTCTCGGGGGACAGAAAATATCACCGGATGGGAACACACATGGATCAAGAATTCAGTGCACTGCTGGAGAACCATTACATTCCAGGAAGATGCTTTTCTTGGGAAATAACTCGCAGATAGCATCAAATAATGCATCCCCAGTAGGACATATTGTCTGCCTTTAGGTTACTGTAAAATTCTGATTACAGGCATCAAACAAAGAAGCAAGCCTAACTTAAAATTGCTAAGTAGAAATTCCTTGTCATGTATAAATACTTGATTAAATTGAGTTTGTTATGTAATTTTCCATTTTCAAAGACAGTGCAGTAAAACAACTAAACTTAAGAAGAATCAACTGTAAGTTCAGATAACAAGCATCATCCAGCATTGTATTAACCATAACTAAAATACAAAGAAGAAGGAATATATGGGTAACAAAAATTATAGTACATAGTCTAGATACCTGAATCAATTGAATATAAGTTCAGAGAAAAATATACCTGTAGTAATTAATTTACACTCTTATGGTCAAGTTAGATAAAGTTATCAGCCAAGCTAAAACAGCGCCAATGAGACTTACAAAGTGCTTAAGATGATGTAAAATTATGTCAGGGTCAATGGTATCTGGAGAAGATATTAAATTGAGTAAAATGAGCCATGAAAGAACATTGTTAACAGCCTGAAGATGAAGAACATTACAAATGTTTTCAAGGGCAATGTTGACAGAGCCTTCCCATTTTAAATTAGCACTATTGTCAGGAGATAGTAGGAATGGAAGTGAATCTCTGTGTTGAGATTTTTTTTTTACTTTGAGCACCCCTGCAGGAAGAATAATCAGTTCTCATGGCTAATTCTTGAAATTATTAAATAGCTAATAACACTTAAATTTCAAAAGTGAATGCGCCTGTAACTATAATCTATAAGGTATTACCCTCATTCATAGGAAAATAAAAATTAACACATTAAAAGTAAAGATAGATACAATAGAGATAAAAAATTGTAGCATCACAGAGTAGAAGCACAGGAAAATATTACTGTGTTCTTGGAATTGCTTAAAATAAATATTATTGAGTGCTGTTTCAAGGGGAAAAATATTTACATTAGAAATGTAAAAGATGTCAGAAAATAAATGGTTTAGTACTGCTAACAGCTTTTTCTGAATGGTAAAAAATTTATGTGTGTTACAATCTATGTTCTCATAGAGAAGGAAATATTAAAATCTGGTGTGTAAGTTATGCTTGTCACTGTTTACAGCAACATGAATTATGTTTTCACAAAACCCACAATAACTACCAATATTCTTACACAGTAGTTGGCAAGAATTTCCTTGGTTTCAATTGATTTAGACATTAAAAGTCATTAGTGACTTTGAAAATCCTTATTATTATCCTTAATTGGAAAATTGAAAATAAATGTCTAGAAAAAAATATCATCCAGAACTCAATCCACACACATAAGACAGAAAACCTCAGTCTTTTCTTAGTAACATGTTCTCACTTCCAGTGTTTTGAAGAAAATGTGGGGTTGAATTTATTCTGAAACAGAGCAAATTAAAGCTCCTCGAAAAAATTATTTAATGTTGGTGTCGTAGTAACCACATCTTAGTCAAAACACCAGAAAAATTAGAAAATATTGTGTGAGACAGTTGATAGTAGTAGAACAAAAGCAGATATTTTAAGGATTCATACATAGTAATCTGAAAAGAAAAAGGGGGCTGGGGAATGGGGGAGTTGTGGCCATTTTTAAAGTTTTTTCTACTTTTCTTCCTCTGCCTGCCTTTTCCCTGCTCCAGTGTGGGCTCTCCACAAACCACTGTTCTTTCAGAGTATATCCCCCTGCTCCAGTCTGGAGTCATCCACAGGCTGCAGTGTAAATATCTGCTGTGCTGTGTGCCTCTCCATGGGTTGCAGAGGCCATACCTACTCCACAGAAGTCCCACACAGAAATTCCTGCTTCTCCATTCCTATATAGGTATGGATATGATCACAATGTTTGTATTCTTTTTTATATTGTTATTTCACACTCATGCCAATTTGAGGCTTTTTCTTTTTTATAGCCTACTTATTAGGTATAAAGATATTGTGCATGTAAGCCCAAAGCAAGAAGCACTGAGATTGAAATGAAGAAAATAAAAAATCTTCTCTTTATAATTCTGTTAACAGATATGAGGGGACCCTGAGGATGCAAGGAGCTTCAGTTCCTTCTCCTGTGGTATCTATAAACAATGAAAATAAAAACAATAATACTTGAAATTTTGCGTAAATAACTATTTGTCATAAAATTAGATTTATATTATATTATACACTTTCCACACATAAGTGCTTCATATAAATCATACCTTGGGGCATGATAAGTATGGTTTTTAGCAGTGTTGGCTTTCATTAATGGTGACAGGGTTCGCAGGACACTCATACATTGTTTTGACAGTAACGGTGTTTAATGCAGTTATCACTGAATTCTCAGTCTTATAAACCTTTTTTCAAGTACCTGATTTTAGTAGTGAAAAGCAGGTTTTTATATCAAACTAGCCACACAATAAGGCCTGCCATACTGATTTTAAAATACAATAAATAAAAATCAGTACAGCATACATATGGTAAATTACTGGACTTTCTCTGAATCCTTAACAACTAACTGTGAGATTAGAACAAGTGCATGTATTTTGTCCAGTGGCAATGTTCTTTGTGGGGAAACTTAATAATATTTTTGCTTACTAAATATTTAATTATTACAATTGTATTATCTCCTATTCTTTAAGGCCAGAATAATTTTGGAGATTGTCATGCTTTTTGTTCTATTTAATTAAACTACATCTCAGCTGATATCCTCAGTTTCTAGTAGAAAGCCAAGAGACTATCTGGGTTTATAATAGAAATGTTGACAAACCATTAAATACAAAGATGCTGTTGGGAATCTCTCTTTTTCTTTTAGACTTTCTCACAAATAATTTGTCCTTTACCAAGGAGTTTTACTATAGGAAATAAATCTGAAACGTGTTCATTTTGATTTCAAAAGAGAATTTGATATCAAGACTGTAAAGGAAGCAAATTAAACCAAAAGATAAAATCACATCATGGCAACTGGTTTTCTGTTCTTTCTACTTTTATTACACATATTGAGATTGAAATACCTTTGAAGTAAGAAGTTTATTATCGAAATTCTTCATGAAAAGCCAGCTATCTAATTCTATCTAATACTAGAACAGAATGATTAGAAGACAGAAAGGTCTGAACAATTTTGTTATTTCTTAGTGAACACGGTGTCTTCTACTATCCCTTTTTTGATCACTTTTGAATATAATTTTGAACACTGCTTCATAAAGCAATGATTTGCCTCACTTTGTGCTGTGGTTACACTTGTGATCTGCCAGCCCAATAGTCCATCCCCACTCCAGGTCTGTGCTGCCCTTTCCCATTCACTCCAATTATTTCCAGATAAAGCTCAAGCTGGAGCTCCTGACTGCGTGCATGCTAAATACAGAAAGCACAGAATTTTCCTGTGTACCTGTATGGAGAAATCAGGAGACCACAAGACAAAACAAAAAATAGGCAAGTAGTAGGAATAGTATGTCAGCATTCTACCAATAATTTAAATAATTCTACTGCATGTATAAAAGGAAACCTTGAAAACCATGCTAGTCTGCAATTTGAAGGCATCATTCCTATTACTGGAAAAGAGGTTTTTATGATTTTTTTGCTGAATTGATGGAATTTCACTGACCTGAGGGACCATCATCTCATTCATCTGAAGAATGGCTTGAAAAAAAAATTGTATTTACCAAATGAGATTTTCTTCCTGCACAATGACAACAGGATTGTAGTTTTACGCACATGGGAGCTGTATTACAGCTTATACCTTTCTTGTAAACATGCATAACCTTACCATTATTCATCTTAAATATAGGAATGTTTTAAAGTCCAAATTCCTTAAATTTAATAAGTTAGAGTCTTCTGTATCGATTTATTTATTTCTAATGTGTTAGGTACAAAAGCAATCCTGGAAAGAGAAAGAGCTCCTATGCTTCCCAATATCAACAATTAAAAGAAAAAAATTGAAATATCAGAAACTGAGGAATTCTTATATTCTTATTATTTGATATTTCAATATTATTGAGTAATTTATCTCAATGACAAAATTAAAACATTTCTGAAAAGTAAAAATTATAGTCATGAGTTATCAGAGTATTTTTTAATTACTTCTTTTGGTTTAACATAGTTTGGCATGTGCAGTATGAATTTCACCTGCTTCAGATGCATTACTGGCCATTGTTGGCATTACTCTTTAATTACTCTTGATTCTTTTCTTAAAATACATTAGAAATTAAAGATTTCCTGTGATTCTTTAATGAAGGCTTGATTTTAATTATATTCACTTACTATGTAAATAAGGTCTAAATTACTCAGTTTATTAATAGCATATCTGGATATGCAAAATAAATGTCATTTACATTTCATTAAACATGCTTGCAGTTTTGAGCTTTTACAGAAATGCATATTTAATTATCTCGCAAATTAACAGATTGCTTTACTTGGTACAACAATGTTTCTTGTTAGCTGATTTAAACGTTTACAAATGTGGTACAGATGTGGACACTTTTCTTCTCTCACAACTAATAGAAAAAATCTACGAAGTTAATTTTAATTTCAAAATGCAAATTAGGCTACACTGATTTCCCCATTGAATTGCAATCTGTAATCATATTAAATGTATACCATGTTCCTTCATGCTTTTCTGAACTGTATTTTCTGATGCAAACTTGTTTCTAGTGTGTGAATCAACACAGTTTCTAACGTTTAATTATTCTAACAATCAACAGTTTCTAACGTTTATAATTATTTTGACTTTTAATAATCAAATATTTAGAATTTAATTTTTTCAGACTTTCAGAAGGCTTGAGTTGCACTTCAAGAATTGAAAATGAGGAAGATTATATGCCAGTGATGCAGTGCATACAATTCAAAATGAAAAGTTTACAAATGTCATCTTCTGTTTGCTTATTGCAATAAAGGAAAAATGAGGCAACAGTAAGTCTCCCTCTTTCTATTGCAGTTTCTTTTCAAAAATCTGAACTCAGTTGATAAATGTTAAGTATAACTTCTGGTTATATTCCCATTCTCAAAAACCAGAAAAGAGCCTCAGAGAGGTTCAGAAATTTGTTTAATGCTTTAAGGCAACTAGTAGCAGAACTGGCAATAAAATGTCCAAGTTCTTTAATTGTTAGGTCATAAAAATGTTTGGCTAAAATGGGAAAACTTCCCTCTGGTATATGCAGACAAGACTGCACTTTATATATTCGAATCTGCTACAGAAATAAACCTAAATATTTTGTATACTTTTCTTTAACCTTTTATTCTGTCTGTAGTGGGGAAGGTCTTAATCCTGCAAAGATTTTCAGAAGGTTTTACACAGCATTAAGTACTGCAGGGAAGTAACTGGAACAGCTCACAAACTATAATGCTCAGCATATATAAGTCTTTTATAAACAAAGCCATAGTGTCAGTACCCCAATCTTCTGTGTGCTGCAAATTACTTCTACTTTTATTAAGGTATTTTCAGCAAGTAGCTATATTATAGTGAAATGGTAATTAATGTTTAATTATTTTCATATAATTAGAAACAGAAATGAGGTATCTGTTTTATATATCTGCCTTAAATCAAATGAGTTCATCGTGATAAGTACTATTATACCACATGACTAATGAAGGCAGAATTCGAGGACAGAATGAAATTCTGGTGAATTTTTTTTTTTCCCCTTTCAAAGCAAATGGAAGAAACCTTACAAAGCTTTTATATCTCCATTACTAGTATTAGTGTAGAACTGATAAGAATTATTCAGCTACTATTATGGAGCAGGGAAGCGGCAGATAAAGCAGCTTTTCTCCTATCTCACAAAGTATGTTCCAGTCCTCAAATCCTTCCATTTCTAAAAATTCTCCTGTTCCTTGATGTATATATGTGATTCCGCATAGATAAAGGAAAGGTCAGTCAGGGTATGTCTGCCTAAAGCTCACTCAATGTCAAGCAGCTATTCATTCTGCCTGCTTTTCCAGCTTAGTTGACTCTGGTATTTCCTCCATTTTAGCTAAAATTTAATTATGTCACCCAGGCATGATCAGACCTGCTTGTTCTGAAGAGATGGGCCCCTGCCTCTTGAAGAGAACAGCACTGAAACTCTGGGCAGGCACCTATTTTGTGGACTGTGTTTTGGAAAAAGTCTCATGGTAAAAATCTGCAATGTGGGAAAACCTAAGTTTGCCCCCTAAGTTTGAGAGTGAAGACAGTAGAATGCTGACCTGGAAGCACCAACAACAATTTCCTGAATGCAATTTGCATTAGATGAACAGTGAATTAAAGAAAAACAGTTTCAGAAGTCATGATTTATCTGTGTACTAGTTCTGTCTTTTTTTTCTTTTTTTCCTTTTTTTTTTTCTCACTCCATTATACTTGGTTACAGAGAGGTTTTGATTCAGTGTCAGATAAAAAAAACAGCCCAGAATAGAAGTTTTCAGTTTCCAGGAGGAAAGCTTCAAAGAACTAGATCATCATGCACAAGGTGGGCAGTCCCGCCTTTGTGATGTTTTATTACATCGCTCTCTTTGGTGTCCCTCTTCAGAACAGGACTCATTCCCTACATGACTATTCTGACATATCTATGTTCCCAGCAGTGAATGGAGATTGGATGAATAAGGAACAATTATTCTCTGCTTTTAGATGTACATTCTTCCTTCCTTGGACTTTACAGGGATTTAAGTGGGATTTTTTAAAGTAGATCGAATCACCACTATTTGGGAACATTTTATTAGATGCTAAACTTTAGTTAGCAATCATGAGCAATGATTACTTTCACTACTCATGTAAAATTGGATTCTAAGACTTTTTCAAGTCAAGTCACAGCAATATAGATTTTCTTATTCGGTGTTTACAGCAGAAGATATACAGGTTTAAGTCCAATTAGATTTTAAATAGAATCTCCCAGTAATTACAGCAGGAAAAATTGCTGCTGCACTGAAGTGCTTAAGTACTGCTGTTTTTAAGCAACTGAAGAGTAATTGGGAGATCTATAAACAGACAGAAAAGAATCAGAACTATTGGAGCAATTTTTTAAAATCTTTAGTTTTCACATTATTAAAAGAAGTAAAACTAAACTTCAAAGTTTTGCCCAATTAATTGCGTAAAATTAGTATCATTTTAGAATTATTTCTCCTAGTATTTAATTTTGCCTGTTCCTCTATGGTTTTGGCTACTGTTTTAGCTATTAATTGCAACACACTGAAAATTCTGGATGGAAAACTCCTATGTAAAATTCTGGATGGAAAACTCCTATGTAAAAATAATCTAAATGTCAATAACCTGTCTGCATATCTGTTTCGTGTGGTTAATATTGTTATGAATTTCAGCTGCCAGGTGACAACATGCTCAGAAGTAGTTGCTGTCCTTTTCAAAGTGGAGATTTACCTTAATAAGGCTTTGCTTAACATCTTTCTCTTTCATTTTTATTCTTGTCTGTTCTATTGTCATTATGAAAATGTCAGATTAGAAAAAACCAAACCAAAACAAAACAAAAGTATCCATCCTAAAAAGTGTGAAATTGCTCCATCTAAAAATTCTGTAAAAGTTCAAAGGAAATCAGGGTGATTTATTTAGATTTTATCAATTTAACAATTTCACATTTAATAATCAAACTAGATAAAGCTTCTAAGAAATTAAAGGAGCCATGACTTAATATTAGTACAGCTTTAGATTCTATACCTAAAAGTACATTTCAAAGAAATACGTTTTCCACCAGTTGGAAAAGGTATTGTGGCGCAGCATAATATTAAGCAGCCTTTCAGATCCTAATACTGCTAATTTGTTACAGATGTTACTTTTGAAATGTGCAATGTCAGAGATGGTTATTATTATTATTCAAAAATGTGCAGCTATTGCTCCTGTAAATTTTTCATCAATTACTTTCTGTTTTACTTTGTGTGCGGTCTGGTCTGCTGTTTTACCTATTTCTTAAAGATGTTCCACATACAGGAGATGCTGGTCCCAGCCTGCTGCAATTCAGGAGAGCTCAAAGGCCTTCACTTAGGACCACTGCTTATAGGGTCACAAGACAACTGGCTTCAGTCATCTGTCAGTTTCCGTCCTGGCTGTAATCCAAGATGGTAATTGCTGGAATTTTTCAAAAGTCTAGTAACAATAATACTGTTCCACTCTGGCTATGACTCAGTAAAGCAATGTTCCAAGGCTAGCAGGGGATGACTGATTCTGTCTCATCTCCTTCCTTGGTTAGGCAGCAGTAGTTCCTGGTACAGACAGTGTTTCTGATAATCTCAAGGGGAAGAGCATCACCTCCAAGCCATTTATCAAGGTCCAGGCTAACAAGAATTTCTGACACTGTAGAGCAGTCTGTGTTGGGGGAGGTGGGGATGCACCACCACAGTCCTTGAAAATAGATTTTTTTTTTTAGACAGGATACCAACATAATTATATTCCAGTGGGAACTGATAATCAGAATCAAAACAAATGCCCTCTGTAGAATAAAAGACATTTATTATTTTCATTTCTGAAATTAATCTCCCTTAGTGTTAGACCCATAATGGCACGTGCCCTTAATCACTGACACAGAACTTCTCCAAAGACTTATCACTTGAAAGTGTTAGATGTGAGCAGGATGAAAATAGACTTCCTTAAAAGGATGGCATAGCCATCATGTCTTCTGGATTTGAGCACATCAGTTCTGCAAGGACAAAGCTGTGATCTAATAATGGCATTAGAGAGAATCAGGGAAGAAAACTCATCTATACAATATTGCTCAAAATGGGTAACCCAAATACATCTTTGGCTTTGTCACTTCATTCGTAACAGCCACACAATAAGCGTAGGAGAATTCCGTGTGCCTGTGAATTACCAGTTTAGGTAATTGCTCTTATACAGGTCCCAAAAACGATGGCATAAGGAACAAGGACAGAGGCTGAACCAGGAACTGAATGCAGTTGCCTCCAATTGTTCTTCAAGAGTGGGATATAATAAGATCTTTAACTCACCCCTCAAAAGAATACAAATAAGTTAAAATGTATATTTAGGTAGAGGGGATGGGGGCTTTGTTTATTTATTTGTATGTTTGTTTCTGGATCAAATTCTGTCCTAGTTACTGGTCTAGCAGTTAGAGCACATTTGTTGCAAGTAGTTTGGTCCAAAGATTAAGACTTTTTTTCATTTACACACATAGATTCACAGCTATTTGGAAGTGGTCACTCACTACTTCTCCAGCACAGTTTCAAGTTTTACAACTACACCAGGAATACCACTGTCCATTACTGGGTGTCCAAGATACATCCTTTATTTCCTTTCAGACATGTCTTTCCACTCCTTAGTGTTTTTCTCTTCATTCTAACACAAGAGCTCAGTTATCTCATGGAACTGGGCCTGGAATATAGAATCATTTGTTTTCAAGTGGCCTTCTGCTGTTCAGTGATCTGTGTGAAACTAACCAGCAGCTGAAATTCAATTCCTGCAGCACAATTGCTTCACAAAAAGTGCAACTATCATCAATTTTAAAGAGGGATTAGGCAAACCCTTGGAGACAGGATTAAAACTGAGAATTTTTTCTGTCAAGCACCTTGAAATATTATTTCCTATTTGTGTTACTCTGTAAATATATGGAGCTTGACAAACTACAAAAGCACTACCATAGCTTTATAATGATTATATATCTGATATTAATTATCAGGTAGCCCCTAATCAACATTTCCATGCAAGGAACTGCGAGAGAACATAGAATGCCACATAGCTCACTTCTATGTTCTTGTTACTAGAATTACTTTTAGTAGAATTACAGTTTTTTGGGACACCAGCTGTTCCAAAGACCTAACCCAGGTCCCTCCTTTTGTGCCAGTTATGTCTTCAGAAGTGGAACTGCTCCATCCCTTGTTGCCACTTCAACAGCCTGTTTCAATAGGCTGTTCCTCAGGCAGGAGGTTTGCAGCTTCCATCATGACACTGTGCCCTGCTGCTGGAGTGGCCCAGTCATCTAGTCAGAGGGGTTTTTTTTCATATCATTGTCCAAAATTCTTCTCTACATATTTGGCTACCTAGCAACCTGCTTCTCTGGAAGAGTCTGAAGCCTTCTATAGCTCAGCACCATATCTGTTAGCTGCATGTAGATTCCTTGGATACCTTAGATATTTAGAGCATCATTGAAAAGAACATTTTTTAAGTAGATAGCCTCTTATCTGACTCCTCATTTTCATTTGAAGATTTTTTTAAAATGGTTTTTATTTGATGCTTTCTTATGTCTCTGCTTTTGTGTTAAAATTAGATTTTTGCCTTGGCGTTCAACTTGGTTTTGTCCCTAAACATGAAAGAAAAGCTCTTGAAGGTCTGGATAAGAAGGTATGGATACTATCCTGGTATTATAATGTCAAAATATCAGCAATAATCCTTGTCTTAACATTTTTCTTTACACTTAGTTTTTAATTGGTCCACACAACACCTGAAGGCTTGTATTGCCTAATCTAAAAATGTATTAACAGTTCAAAATATATTTGCTTTCAGTGATGAAGTATGCATCTTGAAGGCAGTTTATCTTATATAGGCTTAAAGATTTGTAGATTTTTGTTGATAGGTTGCAGAGCATAAAACATGCAATGAAAAATTACTGCAACGTGGCTTTTGAACTATTCTGTCAAAACACTATCACTCAGCTACTGGGACTAGTTTTGCTGCAGTGAATTAGTGCTTTTTCCTCTCTTCTCCATCTTTAAGCCTTTTGATGTGAAAGGGTAAATGTTGCCACTCTAGCTATCACCAAAGAAAGGATAGAAAGCCTAATATACAGTGTGAGACACATCAGAGTGACAAGTGCTATTTCAGCATCATTAAAAGGAAGTAATTTTCAGTTGTTGAAGTGCAGGGTAGAACAATTCAGTAACTGGATGGCACAAGATAGCCTGAGAGCACATGCACTTGACTTGTGTTCTTGCCAATTTCTGACCTTAGTAGTGGTGTTTGATAGACAGAAAATCGTCTAGATATCATTCATTACCTATCTATCTAGCATGAGCTAGGGAGGGAGGGGGTGTTGTTATTTTTTTCATGATTGACAGGCAGACATTATTTTTCATGCTTCTGTGAATGAAAATGAAAGTCAGATATCGGAAGCTACATTGTCCATGGCCTATTTATTTTAAATTATTTTCTCAGATATGCTACTGCAAACTAAATAGTGTTACACTACTGAATATAAAATATTTTGGGTTTTGTAGCAAGATTATAAAAAAGTACACGAGTTAATAGGGTTGGAAAAATATAGCAGGAGTATTACAAGACCTTCTGAGAAAAATATCTACATTCTTTGATTCCAATTTTTAGGAACGTTGAAGAACCCAGGAATAATGTAATAATTTTTCTCTGTGCAGAAGTCTTGGAGATCCAAATCTATAATAACTTTCTTTGTGAAATTCTCATTGAAGTCAATGTAGTTTTAAACCCTTATCAAAAGCAAGATTAAGCTTCATTGCCTCTCAATGTTTTCTTTTCTATAATAATTTCTTTTTTATTTATTTAACAGGAGTACTGAAAATACTGAATTTAGACATCATAAGAAAAAGACAAATTAAAATATTTGGTTCCTGCAAACTTTCGGAAAATGCAAATATCATTACATCTGAGTATCAGGATCCTTACTTAAATGTCTAGAAATAGTCAGAAGAGCTATTCAGAACACTTCCTACAAAGTGAAGCATTGTGACTTCAGTGGGATGAGAGCTTTAGGGAGCACACCTTGACACCACTTGGTAACAAGGACTCATGTCCTAAGATTTACACCTGTCAGGGAAAAAAAACACTCCCAATGTCAGCAAAGCAGATATTTCAAACACAGTTGTTTCCATTTACAAGGAATGTGATAAAAATGATGGGAATGCTACTTAACCCTGTATCACTGTTTCCTCATTCTCTTTCATAGAAGGCAGTGTTTCAAAAATCTGCTGCCTCCAATGCTGTTACACTCTATTGTGACATCAGGAGGACATGTGCTGATGATAACTTGTGCAGTAGCCTAGAAAGACCACATATTGAGACTTTTTGTGGAAAGTCTATCACTAAAATGCTTCATTAATTGATTAACTTTGCTTCCTATCACCCTATAAATTGATTAGGCTACAGTATTTGTTCCTTGTTTACTGTGGTGAACAAAGCAACTTTTATTTAGGAGTAATCTTTTTTTTTTCTCCCTTTTCTGGGAGGAGGGATTTTTTAACTGATTTTTTAAATATTAGGAAGGCTAAGTGTACACCTGTAAAACAAAAAGGACACCTACACATGGACCTTAGCAATGATACAAAATTGTACAAACTCTTGCACAGGCCATGTCATACTTTTAGCCCATGCAGACTAGCATATTCTAGATTAAGACAGGGGCAGGTTTGGGGTTATCTGTTAGATCTAATCCTAATAAACATTTAAATTCCCTTCCTTATTCAGGGAGGGGAATAAAAGATATGTGCAAGATGCATGTATATGAGTTGAATGGATATGGGCTTACCATGCCATTTGACCCCATAAATCAAAGATCATTTCCTAGATCATTTAACTAGAATAAATTTAAATTTTGAGCATCGCATTACACATTATAAAATATCATTTGTATTCATCTTAAAAGCTAAGAGAATTGTGACATAATCTATGATAAATTTCTATTCAAAATCAGTTATAATGAAAGACAGTAAGCAGAAAGATCCAAAGTGCACCAGTGTTATTATTCCTGAAAATAAGCTATTAAGTCATTTTGTCTCTTTGTTCTCTTAGGAGTTTGTTTGCAAACAGATGCTGATTTCTATGAATTTATTCACAACACATTTACTGAAAAACTGCAATTCACAATACACTTAATGCACACAATATATTTACTGAGCAGGTGAAACAAAGTACAATTTATGTCATGATTAGCACGGCATATATTAGCACATATGACTGCTGATTTGTATTAAAGATAGTCAAGTATACACTACAATGAAAAGAGTATCTGAATTACAGATTAATGTCTTTGTAGCAATGGTTTACTGCCTTTCTACTTTAACAAAATGCTGATACAAATGTAAATGCACTGATGTGTGTTATGGGGGGTTCTATGAAAGCCATGTCCTTTTGCCCTCTAGTTAAACCTGTGATCCTGTTTCCAGTTTATAATGATGAATTTGAGACATCACTGCTTTCAGAATCTAGGGGGAGATTTAAAATTTTATTGTAGAAGAAATAAAGAAATTTTCTGAATATATCCCTGTGAGATAATTACTTCATGCTCTAATTTTCATTAAACTTGAAGCAAAAAAGTGCTGGATTGAACTCAAAAAAGAGGATTGAACATGAAAGGATGACAATTTCTCGTTTTTACTTCATAGAAGTGATATTTGATGCCTCATTCTCTAAGGAGCTATGCTTGTACATCTTCAGTTAAAATGTTGCTGACCATTTAAAAAAATATTTTCTGAGTCAGCTTTCGTAATTTCAATCCACTAATTGGCATGAATCTATAGAAAGATATGGGCTTTTTCACACCACAGCTTAGCCAAAGCACATTTTTAGTAAATCTATTTATGTTTTATTTCCTCGTAATGAAAATATTGAAAAATAATGGGATAAAACCTGATATATTTTTGGGTATTTACTATCAAATCCTGTATGATTTGATGCAAGACTGTATTTTCCAAGAATTTTATGGATACATTTAGAAAGCAGAGTAAAATTAAAATGTCTGTTACTAATATAATAGTAGAGGAATGCTTATTCCTGTTCTAAACAGAATGCTCTTTCACAAACCATTGCTTGCCTAGCAAATAAAATTACCCCTGTATTACTTTCTCAATATTTCAAATAATTTTCTATAATGGTTTTACCAAGTATAAAGTTTACAGCAAGGAATACCTCCAGACACTCTATATAGGAAGAGAATAACTGTTTTCAGGGCCTGCATTTCCACAACTCATTTGCATTTAAGCTGATGAGCAAGTTCAGCAGGGATTTAGGACCAAGGGGATTAACTATGACTGGTAATATTCATCTTCTTGCTTAACTTTTTGTTTACTTTTCTACAAGGTTTGTTAAGAAGCCTGAGTCTGCACTAATCTTTCAGTATCTACTTTGGACAATCCTTGACAGGGAAACGATAAATATGAACATAATAATTGGTGTCACTGTCACCCTCCCGTGGATAACAATCTGTTGCTCCTCTTCAACACTGTAGGGAAAATTGCTGAAAAACTTGAGTCTATACTAAGGAAGTTAAATGTTTTATAACCTGCATCTGTTTTCTTGGTTTCAACACCAAATTATTCTGGCTCTTTTCCTAGTTTGATAAGTTTTGTAAATTAAGGTATTTTCAATAAGACTGCAGCAAATATGAGAAGGATTGGAGATTTTGACTGAAAAAGCTAAAAATAAGAAATAATTTAGCCAGTCTTTCCAAAATATTAACTATTCTACTGTCTGTATCCAAGAAGAATTTTTAGCTTCCTTACATATACTATTTCCAAAGCAAACGCTTCACTTTGTTTCCCTACATAGAATTTTCTTCATATGTAAAAAAGTACACAGAAAAGGAAAAAAAATTCTTGATTATAAAAATGTACATGTCTTTTTCTTCGTTGTGAGAATTTTTTGCCAATTAAGAAAACATTCTGGAAGTAGATATTACACAATAAAAGTGAGGCAGCAGATAAAATGAGGACTCTTCAAAAAAGAGATGGTGGGACAGAATGTAGTGAAGATGGTTTGTCTTCCACAGAAAAGAGGAGTATTAACAGTTTTGAGATCTATCATATTTCACATTGAACTATGAATTAGAGAAACTATCACTCTGTGCAAGGAAAACCCACGAGATCCAAGGAAGTGCCAAGGCTGAATAAAGTGTGAAGCATAAAACCTACATATTTCTCTCCAGGATAGGCAATCTGGGAAACAAACACTACCATAGGGATTGCATAAATGTTAATAAGTTATATATTAGAGAAAAAAACCTGTGGATCCAGAATGTTTGTGCATGAATCTGCATGAGTAGGACATGACAATTTCTATAAAAATCTGAAGCCTTGACAAGTCTTTATAAAACTACATCAAACAGCAGAGTCTAGAATCAAAAGCAATTCAGAGAATTCCCAATTCAGTTATTTCCTGCAAATAGGTTGCCATATGGCCAATTCCATAATATAACCTACTTCATTTTTAAAGCTGTTAACTTTCCCAATTTTTGCTCTTCCATCACTGTGTTTGAAAGGATTTTCTAAAAAAATTCTTCCTTTTACTATTACGGATCTCTTTTTATTATCTTGCTCTAACATTTGTTATCATGTTGAGTTTACTGGGTTAATTTATATGCAAGTTATTGAGAAATGAAATGGTGATAGATAAATGTTATAAAACCATCATTGATTTCACAGTTAATGTAGCACATTTGAGGTAGGAGCCAAGGAGGTGATAGGAAGCAGGGTGTCAACTGCTGGTTGGTCTTACACATGGAAAAAGCCCAAGAACTTGACCTGGGCTTATGTGATGGTGCCTTAAGCTGCCTTTGGTGGCTTAAGCTAAAAATCTCACTTATAAAAAGAATAAATGGGTGAAACAAAACATATAGAGAGGAACTGGATTCACACAGGAATACCTGACACTGCATCAATGGCTCAGTATGAGGCAGATCCCATGTACCTATGAAAAAAGCCCCCAAGGCAAGACCTGCATGAACATTTATAGAAATATTCATAGACCCTCACCTGTGTCTCACAAGTTACACAACAACTCACAAGGCTGTTGACAGCTGCACATTATCTAGTGGAATAATGAAAAATCCAATATTCATCCATTTGTGGATTCCAAAAGTAGTTGACAGGTGTCCTTGTTAGAACAACACTAATACCCCTTCTTCCTAAGAAAACTGAAAGAATGTTCATGGCTAATCACATTTTCTATCCATAGAACTGTTGTACAGAATAAATTTGTTAGTTGTTTTAGGAATTCAAGTAGATGTGTCTGTGATGCTGCTCATACAATTTTTTTTTCTAGTCCAAGTAAAATATTAAACAAAATTATTTAATACATATGATGACTTCAGGCCTTAGTTGGATACTATTAGGAACATTAGGATTATGGTGATGGGAGGGGAGAGCTGGTCCAAACAAAGCTCTGCCAATGGTATAAATCTATGATCTAAATCAAGCTTTCATTTTCCCTTTTGTTCTCCTGTGGATTTTTATATACCATTGCTTAATTTTTGGCATGTGTACCTCCAATTAAATTCATTGCTCTATTTAATTAATGCTTTTACTTAGTTGCCTCTTATAAGCATTTCACATCTTTACTACCATTCCCACATTTGTCAATAAACATGGAAACAGCATCTTCAGTATCTCTGCTGTGCTCTCAGCAACTGAACAAATCTTTTTATCTTTTTGCACAAGCCTCCCCATTACCTGTGCATTACAATTATGAAAAATTAACAAAGAGGTGTCTGTACTTTCAGAAAGCAAAAAACAAAACCATAAAAACACAGAAACACTATTCACCAGTATTCTCTAATGAGGATTTAAGTTCTCATTTTTAATGGGACAAAGATGCATACTAAGCTGAAATGTGAGATAAATAGGTAGCAACTAACTTTTTTAATCTGAGAAAAATTCATTATACATTTTAAGGACAACAAAATCTCTCATATCATCCATAAAAGGTTAGTTTTAATTTATTCAGTAAGATGTCATGGTTAATAAAAACAAAATTATTTTTCAATATCCTACAGCTTTGAGATGTGCTTAAAGCCTTCATACAGATACTCACCTGATAATATAAAGTTCATGGTTTATTCATCCACAGCAGCTGTTGTAAACCCTAGGTTGTCATTTATTTTTCAGCTCTAGAAAAAGATTTATAGTCTGATTTTAAATGCAACAGATATTTAGCCCTCAGATCTGTTGCAAAAACAATCACTTCAATACTACTAGATCCAGAAAAAGAGGGGGAGAAATATTGTCATGATAATAAAGAAGCAAAGTCAAAATAAATGGACTTTACTCTCTTTTTTTCTCTTTAAAAAACCTTTCTGAAATCTTCAGTAAATAGACCAAAAAAAAAAAAGATTTAAAAGCATGTTGAGATATTACGAAAAGAATTTATTTTACTTACTGTTGCAAAGTAGTGATGAATATGTTTAATGAGGATTTTCTTTATCCTTCTAAGAAATTGAGAGATTTGCTCAAACGCACGGTGTTCTAGAATGGCATTCATCACAAAAACATGAGGATTTCCATATATATAAATATATTAAATATATATCCCGATATTTAAAATATACTTTTCCTGTTTCCATTAAGAATTAAACCTCTATCACTTCCTCTGATATCTTTGGAAAATTTTCAACATACTATAAGGAGTAAAAAAGCAGTATCTAAAAACCATTTTAAGAGAACAGACTTTCTTAAACCCAGCAGAAAAAACTGAACAGGAGAAAAAAAGATCCCTTTTCCGAACTAATGAATGTTTGGACATGCCTTATGTTATAGGTCATAATTTGGAACCAGAAACAGAGGTAATGTACTATGAGCAGTCATTACAGAACTTATGCATATCCATCACTGTGCATCTGCACAATGCATATATTATCATTCTTTGGAGTCTTGGCACTATGGTGTTTAAAGACCAGACACACCAATTAAAAAATATTAAATAAAATAATTGAAATATTTTTAAATCCTGATATATTTATTAACCAATTGATTGCATTAAGTAAATGAGCCTTAAGTACATGAAAATGATAACAGGCACCAAGGATTTCCTTTTTACAAGATTCCTCCTCACAGACTAGCAAAGAGGTGGAAACAGTAGGACTTTTACACATTGCTCTTCATGTGGAAGCCACCATCCCAGTGACACTACAGCAGGGACAGTTTCCAACTCCCCAAAGTCCTGCTCTGCCTGGCCACCCATAGAAAATGTCCCAGCCCAGCCTTAAAATTATCATGTCCCCAAGGAGGGGACTCAGCCAAAACTCATGGCTGCAACTGCCCCAGTGTGCCCTGGCTGCTTTGATCCTCACTGGGGAGTGGGACAGGCCCTGTCCTGACACCCTGCAGGGACACCCCAATGCTCCCAATACCCCAGAAGAAACCAGCAAACAAGGTACCTGATAGACTAATAATTACTTTGACAGGAGGCAATATGTATTTCAGAGTACAAATTTTAATTACTGGATTCATAAACCTGAAAACCAGAATTAAGTACGTGCAAAGTCTTTATGTTTGTATTTAAAAAGGGAAAATGCCTAGAAAGTCATCATATCAAAACTTTCCCAAAATATGCTTTTTGCTAACATAGATATACTACAGTAGCAAAGTTACATGAACACTGACAGTAACTGTCAAATTTTGTTTGGGTTCATGCATAAAAACATGCTTAAAATAATAAAGTTTTCACATGAATAACAAAAACTTATGCTTAAATATCCTTTCTATATCTACTGCATGCTACAAATGAATACTTTTCATCTATGTCCCTAATCACTTACTCTAAGCCAAACCTCAGATCCATTCATGTGAGTGACTCACCTGTTTCCTCAGGCCAACAGAAAGTTAATGCACACCAAAACTTACTCTTCAGATATGCACAGTCACACTTCCTCATCTTCGTGTGCATTCCTAGAAATGTTGTGGTTTAATTAATACTCACTGTCTGAATATGTTTGGCTTCTGTGAAGCAGTAGCTCTATAAACAAAGAAGTTACTAGATTTTTATTCATTTCCAAGAGATAGAGGTTCAATAGGTTGGAAGAATATAATGCATGATATTCATCATAATTTCTCGCCATGACTCCAAATTGGATGCTTGCCTTCAAACTTTTAAAAAGTTATTTAAGGCCTCTAGGTAAACTGAGCACTTTTCAAAGACACTAGAGATTCTAATTACGTTGCAGTATTATGAAATTCAGATTACTAACTTAGGAGCTTGGATACAGATATACCAGAAAAAGTCAAAGAATGCACTCATTAAAAACTAGACTGTAGAATGCACTCATTAAAAACTAGATCTTCCTTTATCAGTTTGAAATAAGAAATATTTTCTGTACTATTTTATCAGCCATGAATGAATTAGACACTCTGGTGCTGACTCTTCAAGTCAGTCAATGAAGAAAGTTATGACCATTTTCGTTACAGTACTTTCTTCAGCCAGTTAATAAATATATATTAAACTTGCTGATTAAAACAAGTATGTAACACCATTAGATTCGCTCATTGGCTTCTGCTACTTCACAAGATTTGCCATAAAATTACTTTTCCATCCTCATTTGGATAAATTAAGCAGATTGTTTTACAGTCTGCCTAGTGTCCAGACCTTCCTATACTTCTTTTCAGAATCTAGATGTATTTTCAGTCATCTTCACATGCGCAGCCAGAATACATTCACCAAGACTAAAGGCAATGCTTTTGACACCTTCCTAATGCTTTTTTTCCAATATCCATTTGCACATTTCTGTTATTTAGAGCACCCGAACAAGAGATCTTTTTGAAGGATTTATTGACAATGTTCACAATCCAAGATACAACTTTCTGTTTTGCAAATTTGATTACCATTCTTAGACTGGATATTAGGAATTGCAGACAACTTTCTACATTGAATATCCTCTTTAGAAGGTTGGATTAGGTAAGCATAATGCTTTCAGCTTCTCTCTGAAGCTCTGAATGAAGGCACTAGAGGAGTCACAGGGAACCAGGCTATCCTACAGTTCTTCTACTGTATTCAAGTATCCAAGAATTCTTCTAAGCATATATTGATGTATTGAATAGTTCAAATATTATATATAATAAATCGTGGTCAAAAGACCACCTTGGTAAAGACAGTGTTGGGCTACACCCCATGTCCTTAACATGTCACAGAAGTTTATTTAATGATTTTCTATTCTTTGTTCTCCTGTACAGAATGAGAGATGCAACAATCAAATCAGTCACACTCTTCAGTAAAAAATGTAAGATTCACTTTCTCATTGATTCTACTCTTATCATCTTTCCAAACAGCTGTGGCCTTAGATGTTCTTCAAGTCTGAAATCAATATAAAAGCTTAATGCACATAAGTATTAGTTCTTATCTCCTGTTTTCCAGGTTGATTATATGGCCGTATTGCCAAGGCATCTTCTCTAGTGTCTTAATCAGCACATACATAGAGCTGATTTTTGTGCTATCTTTTGCCATTTTTTGACTTGGGACCGCTGCTCTCATTCTCCCTATTTTTCTAAGTCATTCTGAAATATCCTCTATTGCATACATGATCTCTCTCATTTTCTGGTGAGTATAGGCATATACATTTTATATACATTTTTATATATTTTATATACATTTCATACCACTTCCCGATTTTTTTTAATTACCCAGAGATATTCTTCAAGGTCCTATTTTTTTTTATTATTATTCCTTTGGAGCTACAAATTCACTAATAATTTTAGAGCAGGAGGGCAACCAAGATAAAAAAATAATTTTCCAGAATTATAATTTCATGACTGGAAGTAATTAGTAAATGCAAAGAAAAAAATTTAAAAATAAAGCTAGCTTTTACATATCCATGATGGTTTTTTTCCCTGATACACCAATGTATTTTTGCTGTATTGCATTAAAATTTATGAATCTCTATGTCATGATCTATATTATTAGGAGATAATTCTGTACTTTGGCATCTTTATGTTCTCACTGTCTTTTCCAATTTTGAAGACTTTCATTATTATCAGTAGGATTCCTTACCTTTTTTTGACCTTTTGTTCTGTATGAATGCAATTTTCAGACACAGGAAAAACTTTTGGTGTCTTCTCACAGAAGCAACTCTTTTACCAAAACCTTACCATGAAAATCCAATACACTGTGTAGAAAGACAATATATTCCAGAGTTGAATCTCCAGAGGAGGAATGTGGAAGAAAACTACAGCATCCGTATCCTATCACATCCCAGCTTTCTACAGAATGTTGTATCCTGAAAGGTCCACACATATCCCTTTTGCCACACTTTTGCAAATTCATTGCATGCCTTCAATTTCATAGTATATCAACTTAATTCTGATAAGCGAAACGATACTCTCATATTATTTCAGGCACTTTTAACAGATAAAAAGATTCAACGCATTAAGAATTGTATCCTAAGGCCAGAAGGGTTAAAACAAGCCCCAGGACCAAACACTGTGTACACAGATATGGCAAATCTCTGCTAGACTGTGTTAGCCCTGCAGGGTGGCTTACACTAAACCAGTAACTTCCTGGTAGGGAAATCAGAATTACCTCAAGTCATATTCAAGTTCCTTCCTCCCTTAGGAAATCCAATTATATAAACACTAAATGGCAAAGAAGCCAACCAAGCATTGCCTTCTGTTATTACTACATTGAATTGAGCAACACTGACTTTCACAAAAGTCAAAAAGTACCTGCCATGACTAATGAACAGGAGGGAGGATGCACACTCTTCCAGGTAAGATGCAATAGCAAAATTCTTGATATTAGTAAATTTAATTCCTTTGGATTTTGTAATTCCACTTAAACTCCAGATTATAGAAATTAAACACATCCTATATAGACAGCTAAATGCATCGTCAGATTTCATTCCCTATGTTGATTAGGGACTTTATTTACTTCCACTCATGTGGGCATTTAGTGCCAGTTCATACAGTCTGAGGAACAAAAGATGCAGAGATATCTCTGGCAGATGCAAAGTAGTACAAACAGAACCATGGCTGTTCGGCATATAAGGTAAGAGAACAGTCAGGAGGATCTCCTGAGGCCCATCATAGAGCATTGGATGCCTATGTTTGGGCAAGTTAATTAAGTTGTTGACTTTCAATGACTACAAGACCTTAGACATATAATTTGAATATATATGCTTGTGTACAATCTTCTTAACTTGGAGCCAAATCCCACTCTGGGCATCTGCACTCTGAAGTCACTTTGAAATCCTTCATGCTTGTTCCGTTTGCATAAACATAGGTGCCTAGACTAATTTCAGACATCTAAGGTCTCCAATTGGCGAATAGAGTGCTTGAATAAAGGCAGTACAGAGTCTTTTTGGGATGCAGGTAAGCAAGGATGAGCAAAATAGCATCACAAACATTATTGCATCCATTAGCAGAAAAAGATCTTACAATAAGTGCCATAGGAACTCCACTAATAACACCTGGCTGGGTTGACCTGTGTTTTGAGCAGTTAAATTAAGTTCAGTTAATGAATATAATGCCAGGTGACTGTCATAGATCTGTAATATTTTTTTTTAATAGCAATGTCACTATGTTAATTGAATTCTAATGCACTAACTTGTAAGCTATACGCCTATAACCTTTCTGGGTGTCCAGAATACAACTGTTTTTCATTTCCTTCCTCGCGTTGGTAAAAAATTATTTTGCATACCTTATTTACTCAGCTGCTGTAGGTTGAATTTCAGTGATACACTACATTATTTCTATGTGATCTTTATGTACCTCAGAGGGATTCTGTAAAAAATAATAAATATGTTTGAATTATTTGGAAAATTTTAAATTGAGACCCATGGAGAAAACTAGAAAAACTTAAGGCACAAATGAGAAAAATCATTGGATCATGGAATATCCTGAGTTGGAAGGGACCCGCAAGGATAGTCAAGTCCAGCTTCTGGCCCTGCAAAGAACACTCCAAGAGTAACACCACGTGCCTGAGAGCATTGTCCAAATGATTCTTGAACTCAGACAGGCTGGTGCTGTGGCCACTTCTCTGGGGAGCCTGTTCCAGTACCTAACCACCCTCTAAGTGAAGAATTTCTTTTAATATCCAACCTAAACCTCCCCTGACACAATTTCAGGCCATTCCCTCTGGTCCTGTCATTGGTCACAACAATGAGAATAGACCAGTCCCTGCCCCTCTACCCTCCCTCATGAGGAAGCTGTAGGCTGCTCTTACTCAGGCTGAACAAAATAACATCAGAGGAAAGGGCGTTGAAGTGCATCAGGGAAGGTTCAGATTAGACACTGGAAAAATAATAATTCACTGAAAAATGTGGTTAGGTATCAGAATAAGTTGACCAGGGAGATGGTGGAGTCATCAACTCCAAAAGCATTCAAGTGTGTGGGTGTGGCACTGGGGAGTATCACTTAGGGATGACTATGGTGGTACTGGGTTGACTTTTGAACTAGAGGATCTTGAAGGTCTCTTCCAGCCTTGATGGCTCTGTGATCAGGCATAAGACTAGCATAAATACAGTAGAGTCAATAGGTCCTATTGTAGATAAATAGTCTTACCCTAAATATTTGTAACTGTCCTGGCACACACTTGTGAAATGAAAAATATTATTTTCATTCCATTAGAATTAAATGCAGAAAAAACATTCTCAGTTAAAATAGAGGGTGTCCATAGTATGATTTCCATCAGATTAAGCAGACTGGTTTTAAGAAACTAGTGTAAATTCCATTTGTAGCAAAGGCCCATTGTATACCACTTCTGAGTAACAGTGTTATGCCCTTTCCCAGGTGCTTATATATCTTACAATACTAACAAATAACATAACTTTTCAATACCAGCAGAGAAGCATTTTTAAAATTAAAATCTAAGTTACAAAACTTGGACTTCAGCAATATTTAATACAAATGGTGGATTGGTGATAACATTATCAGGCTAAAATAAGACTGTCAAAATCAACACAAGATAATGAGTGGTGAGGGATTTAAGTATACAACTAGAAAGCCTCAACTCCTTGTTAGGCTTCAGAATATGTAATCCTGTAAGAGCAAGGATGAAGTGAGATAACATTGCTGTAAAAAATTTAATTTTTCCCCAACTATTCAAATTACAGGAAGAAATCCTTTTTCTTGTAATCCCTTGTAATCAGGGGAGATCCCATTGCTTTCTACAGCTACCTGACAGGAGGTTATAGCCAGGAGGAGGCTGGTATCTTCTACCATGCTTGCAGTAAGAGGACTGGAGGAAATGGTCTTAAACTGAGACAGGGGATATTCAGATTGGATATTTGAAAAAATATCTTTCCTGTTGTGGTGGTCAGGCATTGGAATAGATTGCCTGGAGAGCTGGTGAAGTCACTGTCCCTGGAGGAGTTCAAAAGATGTCTGGACCTGGCATTGGGTGATATAATTTAGTGAGTTAGAGGTTGATGGGTGGACTTGATCTTAAAAGTCTCTTCCAGTCTTGATTCCATGTGAAAGTAATAGAAGAAAACAATGGGAAATCTCACAGAAAAAATGAAACCCTCTCATATAACTTGACCTAGTCCTTCTCTCTGTGTTGTCAACTTTTACAGAAAGAAGAAAACATCTCCTCATTGCTGTAAAATCTCTGGAGGAAAATCAAAATGCAGCACAATCAAGTGCTGACTATGCAATTGCTTTCATTAAAAAATTCACAGATATTATACATTATATTTTAAGTGTATATTTTAGGGTAATTTATTATTTAAAAAAAAGCAAACAAAAACCACACAAACCCCCCGCCATAAAAAAAAACAGAAAAGAACCCCCAAAAATACCCTAAAAAACACAAAAAACCCCAAAACAAAGCCAGCAACCAGAAAAAAAAACGTAGTCTGCTTGATTTGAACGTACTCATACTCTCAAAAGGAAAGGTACTTTTCTGTAATCATCATGGAAGACATTCATGTAATGACAAAGTTATTGCTAGAATGTTGTAGCTTGCTCTAAGACAACTTCTTTCACAGTCATCTTAAAAGCAGATTTCCATGGCTTCTATTTCCCCAAAAAAGAAAGCAGACAGTCAAATAGCATTCAAAGACCACTCTCTCAAAAATAATTGCTAACATAGAAAATTACTTTGAGTAGTTCTAAACTTCATCCTGTCAATATATCCACAAGTTTTCTCACATTTAAGTTTATATTTATTGCTTTTTTTCCCTCTGTAGGCTTAGACAAAATGTCAAGAAAAATCAATGTGACAAAATCAACTTGAATATAAAGATGAACATCTTCTATTGCTGTAAAATGTCATGAATACATACATACATACATACTTGAGAGTAGATTTTGGCTCACTGGATATAGAAAAAAACCCAACATTATGAATTTTAATGGACAATGAAAATAAAGCAATAGCAGCTCGTTCCTTTTCCATATTCCACTCATTAAGGTGATATTCTAAATTAGAGTGCAAAAATTGTAATGAAATTAGCATTTGCCATTAAATACCTTAAACAATCCCCTAAGCATCTGTTGCTTCTCTGTGCTTGATATCTAAAGGACCTAAGCATTTTGTCTGAAAAAGTGAAGTAATTCTATTATTCGTATGGTCAAATACTCAGAAGTCAAGAAGTGAAGTCTGTTTATTGTGTCACTGACTCCATATGAGAATGGCTGAAATGGAAGAGTGCATTGGCAGATGTTATTATACAGGATTGATGAGGGAATTCAGAGGAAAGAAAGGACCATTCAATTGCATTTAGAAGGCAAAGGCATAGAACATTGCCCATGAAGCTGGCCAGAATGGCTCAGATAAAAAAGATATCTGCTATGTATTACTTCTGCTGAAAATAGATTAATTCTGCTACGTGGATTTTTATTGCTCCTAGACACAACACAAATGACATCACTTTAAGATGTGCCTTAATTTCTGCACAACTCTGACATTTCATCTACCTGTTTGAAATATTTAAGTATGGATCTGTTTACAGAGCTTTGCTGTCCTTTTCCACAACATTATTCACCTGCTCTATAATTAACCTTTTGTTTAGCAATAGCAATTAAAATTAAATTAGCATTCTGAACTATCTAATATTTCATGCTAAACCTACAGCTCTTGACTTCATTTTAATTTGAATTAGGCAAAGTTCTGAAATAGATTTTCCTCCATATCATCCTATTAAAATAATTATAGGCATCTTTCAAAAGGTTTAATCTTCATGAACTCAAGCTAACTTTAATTTTAACATTTGACCTTGCTACTAATATATTACAGGTGCCATGGCTCACCAGGAAACATCAAATATTTAAGGAATTATATGGAATATTATTTTAATTATATCCTTCACACTGTTATGGTATTCAATTGATTCTGATTGTTAAAATCTGTTATAGAAACTGCTTGACTTTTTTCGTATCCCTTAAAATTTCTAGTTCTTTATTTTTCACTTGAAGCCTTCTTGAAACTTACCTTTTCCACAGAACTCATTGTACATCTGTTAAAAACTCTCCCATAGCAGTCCAGCACATTTATCAGCTGAAAATTCTGTTTTGCTGCATTAGATAGCAGTTCTTACCTATTACAGAAGTCTTTAGCTCAAATTTATTTCATTTTATATCACCTCAGCTGATTCACAGCTTCTTCCTGCCAAAGTCATTTGTTTCTATTCACATTTTTTCCCATTCTACTGTTGTAAATGTAATATCTGATTTGAATGAGCCCATTAATCCATTCTCAACTTCTTAAAATATAATTTTATATTCCATCCACAGGTGGATGCTGTAATCCTTTCAAGCATTGGTCTGGCTGTCATATAGCAGGAAACAAAGAAATACATTGGTTTCCTGATAATTCCTAGACATGTATTCCCAAAATGGAATTTTCTTCTGTTGTGCAATAACATTGTTGGCCTTTCACTTCAAGCCTATCCAAGTCATCCCTCAGTAAGTTATTGTGTTCTTCTTTC
>JAYDZK010000001.1:72429699-72474672 GCA_034509185.1 Euphonia xanthogaster
AGACACTGGTCTCTGCGCTGTGGTGACCAGTGACAGGATCCAAGAGAATAGCCAGAAATTGTATCAGGAGAGTTTTAAATTGTGTATTAGAAAAAGGTTCTTCACCCAGAGGGTGGTTGGGCACTGGAACAGGCTCCCCAGGGAAGTGGTCATAGCACCAAACTGTCTGAGTTCAGGAAGTTTTTGGACAATGCTTTCATGCGCATGGTGTGACTTGGGGGTGATTCTATGCAGGGCCAGGCATTGGACTTCAATGATCCTTGTGTTTCCCTTCTAATTCAGGATATTTTATGATTCTTTGAATTGCAGTTTAAAATTCCTTTTACCTTTCAGTGCATACATGGAGAAGTGTTTATCATAATCCAAAAAAAGGTACCATTAAAAATTATAACTCTTTTTGTGCCCAGCCTTATTGTGGCAGGAGTGAGTTAGTTGCTAGCTAGACAAAAAGAAAATGAGAAACCTCACTTTATAAAATTGAACTTTAGAATTATTTATTTCAATATGAACCATTATAGAAGCTGTGATTATTGTAGCTTATTTCTAGCTACAGCAGGGTGACTTTTCTTTTGTAAAATATTAGTGTAAATTTTAAAATCGAACATTTTCCGTCACTTTTTCTGGTTGGGTTCATACAGTGTCTCTTAATTTGTAGTGCATTTTTTCTACTGTCTCTGGTACACCATAAGTGAATATTAAGACTGTATGTGTAACATTTTTTTTTCCTTTTTATTCACTATTGCTCCTTTATGTTACTTGAAGTCATTCTGACCTCTCAAAGTCTCAGAAAGCAGAACTTGAAGAACTTATTATAAGTGATGTCTATTTGAGGAAAAAAAGAACATGTCATTTTGGCAGAAGCACGGTGTATTTCTGTTATTGTGTCACAGCAAGAGAACAGTCTCTTCTCAGGTACAGGGAAGGGAACTGTATTTTGACTTATAGCTTTCTCTTCTGTTGATCTGTTAAAAATGCAGAGGTTCATAAATATGTAAGATTATATATGTTTGCACGAATGAACCTTTGAAAAATACTATACTAAAGCTATTGTGCTTTCTTTAGGTCTTATTCAATGATTTAAAAATTATTTCAAATAATTATTCTAAATGAGCTCCAGTTTTTTCCAGGAGAGGACAAGTAAAGTGTGTGAGGTCTTAATATGTGGTTATTAGACTCAATCAGAATCTGCCTTTTCCTATATTAACTATATTCTTTTCTATAATAACTATATTCTTTCCTATATTAACTATATTATATTTCAAGAGCTAATAATTTTAGTGAAATCTTCAAATATAACCTCTATTTCCCCCCTAAAATTAATGTTAAATTATTAAATCTCATGTTTTTGTTAAATGGAAAATTAAATAAAGCAACAACCTAGTCTTCCAGGCCTTGGGTGAGCTATGGAGAGCTCAGTATTTTTCCTTACCTTCCTCCTGTGTCTTTCAACAGCTCAAATATAATCTCATGACTTTATCAGGTTGCCAAGGGATAGATTTTTATACCCCAGAAAAATTCTTCTCAGAAACAGCATGAAGTTTAGCTGAGTGGAGGAGTTCAGAGTCTGTTACCTTTTTGACAAAACCTTTCCTGATCTGCTTAAACTCACCCCTCTAAATCTCTGTCCTGAGGTTAAGGTCTGCAACTAAAAAAACCATTTCACTGAAATAATTTAACTCTCACTTCTACCTGCCTGTAAATCCTTTTATGGCACTAGCATCGATCAGCATGTCAATAAGGGTTTTTCCCAACTATTGTTTGCACTCCAGTTACTAATAATGGTGAGAAAAGACATTAAAGAACAGAATGGGATTCTTTCATACCTAGTCATATGAGATTTCTCATCAGCTTGAACCCCAAATATATTATGAGTGAAACATTACATAGAAATCATTCAGCTGGACAGCATTTTTTGTAACATTTTTAGTCTGCACAGATTCACTGTGAGTGACATGGGTGAGTGGGGTGTGGCATAGATACAAGATACTAGCACAGAAACAAATAAATTCAAAGTTTTTCCAGATCTAAACATATCATTACTTTTTTTTTTTTCTTTTCCTATAAAAGTTTGGATAAATTTTACAGTGATATCATGAATATGACCTCTGGAATTGATTCTTGGAATCTGAGCAGAGCTTAACAGAGATCATGCTCTGACCTGACTTCTCTTTCAAGAGCTAATAGAGAAAAAATCAATACATTAGTTCTTTTCCCAGCTTTTTTTATTTTTAAAATATATTTCTTTCAGCACATTTATGTATTTCCAGGTGATAGCTCATTCAGTGATGACATTTTAGAGATATGAGGGTCTCTCAAAAAGCAGACTGGAGTTGTAGGTCTGAAACTCACTCTCACAAGAACAGCTTGGCAACTGTCTCTGGTCTTGACCAATATCTAAGACATTTAAATGAATGTCTTTTATATCTTGTAACTATTTAATACAAGCCGTTTATAAATTTAAGTATACAAAGTATGCTAATATGATAAGCAGTCTTCTCTTCCACACCTGTGAATAATACACAGTATTCAAGTTATATTAGAAATTTGGTCTAGTCCAGTCAATTATCAGGACTATTAATGACAATTTTTATCTGTGATCAGATTGAGAGCTAGACCTACTTACTAAAGCCTAACTGACATTTACAGTGGAGTGATAATGTCACTTCTGAAAGATAAGAAGTAGCTGGGAATAATCTTTCAAGAAAGCTGCCAGAGCTTATATTCAGGCTTAGCTGTAGAAAGGAATTTTTAATCTCTCTATACTATACTACATGAATTTTCAAATCCAGACCATATTCAACAAAACTGTACATAAGACAATTGTTTTTTCTATTTTATAATACAGATGAAGCAGCAGTTTTAAGGAGCTGATAAGATCCGGGTAGCTATAAACTTAATTCTATACTCTTGATACATCAAGTGTAAAACAAAATATTGCCTAAATTCTACTCAAATTTGTCTCATGCAAGGAGTAATTTCAGACTAAAAACAGCAAAAAATATATACCTTAATTTTTTTCCTATATGGAATTTCCTTAATGTAAAAAAAAAAATCTTAGGAAACAGGTTGCAAACCATCTTATCAGGGCACAGTGACCCAGGAATCATTGAATGTTGCTCTGTTTTCTTCTCTTAATCACCATGGACCACATTGTGCAGAGGTAATGTAGCACAATCCTCTCAAACAGATGTTTGCCAGTGCCTGATCTTAAACACAGGTTTTTAAGTGCCTTTCTGGACACTGAGGAATATGCCTGAACTTCAAGATCTCCCAGGGAGTTTGTAAACTAAGTGGAAATCAACAAGCTTTTTTAATGTTTCCTTAAAGAAAAGCAGTATTTGTGGTAATGTCTTTCTTTACTTTTAAACTGTCAGTTTGGGCAATTTATTATAATATATGATATTAAAGTGGACTAGTTGTCTGACATATAACACTTTCCTTCTTCTTTACAGACTTTTTTTTTCTTGTAGCAATAAACCTTTTTACCAAATTGTATTTTAACATAACTATGTTGTCTTTATGACCACAGAAATGTGAGTGATGGTGTTGAAAAAATCACTGAGCTTAGTAAATCTTTTGAATTCTGCCAACACCCTCAACATTTCCCTTAAGTTTGGGTGTTTTTTCATTCAGAATGAAATTTTCTTGTCAGCAGCAAACAGCCAACACCTGGCTTTACACCAAATTGCTTAGGCTGGTTGTGAATTAAATCATGCTAACAGGTTCCTTCCTATGCACCACAATAAAGATAACTGACAGTATTTTCAGATTCAGCACATTCTCTTTGATGTTTCTTCTTGACCTTCTGCCTCCACCAAGTTTCAATGCTTTCAGAAATATTACCACTGCAGTTACATATGTTGTGGTCTGCCATTTGCATCCACAAAAATAGTTTTCCTACCCATTTACATTACATCCTACAATATTCATTAGGTTTTGTGTAGTCTTGCAGGAAAAACTTCTTGACTATCTCATGTAACTCGAACTGGAAATGCTCCCTCTGCAACTGAATTTATGCCATCGAGAGAACTGTGGCTATAAGTCTTCAGCTTAGTAATAGGTATAGCTTTGAGGTCCCCTGTAGGAACATTTATGTATAGATGTGCCACAATATGAACATGAAAAAGCCCAAATTCAAGGAAACACAAAAATTTGACTACAAGATGCTTTTTAGAAGCTACGTGATTTTTTTCTTTTGCATTATCATTACTTAATGTGTTATGGCACAGGTATGTGCATTCATAAAATTCCATAGGGTCTTTAATTAAATTATTTTGGTGTGCCTACTGGAACAGATAGACAATGATTTATGATTCTACACTTTTGAAGTATCTCTGTGCAAATGGAGAAGAACTTACCCAATTGACTAAAGTGATGCTGATAAATCATCATGCACAGTGAAATACGTTATTCAACTCTCTGTGAGAGGTAATCTTAGAATACTGCTCCACGTTAAAGCAAACCTTTTTAAAATACAGGGACTTGAAAAGCCCTTAGAGACAGCAAAACCACAATAAAGTTCTCTGTCCTAGGTAATTTCTTCCACTAATGAAGATCATCAAATCAATTGGGATATTTCTAAAAGATTTGAAGAAAAGGAAATGAAGATTTCAAGGCAAATATAGTACTTGTACTAAGGAAGCACTTTCTAATGTCTAAATAACAGTGATACTAGTTTCATAATAGTTTTAAAAACAAGTCTTTTGGATCTTTCAGAAATTAATCTCTGGATTTCTCTTCTGTGAAATCTGAAGAATGTTTTTTGTGACAAGTTCCAGCTTCTTGTAAGGCACAGTAATAATCATATAGAATAGAAGAAAATATTCATATTGAATATATGAAACAAATTATCAGTCTATAGGATAGAAAAAAATATAAAGCTTTAAAAAATTCCCATAAATTTTCTATAATAATAAGAATAAACATGGGAAAAAAAGAAAAACATATTGATGATTTTTAATTTTACTTAAAGCAGATGACTAGTGGATGCTTTTTAAATGAAAAATACATTAAAAATACTATTACAAAACAGCTATAACACTGATAAATGGTAAAATATACATGAAAATAGTCATATCATCGATATCAGTGTCAGAATAGGAACACAAACATAGGTGCAAATTTTAGCTTTTTAAAGTCTTGGTCAGAAAGTCTAGTCTCACATACATTTCAGCTCAAGTCTGACACAAGCACAGTCATGTATTTAAAGGTTGTAGCTGAACACCATATTTAGAGTCTTCAATCAAGCACATTTTTAGGTAGTTACTTCTGGGGTTTTTTTTTTTAGATTGTAGGTAAAGAATTTTGATTTGTTTCTATCCACTTAGCTTTTCATAGGCTGTGGCTACAGATCTGAGTTCAGAGACATGGTATATTTTGTAACACAGAAACAAATACTACTGACTCTAGAAGTCTCCAGCTCAAATTCAGAGTGTCTGCTAAGGTAAAGGTCCATACAGGTAAAATTGTGCAATGAGCACATATAGAAGCTTACACACATGCCCTGCTTTTGCAAATTTATGGAAATTTTTGTAAATCCATTCTCTCAGTGAAGTTAAAGGTGAGACTGGAGGGAAACAACTTCATCTGCTTCCTTCATCATCTGGAAAAATGTTCCAAAGGTTTTTCACCACAGAGTTTGCTGCCACTTTACAACATGTATTTGAGACAACAAAATAATTTAACAAGATAGCACTAATAGAGACTGAACAAGAATACTTACCTTGCTACTCATGCACACATACAACTTCTTTGCACTACTGAAACAGAAGATTTCATCCAGCTTTACTATATTTCACCTTAATATGCTTTCTCACCTTCCTAAAACATTATTTAAAGTGCCTGCCAGCAGATCCATCTCTTTCAGACTGGAGCATGCTCATCCTGAACAAGCCAGCTGATTGATTATGGTGATCTGCTACTGACTGGGAGCTGTTACTGACTCTCAAGTAATTATGTTTTATTTACAGTGCAGTTTGAATTTTATTTTTGCATTCCTTATTAGCTATAAATTGGTTTTTCAGCTTAAAAAAAAAAAAAAAAAAAAAACCAAAAAAGGGGTAGACATCTTCTGTTTCTCTGTATAGAATATAGGGAGGGAAATGCATGCATGGTGAAATAGTAGTTGCAGTATTCTTGTTTAGGTATTCATCAAATTCAAGGAATATCCATCTTCTAGCTACCTAAAAGATTATGTAGAAAAGTGTAACATACCAACAGCAAATTAACCAGTCAGGGGTCTGGGAGCCTGTAACTCACTCCAGCCAATGTGTTCTGGTAAGGGAACACACAGAACCTCCACTGTCATCCTACACATCCCCTGCAGCTCTGCCCACAGTGTGTTACACCGATTATGGATACAGCTTCTAGGGGCTATCGCTATGAGAACATTCACAATACAATTCTAAAACTATATCCATACATTCATTAGGGAGAAAAAAAAAAGGGGTTATTTTGGCAATCAGAATGAGACCTAAAGGTCCTGAAGGGACACTACAAGAAAGATGGGCATTTACAAGGGCATGTTATAGGACAAGAGGGATTGTCTTTAAACTGAGAGTGGTTTGATTTAGGTTAGATATTAGGAAAAAAAAAATCTTTACTTTGAGGGTGATGACACATTGGAACAGGTTGCCCAGAGTAGTTGTAGATGGCACAATGCAGACAAAATCTGTTAAATCATTTCAGTTCCCAGCATACTTTAAAATCAACAGAAAACCTACCCAGAAAATCTAGAGAGGAACTCTTCAGATAATTCAAAATCTGGTTTACTGCATTCAAAATTTTCTCAATGTCTTTTTTTTTTCAAATTCTAATTTGGTTTGAAATGCCAAAAAAAAATTTTGTTGGACCAAAAATTCTGTTTACTAGTATTTGTCCAAATAGAGTTGATCCTATGAAACTGTGCGAAGATTTGCAATAGCATTTAACTTTTCAGCAATTTTTCAAATACCATCTAATAATCAAATACCATAAAATAATCAAAACTTTGGAGCTCTATATTAAAGTACTGGGGAGATGATCTCAAGAGAACAATATTGCATTATTTTTCAGTTTTTGTCATTGGTTTCTACACAATGTTACACTTTACAAACCTCAGCCAAATAGATCTCCAAGCGAAGAAGCTGTAGTAAATGGAAATCACTATAAGTCCAATGGATTTCACACTGACACATGACATAAAGGAAAAAAGAAAAGTATATGCACAGTTCTGCCTTATTTTGGGACACAATCCAGCTGTCTCTGAAAACTGTGCCAATTTTTCCATAATCTTTTGAGACTTTGGAAGAAAATTCATCACGCCTTTGATATTTATATATTCATAGCATGCTGGCACCCAGGACTCAAATTTTCATAGATGCATTAAATCTATTTTCCCTCATTCATTTTTGAAACCAGGGAAAGTACCCGCAAAATTAGATACAGTTTCTTATAAGGATAACAAAGTCTTGGCATTTTACAAGTTAAAAGCACTAAGTAGTGTGGGCTGGTGGTAGTGGGTTTGTTTCCAATTATTATTCTGTAAATAAAATGTGATGGTCTTATAATTAGACAAGATAAATATACTATTCAAAATCTAGGAACAAGAAAATGAAGTAGAAAATTATGATCTTGCTAAACTAGCTATTACCTACAACCAATGTGAGCTTGACATGAACAAATTGTCTTAAACAATATTTAATTCAATTAACTTTTGTCCTCTGGTGCATTTCCTATTACACTGTAGAAATATCATTCTTCTAGACATGCTATTTACTATTCAAGATTTGGGTAACTCAAACAATGAATTCTCAAAAGAAAATCACATAGTCTTTTTATGGGTATTAACTTTTTAGAATTTGTTTAATCTCTCCACTCTGCACTACTTCTACAAAAGAAGCAAAATTATGGTTAAGGATGGAGCGCACACAGACATGAGCAAGGGCATAAAATAAAGACAGAAAGCACTTTGGCATTTAAATTTCCCACTGTGATTTGATATTTGGCTCAGAAAATCCAGGCCAGTATTTCTTCATCACATACACTTTTGTTTCCATGTTAATTAATTGTCCTGAACAACTTTGCTGCTGGTAAATGCTACCTTCATAGT
Source organism: Euphonia xanthogaster (assembly GCA_034509185.1). Classification (NCBI taxonomy): domain Eukaryota; kingdom Metazoa; phylum Chordata; class Aves; order Passeriformes; family Fringillidae; genus Euphonia; species Euphonia xanthogaster. The sequence continues at coordinate 72,437,789 of JAYDZK010000001.1, forward strand.
GATGGGTCCATATCTTGTAGTAGTATAGACAAATTTAAACTCCATGCTCTGTCCTGAATTTTCCATGAAAATGCATTGCCAGTCTAGTTCATTCTTAACCCATAAATAAAACTGCAGTCCTGGAAGTTCAGCATGCATCACTGAATTTTATCCTAAGTCAAATGCTCCACAAATATTATCTGGATAATTTTCATATCCTTTGCATTTTTCAGTGTGAAAGAACAATAGAGGCTGCCTCTGCCTCCATCTTTGAATATGCTTTTAGCTTGTCATCTTTTTGTTTATGGTTACAAATTAACTTTGGAACTTAAATTTTTTTGGTTAGGTTTAGACCCTTAACTAGAATTCAAAAAGTGATCATAGTTAATTTAAATCCTCAAACCCCTGGCTAAAGCTTCAAACATCAAATTTGGTATTAAATCTGCCCTGACCCATCCAGTCATATATAATGCTTTTGTAAGAGTTGTTGTTCAACACAAATTGAGTGTACTAAGTTTCTCTGAGAAGCTCAGTCTGGATTCTGCTGAATACATCCTGCTGTACACAGTGCTTAAAATGCTTTACCACTTCAAAGGACTGCTGTTTTAGTCTCCTGTTTAAATTTCTTAGGAGTTTGCCACAGCTATCAGGCACTCAAGCTTAGTGGGATAGCTGACGGACAGCACTGCACAGATTGGACACCTAAGACCAACTGATCCAAGGGATACCCCAAGACATCATGTTCAGCATTGAAAAGCAGATGAAGAAGGAAGAGGGAGTAATGGAATTTGTCTTCCAAAGCACCCTTTGTGTGTGATGGATCCCTGCTTTCTTGGGGCTGTCTAAACACGTGACTATTTTTGGGAAGTGGTGAATGAATTCCTTAGTTTGCTTTGCTTGTGTGTGTGGCTTTTTCTTTATCTATTGAATTGTCTATATCTCAAATCATGATTTTTCTCTTTTTCTCTTCTGATTCTCTTCCCCATCCCACCACAGGCAGTGAGTGAATGTCTGTGTCAAACTTAGTTGCAAGCTTAGTTACCAGGACATTCCTTTTGTGTACAAGTTATTATTTATTAAGCTAAAGACAACTGTAACGAAGTACAAGACTGCTACTTTCACTGAGGGTGTGGGAAATGCACCTCTGTGGAATACTGCATCTAGATTTCTGCCCTCTCTCCCAAGATTTGTTAATGGAGTCTGTGAAGTGTTTAGGAACGAAGAATTCACAAGGTCCTTCTTGCTAAGCAGGTAGGACAGTGGCAAGAGAGGCCTTAGAGGCTCCAGGAAAGATGGAGCCTTCTCTGAGGACAGCTTACTGGATGTTTCAGAATGCACACCTGCTCTGTTAAGGTAAATGTTTTTGAAACGAAAACATCAATTATTTATATTTGATATTAAATGATGATATTGGAAAGCAAGGTAAGGTGTTTGGCAGGAAAAATTACCCTTCACCATGCCAGAAACTGCAGTGATGTCTTATAGGTGCCAGAAAGGAGAATCTGAAAGGGACAAAAAAAGATGCCTCTGTTTTCCAACAGGAGCTGAGATCTTGCTGAATTATTTTTTTCTGCTTCAGAGAGCTGTCACACAACAAATGTTCTTTTAGGTGCCCAGCAGACTAGCAGACATTGGTACATGGATATTAGTAAACTAAGCTGAAGAAAGATCCATTCTCTGTCCCCAAGGCAAAGTGACACAGCAGAGCCACCTCCTCACAGCGTAGCACTTGGCTACATATCTTTTTCAGGCCTTATGTAGTACCTCTCTGGCAAGGAGACCTGGTTGTTATTTCTATCTATTTTTGCCAGTTCAAAATCTCTGAAGAAAAATCTACAGCTGACTCTGAGATTACATGACACATACACTGAAGCTCTGCAGTGAATCATAAAAAATATACGGGGGAGTATGAGGATTCAAAGTCTGCTGGGACAGTGCTAGGGAAGTAAACAGAGCAGAGAGACCCAAATATGGAGCAGTGCTGTCCATAATGTCTTTTGGGAGTGTTTCTTGGCATCTTCTCTCATCAGTTTGCATTCAGACAAAATTGGCACAGCCAAAACTGCACCAGTGATGACACTAAGAGTTCAGTAGACAAAACAATCATAGGTTGGTGCAGAAGGCTATCCCTTGGGGATATCTTTTTGTGGTGGTGTTTTTTCTTTTCTTTCATGTTTTATTTTGGTTTTTCTTAACACAGACATAGTCAGCAAAGGTTTAGTTGAAATCATAACAAAAAACTGATGAGAGCTGTCCTGTTTCAACTAGGAATTAAAATAGAGTTCTTACGCCAAAGCGAATACAATTCCTACTGACCTAGTAAAGTTTTCGAGCTAAGCCAGAGACTCACCAGACATAGCCAGAAGGACAGATTGGACACACAGAGGCAGTTACTGCAAGCATGAGTGTGCTGGCCCTCTCTCACAGTGTCTAAGTCTATAGTTGTTTCAATAGAAAGAGGTCCCACAGGTCTAAGGTATTTGTTGAGTTCCCTTGTGCTTCCCTTCCCTCTCTTGATGGTACCCTCAACTTTACACTCCTTTTTCTATGCTCTGAGTGTAAGAAGCTTGGTCTAGATCACAGACTCAATTCTACCCTCTACACTTATGATAAATTTAGCTGTAGAAATCCTTGCAGTAGTGAAAGAAAAGTAAGGTAGGTGCAAAAGTTTTTCAGGGAGTTTTTCCATCTGTATTTAGGGCAACTGTGGGGATTAGCTGGATGTGCCCTCTACTACAGACCAAATAAATAGAGATGAATATATATTTTTTCCAGGTTCTAATGTGCAATATTTTGAAAAGATAATAGATCACCTGAATTTCTAAAGCTGTTTAGGACTGGCACAACAAGTTCAAACTAAGCTCTTCAAATACAGTTCTAACATATACTGACAAGTGAAGTAGAAAGTACCTTTTATTTTAGTTGTCCTGTTAAATATTTTGGAAAATTGATCTGTTCATGCACAGTATCACTGCTAGCTTTTTACAAGTTCATCTTTGTGTTTTAAATCTTAGTATACAGGTTTTGGGAAATCTAAAAGCATTTTTATCACTGATCAGATCTTTATCTATCACCAAATGCTTTCCTTCTGCAGTAACTGCCCTTGAAATTTGAAAAATAAAGTCTGTGCAGCAGCCTAGCCTAAAGTATTATGCAACATTTTTTCCTTTTCATTTAACATTCACAGAAGACATTTCATTATTAACTTCTTGCCTTAAACTTCTTAGAATTTCTTCTTCTAAGATCTCTCTGCTTTATCTCAGCTTTTTTTTTAACATAAGGGAGAAGCACATATTACAGTAATGGTTTGGCCCTATTAACTGGGACAGATTCCTATTCAGCTGGGCAACAACACACTTCTTCTGATTTATTCTTTACATTTCTCTTATGCTCTTTAATAAGTTATAACTTTTTTTCTTTTATATATATTTATATACAGTTCCTCTAGACTGCATGTTCTTTGTCATTTTTTTCCTCCTCTGACAAGGAACTATCCATTTCATTTTCATTTTCACTTACTTCATTAAGCATAACTACTGTTGGCATTTAAAGCACTAGCTTACGGCAAAAATTAATTACAATTAGTCAAGCTGCTTTGCCAAAGGACAGGAATTGCTCCGTTTAACCAGAGGACTTAGACAATGAGGGCAACTGGTACTGCATAAGCAGATCTATTGCTTGAGATCACTTGCATTAAATCAAGTCATCTCAAGGCTTTCATCATTTTGGAACAAGATGTTTTAGGGTCTGAAGAGAAAGGCGTATTAGGAGCAGCCAGGAATCTGGTGTTGTTTAGCCTGGAGGAAAGGAGGGTGTGGGGAATCTTTCTCACTCTCTACAGCTACCTGAACAGAGGTTGTAGCAAGGTGGGAGTTGACCTCTTCTCCCAAGCAACAAGTGACAGGACGAAAGAGGAAATAGCCTCAAGCTGCATGAGGCCAGGTTCAGGTTTTTCACTGGAAGTGTGGTTAGACAATGGAACAGGCTGCCCAGGGAGTTTGGTGGAGTCACCATGCCCAGAAAATTTTCAAGAAATTCCAAGACAGGACTTCTCAATTTAAATTCTGGACTGATATTTAGCCCGATGTTTTAGTTGCTGTGGGGGTGTTTGAACAAAGTTTTGACTTGATGATCCTGGAGGTCCTCTCCAAACTTAGATTCTATAAGTCTATTTGGCCTTTCACTTTTTCTGCTATTTCTGCCTCAAAGAAGATGAAACTATTACACTTTCCAGCACTCGTACTACCCTTACCAATAGCTAAATGCTTAGAAGTATATCAGGTGTCCCAAAAGTCAAAAAAGTCACTTCCATTGAGTAAGTACTGACATGAGCTGTGATTTTCTCTCAGAAGCTATACATACAGTCTCTCAAAACATCCCTACACCTCACATTCTTCATTCTTCACCATCCTAGACTACTCATGAAGATGTTAAATCCTGATCTGGTCTCATTTCTTCTATCAGTCTTTCCTATCTATTGACAGGAGTGACTTCTTAACACTGCATGAATAAACTCCTCCCTCCTCTGCCAAAAAAGCAGTGAATTTGTGAATTTCAAAGCTGCTCTGCTGGTCAGTAATACGAGTGTGAAAACTTTCCCTTTATCTAGGACTATGCTTTTGTTGTTTCTTGCTGCTCCCAATCTGCCACTGTTTTGCTCCAGTGATTTCCAAGGTTTAGTTTTAGTAGAATTCCTTTCCTGATTCAAAGGACACCTAAATGTAATGTAATGAAGCACAAAATAAAGAGCTAAGCCAAGGATCTAGAAGGCTAAACCCAGGATCTAGAAGTGATTTTACCTGTATTTGATTCAGGTCCATTCAGGCTCCTTATTCCCGCACATTTCATTGAAATTTAAAACCCAACTTCATGGATGGATGGTCCTGCTTGAACAGGAGGGTTGAAAGCAATTAATTCCTGAGGTCCCTTCCAACTTCAACTATTCTGTGGTCCTGTGATATACATGGCTTTTGACTACAGGTTTATTTATGGGGTTTTGCTATTTTAAGAAGAAAAAAAATTGTCTTAAAGAAAAGAAAAATCAGTGAAAAACAATGCTCTAGGTGAAACTGAATGACAAGAAACTGGGACATCTAGATTTCCAAAGCAACAATATTTCAGAATAAATTTCTCAAGTAGAGCTGGATTATAACCTGTCTTCCTCTCTTTTGACAAACAATTGGTGAGACAGAATTTTTAGCTTTTGAGTGGGGTTTCTAGTCAGCACACGAACTGCCATTTACAAGCGGCCTCTGTATTGGAACGCTTTCTTAAAGTGACTGAATTCTTCCAAAAATCAATTTTTAAGCTTTATGGGAATTTGAACTCTCATCCATCCAGTCCAGGCAATACCAGTGGGATGTCCCAGAAAGCTTCCAAAATGTGTTGTTCAGCTGTGGTACATTCTAAGAAAACTGCAGCAAAAGACATTTAAACTAATACTAGTGTGGAAAAGGACAAGAGTTCAAAACTGCAATTAATAATAATATGGCTAGTGTGGGGTTTTTTAAACTTTTATAAGAGAGGTTGTTCCTCCAGCTGGTTCCTCTTCTATCTTTTCAATAAAATTTTGCCTAAACTAGAAATTAGAAATAATTTAAATTTTTTTTAGCAAAATAAAACCTTGGAAATGTGTAAATGCTGATAATTTCTGTGTTATTCCTACAATATCTCTAAAATAAAACAATAAAAGCTGCAGAATTTTAAATGCTTTTGTAATGCATCTTTTCTTTTTGATTCCAATAAAATTGTTTCAGGTTAGAAACATAGAATTGTGATTTTGGTTTTTTAAGACTATTTTAATGGTGCTTTCTGTACTATACATAGGCTGGTTTTCTTCCTTTCCTTTTTTAATCAGGTTGCTTCATTTCAGTGTTTCTTCAGAGTACAAGAAAGATATATTGTATTATGTTCAGGAAAATACATTCAGTCTTTTCAGATAAGTGGCTTATATGTGGGAAAAAAGAAAAGAGCAGGATTAAAGAAAAAAAAAAAACAAAAAAACAAGGACAAGGAAAGGGAATGCATACTAAGTGGCCTTCAATCACACAAGAGATAGAAGAAATCTCCAAAACCCGCACATCAGAGAAGCAATAAACCAAACAAGAGAAAAGTGAACAACAGTACAAGAGTACATAAATATCATGACTAGATGCAAATACTGAGAAATTAATGAAATGTTCTTTTAGAAGAGGCTGAATTATAAGTACTATTCATATTTGTATTTAACTCTGAAGAGAGCTTACTGGAAAGGCAAAGTAACAGTGGGGAGCAGGGAGGGTAATATAAGAACTCAGGCTGTTATAATAACTATTCAGGTGGTTAAGAGAAAAGCCTGTATAGGAAAAAAATGTGAGGTTCTAGTGGTGGAAAAATTCTGAAAACAGTTCAAATTTTTCTAAACCTTAATCAGGGCTATTATGTACCACCACTATGAAGTTACAGAGAAGACTCCTGAATTATGAAATGTTTTGAAGTATTTAGACTCATTTTTGAACAAACACCTATGCTGTCTATATGCTAACTGTTACAAAGATATAAAACAAGATTATAATCTATAGAGAAATACAAAATGCACTCTTCTACCTTCAGATAAATCACATTTCTCTGAGTCCCCTTAAAAAAAAAATAGCTGCCATTTTGTGGGTAACAGGGACATGATATCTTAGAGCAGATACAGACTATTGGTCCCTAGATTACATTCATTTCCTGATTAATTTGATCTCAGGCCTCAAGCACGCAAAATAAGGAACAGAGAGGGTGACTGATTACCCTCTCCCCATACACCCGACTCCATTTAAAAATGACAGACATGGGTATGTCCATGCTTATGCCCTGCACTTACGAATGCCTACTTGACTGTCCTTTATCATCCTGCCAATGCTTGGAAAGAAAGTCATACAAGTTTTCAACTGGAAATGTCTCCAGCATCATCAGAATTATAAGGGGCATTTCACTGAAGTGAGGACATACTGACTATCTACAGTGATAAACAGAAAAAGAGCAAGGGATGATCCTAAGTAAAGCAACACCATCTGATTTGTACCCATATTTCTTCAATTTAGATCCCTGTAGGCAAGTGTTACTTTGGAGAGAGCCAGCCCAAATCCAGGGAGCAAGCTGACATTTAAGCAGTGAAGGCAGTCATGGCCCCTGTCCCTGACCATTCTCTATCTAGTAAGACATACATACTCTGTTGAGGGCAAACCATTTGCCTTATAATATTTCATCTAACTGAAGGGCGCCTGTAAACAACCTCTTTAATGGTTCAGCTGTGCTGTATCACAGTGCCATTCTCTCCTCTTAAAATCATACTTCCACAACAGCTGTTTTTCCTAGGAATAAACCCTGTGCTTTTCCTTCATTTCAATGTACAACAGATTACGTGTCCATTATTTTCAGACCCGTATCACATCAATGAGTTTGTAAATAGCAGAAAAGGAGACCAGAGGATTTATATTTGAAGATACTGGAACAATAAGTTGATTCAAAGTAGAGGAAGCTGAAGAACTGGATCCATACACTACACCCATCAGAGCTGGGTAATAAGTCATCCTATGGTATAGAATTAGTGCTTTTGACAAATTCAAGTGTCAACGTGTAGCTGAAATATAAAATTCTGTCTTATGTGCTAGAAGGAAAGAAAGTGTAGAAACAGGCTTTCTTTTATGAACTTTATCTAGGTTTTAAAATGGACACAAAAGTTCTGACACTGAACAGCACTAAAGAAATCTTCAAGCATTGTGTCCTTATCTGAAGTGTGCTACACTGTAAAGACAGTGTCAGGCTTCATAAGTTAACCTTATTAATATTTAAAGTTTTATTTATGTATTTTTTTTCATGGGAAAAGGCTTTTTACATTTTATCTGTGATTTATCAATATCATCGACATAGGTATAATTTAAGCTCAAATATTTTACCCAACAAAACATTTTCTCTGAACTAATATATACTTCTCCATGCAGTGCAAAGGACATTTGCCTCAGTTCTTTTCAGTTCCACTTCTCTATATCACATGATTAATGTACTAAAGTATTGACCAAGACTCAGAATCTTGCTTTATAAATTCAACTTGAATGTTTTAACATAATGCTGTTTATATTTCAAGTGCCCAATAACAACAAAAAATAATTATTATTACCCATTTTTAAAACAATAAAAGCTTAGCAATTTCTTTCTCGGTGTAGCCACACTTATTCATTTCATTGTAAACAAAGTTTCAATTTTGTTTACATCATCCCATGAACTTCAGATAGATTATTCTTTTTTATAAAAGTATTCATAAAATCAAGTATTTTTGGGATTGAGGACGGAGTCTCTGTATTTTTGACAATTACTTTCCTTGTCTTTTTGAACTACTCTTTGTTTAGTTCTGGCTACTAATTCAATGTTTGAACGGGTATTTTTTTCTGATCTGTTTTATATTTCTTCAAAATAAATATACATATATATAAAAAGCAAGGTTCTAACTTGACAATGAAGTTGAATTTCCCAATGTCTTAAAAATATCATGGATTTTACTACCTGTCCATATAAAATATGAAAGAAAAGCAATTCAATTACATCTCCATCCCAGATGAAAGTTGGGGGAGGGGAAAACAATGTCATACACATTATTAAAGAGATTTCATCACTGCAGATTTAATGAAAGATGCACCAAACTGAACCCTAGCATTTCATTACTCACAAAAAGCTCCATATGCTTACATGAGGCAAATCAATGAGACTTAGACAGCCAATAATGCTGCAGCTTTAAAAAGACTAGAAGAACAAAATTTCTTTTGTTCACTACAGACATATATACATAACAATGGTTTTTATCAATATTGCATTAATCTGTGCTTAAAAAGAATTCATTTCCTAAAGCGATAAGAAAAGTGATTGTTTTCTGTCAAGAGTGAAAACATAGTAAAATGAGGGAGAAAACACATACTGCTAAGAAAAAAACCTTTCTTTGGCTGCAAGGCAGCCTTCTTGAACAGAAAACTCAGTTAAGGATAATTGTGGGATAGGGGCTGAATTTGTTTCATCTGTTGGGATGCATCTTTTTCCTCTTTTAATAAAAATGAGTATGTAGAGCACACAGGTAGAAACTATCTGTGTTGTTCTGTACAAATATTTGGTACACAGAATTCTCGGTAAAATTCTTATTTTAAAGACAACAAGCTGAAAGACTTGAAATTCCTCTTGTGCTCTATGCTTCATCTAGATTCTTCTGTAGTAGACAAGAAGGCCATAGTAAATCCACAGGGAGCAGTTTTTAGGATCATAGAAAAATCTGTTAAAATTTGAGGTCATACCATGGAAACAATGTACAACTAAAATGTTGATTCTTAACAGTCACAAAATGCATTTCTCAGGAGCAAGTAAATAACAAATTGTCCAAGAGATGAATCAGAATATTGTTAATAACACTAATGGAGAGATTATTTAATCCATTTACCTCTGTATATAAAGTATTGGAGTACTTTAACACCAGTTAGAAATTAAACTTCAAGCCATTCTCATTCCCCCCACCCCCTCTGGTGCGAAAGAGACAGAGGCAGAGACTATGAGTTGAAACAACCAATTACTGTAATGCTGCGGAATAATGCACAGAGCAAAAATATTGACAGCAAAAGTATACAAAAGAGAAAGTGCTTTACACAAAAAAGGTGTTCCCCACCTTGACTCAGTTTCCAGAGTCAGAGGCAATGAAAAACAGTGGTGGTTAGATCCCTGGAAAGCTGGATCATCTGCATTGCACAGCACCACCCACTTCTGGACCACTCTGCTGCTCTGGTTCGATTGAGATGTGGAAATCAAATGCCCAGGGCAGTTCCTGTAGTGGCCACTGCATAATGCAATAGATATTATGGCATTTCATATCCAGAGAAATAGATCATCTCAAAGCATTTATTCTATAACTTGAGAATGATACAGGATAAGAATAAATCCAGAGGATTGGAAGCTAGACTTTCTTTTGAATAAACTGAAGAGGCTGGCAAAGAGTTTTAGCCCCTCTAAATCTTATCTTGCCATCAATTAATCAATACTATCAGGATTATTCTTAATAAAACCTTTCAAGCACACTGGATTACGGAACGTCTTAACCTGTGGGGTTCATTGGGTACAACTTGTGTCCAGACAAGTGTGTAAGATTGCATTCTTCTTCAACAACCTTGTTTAATTGTTAATTGTATGGAAAATTGGGGTCCTTAAACATTGACACCTGAGGTGAAACAGGTAATCAATACACAGACATGATTTATTCCTACCAGTAAAGTCTTCCCACTACCCACTTACCCACTACTTCATACATTGGACTGTTAACTTTTCTGGTTCTCCATATTTAGAAATTAAAAGTCACTTTAATTTTATATGATTTCATTCCTTGGCAAAAGCTTTATGCCTGTAAATTTTATCCCTATTTTCAGACCCCTGATTTATTTCTTACACTTGATAAAACAACTGTCTTCACAAATTGAGGAAAACTGCAAAATGTTGTCAGGACATTCCTTCCTTCTTTGGGAGCTTAGTAAGCAACCATGTTCTATTGAACTGATTCTCTTAAAATTACAGGATGGTTTACAGAGAATAAATCAATTGTAAATTCTTAAATAGTGCTAAAGCTTCTTTCTTAACTAGCAAGACGAGCCAACATAGCAAACTGCTCCCATTTGATCTGCAGTTTCTACACCCAGACCATTCACTTCTTTCCTGTTTCTGTATTTTCTACAGAGAAATCATTATTTTTTCCTCATTGTCACCTGTTTTCTTCTCTCATCTAGGTTTAGATTGACTGTTAGGAAGAAATTCCTTACTGTGAGGCACTGGAGGAGATTTCCAAGAGAAGTTGTAAATACCCCATTCTTGGAAGTGTTCAAAACTGGAAATCTGATCAGCCTGGTCTGGTGGAAGGTGTCCCTGCCCATGACAGGGAAGCTGGAACTCTATGGTTTTTAAGGTTCCTTTCAACCCAGGCCATTCTATGATTCTATAGAAATCTCTTTTTATAACACTTCTACCAAAGGTTTGGGGAGGGTGCAGCTGAATGTATTCTTTACTGGATGTGGGTCTTGAACTTTTGCTTTGATATGGAGATATCTATTCTTTCACATTTCTTTTTTTCCCCCCCCCCTCATTTATATCAAAAAGTTCTTTGAGGCATAAGCAGTTCCTCTAAAAAAAAGCAAAGCCCAGTGAGAATCACAACATCTGCCAGGGCTTGCACATGCTGTTATACACCATTTAGTTAACACTAATTGTAACCAGTCCATGAGGCTCAGTCGTTGATCGATGAAATTAATGGTCAGTTTCTGGCTGATACTAACTGAAGCAGTAGGATTCATATATATCTATCCAACTACAGAACTAATGAATCACAGGTCACAGCTGCATTGTTACTACATGCTTAACAAAAATGTATTGTTAACAGGGCAACTGGGGATTGTAAGGGATGGCTGCTTTTTACTTCCCACCTCTTTTTGAAGAACAGCCAGGGCACTTGAAAGGCAGTAAATTGGCCTGTTCCCTCCTTACAAGAGATCTTTCTTTATCAATGGTACTTGAAGATAGCCTGCTGTTGTGGTTTAAACCCAGCTGGCAACTAAGCACCACAGAGCCGCTTGCTCACACCCCCGCCAACAGGACTGGGGAGTGAATCAGAAGAGTAAAAGGGAAAAAGCTGATGGGCTGAGATAAAGACAGTTTAAAGGGAAAAGCAAAACTCATGCATGCAAGCAAAGTACAATAGGAAATTCATTCACCATTTCCCATGACAGGCAGGTGTTCAGCCGTCTCCGGGAGAGCTGGGCTCCATCATGTGTGACAGTTACTTGAGAAAACAAATGCCACCATTCTGAATGTTTCCTCCTTCCTTCATCCCTAGGATTTATGTGCTGAACATGATGCCATAAAGTGTGGGAGATCCCTTTAGTCAGATGCAGTTACAGGTCCCAGCTGTGGCTCTCCCAACTCATTGGTGGGATGTAAGAGAAAGAGAAATGACACTGTGTAAGCACTGCTCAGCAGCAACAAAACCATCCCTGTGTTATCAATGCTGTTTTTAGCACAACTCAACAAGACAATTCTGAAGGATGTTTACTCTACCTCAGACAAAATTAGCACACCCACTGACCTGATTTCCTGCATCTTGTCTCTGCTGGTCTCTGTCTGCACAGAGGACTGGCCATAATTTTGCTGGGAACAGCTCTCCATTCCTGCAGAGATGGCCTATGGCAGTGCACATAACAAAAACACTTTTGCTTCAGTCTTTTTAATGTTGACCTCTCTTTTTGATGAAATTATAACCATCAAGACATGCCTATAGAGATTCTGAGCAGAAGGTCTGATTTTGGTCAAGAAGGCTTCACTTGCATATTTTCAAAGGTAAGGAACTCTTCTCCATTAACTTTCTTATGAAGAGCATACGGACAAATCTTTCTTGCATAAGACAACTCCACGTCTTGAAAGGTGATGTGGGATCACAGCATTGCTTAGTCATGTCAAATAAAGAGTTACCAGGATCATCCGTTTAATTTTGTCAGGTGTTCTTGGAATTTCTCTGCAGAAGCTAAACTTTTTCAGTAAATAAGTGTCATTAAATAAAAGGAAAAGTTTTGAATACATTTAGAAGTTTTGTTTCCAAACTCCAGTCAATACAATTAAGGAAGTAAATAATTCTGCCTAGCTATATACCTCCTGAGGATGAGCAATGAGTGAAACTGATTATTTAGTGAATTTACTTTTTTTACCTGCAAAAAGTTTCTTTGTCTTTCCAGAGGCAGTCTTGATGGATTGAGCAAGAAGCATGTACACTATAATTTTGCACTATATTATAATAAAGTGAACCTTTTCTAAATGTCACCATTTAAATTTCATGGGGCATGAAATCTACTTTTGAAATGAAAATTAAAGCCCTTTCCCAAATAAAAAGTCTAATCTTATAGCCAAAACCACTTCATGTTTCCTGACATTATTAACTTTGGAGGGCTGCCTGTAAGATGATAAAACTATCTGACATATTAAAACTGAATTTCCTTTAAATAATTATGTTACAGAATACTTTTAATATATAAGGTTCTAAGACTAATATTAATGTGAATTTAGCAGTATTTTCATTTACTAATAATAAATCTAAATGCCCTTCATTTAAACATGCTAATGGTAACATAAATACTAACATATTACTTCTCAACAAAACTATTTTTGGACTTAAAATGGTGCTTAATGTCAAAAAATGATAACACTTCAATAACCTCAAGGAAGCTCAACATCAAATATACTCACTTGCTATTGAAGTTATAATGCATGCTGTATTTTCTGTTTGAAAAGATGAACAAAGATTTATATCACATTCTAAACAGTTGTAATAGCACTCATACTTTATAGCAATCCATAATCATTTGTTCATTATTGTGACACCTAAAGCCAAGGGTTTTTACAGGGATTTAAGAAGAAACATATAAAGAGAACTGAAGATTTTCAAATGTCCTCAGCTCAGAGTTTCTAAATTCCAAACTAGATGGGAAAAAAAAGAGAAAGCCATAAAACACTTACAAAAATACCCCATAATATCTCTTTGGAGGCTATTAGATCTTGATAAAAAAAAATTGCTTTTTCTTTAGTTTGGTTTTTGAACATAAGACTTGGTGTTATTTCCATTTCAACAGTCTGTGTTATAAGCAGAACAATATGATAGACAGATGTATAAAAATAATGCTTACTTTTTATGTCAGTACAGTATTCTCCCCTGATGCAGAACAAACACTGAAGACTTTGATCCTGTGTTATTTAATATCTTACTTTACCATAAAGCCCAGACATATATTCGAGGATAAAACATCTTGAGAAAATAAGCATGAAATATCAACTGTGTTCACCACTTTTTTATAGTGGAAAAGTATGGAAAAGTTACCACTTTTTTCATAGGTAGCAACAAAATATGCTTCCAGATGTTTAATTGGAAAGGAAAAATAAGTCGGATGGCTAGACATTGGGCTGAATTTTGAAAACCCAGTTTTAATTTCTGAATTCAGAACTCCTCTCTACTCACATACTTGTTAATTTTACCATCACCTAATCCACAGTGAATTTTACCACTCTCCCAAGAACTGGCCCTAGATAAGTTCCTTCACATTCTAGCTGTGAGATCTGTGCTTCCCCTGATCCTTTAAACTTGAAAATCTTCTGTTTACCTTTTTTTGCAGGTAATGCATCTTCCACAGATTTGTCCAGGATAAAGCTGTGCACAAATCAATCTGTTGGCACCAGCTGCAGTGGTCAGAAAAGCTGCTGCCAACCAATTTCTTTTTTTTTTATCTCAGTTGTATCTCTTGCTTTGAGTGTAATGGGATCCATCCCCATTCAATGTTGAAAGTCCCCTGTAAAAACTTGCTTGGTTTCATTTTCCTCTGGGGCTAAGGGCAGGAGACACATACTAGCACAAGTGCCAGCACCGTGACACACCACAAGAGGAAGAGCACAGTGGCACAGGGAGCACAGACCACAGCTGGGATTCCCCTGGCTACCCCCAAAGCCACAGAGCTGGGTGTGCTGTGACATGGGCTGAGCATGAAAAGCAGGGAGCTGGTCGGTCCTGCTACCCCTTTTCTCCTGTGATTTCATGCTTGAGGTGATTTGTGAGACTTTATTCTGTAGCTGTTTGCTTTGACCCTCCTTTGCATTATGAAATTGAAAGGCAGATGTTTAGTGCTGAAAAAACAAGTTCAGTTACAGTGCTGCTGAGTCCCCATATCTCCATGCACCTGTGCTGTAGAACGCAGTGTTGTCAGGTGCCCAAAGTTCACAGAAACAGGCTGAGAATGAAAAGGAAGAAAAAAGAGAAAGTAGCAATGCCATTTAACTTTGGTCAGAGTAATTTTGAGGTGTTTCAACAGAGAACCTTTAAATATCCTCCTTGAGCTAGCACTGTCATGATAACTTGAATAATTTATACCGTTCTTGTTTTGTATAATAGTGTTCTCTTAAATTTCAAGTGTGTTATGTGTAGTGATGCACAGGCACATACACACACTCACACCTACCACAAAATATTTTTTTGACATTCCCACTAGATAAAAAGCACTTGAGTCACTGCCTCTTGCAAACACCCAGTTGCAGTTGCCAGCTATAAAAGAGCATTAAGGATCTCTCTCTGTGAGAGCTCCTTAACTCATTCCAATAAAAAATAATTAAAAAGTCCTAAAATCATCTTTATCAGCTGTTTAAACTGTACTATATTTGACATGGACTGTTCACATGATCCCTTGTACCATCTGAAGCTTCTGTTTTCTTTAGGTATCAAAACCTTGAAGCTCTCAAGGATAGGTTTAAGCATAATTAACTCAGACTTGAAAAGGTTGCATTCACATCTGAAGCCAGAGGCTCCTTTCCTTGGAGAAAGACACAGTCCTAGACAATTCAAGGGACATATCTTAAACACTCCTTAGGAATGAATCACCCTTAGGGGGTGCATAACTTTCTTACTTGGCTGACAAGGGAGTCTAGGCTGACTAGATCATATTTCAACATCTGACTTTCAGACATTTAACAGAGGACAGAGGAAGCCAAACACATTTATCTGTGGGTTTCATTGTCACTGTGAATTGTTACAACAGAAAAACTTAAGTTTCCTGCCATAAACAATCTTAGAGACAAGGGTTATCATCCATTAAAGAAAAACATTTTGTCCAATATCCTTCAAGATTTCCTATGTGAATCTGAGATTTGAAGCCTGCCATATGTGCCGACACCTGATGTCCCTTTCAACTGTCAGATAAGGTAATAAAAGACAGCAAGGAATATGGAAAGGCAATATACCTACCTGAATACTGCAAACCTGTAGGAAATGTAAAGTTGTTGCTACTGCAATATACGCCAAAAAATGCATGTGGCATGCCACAGCATATCTGTAAAGAACAGTAGCCAAAACCTGTTTTAAAGGTGTCAGATCAATGAAAGTTCATTCATTCCTATTTTATTGGAAGCATTTTCAAATTACAGTGCTGTCTCATTGTCATGAACATAATGCTGTGACTTCCTTTGGTTTTCTATATCACTTCATGCAGACTTTCTAAAAATGCCTATGAGACAAATGTTTTCAGAGACTAGCCCTATCACAGAAGCTCCAACTGAGCTTTCATGCAGGCTAAAAACAAGATTTTATTTGAGCAGCACTGACTTTTATTGCCTTTATTATCTGTTATCTTTTCTGTTGCAATCAATATGGTGAATGCCTATGCAAATGAAACATTTTCAGTGCTGAGCTCAGATGTGCATCCTGCAGGAAGCCACTGTACAAGTCTTACCCACCCTATACAGACTGCAGCATTTTGCTTTTGAAACATGAGGTGTCTCTGAACCTGCAGCTTTACCAGACCATACTGAATAAGGAAGTGAAATTAAAGCAATATTTTGCCACAGTCCAGAAAACTTTAACTCAATCTTGAGAATAATAGATTATTTCTAACCTGATGTAAAAGTAATCACTAAAACCTGCAATTGTTTGTTTTCAAGGGCATGGTAGAAATGAAAAGAGAAAAAAACATAGACAGATATTACAAAAGAAGCAAATAAACAGATCAAACTTGAAGTTTATTTAAACCTTCTGAGAGGACTTTCTATGGAACTGAGAAAGGAAATACTTCTTGATTTATGTTTGGCAGGATGTGGTTCCATTTCCTCTCTTACATTATGAGGAGTCAGAAAGACAACTTATCATCTATGATCAACCTGTGATGAGGGATCTTGCTTTCATTAGGCATGACTTATATCTAAAATCCTAAATTACTACTATTTCCTACTGTGCTTCTGAATATGCTACCATAAAGATATTAGTATTCAAGGCTGAATCACATTTTTGTATGTTCTTT
Organism: Euphonia xanthogaster; assembly: GCA_034509185.1. Classification (NCBI taxonomy): domain Eukaryota; kingdom Metazoa; phylum Chordata; class Aves; order Passeriformes; family Fringillidae; genus Euphonia; species Euphonia xanthogaster. Next base: position 72,454,621 of record JAYDZK010000001.1, read on the forward strand.
GAGAACACAAAAGGCCCAAAAAAAATCACTAACTTGCCAAATAACCGCACTAAGTTAGATCCTCCACAGGCTCACCTAGTTCCAATGAACTCATATTGTGTTACTTGAGTATATGATAAGAACTTTTCAAGGTGGGGTTCTTTGACAGTATTTCTTGGGGTTTTTTCTGTCATCTGATTGAAGGCTTCACTGCTGAAAACTGTTAGATATTGTACCAACAGATTTTTATAGCTAGTCAAACTAAAGTTAAATTACTGAATTAATGTATTTTCAAGTGAGTAAATTAGAAACCACATTAGCAGTTATTCTCTATATTCTGGAACAACACCAAAAAGACAGAACTAAAGCTCTACTAAAGCCAGAGTGATTTGCATTTTTGAAATCGTGGCATTTGTCAATTAAAATAAGAATTAATCTTGCACTACTTAAAAGTATACCTGTCCTAATCAAATCACGCCAACAACTTCTTATGTTTTACATCTGTTTATACTGAAAGAGAGGCATAATCTGTTGCTGTGTGTTTTTGTAAAGCCTGGCAAAATGAGGCTGTGAGCTCAGCTGGGCACTCCAAATGTTCTTGAAATATTTTTCAACATATCATGATCATAATCATTGAAAATAATAATAATAGCAAATAATTTATGCCAATGGTATCTCTATACATGTAAGAACTCAGAAAAGCATTACAAAACATTCTTACAATTCATTATTACAATTCTAATAAGGATAGTTATAATTAATAATAGCAACTAATAGTAACAGTAAGCAAAATGGTATCTCTTGATGCGACTCATAGAAGTTTTATAAATATTTTTGCTGAAACCTAAAATAAACCTCCTTTTAAACTTCAGGTAGTTGGACTTGATGCCTAAAAAGATTTGTGTGTGCTGAAGTCTTCAACAGCTGCTTAAAATTAAATATCAAGAATTTAAGGGTCTCCTTAACACTAATGTCATAATTTATAGGGCAACTGAGGGAAATAAGCTGTCACCTAAAGACCCTTATAAAACACCATTACAGAATTCCAAACCGAAGAATACTCTGCAGGCTTCTACATGTATCTCTTCTGACTTGTATTTTACAACCAATTTCATCTTGTGCCAAAAGCAAGTGGAGGCAGCTTATATACTGCGATTTCATGTAAGTGGTCCTTCTTCCTTGAATAAAGCTTATAATTTGGAATAACTATATGGAAATTCTAGCTTTATATATCTGCCAAAAGCCCAGAAAGGCTTTCAGTTCCTAAAGAGAGACAAGTTGTGAATGTCCCAGCCTTGAAATAGTTTAAAGCCAAGTTGATTGGAACACTGGCAACCTGGTCTAGTGGAAGGTATCCCTGCCCACAGCAGGGTGTTTGGAACTACATGATCTTTAAGGTCCCTTTCAACCCAAACCAGTCCATGATACATGATTCTATGATTCTGTGCTAGTGATTATGAGTTTGGTGTCAATGCATCAGCTAAGAGCAAGATTCAAAAAAATTAGCTTCCCTTCTTTCCCTTCTGACTTCTCTAATGTATTTCTTACTATTATAGTTCTTATTATTTCTCTTATTTAGGTAGGTCAAAGTTGGCTCTCAGTGAACATAGTTTATTGAACTAAAGCTTTAGTATGCTGCTTTTTAAATAAATAGGTGTTTAGAACTGAAAAATTATATACAGACAAATGAATCCGAAAGGTTTTTTTAAACACTATCCCTAAATCCTTTGTGAATCTTAAATGTGATTTTGATTATCAAGACCTGATGTCTGAAGACAGTGAAAAAAATCAGAAAGTCAGGCCAGTCAATGGCAACAAGTGACGAAGGAGACATAGCCCCTTTCTAGCCCAGATTTTGCATTCCTTTTTCCTTTCTCACTGCTAAAGCTTTAACTCAAAATATACAGAATGATCCCAGAGCAATACCAGGGCTGGAGCTTTGTCTCATCTTTTCCAGTAGAAAGGTCTGACTTTAAGACCACAGCCTTTCTAGCATTCCCTCTCTGTGGTTCATTGCCCACATTTTATTTGTCTCTGGAACAGCTTCCATCAGGATAGAAAAAAAATATCCTCATCTCATCCTTGCAGTACCTTGCATTTCCTATGACAATCTGAAAAATGTGAGAAGCTGACCAGTCTCTGCATCCACTACTCAATTTTCAGAGCAGCAACTTTCTCTTGGCAATTCTTCCCTGTCCTATCCTGACTTCTTCCCAATTGTCCCCTCAGTGTTGGAAAGAGCTGCATATAAAGCCAATCTTAATTTTTCATTTTTGTTAATATAACTGTGTTTCATTGTTTTAAACAACTTCTGGATGAGCATATTTTGGTTTTCATTATGATTTTAAAAAGCAATGTGTCTTTCTGCAAATGCACAAGCAATAAGTATCATTCAGGCTCATGGTGAGGTCCTGGATTACATGTGCCTTTTAGGTCATGTCTACTACTCAATTAATTTGACATTTGCTCATGTAAGAGCAAGCTGAAAGTCCACTGTGAACTGCAGAGAAAGCAAGGAGTCAAGAAATTTGGGCTCACCATGCCCTTAAATGTAAATCAAGGATCATTTCTAGCTGTGATTTAGACACAAACACAGTCTGCTGAATTGACTATAATCAGTAGCCATCCACTCAGTGTAATTGTCTTACCTAGCAGAACAGCAGCACATAATATGTCTTACAAAATAAACCCCAAAACAAAGTAAAACCAAAAACCTGTGTAAACATTTGAAGCCCTTTCCAAGACCAAATTCAGAATAATAGCTCAGGATGTTTTCAGATTCACCAGATAATTATCTTCTTGCTTGAAGGATGGCCATGAACAAAATACATTCAAGAATTTAAATACAGTGAGCAGAATTTAATTAGCCTGACTCTGCTAATCAAAGCATCAAAGCAGATGGATTAGATCTACAGGAATCTGTGTTTAATTTGAAATAAATTGTGTAATTCCAATTTATTTTGAAAATTTCAAGTTATTCCAGGCAGTAACAATTTAAGACAACAATACAAATTGAGACAGTTTAATATAGGGCAGAAAGGGGTCAGACAAATTCAAAAATTAAAAAAAAAAAAAAAACATTGCACAGTAATCCAAAGCAACAAAGCAGAGTGCAGGTTTGAATAATGGTTCACAATTTGAATAAAACATGAGAATATTAATATGTATTTAAATGCAAAATAATAGTGTGCAAGGGCTAGATCAAATTCTTTGTCTTTGGGGACAACATTAGTCCATTTGCATTTGATTTGGTTGACTGTCAGAAATTTTATGTCTGTGAGGCAACCAAAATCACCAGACATTTTTTTAAATGTCATTACAGCTTTTGGCCCATATTTTGATTCATCATTACTGTAAATTACTAATGGCTGAGGACTACATTCTGTTAGCTTAGTAGCAAAGTGGATTATGTCTGAGGTTTTAATGAAAGATAGAATTCATAATTCAAAAAAGAAATAATGTGTTTCTTCTACCCTTTCTGATGACAAATCTAAGGTCAGCTTCCTAAAAGTCTCATAAATCATGCTGAGGTAGAAATCTAGACAACAATTATTATTTATTAATTTCTTCTTAGGCCATTTTATGGTTTATAAAACAGGATCCAGCTACTTTATTATTGTTCATGGCAATGCTTACCCTGTCAAGACTCCAACATCCAGTAAAAAGTCAGCAAAGCAATCAATAAACAGAGGTGAGAGACAGCATCTCAGTCTAAGCGTCTCATGAAGGAAGGTTTAGCATTATTGCAGACAACTTTTCCACTGTGTGGTTTTCGGTGTTTTGTGTTTTATTCATCCATTCTGTGGATAAATAAAAAGCCAGGATTGCCTAATTCAAAATGGAAATCTTATATTTCTTTATACAGATTCACTTCTTGTTCCTTGTTGTATATACTGATGAATGTATATACTGATACTATTGTATATACTGATGACTCTGGGAATTTTTGTTCTCCTTTTACAGTACTGCACATAATGGAAGTACTGGGGCTGTGATTCTTAGATTCTGTGATAATACAAACAATTTTCTGTAAGAAGAACAGAAAACAAAAAATCTCTTTCAATTGTTCTATTTTTTTCTTTTAATGAGGGGCAAACAAGAGTTTTGCATCTTTGTTCATTAGTTAAAAAAACAAAATTCAACTGAGATTCCAGACTCTGACTGGCAGTCTAATGGGAATAAGGCAAACAAATGATCACAGAATTTGATATTCCTCTCTACTTGGTATTGCAAAATATTGGTAATTGGATACAAGTACATTCCACTAGTATTAACTATGATCAAGCATCAGATCAAATGGAATCATCTGTAATGTCAGTCGGAAGAAGGTATGGTGAAGAGTGGAATCTGTCAAGGGAGAGATAATCTGCTCTCTATTTTTGATGTAGTTAGAGTAAAATCCAGAAGAGGTTTGGATAGGATCCGACATCACACTTAGCCAGATTTCATTCTCAATGGCAAGGGCTCTCATCTACTCCATCCACAGTGGCATTTGTTATAGAAATTGGTCAGGTGGTTACCTATAGGAGAATTTATCATGCACACAGGTTCCAGTAAATAGCTTGATTCCCCGAAACAGCAATCATGAAAACATGTATCACCCTTGGCTAATCTGTCAATACAACCATCTGATTAACAAGGACAGAGGGAACAATGAAAGAAGAAAAAAAAAAAAAAAAAAAGAAGAGAGAGAAAATGGGATGCGTATCAAGATAATATACTTACTTCCTACAGAAGAACTTTAAATAATTCTTTAAAGAGTACTGGCACAGTAAGACTGCAACAATTAATGAGTTATAAATTGTACAGAGAACAGTATAGGAGTTCTTTCCAATTCCCATTGTAATTCTACTGATTTAATTGCAAACCTATTAAATAAGCATCCACCATTTCTACATTCACACATACAAGCTAAAATTTCAACAAGTATGCTCTCATGGGACAATGGTGCTTCCTCCTTTTGCAAAACACCCAAATGTACAGAAAATACAGCTAACAAAACCACTAAAAGCTCTACTTCAGGAACTAAAGAATCATCAGATCTCTCTAATTACAAGCCATGTTTCTCAGAATGTGCCCTCTCTAACACATATCCCTGTGTGCCTGTGCATTGCTTTAATTGCCTGAAAAAAAAACCCTCTCTCACACACAGTTGCCTCCTTGGGAGAAGCTGACAGCACAAATATGCAGTGGATGTTAATTATTCAACGCACCTACCCTAAGACACTCAGGTATTATGACGATAAGTGCAGTGTAAGAGCACATATAAAAAATAATAGAACAACCCACACTGCAAGAGTCTGACAAAGCTGGAATAAATTAAAAGCTGGAGCAGCAAGCGAACATTAATCATTCCACTAGAAAAATGTTCTTTAACAGATTTTGAAAACCTATGTCCATGCTTCTTTTCTATTATTCATATTAGCACTAACCCATATTGCTTTTCAGACTGATTGATTATCCCTTGGTCTTCCTGAGTACTTAAGAATTGTGTGCCTCTCTGAGGTCATCTGTGCCTCAACAAGGCACGTACAGTGTCTGGCATGCCTTCAGCAGCTGCCACAGAAAATACCTGTGTAATACTTTAATTTGGCCTTTAAAATTCTATGACTGCAAATCTATTCTAATCAAGAGAGGCTCTGTATTGTTGCATAAAGCCACTAGAAGAAATTGAAGCAGGTCCAGACAATGTATTATGAGATCCATCAGAGTGTTTGTTACATATAGGAAAACAACTGTTCTTTTACAGAAACTTTTTTGTTCACTCTTAACTCCAGGAAAATGAGAACATGAAAAATGAACAAGTTTGACTTCAAGGTTAATGCAGCAGAAATAATTTCATTCCAATCCATTCTCTTTCTAACCTGTGATTTACTTACTATTATTATTATTATTAATATATCAGGAATTGTGAGAGTTCAGTGGTACTTAAAACAAAATTTATTAGGAAGGAATAACATTTTTAACATGCAAGTGCTCCTAAACATCAATACAGATTTTTAGAAATTAGAATAATCCTCTAGTTTAGGTATTTACAAAATTACAAAGAAATATGTAGTCTACATCTGCCACCTACTGCAAGAAGAAAATACTGCAGCATTCATACCTGAACCAAAATAGAAATATTTGATTGTGTTACAATTTAAAAAAAAAGGCAAATAGATAAAATAAATTTTAAAATTCCGACCAAAATTTTTAACAAAAGAAAGACTTGCTAATAAAAAAAGGATGAAATCATAGGTGTACTCTAAAAATATATGAATCTATAGTTTGGATAATGTATTTTTTTTTTCCTGTAATTTTAAAAATGGGGATTCAAACAGCATGAAGAAAATGAGCCTATAATTTTAGAATGTTTAGCACCACTGGCTGATTGTCTATGAGTAACAGCTGTAAGCATCATAGTGAAGTTATGAATATTGGACTTTCTTCAGTGCTTGCATACTTCTCTTAATATAAAAATATAATCCAGCTTTAAAATCTCATTAATATATGCAGAAACAGTGTAAAAAAATAATACTTTTTTTACAACACAAAAAAACCTCAAAAAAAATTTGTGGTGGGATCTTGTTATTGGGTAATCCCTATAGATATGTATACACTCAAGCACTGATTTCCCTATCATCTAAATCCTTTTTAACTTTTTCCATAGACCTGTGTTTAATTAGTCCAACTGTATATACGCATGCCTATAGGCTTTGGATCTTTTTCTGACTGCTCTATTTAGCAGCAGGGACCAAATTTGCATGAACTGACTGCAGAGGTGCACAGTCATCAGCTTTTTTTTACCTAATCAGGCCAGTAATAACATCACCTGGGAAAAGAGATGGTGTCAAAACGATATGCATAGAGCTGTATTAGTAGAGCTCTCTTTAAAGCACAGACAAATATTTAATGTTTACCTGGGCAGATTTGGGCACATTCCTTATTGCATCCCCATCAACAGACCCAGATCCTGAACAGCAAAGAAGATTCTTCAGTTCTTCACAGATTCACAGAATGTTCTGAGCTGGAAGGGACCCACTAGGGCAATCAAATCCAACACTTAGGTCAGCTCCTCCTTATGAATACTAACCATCAGTTTTGAGGAAAACCAAGAGATGGCTTCCTTAGGCTTCAAAGACCATTTTTTGGAATCCCATATGAAGATTTTTAAAACAAAATCAAGTCAACTTGGAATAAGACTGTGACAAGCCTTCACAGAAGCATTACTTCACTAAAAGGCAGACATCTTCATCTTATCTGCAACAGAAATTTGAGTGCTACCCTTTAACAGACTAATGCCTGAAGAAAGCCATCTGCTAGCAGAATAAACCTTAAGCCACACTACAGATGTCAGAATTCTTTCATTTTCATCACAAATTACCCTTCTAATCTATTTATACCTGGGAAGATAATATTTCTCATTTTCAAGGCATCCATCTAAATTTATTCAGCATTTCTTATGCCCACAATACCTACAATTTTAATATCATTCTTTCTGTACAAGGATGTGCCATGAATGAGACCTCTACCCTCCAAAGGACAATGCTACTGAGAACGTGGAACTTTTACAGAATGTGTTTCATTTGAAGTATGTCAAGCATTTTAGGAATATATATATATAGAACATAGATTTTTCTATATAAGCATTTAAGTTCATGTTCCTTTTTTTAATTACTTATTTCATTTTTTTTAATATTGCTCAGAAGTTCTTTTAAACTGTAAACATACAATGTCCCACTGGGGGGGATTACATCAAGCAAAATTTAGTCTCCTCATTTTCTCTTCTGTTTTTGGTTAACTTTCAGTTCTCACCCTCCAAGTCCAACTATCACACTGGTCTCTTTCTCTAAAATACCAGAATGGGCAAAGTTACTTTCATTGTTTACTTCTGTTTTCCTGGGAAGGAAAAAGGCACTGGGAATTTTGTTTTTGCTAACACTGTTGGAAACAAGACTGTTTTCAGATGGGCATTTCATCCTTCAGCGTGGCTGTTTTCCACTCAGATCAAGGAGATGCTGCTGTTTATTCCTAGCTCAGATAACCGTCTTCTTCTCTTTCATGGAGACTGGGGAATAGGTGAGTAGAGGATGGTATACATCATACATCACCTGGGTTCAAAATGTAGTCTCAGGCCAGGCAGCTCATTTCGGTCCCACTTGATGCTTTTTTTTTTGGGTACTCACTGTAAAACTCAAGCCCTCTTGTGTACCGCTGCATCCGGTTCTGCTGAAAAAAAAAAAAAATATATGAAGGAAAAAAAAAGAAGAGAGCATACTAATGGAAAAAAGCCTATCTTTTGTTGAAAGGCCAACTATGAGCAGAGTGTCAGAATTTATTCTGTTTGACAAGAATCCCTCCCAAACATGACAGGAAGCTACATTATCCAAATAATGAGGATTCCAGCTGAGGTAATTCAGGGAAATGCATGGACTAGTTTATGCAAATACAATGCCTCATTTAACACCTAGGATATACAGACAAGTTCAAGAAGGCCTAGTGTTAATAAAAGCACATTAGAAGATTTTGAGCATATTCAAAATCCAGTCACATCTTGCAATAGACACACCTGTCCTAGAAACTCAGTATGGTCTCTAGGGGATTTACTGTCCATTTCTGAGCAGCAGAGCAAGTGCAGCATGGTTTATAAAGATTTGCTACTAAAAAAATGCAGGAAGCAGCAACCTGTATAACCACATATAATGCTGCTATCCAAGCTTTGCATTAAGAGGAATTTCTTTCTCTTACACTACCCCCCTCCCTCTGCAAAAGGGGATTGGAATTGGAGATAGCATCAGTCATCTTAATGCCACACTGTTAATCAACTGTGTGGGTCAGGTACTAGACAATAATTTCAATAGGAAACTACTGTGCCAGAAGGTGTATCATCCAAGAAACTACCTTTATTTTTCTTATATTTTCCTTATTAGCTTTTCCTTATCAGGAGTTCATTTCTATCTGCTCTTTCCTTTTTAGAAGAGCCCTTCCTTAGACACTATGTGACACCAAGTGGCATTGGAACTTCAATACTTGTGGAGATGATTGCTCTGAAAAATCACAGCTGAACGCAGTCAAAATGCCCAGGGTCATGGCAGGGGAGTGCCTTGCTTTGTTCGTATCTCAAGTGAAGCATGCAGATGGCAGAAACTACACGTGACCAAGCTTTTTCATGTCTTCATACATGCAGAAACTGAAAAAACCACTTGTCAATTCAAAGTTTCTCTTACTTTAGGTAACTGAGAACAGTTACTGTGCGTCTCTTTTCTTCCTCAAACAATAATTCCCAAAAAACATAGTTAAGATTGCAAGATTAGATAAGTAACTGCCTTTTTCATTTGCCACTATGAAGGACTGTTACAGCACATCTTGGTCTGGATACCACCTACCTTTTGTTTTATTTTTTCAGTCCACACAGTGAGCACACAAATACCCTTTCTCTTTTGCAGTTGCAGTATCCCCCTCAGACAAATAAGGTAGCTTTCAGTAGCTTGCTCAGCCCACTGCTAAGTTTCTTAGTAATTGAAATTAAGCACAAAAAAGCAGGAACAGGTGGATTATTCCCCATTAAAAGCAGTGTGGTAGAGAGGAAAGTTTCTTCTGTTTTCTGTCTTCCAGATATTGATCCAAGACTTGCTGTCTCTATTTCCGACACAGAACCCAAATTTGTATGCCGTGTGCATGTATAAACCTTACTACTAGTTTTGCCACAGAGATCTATTCTTGTTCAATAAAGGGCTAAATTTGGCCCAGTAATTTGTTTCACATTATAGAAGATGACTTTTAGGATAGCTGGTGACCTTCTAGTCACCTCTGTCTTTGGAGTCTTTCTTCAAAATTGAACATAAAACAAGTTGGTAGTGCAAGACAAAAATATGCTATAGATAAATTATGTTAAAAAATTATATATTTCTGAAGAATCAGTCCCAGACTGGCTTGTGGTTTAAATATGTCATTTAAATTAACCTACAACTGAGGAAACCATGAGAAAAGGATCAACCTGCTAAGTGTCATGCTGTCAAAAAGACAGGACTAAAGGAAACTTTGCTAACAAATTATCAGGTCTCAGGGTTACCACTGGAGAATGCAGCAAAGCCAGAGATCCTTTGAAATAAATGTCCATTGTTACGATCACAAAGAATGAAATAATTCCCTCCACTCTCTTTTCTCTAATCCCTGGTCAGTGAAACTTATTGCTTCTGGTTACAAGGGCAGTATAGCGGAATCAGTCACCTTATGTTGCATCATGAGATTATAAGAAAAGAAAAAAAGGTCAAAAGCCGGATTCTTCAATTTATTTTCAATACCTATTGTTAAAACAAGCTACATAGCTACTTTCTCAGGATTCCCTAGAGTCTCTATGAGTATTTTATCAGATTTCAGATTAAATGGATTATCACAAACAAAACACAAATATGAATCATGGTTTCCTACTGAAAAATAAATAAATAAATAAATAAATAAATAAATAAATAAATAAATAAATAAATTTGCTTTGTGCCACTCCTGTGGAGAGAAATAATTGTCGAGTCAGTGAACCTGCCTCCTTTCCTGTCTCTCCTTCCCCAGGGACAGTATGGATGGCACACATCTACTGCAATTAATTCTAGATTGCAAGAACACCCCCTTTTCTGTTGAGGGTGGCCCTATGGGGAAGTACCCAACTGCTTATGCACCCGTATTTTAGAATATGAAGACTCTCAAGGAGAAAGGAATACTTCAAAAACTACTAGACTTGTCATCTGTGGTTTGATATCTGTGTTACAAAAGGTCTACCTGGCTTTTAACTGAGAAAATTACCTAGAAAATTCAAAGCATGGGGGAAAAAAACATTTTACATAGTCGTAGAAGAGGTGCTCCTGAGTTCCCGTGTATTTCATAGTGCACTCATCCATAAAACACGGTCCTTAGGTGCTACCTACTGGGAACCAAGGCCGTGTGAAGAGTGATCCTGCACCTACCAGCCAGCAGAGGGGGCAGGATGAGTAAGGGACAGTGAAATAGAGAACAGGAAATTTGCATTTTTACTTTTTAGGGACAGCTCTGAAAAGTTATTAAAATCAGTTTTCAAAAGTAATTAGTTCCTTCCTTCTAATAGTCTTCTCTGTGTACAGCTTTGATAAGTGTGCAATCTCATGTCAGAAGTTCTTTCAATGAAAATGTAGACTAGAGGTGATGGATTCCACTGTAGATCAGTAAATCTACCCCATAAAAGAGCCCACTTTGTAATGGTGTTTTAAAGAGAGATAGCTAGTCCTGCACAGTCCCTTACATGTATTGAAAGCTAGGTGTTTTTATTCTAAAGAGAATCATTACAGCATGAAACACAACTAGTAGTACAAAAAATGAGCAAAAGGATGATGTCCCTTGGCAGGTAATGCTGTGTAAGCCCTTCTGGCTCAGAATGAGTATTTTTAAAAGCCTAAAATTTGTCATTACTAATTAAAAGTCAGTGACATAACACCCACATGGACTGTGGCCTCTGAGTAAAGGTGCAAAACACAACACAAAAAAGGTACTATAATTATTGTTGTTGTTATTGCTATTGTTATTCTTAGTGTCATTGTTTTTTATTTTATTTTGTTTTATTTTACTGTGCAAATGCTTACACACAGAGCAAATCAGCAAGGGGGTAAAACATGCAGCCTACAGCAATGTCTAGCTATCTCAAAGGAAGCAACACCCATTGTACAGCACTGCAGCAGTGCAGCCTCCCCCTGCACTGAGAACTGTCCCTTGTGTGCATTATGCTCTGCTGTACCAACACAAAGGACAAAGTTTGTCTCACCTAACCTGGGATGCCAACGGCATGGGATGTTCACTGCAGGATCCAGGGAGACAAATAAGCAATTCTAGAGCACAATTCTTGCCATTTATTTCAGACCTGCAAATTAGGATAAGATGAGCTGCACCCTAGAAAGGAGCCCAGAGTGATAGAGCACATGTGGAAGTCTGGATTTGAGAAATGAACCCCACCCACGCTGTCTGCTCCCGAGGGTCCATTGTCTCCACACACTAGGCAGGCAAAGAGCAGAAGCTGAAGCACTGGCAAATTAAACAGTACTCTTACGGCTCACTGCTCTACTCATTGGAAAAGCTGGCTTTGGGGAGATTTTTTGCCCGTACTGCTAGTCTTAATTTCATTTAAAATATTCTAAATTCAATGAGAAAATTCATCACGAACCTTAAAGAATTTTTTAAAAACTAATAAATCAGTATGATCTCCAAAACTGAGGTACACTCTAAAGCTGTCTTCATGCTTCATCAAAGGGCCTCTGACTAGAGTTTTTCTCCAAACTGGCTGATTCCCTGATACAGCTGTACAGAAAGATTACAAAACTGGTCACAATTTGTACTGTCATTACCCCTCTGCAACCAGCACGTTAAGGTTGCAATTTACCTGCTATTGTGAGACTCAGAACATTTCAGCCACTATTTTAGCAAACTACTTTAATCACAAAAGTGATGGAGTGATAACAAATGAAAAAAGTTTGTGATTTGGGGATTCTAATGGTCATTTTGAACTCAAACTGAATCACAGCAATGACAGAGTGAGTGGAAGAATATCGGTTCCTGTGACTGCAAAATATAAGTGTTGTATTCTATTTTTAAGGGTTTTTTTAAGGATGAGAAAGTATATTTGATGTTAATGTTGAGGTAATAGTTTCATTGGTTTGTTGGTTACAATTACCTGAGACATCCAGACATTCCCATTTTCCCTCCAGATTCTCTGAGGGGAACAGAATAGCAAGCAGTGTCTTGTGTCACTTGCTGACCTCTTCATTTTATTTTTTTTTTCTATTGCCTTTGGAAGTTTATTTTATTTCTGATGGTTTATTCCTGCTTAATAAACTGTTCCAATAGCAGTGGCCTGTTCTGTAGGACTGTTTTTTATAATAATATAATGGAAAACAACACTCATCTAAGAGTAAACCCTAACATTGTTGCATTCTATATAATCTCTAGTCATAAAGTCATTAAAAGTATTTTTAACTACACAGAAAATATGTCTCTTTGCATAAAATATTTCACTTTTTATGTTTCTATGTTTGTGACTTTGAGTATGCAGAAGATAGATGAGTTTTGGTCTAGTTCTGAGAAAACAGGACCTTTCAGAGTTCTTGCTGATTTGGGCACATCCCATATAACAATCAAATTATTTTCTCAAGCTGCATGATTCCAATGCTGTATTTCAATAGTACTCTAAATTTGCACAGTGGCATAAAAGAGGTTAATTATATACAAAGTCTCTGCAAAAGCAGCTCATAATCTAAGATTCTACTCATTAGGGAATTTTCACAGGTAGTTAATTTCAGGCATACTTTCTTTAATTTCATGAGGACTATTTGAGCATTTGAAACAATTTATCTCCTTCAGTACCCTGGTGAACTGGGACCTAAATGAATAAAAGGCCATTAGGCAATTGAATATATCAAGGTTACTATATGTTCTTATAGAACTGCTTTTGAGGAAGGCAAATATTCTGCTCTCCCTAAGATCAGTTTTGTGGGTGTTGTGTCCACAGTATAAGCGGAATTTTATACCTCTTCTAAAAATTCTGGAATTGGAGTTTTCCTCTAAGGATTGCAAAATCCATCCATTGACTTTTCATGAGGAAAATTAAATTTGCAACAGTCTGTGTTTTTAAAGAGGCATGCAAGGACATTTTAGTTTTAATGTACTGCACAGTCATATCTGTATGTATATAAGACAGATTTAGATTTACCAGAAACAGTTACTAATTTAAATTAGGGCAGTTGCAATTCAAACACACATCTACAAACAAATGCCACTAGGGCTTTCCTCAGACAAAAGCTCAGTACTAAGTAAGTTCCTCAGACAATGCATCATGCACACCAACATAGTACGTTCATGCAGCCCAAGAGTTCTATATATATAATCTCTGCCTTTTTTTTTCTTTTTTTTTTTTGTAATAACAACAATTCCACTGTTAACATTAATTATTTTGGTGCTGTTTAAGTATCAGAAAATCCTCACTGTAAGCATCAAATAGTTAAGTCATGTATTCATGGCTTCAAAATCCTGTGTAATCCTCCTGTTTGAACTCCTTTACCCAGGTCCTGCAGACACATGTCAAGCGACCCATCATAGTCAGTTCTCATTGCTGTTACCTAAAAGGATTCCCTGCTGCAGAACAGCCCTGTGCTGCAATAGGAATGGCAGGATACTGAAAACAGACTCTTTTATAACAACAGGAGCTTCATTTATAGTGCACATGTACTGTCTGAGCAGTCCTGGGTTTCCTACCAGCATGCCTGAGCTTAATTACACCTGCTGTAGTCCTGAATCACCAGGCAAAGGCCTGGAGTAGCACTTCAGTGCCTTGCTGAATTCAAAGAGCAGCTGAGATGGAGCCTGCAGACAGCTAATGTGCTCCAAGAACAATGCACCAGTCGTTTCATGGGGCAAACTGAGGGATTTCAAAGGAGCTGCCACAGAGACTACACATTGTTGAGAAGCCAGAGATAATGTTTTGTGTACTGCTCTTCTCTCTAACACTTGCACTTGGAGGTAAGCTTTTCAAAACAAAATGAAATACGAAGTCTCCTGGATTAAATTTTAACATCAGGAGGTTATTTGTTTGTTTTACAGCTGCTGGGTTGGGTTTCATTTCAATGTATATATCCATCATTTTTCTACCTTGTAAATAAGTCTCTTTCCAGTTTTCCTTCTTTCTGCAGGTTCTAATGTTTCCTTCATCTTTTTGTGTGCTCACTGTTGCTGCCTAGCACAAGTGAAAATTTGGGTCAGCATTCTGGTTACCCCCCAGAGTTGTTTCTGTAGTCTGGAACTTCTGCTTCTTCTGCAGTCCACCTTTCTCATAATGCAAGGGTGGAAATTCTCTGGCTCCTGGGCAACTTCTGACTCTCAAGACTTTCAAAGCACAAGACTTGCTCCTGTCACAAGGAGCACAACTTGCTTGTGAGGGGCTGTACTCTCCATGAGCCAAAGAGCCTCAACTGGCTTTAGAGAGGGAAGTGTCTTTTTCTTCATGTACTCATTGTCACCTCTGGTGTCCCTGCAGCTGCATTCAGCATCCAGAATGAGTTTTAAGGCTCTCAATGAAATAAAAATAATTATTTTCCAACTAATTTTTGCGAAAGCTCCAAAATCTTACTTTATTCTGCCCTTGTTTTTAACAACTTCAACTATATTCCAGCACAGGTAATTTTTCTGCTAGATCAGATAATTCATTTTGTCCACAGCAGCACTTACATACTCTGCTAAACTTTTCAGTTCTTCATCCTTGTTCTACATAAAAATTAACAGTATCTGTTGACTGAAATCTCTCTTCCACTGAATAAAATAACTGTTGAAAATGCATCGGAATAGAAATACAGACCATAGTGAAAGTCACTGACAAGTTACACAAAATTCCTGGTTTCATATGATATCTTAGGCAAACTATAAGGTAGTCCAGCCTGTATATGATACATCTCTAAGACACAAAAAATGGAGAATGCATATTAAATCATCTTTCAAGTGGTTTTTTTTGGGACAGCTGACTTTTAAAAGTAATATATTCTACAGAAGAAACAAAGAAGGTGCTAGGGGGAAATTCCTACAGGGATTTAAAAATCTAGAAATAAGGAACTTTGTGGTTAGCTTACCCTAGCTTGAAACAGCTTCAAAGAATAAACATGTCTTTATGAATAATATAGTATTCAACCATGTTTGACCCCACCATAAAAATTTATGCCAGGATTTCCCTTTGGATAAAAAGTATCACATCACATCACAATTTCAAGTTACCTTTCCCAGAAACTCAAACAGAAGCTGTGTTATAACCTCACTGGGAAGGCAAGACATCACTCTGTGCATCTGAAATACTGCTAAACAAAAACACTCAAGGCAAGAAGCTTGAGCAGTGGTGCTTCCATCACCTGAACTGCTTAACTCTTAGCTACAGAGGTCGAGTTTAAACTGTGCCAAGTAGCATCCCCTGGGGCAGTGTCTAGGCAAAGTTCAGGAGACACTGCATGCCGTCTGCCATTCCTAATATGTGGTCTGGATTAGACTGCATCAGCCTTGGCTCCCTTTACACACTCTATCTCAACAGGGCTTGCAGAGCCTGAAGTGTCCCTGCTGGCCCTTGTGACACATCCCAGACCTTGTAAAAGATATTCTCAGACTTTTAGTATGAATTTACCAATGCAGTGAACTTCCTTCATGTTGTTTCAGACACTTTGAACTGAAAAACAAAAAGGAAAAAAACCCAAACAAACAAAACTCCCACAAAATTATAACTATTTTCTAAGAACAAAAAAGCATGGCATGAAGCCCAGAAGAGATCCAGAGCCAAGTGAAGTTTGGTTTCAGCCAAGATGTAATACTTGGCCTTAAGAGTAGAGGAAGGTCCCTTACCATGTTTTATTTAGCAGTAGAGAAGCAGTCATTGCATCCTTCTATTCTATCATCTTTACAACATTAGCCAGTAGCAGATGTTAAGAGGAAATATGTATGAAGAGGTTCCACAGGCACATCTTTCCAAATTGTAAAATCCTCTGATTCAGGATTTCCAGGTTCAGATGTTGACTCCAGAACACAGTCCTTGGTAGAAGATTTTGTTCTGTATTATTATTTGGATTAGCACACACTTTCGATTTCCAGAACACCCTGTCACAGATGAGCCCTACAACTTAATGTTGTCTCTGTAGAGAAAAAAAAACAAACAAAACAGCTTTCCACCATTTAAAAATCTACTGTGAAGTTGTTTCATGGGGTGACACCTTGAATTTCTCTTCACTAAAGACAGTTTATCTGCGAAGATCCTTCTCTCTGAAACTCTTCCATATCTTGGCCCATACTGCCTTATGTTTCTTATCTTCCCTAATTATACTGTGGGCCTTTCTTGTCCTACTTAAATCCTGTGGACTTTACTGCATACCTTAATCAAGATGTAGATAATTATATGTTGTTTTAAATATATATATATAAATATATATATATAAAACAACACATGTATTATATGCAGTGGATACACCATAGCAAAATCATTTCCTTTCTTAATAGATCTACCATTTCCTAACATTGCACTGCATTTTGACCTATTGAGCATAGAGTTGATGTTTTCAGAGAACTACCACAAGGTCTCCAGGACTTCTTCAAGGGAGTCACGGACAAATTATGGCTCAGATGTGTACATATGGAAGTCAACAGACCATCATCTGGTTTTTCTGTTAATTTTTAATAATCTGTAAAGAAACTAATTATTCATTTTAAAAAATATTAAGGTACAATAATATATATATTTACCAAAAAAAAATTGGTTTTGCTCATGTTACCAACTTCATTGAACAAATTATACTTACCTACAAAAATAAAACATAATCTTTTGGTCATTAAGTAGTTAAACTTCTAACACTTTAAAATCTATGATCCTATGTTGTGCTGATGCCTTAAGGCTGATTCTGTACGACTTGCAAACTATAAATCAAGAGCAGAATAACTCATATAACATGACTGACCAACTCAATATACAAACGTCTACTTACACAATACAATAGTGGTTATGGAGAAGCACAATTCCTTACAATTAATAGCAGCTTCAGCTGCAGCTATTTATTTCTTTGTATTACTCATAACAAAACAGTAGCATTTTCTGCCTCCTTTACTCTCCTGTAAATGACTTCATAAGCAACAAGACAATGATGAAAAAGCACTCTTTTTTTCGACTCGCTCTGGTTTAATGCCCCCTGAGGCTGTGCAAGACAAGATTTTTGTCCCACATAATTTACTTTTACACTGAAAAGACGGTAATATATGGAAATAAATAAGTAAATATTTAAGGAGATTGTGTGAAGCACAGATTTTAATCTTAAACAGGAAAGAGCAAAGAAGGAACCTTCTGTCATGTAACTAGCCTCCCCTGGCTACTACTTGCATTTCTTCAAAAAAACATGGCTGCAAAAATACTACTTCAACAGCAAAGAAATAACAAAATTCCATGTGGCAACCATTTCCCAAATAGAGAATCAAAGAAGTCTCTGTGGACCTATACAGTGCATTCCTGACAGAAAACAAAAATATAATATGTATTTAAAGCAACTGAAGATAGAGAATATCCAACTTTTATTCGAAAAAAATTCATAATATATTTAATTATTCATTAAATCTTTTCCTAATCAAACTCTACAATTTCTTATCCTGAAACTATACTTCACATGTAAAGTAAAAGGAAACTTTTTGTAAATCATCATTGAAATATAATTTTATTTCTCTTCTACTGAATTACACTCCATCCAACAATAACTCTTTACTGTATCTTTACTTAATAATTCATTTTTAATATTATTCAAATGCTTTCAGGGCTTTGGAATTGTGTTTCTGGGGTTTGATTTTATTCATTTCTAATATAACCATTTTACAGAGTCTCCAAAGAAAAAGTCAGAAAGGAGTTGGCACAATAAAATAAAAACGGCTCAATAATGTAAAGAGCTGATTTTTGGAGAGGGACACTCTGTGAGATTTGAAAGTTATCATTATCCCTACAGGGCGATTCAATTTGAAATTTCTGAACTTAGTTTTACCTTTTATAAAGCATTCTAAAGATGAGAAGAAAGGCTATTTAGAGATTTAAGAAAATGTTGGTGGCATTTAAATGAAAGACTACCCACTCCTTTTCATATATTTGTTTCAGCACATTATCCTTGTGTAAACAGGACTACTAATCTCTTCTTAAGAGTAGGAAACTACTGAATAAGTTTTTTTAAAAAAATCAGAGAAACAGCTTTCTACAATTTTCTAGGTGACTTTATTGGATCTTAAGATATAAAGGATCGAGGCAAAAAGAGTGGGTTTTAGTTCAGTCATTCCCCACTCTTTCTTGTAATAGACAAATGAGCTAGTAATGGGACCATTACTTGCTCTTGCAATACAATGCATAGCCTATAGCCTCATCGTATATTTCTTAACATTTAAAGGAATGTTTAAAAAGGGATCAAAGAATACTGAAATTCCAGGGCTGAGACACAGATGCACCCAGTAAAGGCTAGTTTATATTTTGGTTCACAATCTGAGGAAAAATCCACTGTTTGTCCTTGATGAAGAGGAGTCACTGCATACCTGAGTACACCATTCACAGTCCTGCCAGTAGAGCAGAGCCTGGGAGGCTCCCAGACAGGCAACATGTGCAGAATTGCAGGATCTCCACTTCCATTTCTGGATCAGAAGCTGTTTTATGGCTTGGTATATGACATTGATAGGTATATACTATTTAGATAATGAGAACAGTTGCAATGGATTCCAAATCCCATTTTCTACTGACCTTAAGGCATCCTTTTTCTTGCGGTTTTAAACACTAGAAATTTGTGTCATGTGTTGATGCTGGCCAGATGCCAGGCACCCACAAAAGCAATTCACTGACTCCCCTCTGCAGCTGGACAGAGAAGAGAAAATTTAACAAAGAGTTCATGCATTGGGAAAAGGACAGAGAGAGATTGCTCATCAAATACCATCATGGGCAAAACAGCTTCAGCTTAGAGATATGAAGGGAATTTCTTACATAAAAAATCAGAGCAGAATAATGAGAAGTAAAATAAGCACTTATAAAACACCTCACCCCCACCCCTTCCTCCTTCCCAGCTTTACCTCCTACTCCAGAGAGACAGGGAGACAGGGCATGGAGGTTATGGCCAGTTTATCACCCGAGGCCCCTCCTGCTGATCAGAGAGAGAAGTCATTCCCTTGCTGCACCATGAGGTCCATCCCACAGGGGACAGCTCTCCAACTACTCTGATGTAGCTCCATCTCACTAGCAGCAGCTCTGGGCAACCTGCAGAATATGGGTCCATCCTATGGGTAACAGTCCTCCCAAAATTGCTGCAGTGTAGGTCACTCTTCCACTGTAGCGGGTACAGTCCTCCAAGGACAGGCTGCTCCAGCCTGGGACCAGGGACCTCTCTCTCCACAGATCTCCCATGGGGTCACAACCTCCTCCAGGTTTCCACCAGCTTCAGAACAGGCATCTCCACAGGCTGCAGCTGGATCTCTCCATCCCTGTGGACCTTCATGGGCTGCAGGGGCACAGCTGCCTCACCATGGTCTGCACCACAGACTGCACGGGAATCTCAG
>JAYDZK010000001.1:72478665-72512287 GCA_034509185.1 Euphonia xanthogaster
TCCCGTCCCTTCCCGTTCCCTTCCCGTTCCCTTCCCGTTCCCTTTCCCCCAGAGAGACTGGAGAGCAGGTATCTGGTTTACACTAAAAGGGAGAAATATTACTTTCCTGCACAATTAATCCCATAATCATTTTTAGGTTTCTCTAGATTAAATGGAAGAATTAAGGTAATAAACCATGTAAATGGGCATTATAGAAGTAAAAGATTTTCAAAATCAGATAAGAGACTGGAAATTAAATTAAATTTAGAATTGCTATCAAATATAATAAAAGACAGGTGCTTAGCAATTAAAAAGGATGATCATTGTAACTGGGGCAGCTGAAAATGGTAATAGAACAGATGTTCCTTAATAGTACTTCTATATTAGTTCTATTTTAACAAAGAATTCTTGATTTTCATTTGCTTCCCTGAAAATACTGCACTACTGCTAACTAGTAAAAAAATTGGAAGTTAGAGATAATAGTTTCATTAGCAGTTTCATAATAGTATAAAATTGCACAATAAAAATAATTGTGCAATGGTTTTAAACATCAGTTAGGAGGCTATTGCACAGTTATTTGCTAGACTTACTGAACATTAAATAATGCTTCTCAACTACAATTTCTAAAAAACCATCAGACAGTGGAGGAAACAAACAAAAAATTCTTCTGGAGAATCATCGGTTGACTTGATGAAAGTGCTTTCCTACCTCATTCTTTCTGGTCCTAGCAAGTCCTAATGATAAAATACCTCACTTAATATCAGTCTCTCTTTCCAGAAGATATTTTAATGACCAGGTATTTTACATTATTTATTTTCCTCTTGGTGAAATATTTAGAAGAATTATATTTGCACTCTAGCATTTCATAACACTAAATTCATAAGGATGATTCACATTTTTAACAGGGTAATTTTAGAGAGATTTTCTAATGACCAGTGCTGACATTATACACACGCAAATGTACAACAGATATAGGGTTAGATTTTTTAGATTTAGCTTTTTGTTTTTGCAAATGTCATTTCACACACAGCTTAAGTGAAGAGGCATGTTTATATTCTTGATTGAATACCCTACCACCAAAGAATCTGACAGCAAGCTGAAGAGGAAGGTTTCCCACTTCTGTAGATTTATGTCTATATCCAGAAGTTATACTGTAGATAATGTATTACAGATCACAGAGATATGTCAAAACCCACTTTCTAAAATACCTGAAATATAATGATGAAAAATACACATAAAATAAAATATATTCTTCAAACTTATCTGTACATGATGCAAAATTTTCTTCTCCTTTTCCCCCCTTTTCCCAATGTAGTTCTCTGCCTTCAGTGTCACTGCCTAGCTGGCTTTCAAAAAGCATGTGAACTGGCTGCCAGGATTACACAGACTACTCAGAAGAGGCCTGTGCTGCTCTCTGATAACATCACCTAACACCCAAGTGAGAAAGTACAGACCACAGACATCAGCTGTTGAGTCCACTGGTTGATCCAAAGAAGTGCTCCTGGTGGGACCATAACAAGCACTTATTGAGCTTGCTATGAGTTTGCCAAAAGTCCATCATTTCCACATTGTTCACAATGTCGTTCACAAATTTAAGAGAATTGTCAGAAAACTGTAACTGAATTTGTCATTCATTTATTTTTTATGCAGTTGGAAATTATTGTAGATTAATTAATTTGAGGGGGAAAATACTAATCTTTCTAGAAGATATACTAAACATACATGTTGAGAAGTAAAATATCCATATTGGGTCTTAACCTGCTAAACAAAGATTTCTGTCTTCAGTTGTTGCTACTAAGATCTAATACAGTTCTTATGTGCCTAAAATTCAGAGATGACAAAGCATAGTTTTTAGATGCCTCAGGGGTGATTTAGGCTTATATACTACGTAGAAGAAAATATTGGGACAAAGGAAATTATTCTTGTGTCAATGTTGAACTCTTGTTTTTTAATTTCCTGAAATGGGATTGAACGTTTCATTCTGAAAAAAACAGAACTGACTGATGTGGAGTCAAAAAATGTCATCAAAACAGCTTCTAAACAGCTTCTAATGCCACCTTTTGAAAGGAAGATAAAAGACAATGATAAGATAATGGAAGACAGGGAAATGTGAAAGAAAGGTGTGAATAATATAAAGCTACAGATAAATTTGTCCAATAACTGAGGTAAAACTATAAAGTGACATGGCTTTCTCAGTCTGCTTAGATGACTGTGGTCAAACAAACTATATAATAAAATTAAGATGTATTTTTGCTCTCAGTAATTGAATTTACTAATAATTACTTGGAGAAAAAACTTTTCAAAGCAAAGCAACAGTATACTGTTTACATCATTATTAGCAATGTATTTTGGCACTTAATTTAAACATTTAGAAGGGCACAAATTGTCCCAACTGTATAAAAAGGTTGTTGGTGTGAAGTGTAACTTGGTACTGAGATTAAATTATTCTGTTGTCTAAGATTTCCATTTCAATAGTCCAATTTAAAGAGAGTGATTAATACATTTTAGTGGTTCTAAACTAAGCATAAAGGACAAACCCAGCATATTCTCACAACCATTTCCCATGTGTTTGGCATTCTGTCCATATAATTAATGCCTCATTGAATTTAAAAGGCCTGTCATGCAGTGACTCCAGTGTACTTCACAGTTATTAAAACCCCCAACATTTCATGACACCATATGAACAAACAAACATACTGAGATGAAGCTGCTCTTTCTACTGCATATTGATTTTACTGGTTTTGTACCACTGACCTAAACGGGGCAAAAATTTTGCACTTGCAGGTTTCCACACAATTTGTGTCTATTCAAACTGAGTATCTGTCACAGAATCAGAAATTAGTGTGGGTTGTTCACAAACTATTTTAAGGCACTTTACACTCTGAATGCAATAGGAATGAGGCCTTTAGCAACTGTATTTCAGCATGGTGATTTAAATGTTTTAATGATTTCATACTGTTCCTTTCTCTGTTCTCAGTGTATACAAAAAAGTCAGTCCATGCCAGAATAATATTTATTTTGCTTCACCAGGAGCCATTCACTCAACAGCAGGAGAGATACCTATATGAGGTATTTGGAACAAAAGTTACCTCTAGGGTTATGCTTTGTGTGGGGAAAATCTTAATTAAGTTACATTGCAATATTGAAACTTGAGAATGAGGTCGTAGCCTGCTGTAGCATGAAAGCCTTTAATTTGCACACTTCTGTTGTATTGAATAATCAAGGAAAGTTTAATTGAGCACTCTGGAGCCCTGGGTGTTCAGGGTTTCTATGCACTTATATTGTACTCTCTGTGCTGTGGTTTAACTCCACATAGTTATTTAGGAGCTCATTTAAGGCAATTAAAAACTACAGCTGGGTTTTTGTTGGACTGGCTGTGCTCAGCCTAGTTGGGTAATTAGACTCAAATGGATACCTTGCACCCACTTCAGCCCAGAGACATCTGTGAAGGAGAAAAACATTTTTTCCTCAGATTTTTTGCTCTTACAGAGAACAAACAAATACGTGTGATTTATAATAGGGTCATAAAATTATTTCTTCATTGCTAATAACAATTTCACGCTAAGGTGACATTTTGAAAAGAATCCAAGGTATATATTATATTTAAAATATTTTGGCAGCTCTTGGGATTTCTTAGTATTGGCTTAAATCCCATTTAAGATTCTTTGAAAACCTTACTAGCCTCAGACCTCATAAACTTGAAATGTTTGCTGGGGCTCATAAAACCACCTAAGTGCCATTTATGTGTCAGTAGTTGCCTAGGTCTGAAAAGTAGGTCCTCAGGAGCCTGCCTCAGCTGCCAGGCATCCTCAGGGCTCCTGCATCACTTATGCAAACAGCTTCTACAAAGCAGGTAGGCTGGCAGCTGAGCCTCTGCCTCCAGACTTGCCCTCAAATCCCCAGGCAACATCCTGTTCAGGGCCATCAAGAGCATTTCACAGCTGTGTCCTACAGGGAGTTACAAAGCAGGTCCCACCTGTCCAGCAGCTGGAGGCACAGAGAGAGAGGCACTGCAGGGACATCTGTGCTGCTTGGCACACAAGGACCAAGGAGCTCAAGCACTGAGCACTTCAGCACAGAAACTGCCTTTGCATTTATTCCTTGGACATGTTTTATACCATCCCAATTCACCCCCTTAAGGATGAATCTGCAGCATAGAGGGCTGGCCCTCTCTGGCCTGGAGGCAATCAGCATTACACAACTTGTAAGGCCAGGGGTCAGTTTTTGACTCCATAATGACTGGTCAGGGACAGCGAGACACTTTATAGTGAACTGTGCTTCCTCCAAAATGCAGCTGGGTCTATGATAGCATTCAGAGGTTTAATTCTCAGCTATACCTGAGGAGATGCAGAACACCCTAAGCCTACAAATACAGCATATTTTAAGGCAGAAATTACTTTCTGAAAGTAGTGGGAGGGGAAAGTCATACAGAAAGGAAAAAAAAGGAAACAAAAAACTGATTCTGCAGTCTTGTAGTCTGCCCTTGAGCTGACAAAGATCAGCTGAAGCACAGAAGAGTTTAAATCATATCCCCAGATACCATTTATTTTGTATGAAATGGAATAAATTCATCCAAGAAGCTACACAAGGAATATGCTGCCTCAAAACACCCCATTGCCCAGCAAACAGAGAGCAGTCTTAGAAAGCTGGAGTTAGAATTCAAGAACCTGTTCCAAATCAGTCAAAACAAAGGCTGAAAAGCAAATTTCTGAACTTCAGACATGGACATCTTAAACCCCATCATGCAGCTTTGTTGTGGAAAAGCCTGAGGAAACTGTTCTCTTTAATGTTTATTGTTGATTAACTTATACATCCTGCTTCTCAATATAATGACCCCTACTAAAATCATCATCAGAATCTGAATTCCCCCATGCATGCTTACAGACATATGCATCTCTGACCCTTCCAAAGGCAGAAAACCTGTTTGCAGCAATTCAACACATTTCCATGCCTAACTACACTAAATACAGGAAATACTATGGGTATGGTTTTCCCCATTTGGATTTACACTACACCCTGCACAGGGTTGGTTACCCTGCACAAACTGTTGCAGCAGTGTCACTCTGCTGGTTCTTGATCTGAGCTCCTTTATGTCTTTCCGTAGTGTTGCTACAAGGTAGGCAGAAATCTCTAAAAATAAAGCATCTGTGTCTTTATCAAATTCAGGCTTCTATCTCCAGTTTTCAGAAGAGCATATATTTAGACCTAATAAAACATGTACATGCCTGTGCATAGCTAAAAAGAGAGTCAAATATTCAAAGAGATGGCAAGGAGAAATATGGTAAGAGCAAAAAGAAAAAGCTTATTTCTAACTGCAGATTTGATGTGTTCTGAAGACAAACATATACTGGGGGACTAGAAGAAAAAAAAAACAGGTAGCTGCAACAGTAGGAAAAGAGAGAACTTACTCATAGAATCCAGGAGAGGAGACATGAGAGTACCCACACCTTTTTTCCTTTTCCTGTGAAGCACTTGCAGTTGTTACTTGCATAATGAATTGCACCAGAAAGAGAATTGGGTATTAAAGCTGAGTTTCTCTATTGAAGAGGTTTAGGCTTTCTGCTCCATTTAGTTATTCTTTATGATGCCAAACTCTGAAAGTAGAGAGCTGCAACTAATAATCCTATTATGCAAGATAATATATGAGTAGTAAATGTCTGCAGTAAGGAAACTATAAAGGAAAAATATTTTTCTTTAAAATAGTCTTCAGTGATTTCAAAGAAATATAAAGAAGCTGTATTCTCTCAAAGGCACAGAATTAAACCAATTTTAGAGTAGTGTAACTACAAATGTCATTTTGCTTACTTGTCCTACTACATACGTTTTCACCATTTACATTAAGAGATGCATATCAATTTTATCAGTTTTTCACTGTTTTTCTTCCTCACAGGAAATATTAAAAAGTTCTGATTATAGCCTTCATTTTCATGTTAACAAGTTAAAATAATTCTGAAGGGAGATTCAAAAGGATATGTATGCATCTGCATGCACATGCACTGTGACCTACTTAGTTATATTAATAGGGCAGAATGTTGCAATAAAACTGAGGCAGATCTAAAATACTCACAAACTGTCATCAGTAACAAAGTCATAAAACATTCCATTTATCTATTAATTTTTTGCTTCAACAGCATTGTGTGCTTGTTTACAGTTGTGGAAGTGTAACTACAAGTACACAACCTCTTGGATTTAGAGATTCCCAAAGAGAAGTCAATAAGAAATGAAAACTTCTATGGAAAATGGTCATGAAGGGAAATTTGACCTTCAGGCCAGCAGATTTTTTCATTCAGCAGTAAAATAAGAACAATGTGCCTTTTTAATTGGCTTGTGACTCCTTTCCAATTTCCTGAAATTATGTTGATTGAGACAGTTAAGAATATAATCAAGTTTGCAATAGTAGCTGATAAATGACTTGTATTATTGCTATATAACATTAGGATTAAAATCTTAATTAAATAGACTCAATTAAAAAACAGTTCGTGTATGCCTCTGTGCTCCACCAGTGAAAAAGGAATTTACCAAATGTGTTCAATGAAGGAGAACTTGTGTTGAGAAAAGTAGTTCAAAACTTGGTGGATTCTTTCTACAGTTTTAATTTTAAGGTCTTGAAAGTGGATACTGAAAACCTTCAGAAAATAAGGGTTTTTTTGAAAAGATTCAAAGTTTCTTTACCTCCAATTTAGTTTACTTCTCAGTCATGGCTTTCTCCTACATGGTTTAACATATTCATATTTTATTCCTGCTTGCTTTTGGCCTGTACTGAGAAATGAGCAGCCCATTAAATAAATCTGGACTTTTTTCATATTTAAGAAAAGCAAGCACTCTATGTATTCATGTCTTTATACTGTTTCAGAATCCATTTATATATATTTTTCAGTACAGGATGAGGAAACAGGATTGATATGCAAAAAAGAAAGAAATTTCAATTTCACAAAATAAAGCATTTGAGAATGGTAGTTCCACCAAAGCAACTGACCTGTTCAGGACAGCAATAAAAAAAATTTAAATTACATACAATGAGTGCTATGTGAAAACAAACAAACAAACAAAAAGAATGTAAAATTAGATGCCATCATAACAGTCTTTTGCTTTGCTACCCTTCATGTTGTGCTACAGTGAAGTTAGACCCCACTCCAACCTCAGGCCTACCACATCCAGTGGTCTGAGTTCACATCCTATCCTTCCCTGTCAGTAATGTTAACTTCAACTGGAAAATGCATAATTGTGACAGTGACTTCAAAAGATTTAAACTTTCACATAAGAGTTCAGCACCAATGTAATTTTATGGTTTTTGAAAGAGTTGCAAAATAAAATCTTATGACCTGCTCTGTGCAAGAGGTCAGGCTAGCTGGCCTTGGAATTTATTATTTCTTGAATTCTTCTTATCAGGATACATTTGAGACATCGTGTATGGCGCAGAGGTCAGAATTGTTTTGATCACAACTTTTCTTTCCTTGGGTAAGAAGAATACTTACAGATGTCATGAGTCAAATCCTGTACAAGCACAAGATATTTCCAGACATGTTCACCAGAAATCCAAAAGAGCAAAAAGTCCTTAGTGTATCTTAAAGAGCTTTTGCTTTACAGACCCTAGGGAGCAGAGGGCCAGGGAACAGTCACTTCACCTTGTCATGAGTATATCCACAAATACATCCGCTGTGGCTGGAGATCACTTATTCACTCACAACCCTTTGCTGAGGCAGTGCTGCCTGAGCTCTGAGCAGATCTGAAGTTATTCTTCTCATTTTTCAGAGAAGAGGTGGGTCAGCTCCAGTCCTGAAATCTGTATTAGCTGTAACTTTATAAACCCATCCTCTTTAGGTATGATACCAGCCTCATTGATGTCAGGTTTTTGTAATCATCTCAGAATAACCCTGCACTGTTAGTGAACTCTCATTTGCCTTACACCAGCCCTCTGTACACTGTGCCACACTTCAGACTCCAGAATAACAAGGATGTCCTAAAAGGCCATGTCATCATCATCTACTTTTAACTATTTTTTTTCTGCCTAGAGAATGCTTTAGTGAACATTACCTAACAGAGAGAATAATTGTAATACATCTTCCCTCATCAAATGCAAATGTAAGAAAATTCATGATAAGAAACCTGCTGAATTAGATCAGTAATTACAGGAAGTTAGAATCACAGAATCACAGAATCACAGATTCTGGAAGTTTTAATGATTTAACAGGAAGTTATAATGATTTAACTGGAAGAAGGGCATATAACCATGAGCCACATGTAAGACAGAAAAAGAGGTCTGGTTGAATACATAGAACTCCTAGATGCAAATCTTGCATAATCGTGAAAAAATGAGTGAGAGGCAAAACACATAAATATTGGGAGCAATCCATACTTCTGCAGAGGTAGTACAATCTCACAACTGCAGACTTATTTTTGTTAAGATGAAAGAATTCTGCAGGCCATAAGGGAAAATAACGGGGCAAATACATGAAAAAAAAAAAAGAGGTGCAAATATCTAGAAGTGTCTGAAACTCATTAGTTGAATAACAGTTGAAAGTAGGAAAATTGGAAAAGAAATTTCTACTTCAATGTGCTATGGTTAGGGGCTGTTCTGAAGAAGGAGACTATAATGCAATCTCCACATTTTGAAATATACAGGAAGACAGATGTACATTTTAAAACCATTCCCTAGTCATGACTATAATTCCTGTTCTGTGCTTTGGTGTAGCATTAATAATTACCAAGAAAGTCATAACCCGAGAGACAGTATTTAATAAGCACATTTTTCAGTTAGTAGAGCTTGCTGAAAACGAACAAGAAAAAGATCAGTCTTTGGGAAATGGAAAAATACAGGGCTTCCTCTGTTTTAAGATGAGTAGTCATCAGGGTTTAGATCTGAAATGGCACACATATGACCATGTGAATATACTATTTACAGAACTAGAGAATCCAATAACATTGCAAAATCAGGAACAATAGTTAAGACAAAAAAAAAAAAAAGAAAAAAATATGCTAGTGACAACAAGGCTAAAATTTTAAGTATAAATGTGGAATTCCTAAAAGAAGTCTAGGAAGGATGATAAGAGCGATAGTAAAGCATTTAAATTCTTTCATTTTTATAATTTCCTAAGGTGCTTTCCTGAGCTTCATCTGAACAAGTATTTTATCTGGCATAAATCCCAACTTTCTTTAGAGGATGTTTTTAGAGGACTTTGAGATTGATAGCTCATCTATCTATATCAGCATCGGGTATTCTTGGGCAATTTATGACAGCTGAAAGAAAGAAGTGACTACCCAGAAACATCAAAAAATCAAGCTTTAAATGTGTTAGCTATTTTTTCCCCAAAACACAAACATATTCCTAGTGATCCTGGGCAATGGGGATTTCGCCATCTCAGTTTGTAGATTTCTACACTGTTCAAATTATTATCCTGTGCCAAATGCCTGTTTGGTCATATGCTGCTGCAGAAGGAAGATGAGAAATTAGATCAGTATACTGGAGGTATGGAAGAACAGAAAAACAGTTTAGGGCCAGGCCATGTATCCTGCAGCCATCAGGTGTGTTACCTCTGTGGTGGATGCAAACTGACTGGTTTCCAAGGGCATGGCATGAAAACCTCACTTAACTTGTTAACTTGTTCTATTTATCCATGTATGGGTTTTTTGCCTATTTAAACTTTTTTTTTTTTTTTGGCTTAGCAATCTGCTCTCTTCACAATGGTTCTAAATTAACTTAATCCTCTGAATCTTTCAGTGCTTCCTGCCTTCTCTGTGCTCCTTCAGTTATTTTCTACTCAACAGGGGACTGTATTGGATTGGTTACATTTGCAGTTCAAGTAGAAATGCAGAAGAGAAGAAAATCTCATAAAAATACCAGATCATCCCTATAACAAAACTCAGACACTTTTTATTTACAAATATTATAGCCAGTATCATCTGATTTTTACCTCTTCTGCAAGATTTTAAGGTATTTGCCAGGTTTTTATAAAAGCAAGGAGAACGGAGATTGCATATGTAATTATTTTACTTGTAGATGTCAAAGTTTTGGCAGTGGGGGACTGCAGGATTGGCCTCTGTGAAATGAGAGCAGGGACTGACCAATGCCAGAACAGCTGACTGCAGAATGGACCCACCACATGGCACTGTTGAGCTCATCAGCCAAGCCTATTGTGCCTTTGTGATGACATATTTAAGAAAGGGCAAAGACACAGAAGGAGGAGGTGCTGCATGCCCAGGAGCAGAAACTCCCCTGCAGGTCCCCTCATGTAGGACCCTTGCTGAAGCAGGTATTTCTCTGCAGCCAGTTGAGGATCTCATTCTGGAGCAGGTGGATGGATATCTCTGAAGGAAGCTATAGACCATTAGGAGAGCCCACACAGGACCAGAGGGAAAGTGTGATGAGGGAAGAGGAGTACCACAACCCCTATTTGCCAACCCCCCGCCCCGATCTTCTCTGAAGATGGAGAAGTTTGGCATGAAGTTGAGCTTGGGAAGACAGGGTGAAGAAAAATTGTTGGTTTAAGGTTTGTCTTTTTTCCTCACTCCCTGAATCTATCCTAATTAGCAGTAAATAATTTTTTGCCCACAATACGAATTGGCAAATGCTCTCCCCATCTTTATCTTGACCCACGAGCTTTCTTGCCCAATCTTCTCCCACTGCCCTACTCTGGAGAGTAAGGGAGTGTCTTGGTGGGAGTGTAGCCCTTAGCCAAGGTCAGCCTATCACAGCTGTTCGACGTGGTAGGCAAGACTAGCAGTCTCTGCTATGGACAACAGTGAAACTGAGGCTAAATTGGCTGTCAGACAGTCACTCTGCTGTCTTCTCTACTTTTCCATCTGCCATGTTTGTTCTAAGAGCAGCCTTAGCACTTCTCCTCACTATATTCTCAATGGGGTTTTCCACTGTCCACAATTCTGCATAGATAATTAAGTTGAGTGATAACACTCAACATAATCTTGGAAAGACAATGATTAGTTGAGGTTTGCATTCAAAGATAGATTTTCTCTATATTGTTTAAAATGGGATAGAGCAGAACACAATAGTGCAAAGGGAGCATAAGGGTAAATAGAGTCTATTGAGAAAATCTTCCACTTGGAAGAGCCAATGTATGCTTGCTTGGCATTAATCTATTTTTGTTACTCATGAAGCATAAAATGTTTAGATTTGATGTTCTAATAGATAGTTTACTTAGCCATAGAAAAATATCTAAAAATGAAAAGGTGATAAAAAGATTATTAAGAAGCAAAGATGATAAATAAATAATATCTTGCAAAATATTATATAGACTGTATTTTTGTCACCACAAATATACTTAAATATTGTGAAAACAGTACAACATAATTTCTTTGATTTAGAGTGCCAATAACCTGATTTATTGAGCGCATCTAATGCCGGTCTCCTACCACCTATTACTGCAATTATTTAAAGATTAAGATTCCCTGAAGGTACACAATATGATAAACTACAACAAATCCTCTAAAATGTATGGTCTGAAGATATCCCACTGAACTACAGATAATGATTTACAGTCTGTTGGTAAGAGATGCAATTTAATTGCACTTTGAAATATTCCTAAAGCAGCAATCATCATGTCACAGAGTACCTGCAAAATGTCAAACTTTAATTCATTTTCATGACAGTGTTTTTCTAATTTGTCTGTGGTAATCTTTCACTCTGAAGGCTTATCCACAGAAAATGAAATATCAAAAAAATTATGCTCAGCTGTCATCGTTACCGTGTGCCATTTTGTCTAAATTTTGTCAGAATGTGAAAATGGAGAGGTGACCTGGACTGTTATGGAGCTAACCCTAATTTCCTTCATACCTACCAAGCTACAGCTAGTTTAGAAAATTATGCCTAGGAATTTACAGGTAGATACATAGATAGATACCATATGTATTTTGAGAAAAAATTAACTAATTTTTAGCCCTGTGGTTAGATTCCAACCTGCTTTCCTGTATTTTGGCACCTGTGGAACTGTAGTGCTTTCAATGGAATTAAGGTGTACATCAGCATACATTTGGCCAGAGTGAAAGCTGTCTTTCTCAGTTTCATCAGAGGAAACAAAGCCAAACACACACCCCCAAAAAAACAACTAACCCAGCAAAAACAAACCCCAAACCCCTCAGCCAACAGCTAATTAGGTACTCTATGAAATTCCTATCCCCTTATCACAAACTCTAAATTTGAAAATACATTATTTCAGTCTATCCTCTTCAAGCAGATCCACTGTCTCTCTCCCTCTGCTTCTCTAGCTGTTATTAGTGGTGGTATCTCTGATGCTTTTTTTATAACTTGGAAGTGCCCCAGAGATTTTTCCCTTTATCTCATAGTTGCCCTTTGATCTTTATCTCACAAGAATACCTCCTCAGCTGGTCCTGCAGGTCCATGCTGTGATTATGTCTGGCTACACTCCCCTCTGGAATCCACATAGAGGTTGTTCTTGGCTGTCCTAGAGGCATGTAAGTCAAACCACTGCAATTCAAACAGAAGCCTAAGGGCAAATCTTAGTTTGAAATTCAGTAATTGTGAGTCTGAATGAAGTTATTACTCGTTCCTATATTCATGTCACGTGCCTCCAAAAATCTCTGCTCATGGGCACACACCATAAAGTTAGAACATGAATAACAAACCCAAAAGGCCTGCAGTCAGAAAGTATGGGGGAAGAGAGGAAACCTTATCTGAAGGTCAATAAAAAACTGTGGAAGAAAAGTTGAAGGACTTCATTGAAAGCAGGGGTACTGTGTGTTTGGGCACTGCAAAGCAGTGCACATGGCTCTCAAGGGAGACACTGGCCCTGCATATGCACTTTGAGTCCAGGACTGACTTAATCACATATCTCAAAGGACAGAGAGACTTAGTTCCCTTCATTAAAACCTATGACAACTACAAGTGATTTGCTTTTTATACTATTCAAATTGTATATAGAGAACTGGTAGAAATGCAGAGATTTTACTATACACACATATGCTTATAACAGTTTGCACAAGCACATTTCCAAGCAATTCCAGAGACAATTTGTATTGTATTTCTCATTGTGTTCAGTACAGCTCAGTTGCAAAAGTTTTAAAGTTATTTTGCGTATAGAGCTTTTGTAATCAAGGATAAGCAAAATGCCTCTTTTTAATGCAGAGCTTAATGCTTATGTGCCACCTAAGAATTTTGAGTGAAACTTTTGCATTATTTGTTACTGCTCTACCATCGAGAAGCTTTGAGTTATAAAACAGAGCCACTGAACAACTGAGGTCAGAAAAGGCCTCTAAGACCATTGAGTCCAACCATTAATTGATCCACCATTAAGTCCGCCACTAAAGCCCTTGCCTAAGTGCCACATCTACATATCTTTTAGATACCTCCAATGGTTGTGACTCTACTACATCCCTAGGCAGCTTGTTCCAATGCTCAACAACCCTTTCAGTGTAGCAATTTTTTCCTAATATCCAGTCTAAATCTCCTCTGTCACAACTTGGGGCCATTTCTTCATCCTGTCACTTGTTGCCTGGCAGAAGAGACTGACCCCCACCTCAACAGGTAGTTGTAGAGAACCATAAGATTTCTTCTGAGCCTCCTTTTCTATAGGCTAAGCAACCCTAGCTCTCTCAGCTGCTCCTCATAGGACTTATGCTCTAGACCAGAAGTTGCCTTATTTCACATTTATCTGAACAATGGGCTCAGCTGGACCATGGAGGTGAGAAGAATGGAGAAATCATCCTCTTTCTGTATTCTACATTGTTTTGGGCATTG
Source organism: Euphonia xanthogaster (assembly GCA_034509185.1). Taxonomy (NCBI): domain Eukaryota; kingdom Metazoa; phylum Chordata; class Aves; order Passeriformes; family Fringillidae; genus Euphonia; species Euphonia xanthogaster. The sequence continues at coordinate 72,492,353 of JAYDZK010000001.1, forward strand.
CACTGGCCCATAGTGAGTTGAACAGGAATAGAAATGGTTAAGCACAGACAATTTTACCATTCGGTGCATATTCAATACTGCTGCATATTCAAGGTAGTCTAGATATTAAATTAGATGGTAGAGAACCTACCTTTTGCACATCAATTGCCTAACTTTCTTTGTGAGTCTTCCCCTTATTTCTTAGCTGTAATACTGTCCAAAGACCTGGTCTTACCTCATAAATGTTTCCCTACATGGAGAGAAAAAGCAAGTCCATGTTCTCAGATGTATTAAACAAATGGCTTTCTTATTATCCTTTTATGGATGAGCTACCATTGTAACTCTTAGAAGGAACAATTAAAACAGTTTGAGGCAAAGGAGTTTTGTTGCAAGACAAGAGGATATGTCACTGAAAAGTGTCCTATAATGTAATATTAAGCTCTAAAATTTATGGTTGTTTTCTTCCTTCTGGTGTTTTTCAATACACTTTTATTACAGGCTCTAAATTACACTCTCACAGAAAAGGTCTCTCTTTAAACCTTTAGGTCAGAATTGTTCAGATCTCTTCACACAGAATCAAAGAGTTTTAAGCTGGCACAATCCTTGGCAGGCTTGTAAATCTTTCAAAGATCTTATCCAATTACCCTTCGTAGTCCACAGGCTTCTACTGTGTGATTGTTTCCTACCATGTGAGGAATTAAGTGCTCATGAAAGGTTAGGAACCAATAGAGTTGAAAAGTAAGCCAGCACATCTTTCTGTTGTTCAGATACCACGGTTGTACCTTGAGAGACAGGGTAGAGATCTATGAAGAAATTCAGTCATGATCAAGAACACTGACTGTTTTGAGTGTAGAACTTAAAGGCCAGGAATTTTTAGGGTTTTTTTTAGTTCTGACAAAGGATATCAGGAGAAACCCAAAGCTGACCTTTAGGGCTTTGTACCCAGGGCTATTAAGGATCATAAACCCTCAACACTCCAACTGAAAAGAAATATTAGCATCTTATGAGAAGGTTCAAGCCATATCAGAAGTTGTTGGGAAGAGGCCTGTTGCCTCTTGGGCTGTGATTTCTGTGCTACACTGGATTTTCAAAGGAAACATCCCCTTGACACATCGCAACCAGTGCTGCACTAAGTAGCATTAATTACACAAGGAGCCCAATGGGAAACCCCAATTCCCCAGGAAGAGATTATGGACTAGCCAGAAGGAAGAGATTTTGGAATATTGCATGAGAAGGTGACTTGTGCCCAAGAAGCCCCACCAAATAACGAGTTATCAGAAAATGAAAAAGGCTATGCTATATTTACAGATGGATCTTAAGATGAAAAGCTGCTGTGTGGAGTCCCACACAATGAGTTTTTGGGGCTGCTGAAGAAAAAAGCAAGTCAAGCCAATCTGCTGAAGGGACAGCCATCCAACTAGCCCCAGAGATTGCTGAAAGAGCAAATTGGCCTGGACTCCTGGATAGTGGCTGTGGGGGTGGCTGCAGCAATGGAAGAGCAATTGGCAATGCACAGATGAACCCCTCTGGGCTGCTGCATTATGGCAGGACATCGCTGTACAGGTAGAAAACGTGACTCTGAAGGTACTCATGTGCCCAAATTCTGGTGTTCACCTGCCCAAAAGTTGTGTCACTGAAAAACATCAAAACAGGTAGATGAGGCTGCATAAATTGAGATACCTCAGGTGGACTTAGACTGGGAGTGGAAGGGTGAGGTATTTATAGCCCCATGGGCCCATGGAATATCAGGACATCAAGGAAGAGATGTAACACACAGGTGAGCTTGTGACTGAGGGGTAGACCTGTGACTGAGGGGTAGACCTGATCATGGAGCTTATCAAAGAGGTCATTCATGAATATGAGATGTGCTGCAAAGAGGTGAGCCACATAAGTAAAATATCCTTGGAATGTCAGACATAAAATCTAAGGAAACGGAGGGGGAGGAGATGCTGTCATTCATTGTTTACAATGCTTCCCTTCCAGAGAAGCTGCTACAGGTGTTGAAGCCCTGCTTCCTGGGAAGGTGCTGAACATCATTTGCTGATAGGAAGTAGAGAAGGAACTTCTTTTTTCTCTGCTTGTGAGCATGTAAACTTTCACATTTGCTTTTGTAAACTGCCTCATGTGAACCTACGAGCCATTTTCCACCTTATTTTCTCTCCCTGTTCCAGCTGGGAAGGGGAATGATAGAGCAGCTTGGGCACCAGGCATGCAGCCAAGGTCAACCCACCACAACATCTAAGGTCTTAAATCTTGTCTAGGACCACAAAATAGATCTCATTTGATCTGTAACTATGATAAAACTTAGTCTTTGTTATATGTAATATACTTTCTTCAGGAAAAGCGACAAGAGGTCACAGACTTCCTAGGGTTTTTAAATACGAAAAGGATTATAGTGAAAAGTGATCTCTGAAGTACTTTTTTCCATTATCTTATATACTTTTGTAACATCTTCATTAACTAAGGGAATATAAAAACTTAATATTTACTAAGGTATTTATTAAAATCAGAAAGAAATTTTTATGTCAGCAGGTTTAGCCTGCAGTATTTATTCCGGTGACCTATAAACTGCAATTACCAAGCTCTTGCAGAAATGGAAGAAAATCACTAAATCAGTTTCACTTGTAGCATAAAGAAATATTATTTCATCTCACTCTCTTGGCCAGTATTACTAGAAAAATGCTCTTCCAAAAACATGACATGGGTAATAAAATCACAGTTAACAAATTAGTAAATGCATGCTGTATCTTTGAGGGAGAGCTTAAAGAATTATTTTTTGTAATGCAAAAAAAAATAAAATATTGCACTGAGAGAAATCCAGCTACATCTTGAATCTCTGTTAGTTGAACCTCTGTGAGTGACCTGTAACTAAGCTCTGACATAGTGTAATTTTAAATATACATATATATATATATATATATATATATATACACATACATATTGAGATATATATATTCATTTTGTTAGGTACATATATGTTTATTTATATAAAATTTTCTCTTTTTTTTTCACTTCACATTAAAAAGGACTGTTATTTCTCAGCTGCAAAGTTATATGGCAATCAACTGATATTCCAGGACCTTTCTTTGGTACTCCAAGACCTTTCTATGTCTGATTTCAATTGTATCTTTTATAATTATTCATTTTTATTGGTACAAGACAGCAGGATCTTGAAATGGGAAGCTTCACACTATGGCACTAACTGAAAAGCAATCAACACAAGTAGAATTAGCTCCTTGTTAGTTCATTTATTTCTAACACATTTCCATTCTGAATAGGGAAATTAAGTTAAAAGAAATTTTCCTATGCAGCTTTTAAAAAGCTTTTAATTTAACAGATTGTGCTTCATTGTATTGTTACCTCAACAAAACTTGTACTCATTTCAAACAAGAGTGTAAAATGGAGGGAGGAAATAAAAGCTCAATATGATGCCAAAGTCCATAATTAGAGGGCTCATATATATATAAGAAAAACACTGTTAGTCATTTAAAGAAGAATATTAAGGTGGTCTGGGTTTCTTCAGAGTTCAACCTTTCTGGGACTTTCCTGTTTATAGATAAAAAGTATTCTACCTAATGACACATTGTCCAGCTCGGATTCTTGTGAGCTTGTCAATGTCATGTCACCTCAAACCAAATTTCATTTATAAGCTCATCTGTCATATAAATAAAAGGTCACATCTTGGTTTGCAGCAAGAAATTGCTTATTATTTAAAAGGAATTTTATAGATCCAGTGGGAGACTAGTTCTACATTCTAAAGAGAGGAAAGTTCATTACTAATTGTATTGTTCATGGTTATTCCACAAAATTAAAAAATACAACCCAGAGCCAGAATTAAGCAGACAAGTTTTTTCTATGTTTTATTTACTAGTGCTGTACTTTACAATTGGAGTACCCACATAAGTTGTTGAGAATTGCACAGAAGGTCTTTTTATATGGTGTTTAACCATAGCCTTGGAGCTTTTCACCTTAACAGATATACAGGAGAAAAATGGAATAAAGAAAGTTTCATGGGAGCACTCAATACAGATAATAAATTTGGATGGTCATCAGCGATGTGAAGGTATGTCAAACTTCTGTATAGAACTGCACTTCATTGAAATCATGTACATAAATGTTTCACCTCAACTGGTAATGCCTATTAGAGCGCGATCAATTATTTCATGTACCATAAACATAATCAATGTCTTATAAAAATTGGTGTTTGTTAAAGAAAAAGAAAATGAGAAAAATATTTCACTTTATGAATTCAGAAAAGAACATTTTAAAGATGAAGCAAAAAAAGAAAAATGCTGCTCTAAGAAAGTATATTGGTGGTTTTGAGCCTCCTCTATCTCTTTTTTACTAAAAGAAAAAAAAATCACTACTAACTGAGTTCCATAAGCATTTCCCCAACATTTTCACGGATTTGATTTTTTAAAGATTATTTGAACAATGATTGTTATTAGAAAAGATTGAAGACCAAGTAAGGGTCCAACAAGGGAAACATCACCCCTCTTCTTAAAAAGGTGAGACAGGAAGGTACGAGTAACTGCAGACTAGTTAGCATCCCCTCTCTCCCTGGGAAGATCGTAAAGAATCTCATGGAAACAGTGTTGAGACACATATAAGACATGGAGGCAGAATGGCTTTTCTGAGGCCAAATGTAAAAGAGCCTCAGAAAGAAAAACATCAGAATGTAGTGAGCAACTGAATATTCTAGCCTATCATTTGGATTTTGATACTTTCAGGCTCTAATTCAACTGATTCAATGTAATATGAAGACCTCAAGAGTAAAGAAAACTTCTGTTTATATATTTTATCTACAGTCATTGTATAATACTTTTCCAGAGTGAAAAAGGTTACTTATCCTCAAATCACTAAAACTTGACGTAAAATCATGGCACCATCCAAAGATTATATTACTGTGTTGTAGTTATGTCAGTCATTAAGATGGAAAGTGTCTGCTCTTACTGTTAGCTTTTGCTGACACTTGAACCATTTAGAGTCAGGTTTTTCATTCAATTGTGGGTTGACAATCATTATTGATGGAAATGTATAAACTGCCAGCTCAAGCTGTTATGTCATGAGTAATGTTTCAAACCTTGAAGAATTAGTCATTATGAAGAGGGAAGGCACAAAACAAAAGGCATATCTATCCAAGCAAATGAGAATTATTACAGTACCCGGTATAATTCAGAAAGTTTTTTGAGCCTGTTCAACTTGTGAATGGCCACTTACAGCTCCAGAGGCATTCAGTGATGGGTTGGGTTTTTGGAAGACCTATTTGCATGATCCCTGGCTGAGGGAAACAGCAGATTGAGTCCTTCCTGAATTATTTCTGCAGTGTGAACATTCACTATGAAAACAGAGATAATCAGGATTTCCCCAGAGACTTTCCCCAGATGGGGTACAAACCATTTTATTCACAGCTTCTACATTTTCAAACTGAGCTTTTATCATTTTCTTATTGTCAAGTTTGAATTAAATTTAAGATGAAAGAATGCATTCCATATTTTGCCAAAATTATTACTGACTTCAGTAATTAATATGTTGATTTTTTCATTTTTCTCATTTCATCTGTCTTTTTGATTTATCAAACTGTGACTAGTACAAAATAGAATAAATTTGTAAAATGTTAAAAGCTTTTAAATAAGGTCATTCAGGTAAGCTCAAAATAATTCATTTATTTAATTCTTAGTACTTAAGATAGGGTATTTTTTTTTTTAATTTAAAACTGTCCAGTTCCTGTGAAGTTGTTATTCTATTCCTCATGCTTGTCAACATATATCATTTAGATTTCCCAGGGTTCACATGAGTAAAGACTAATCTTCACTTCTGCCTCAGAATCACTCTGTGGTTGAGGTTGGACAGGACCTCTGGAGGTCATCTAATTAAATCCTCCTGCTCAAAGCAGACAGCTAGAGCAGGCTGTCCAGGATTATGTCCAGTTGATTTTTTCGTATCTCCAAGGATGGAGGCTCCAGAGACTCTATGAACAATCTCCTCCAGGGATTCATGGCCCCCACAGTGAAAAAATGTTCTTAGGCTTGGAGTGTGATGAATTTCACTAATGCTCAGTGTGGTGAGTTAATTGACATTGTCTCACACATTCTGATCAAGCCCCTCTCACTCCTGCTCAGCAGGATGGAGAGAAAATAGTATTTTAAATCTCGTGGGATCAGATAAAGACATAGAAATCCCTGACCTTTACAATTACCATCACCAGCTGCACAACCAGTTTAATGTAAAGGATCCATCCAGTTGTCCACAATCCTCTCCCCTTTTCCAGAAAGATTCAGAATACAAACATTGCATTAAGAAATAAAGCACCAGTAAAATGAACGCAGCAGATGTTCTAATTTGAGTGACAAAGCTGCAAGTCTCACTTCAAATAGAAAGGCTTTTGAACTTGGCTGTTGTAAATCAGAATCTGCCCCATGAAGTAATAAAGAAAACAAACTAGAAGTTCTATTTGACTCTATTCTCAGTCCTTTGTTCTATTTTTTTTTTCCTTGGACTGTAAACTTCTTATTGATTTTTTCACTATCTGCACCACTCATTCAATAAGCTTATCACCAAACAAGGCCCTAAAAGATGCTCACAGCAAAAGAGAAAGTGCGATATCTATTCTTCTTCAGTAATGACTAAATTCTCCTTAGTTAAAGAGGAGCCCTTATGGAAAAAATGAAACTCCAGCAAAAAAAATTAAAAGATGGAGTCAAGCATCATATTTACCAGCATGAGCACATAGGAAGATCTGGTCAAAGGACAAAGGAAATGATTTGCTGGGATGCATCCTTGAGGACAATAGTTTGATAGATAAGGTTCACTGCTTCTCCCAAATGTTTAAAATCTGGAAATGCAGGAGTGGGTAGATTCTTTATGGAATATTCTACGCTTGAGTCATCCCTTCATAACCTAAAATGGAAAAAGCAATGACAGGCCAATATTTTCTTGCAGGAATCCTCTAGGATCATTGTAGAAAAGATGATATACTGTCTTCGATGGAAAATTAAAAAACAGACCAAAAAACCCCCAAATCAACTCACAGACAGTCCCATAATCCTACAAGGATCCACAGGTCTTTTTGCCTCCACACAGGCACTCATAATATCGCTGTGATATTCTTTGATTTAGACTTCTTTTGTTCTTTCTACATAGTCCCAATCTTTATGTTTTCAGGGTATCACTGTATATTTCAAACATCATAAAGATACTCTTTCAAAATCCATGGTATCTTCAAATATTTTTATAAAAATAACATTAAAAGTAACAAGATGCCAAAGTTTATCTCTTTGATCACTTTTATATATTTGACAACATCACAGAGTAGTCTGTATTACTTGAAAATTGATGCAGTTTATCTACTTTAAAAAATGTGATTTGACTGAAAGGAGTTGTACAAAAAGAAATAAGCCAGAAATAAATTGTATCAGACAGGAAAACCCAGAGGCCCAAGAAACCTTAAGGGATGAAAAGAGTGAAGGTTCCTTATTTGTGTTCTAGTATTAGGGCAAACATCTCTGAGATATGTACTTTGTGAGTATAGCCCCATCTCACTGGCTGTACTCACTTGGGTGAATAAATGGTGCATCCATTTACAATTAACTAATCTGAATCACTTTTAATCAGCTCACAGGATTCAGGAAAGAGGTGTCTTAAAGATGATAATTATCATTAGTAGGCAGATATGGCATTATGTGAGAAGATGGAGGAGGGCAATGATATCTGGCATTCTTTCTATTTGAGCCTGACAGAAGAGCAAAATTATTTGGTTTGCAGAGATATGCCCCAGATTCAACTCATCTACAAAATGTACAGGAAAATATTTGAAAGTTGGAGGTAGGGTTCAGGGGGACTAGGGAGTATTCATACACTAAACTTTCCTGTAGGTCATTACATGAACTGAAAAAATATCTTATTTGTCTGTTTCTAACAAGTCTTAGAACTTTAAGAATTCATTTTTAGTACTCATGAAGAAAAGGTCTCTCATATACAGAAAAGCTTTCTACGCAGCTCTTTTTTGGGTATCTCTTACTGTTATTAACTTCTGTGTTCAAAAAAGCAGTGATTCAGCAACAAGCCTTCAAGAAGCAAACACTTTGGGATCTGTCTATGTAGGATTTCTCACGAGATTAATTCTGGCTTCTTTTAGTGACCATTCCTTTGATTTCTTGAACCTATCTTTAACTAAAGATAATATTCTATTTTGAAAATTAATACTCTGAAAAAACATTTCTCATTTATTTCCAGAAGTTGAAAGAAAACTGTCATTTTTAATGTCTATTTGAGAGTTTAATGTGAAATTCTTTATTATATATTTATTCTGAGATAACTCTCAATACCTTTTTACCTTTGAATACAAATAGTTTAGACTTACTTATATATGCAAACTTTAAAGAAAAAAAGAAAATACATTCATTCTTAATCTGGACAGAAAATTATAGTAGTGAGGCTTCCAGGCAGAGTTTTCTACATAATCATAATTGTATTTTTTAATAATATTCTACTGATATGCTTCAATATCAGAGACACCAATTATTTAAAAATATTGCAATAAGTTCTGCCTTGATGCTGTAGAGACAAGCCCACAGACAGGATGCTAAAAATGCAGAGCTCTGAAGTACCTCTGTTTAGGTAATCATTACTATACCTCCTACTGGCTTTCACAACTTCAAAGGAAAATCTGGTCAATTATTTCCTAATGGGTGGACATAGAAATCTAAAGAGTTGTAGATATGTAACCCCTCCACTATGGTATTGAGCCAAGTTTGACAAGTCTATTGACAAAGGAAGAGTGAATCAGATAAACAGTCTGTAGCACAGAAGGTTTAGGGCTTGATGTTAAGACTTTTTTATAATATTCTTTTCTGTCCAGAAGCACCAGCTGAATGACATAAACTTCTCACATGAAGAATAATTTTCAATATCTTTGGAGAAAAAGAAAACAGGCTTTTATCTTGGCTAGCAATGTAAACTGGCCTAATTTATACTAGGAATTTGCAGCTCTCAAGTGTCCAAGGATGCTCACACTTGAACAAGAATTTGTACAGTATCAGTTAAAACATCAAGGAAAAAAAAAAAAACAAAAAAACAAAAAACAAAACAAAACAAAAAAAAACAGGGAAATGAAGCAAAGTCAATATTTTTATAATCTTATAAATTTTCTAAAAATTATGCTTCTGATAACATAATATTAATTTGTAATGTTGAACTGTCTAAAATCTCTCTAATGAGTTAGGAAAGAACAAGTCTGTTGTGTCAGGAACAGTTCAAATTTAAAACAAGGTACCATCACCACTTCAGAGAACTTTCCACTAGAAAGATTGAATCAATAAGCTTTAGTCCACTTGTCTCACCTTAATAATTCTGTTGAAAACCTAGTAAGAGGAGCTATGCGCTTATCAGAATTACACCAGCTGAGCTAAATTATCCAGTGGCATGCCAATCATGCTCTCCCAAAAAAGAAATAACCCACTGCTGAAATGTCACCTGTGATCCATGAAACTGCTATCAAAAAATGAGGCACTGAATATAATACATCTCAGAGGATAGAAGAAATCATCCGGAGATACCTTAGGAAACACAGATGAATGTCACCAGAGATCATCACCTCCACCTGTCCTGCTGAACTTTCCTCTTTCACCAATTTTAGCCTTGGATAACTTTCTATATTTCCTGCTGGACTTAAAAGAGATCCAGCTGATGTTAAAAGGCAAATTTGAATTCTTTGGTTACTTGAAAGTCCTAAAGTGGAATGGTTGCATTGGGTTTAAGGCAGCTGAAAACTTTGTTTTCATTGACTATTTCAGTAGGGCACATTTTCACAGTGAGTACTTTTAAATTCGTCAACAATATTATAGTAATATGAGTTTCTTCTTGATATGATCCTTTTCAGATTACTGAGATCTGATCTGATTTTTTGAGATCTTCCCTGAATAGTACAGGAAAACAGTCACAAAATAATATATTCTCTTTCTCAGGACAAACCAGCATCACATCTCAGATTACTTGATATTAATTATCTCTCCTAATTTTCTGTGCATAATTAAGACAGTGGCATAGAATACAGTAATAAAACATGCTAATAACATTTTACTTCCCCTGGATTTTTACTTCACTCTAAGATTTTTCTTAGACAAGCTGGAAACCTCTCAGATTCACAGGAGCAGATAAATCCCATGATTTTTAAGAAGGTTATAAGTTACATACAGATTTCATTTAGATTTACAGGAGTTTTTTCAGTGACCTTAATGCAAAACAGAATCTACAGATGAGTAGATTATGCAGATTTGCAAGATGGACTGTACACTTTCAACACACATAAAATAGCATTATTTTGGAGAAATTCTTCAAAACTAGAGTGTATATAGTCTGGGAACGCATTTGATTTTCCAGGGAGAAGCAGTGGCAAAGACAGTTCACACATGGCCAATTATTTCAATCTAGGTTGACTCCTTGCAGCCTGCTTTTGCTTGGTCATTATTCTTGTGATAGTCTACCCTTAATTCCGTTTATCTGAATATTTCAATGGACTTTAAATGGACTTTTGGATAACCAGAAATAGGTTTCACGGATTTTCAGTCCACAAGTAATGACTGGACACAGCTTTGATCTTTCCTTAACGGTAGATCGCTAATTTTCATCTACTTAATTCCAGTCTTAATAATCTGCCTTCATTATATCACCTCCTTGGAAGTCCATTCTAATATTCCTATACTATTGCAAGGAAAATCTGCTCATCATTTCCTTGGAATTTTCCTAGTCATCTACAACTCAAAATTTCAGACCACAGGCTATCTTCCTTCGTGTGCCTGGGTGGAGAGTGCCAAGCAGTATCCATGGTCAGCACTGCTGCAAGCCTGCTATCACCAGTAATAAAAGGCAAAGCTGTGCCTGAGTGTTTGGGCTACCTCCAACACGAGCTCTGCAATCCCTCCGAGGGTTAACTGAAGCCGGAGAAACCTAATTTAGCTCAATGAAATTGTGGGTGTGCTCATTTCCTGGTGCTGAGCAACCTCACTTGGGCTATTTCAGTGAACACAAGGCTGCAGTCCTGCAGTCGGGGTGTCTTGTGATCAGAGCTGTTCTGGAGAGGTCAAACCCCCTGCTGCAGTGTCAGCCTTTGAAACTGCAAAGCGCAAAGGAAGCCGCAGGGAGTCGGGCCTCTCCTGCGGGGCAGGCAGCAAAATGGACTTTGCTGTGTTTGATTATTCTGTCTTTTGTTCTCCTGTTAGTGGGCCTGGTCCTGCCCACCTTCCCAGAGAAAACTAGCCTGATTTCCAAGAATTTTTTGCTTTTCAGGACCAGCAGGTTTGGGCTTAGGTTTTCTCAGTGGAGTGATAAAAGGGATCTTGATCTGTTTTCTGTATCAAAATGTAGCTTCATTTTATTATCCTTGAGGATGTATTAGAACAGTACTTAAGGAAGAGGTAGAATTATCAAAAAATAATCAAAATTGTTTGGATAGCGTGTAAATTCATTACTTTCATAGAGTGTATATATTTTATAAAACAGAATACACACCGACACGTTAGGAAACCTTACTGACCCATGAATATATCTGTGTGAGGGTATTTGAACTCATTTTAATTTTTTAATTTGAATTGATTACGATTAACTGGAGTTAAGTTTTCTGTTACCTTTGTAACAACCCACAAGAAACGCTCTTGATGTGACAAGCCCTACACTATCTCTAACCTTGTATTTTAGAAAGGGTAGCCCTACAGCAAACTAACGAAGTGAAAAATTGTAAACCCTTCTAGCATTAATTATTTAACGACAGTGATTTAAAAAGCCTGTTGTTAAATTACTGTTGATTTGCAGAAAAACTTGAAGAGTTTTACTACTTATAGTGAAGTTCCAAAAAAGTCTGTATTTCTCATGGGGGAAAAAATGTACAGAGTGAAGGGAAAGTTATCTCAAAGCAGATTTGAAACTGTTTTAACTGAAAAAAGAGACGGTTTGCTTTGTGCCTGGAAATTAAACACCAATAGAGTAGTTTTTGTATTCACAAATGTAAAGCAAAGAGATTGATACTAACATTAATGTAATTCAGGAGAGGCAGCATTAATAAAAATAAGAATTAAAAAATGGAAATATATTCTATCTAAACTCATTAATAATATGTTTTTCTTTTAGAATTCTCCCTTAGAAAATATTAAGAGAATAATTCACATCTCTAACTGGGAAGAACTATATACGGAAAACAAGGCAGAAATACAAATGGAAATGTATAGCTGGTGTGGCGGGAGTGCCAGAGGATAAATAGCATATCTAGGGACTCTTTTGGCCCTGGAACCTCTCTAGAATGCAGGAATAAGCAAGGGCTGGGACACCCAAGGAAGTCAGCAATGTCACAGCCTTTTTGTCTTTGGTCCCCCAAATGGAAAATTTTCAAAGGTAGTCACCATTGCAAATCCTGTTTCCAAATCAATTTGAGAGGTTCACACTGTAGGGACCCCAAGAGTGAGAGGCTTTAATCTGGGTCATAAGTGAGCCAACAGCAACAGAGAGAGAAATTAACAGTTGCACCATAAAAATACCTTCAGCTACATTTTGAAAAATGACATTGCTTCTGACCTGAAGTAAAGGCATCTTGAAAGAGAACTTGATCTTAGAACAGAAAAACCCAATTAGCAAAGTATGAGCAACCTGTTCATGCATGAAGATTTGAAAATAAAACTTCCGTGTGTCCGTTCATCACGTGTGCCCCTTTTACCAAATGAGAGAAGTAAGCATTTTCAGGAAGTGATACATGTGATTTTAGACAGATATGTGAGAGATGTACTGCCTTTTAGAGGTGACATTTTTCTCTCCATTGATCACCAAGGTGACCTAGCATGAACTAGATCAGGTTTTGATGTCTGCTTTGTAGATAAGTTGAGAAAAATTATTTCTCGAGATAGATTTTTGCCCTTTCTTTCTGAAATAAAATGTTCTGGTCCCTCCAATCACAGAGCAGTTACAAGAAATATTTTTTCTTCAAGACTTACATTTCCTTTTCCTGGAAATATTTTAAATGTCTATTTGATCTTTGGGAATCAAATCACATAAACTGCAAAAAAATATATTTAAAAAAATTTAAATGCTGAAGAATAATTGAAAATAGAGAAACAGGCTTCACCCAAACAAAATTTTCTCAGCAATATTAAAAAGCCTCTCCTAGTCTTTTTTGCCATGAGCATGTTAACAGCTTTGAAAGACCAGCTGTGACAGTCCTAAGATATTGTATCTGCTTCCCTCATTGATTTGAGAGAACAAAGAATATGATGTTGCGCCCTCGTATTAAAAAAAGCCTATATAAAAATGGAAAGTCATATCGAATAGGCAATTAATTTACAGCTATCACTGATTCACTAAAATAATCCATTTTAAAATAAACAGTATGATTTACAGAACAAGGAAATGTAAAATATATGTGTTATACATACATTTTTATATATATATTTGCCAAAATTATGGTGAAAGAGAGCCAAGGGTTTAGGGATTTTTTCCGTAATTTCCTGAAAAAGCAGCTGTGGAAACTACATTAATAACCTCAGCTGAGTTTTGCTTGTTAGAGTAAAGAAGTGTGTTGAGTTTGGCTGGGATAGAGTTAATTTTCTTCACAGTAGCTGGTATGGGCCTGTGTTTTGGTTTCCTGCTGAACACAGTGTTGATAACTCAAGGAGGTTTTTGTTATTTCTAAGCAATGGTTGCACAGTTTCCTGGCCTTTTCTGCCTCTCAGCCCACTCCAGCAGGCTGGAGGGCACGAGGATTTGTGAGGGGACACAGCTGTGACAGCTGCCCACCACAGAGCAAAGGGAGCACAGCACATGGCTCAACACACAAACTGGGGGGAATGAGCTTTGCTTTGCCTGTGCACACAGCTTCTGCTTTCCCTATTGAACCGCCTTTCTTTCAACCCGCGACTTTTCTCATTTTTACCCTTTCTGTTTTCCCCTCCATCCCACTGGGCCAGGGGGAGTCAGCAAAGAGGTGCATGGAGTTTAGCTGCCAGCATGAGGTTGTGTAGCTCTGTGTGGAAAACAGTGATTTTTGACCATGTTTTAGTTTTAGCCCCACTTGATTCCACCATCTTGTTCTACACCAGGATGAAGTGAAAACAATGCCCAGAGCACAATCCGTATCCACCTTTCTTCTTGTCTGAGACTTTCTTTTGAAATCCTGGAACCAGTGCTAGTGCAAGATGCAGCAAGAAAAAGCATTTAAGCTTTTAAAAAGCAGTTAAGAATTTAGAGTTTTAGGCTGTCTCTTTCAAAGCTACCTTCTAGTGACATAGTCTCACTGGCATTTCAAACTCAGGTGAACAAAAAAGCTGCTGTTGGTCAGCACAGTATAAACATACACAAAGGGGATCACAAAGACCTTTTCTGGCATAGCTCTACACTTAAGACAGAGGTGGACTATAACAAAACAAACAACAAAACCAAACCAACAAACAAGTGAAAAAATCTCTTTTGCGATATTTGTTTTCTGGAAAACCTGAAAGTTTCATGTCTAAGGCAAACTACCAGACCTTACCCATTTCCGATGTGGTGACCATTTCTGTCCACATTTGAGGTCTCCATGTCAAAGTGCTAGTGATAGCAATGGGAAATCTTTATAGACAGCATTTGAAAGTTATGGTGCAAAGGCTCCATCAATGCAAACTGTCACAGCAATAGGGTAAAAAGGAAAAGTATGCATAACAACCGAAGAGTTGCTTCAAAAACATGTTTTCTCTCTTTAAAATGGCTTGATAGCATAGATAAACCCTGTATTTCTTTAAATTTCTGAATAGATAGGTTTCCCTCTCTCTGAACAATTTGAACAGTCCTTAGGGAAGAGTACCTTAAGGATTCTATCCAGACTCAAGTCCACATGGTATGTCTCCAGTACCACCATTTTTTAGATTTTAATTAATAAATAATTTTCATGATGAAATTATTTAGTTAATTTAGAAAATCAAAGGTTAAAGCTAGTTCCTTTTTTATTTCTTGATTTAGAAGGTTCATTTTATTGTATTTAATGCAGAAGATTTCTATTCTGACAAGTGAAATATCCTAGAGGGGAAAAAAAAAAGTGAAGTGCTTAATTTTCACTAGCAGAATGCCTATGGCATTCCCCTAACCAAGACACTGCTTTACTTAAAGGAAAAGAAAATTTAGGAAAAAAACAAATTCCAATGAGCAAGGTCTTTTTCATAGAATTTAGACAGATAACATGTGCAGGAGAACCCTCAGCCTGCCTAAAAGAAAGCAAGAATCTAAAACTATAAAATAGGGGAGTCAGTAACAGAAAGGAAGGACCTTGATACTTCTTTCTTTCATCATGCATTATTCGACCTTTTTCATAGTCATAGGTTGAATAGAGGCATATGATGCAAACAATGAAATAGGCAGTCTTCTTCTTCCTAGAATAATCAAATTGAATTAAAATGTTAGCATTGAATTATAATTTTTAGAATATAAACATAAAAGTGATGATTTTAAAAGTAAAACTACTTTGTAAATTTGATTGATTCTAAATTAGCCATTTAAAATGTGACTCTTAGACAGAACTTAAAAGCTTTCAAAAAATCACAGAATGAGGTTGGAAGGGACATCTGGTGGTCAGCTTGTCAAACCCCCTGCTCAAGCAGGGCCACATAGGGTCTGCTGTCCAGGACCATGTCCAGGTGATTTTTTCATGTCTCCAAGGACAGAGGCTTGCCAACCTCACTGCGACATTGCTCAGTTACCCTCAAAGCAAAGAAAAAAAAAAAAAAAAAAAAACCACTTCCTAATGTTCAGAGGGAAACTTCTGTGTTTCAGTTTGTGCCCATTGTCTCTGGTCCTGTCAGTGGGTACCACTGAGCAGAGCCTGGCTCTGCTCTCTACACACCCTGTCTGAAGGTGTTTATATAGACTTTGATGAGATTCTCCTGTGCTTTCTCTTCTTCAGGGTAAATGGGCCCAACTCTCTCTGCCTTTCTTCATTTGTGAGGTGCTCCAGTCCCTTCATCACAGTCTATTTTCTCTCTACTTATTCTTTAAGAATTCTGTTTATTAGCACAGACATGCACAATAGGGGACACCACACTTAGACATGCATGCTGAAGTGACCATCCTTCTTAAAACAGCATTGACTTCATCCTATTCTGAAAGTATTCATTTCTGCTTTATCCTGCAGACCTATTAAAGTATTTT
Organism: Euphonia xanthogaster; assembly: GCA_034509185.1. Classification (NCBI taxonomy): domain Eukaryota; kingdom Metazoa; phylum Chordata; class Aves; order Passeriformes; family Fringillidae; genus Euphonia; species Euphonia xanthogaster. Next base: position 72,508,487 of record JAYDZK010000001.1, read on the forward strand.
ACAGAGAAAGCTTTACTGGAAGCATAGGTACTGGACAGCTCTGCTAGCAGTTTATGTTTTGAAATGTACTACCTTTTCCTGGCTCTAGGGGATTTGCTTTCTGAATGTTTCCAAAATGTGATCTTTTCAAACCATTCCCTTCTGATCCCCACAAAGAATACTCAAGGCTTACTGCCAAAATACTGGTTTGTTCTGCATCAGTGGATGATGTGGTCCCTTCTTTGAACCTCACAGGCTGAGCCTTAGACAAAACACAGCCAAGTAGCTTAACACAACCACTCACCTCTCCAGAAGTTCCACTGTAATGACCTGGTAGAGAGGACAGCGTGAATCCTGCTATCAGTAGTATAATGCCTCTGGACTTTATGGCCTGTATAAGGCAGAAAGAAGCAACATACATACAAGTCTAATACAGAATCTTTTTGGATTAAAATTTAAAATGAAGACCTGACAGATTAATAATAATATTAGCATTTTAGAAGAAAATTAAGTGAAATAAAAGAACTTCAGAGATACACAGGAATTAGTTCACCAGCAATTTTTTATTATATTTTCAAAATATTTTTTAAATTGAAGGATGTTAAGGCTCAATAACATTGAGATCTAAACATTAAAATTTAAGCTTTTAATTTCTTTAAATGGCTATTTTGTTTTCACTATAACGAAACAGATGAGGTGGTGATGGTCTTTTTGCTCATGCCTCATTACGCAGCTAAGGTGTGCATAAATCTGCACTACTTGATGCTCTGCCTGGCCTTGCCCTGATTACTTAAATGAAGTTTTATTGGGGAAACTATAATAATAAAGACTAAGCTGCAGCTGTGAAGCAGTCCTGCAGTGTATGACATTACAGGAAGAGAACCTCAGGGATTTTTTTCATGTCTCGTTTCTTTTAGCCTTGTATTAAAAGAAAGAAGAAAGAAAGAAAAAAAGTAGAAAAGTGATAAAACACTAATGCTTAGAATAAGAAATAAACGGATGTATAGAAATACACAATGCCCTAAAGTTTCCAGCAGTGCTGCAAAGGTTCTGCCATGTGAACATTGCCATCTAATGGTTTCTTTGAGGTTAGTAGCTAGAACAATTTAGCAGCATTCCCATGTTGAGGCAGAGTAAATATCTAAGCAGTATTAGGAACATTAACAAAATATGTATTGGTAGAATCCTGCGTTGTCATAATTTAGAGAAATGACATTTTTATGTTATTTTTATTGCGTTTGACAATGTTCTTATTTTAATGTATAACATTTAGAGTTGATTGCAACATGTAACAATCATGCAGATATTTGTTTTGAAAGCAAACTGCAACAATCTCAGTATTGAAATCATAAAAATAAAAATATCTTTTGATACCGTATATTAAAATATTTTAACCTAGAAATCAAGAAATAAAAGGTCAGAATGAAAAATAAAGGTGGTACTGACAAAGCAGAAATACAGGAAGAAACCTCTGAATTACAGTTTTATGCCATTCTTAGCTGAATGCAAAAGCTGAACCACAAGAACTGAAGACCTCTTATTTCTCTAGTCCTTTTGATCCCTGGCTCCTTATTCAATCTTCCTTTAATAATAAAGTACATATTGGGGCGTTTTTACTTCAAGTTGATTTTTGCTGTGCAGCAATATTTTCAGTGTAGTGATCTTCATGGAATTCAATGTTTAAAAACAACCTTGATGTACAGCAAGAATTCTACACAAGGAATATGTCTCTCTTGCACTAAGATGGCTTAGAATAAATAGAACAAGAAGCTTCCTATGGAACTGTAGACCATCTTCTAAAATCCAGTATTCCCGTCACAGTATCCTGTTAAAATCTATAGGAATGACAACATACTCTCAACCCATACAGTATTTTTTTTCTGCAGGGGAAAAGAAAAAACAACTGTAGTCACAGAAAAAAACAAAACTAAAAAAAACTAAAAAAAAACAAACAAACAAAAAACCAAAACCCAAAAGAAACAAACAAACAAAAAAGCAAACCAAGGATGAACGAGCTAGCTGTCTTTAGCCTGCTCACCAAATAGATATGTTTTCAGATGCTGTAAGATTACACTGAGCTTCTAATTATTAAAATTCCAAGCTATAACCTGTGCAGTTCAGGTAATGCAGAAAACATCTTGGAATGATGTGTACTTGATGCTACTAATACCTATGTTGCAATATCCCAAGGAACTTTTAAAGCTGTTAATTAAGTGTAATTAAAGAAGATATTGCTCTTGAGGGCTAGAGCTATGCATACATTCTAGTACAAAAATCCGTCTTAACCTTTCCACCTCGAGTACTCTGCTCTCCTTACAACAGAGAACTGCCACTAATGTTAGAGAAATAAGCAAAATAAATAAATAAATATTAATACAAAATAAAAGAAATCAGAAGTGGTTCATATCTGCCATGCCATAGAAATGAGGGTCTGGAAGATATTTCAAGAGATCACAAATTATGAAGGCAGATCACTCTCTATACTTACTGTGCAAAAATTCAGGGAAGCACATACCACAGTCTCACAGTGTTGCACCATTCTCAAACTTAGAATAACATTTCTCATACTAAAAATAAAGCTGTTTTATTCTTCCCATTAAACTACTGTCATAACTTTTTCTCTGTATAACTGATCATTTCCTAAAAATTCCATCTAAACTATCTTCAAGATCAGACAGTGCAGAGCAGCCTTTCCCCCTGCCTGCTTCATGCTTTCCAAACCTTTTAATATATTTTATTTTTGTCCTGTGAATTCTGTCTAAACCATTTATGTCTTCTTTAACACCTGGTGCTGAAAGTGGAACGAATACTCTGTGTGAGGCCTCTCCTGCTCTGGTCAGTGTGACAATGAATTCCTCCCCACAGTTCATGTGCAGTGTTGCTGCTAATGCACTTCAGAGTGGGAATTGAGTGTTCAGTGGCACACAGCATGGACAACTCAGTTTTGTGTTCAAGCATGATTTCAAAATTACTTTCCCCAGTACTGTTGCTTATCCAGGTTTTCCTCAGCCCACCCGGAGTGGCACAGGGCCTAGCCAGCCAAGGATCATTACAGCCCCCTGCCAAGAGCAGGACAATTTAGGACACTGGGGCAGCCCCAGCACCTGGCACTGGGCACATCCCTGGGGCTGGAGACAGAATGGGGATGAAGACAGGCTGGGGCCAAGCCAGGATATCAGGTCAGCAAGACAGGGTCAGGATCAGCAGGAATGAGGCCAGTCAGAGACATGACAGCTCAGGCCTGAGCAGTTCCTAAGGGTGGGAAGCAGGAGCATCCCCATCTCTCCCTAATTTCTCCCAGCTCTTTCTCCTCCCACACTTCCTCAGCAGCTGGGTTCAAGGCCACAGACCCAAGGAGTATCAGAGCTGGCCAGTCCAGGCTGCCAGCACAGCTCCTAGGAAACAGGAAGAGCAGCCACAGCCCAGTGCCCTGTCATTTCCAATCCCGTTGTATAAGGTTTGTATGGCCAAGCTTTGGAAGCAGGGGGGCTACAGGGATGGCTTCTGTGAGAAGCTGCCAGAAGCTTCCTCAGCGTCCAGTAGAGCCAATCCCTGACAGCTCCAAAGATGGACGTGTTTCTGGCCAAAGCCGGGCCAATCAGGAATGGTGGTAATGCCTCCATGATAACATAGCTAAGAAGAGAAAAGAGTTGTTGTGCAGATGTAATTGTGGCCAAAGAAGAATGGAGTGAGAATGTGCAAGAGAAAGAACTCTGCAGACACCAAGGTCAGTGCAGAAGGAGGAGCAGGAGGTGCTGCAGGTGCCAGAGCTGAGATTCCCCTGCAGCCCGTGGTGCAGCCAGCCCATGGTGAGGCAGCTGT
>JAYDZK010000001.1:72519327-72532819 GCA_034509185.1 Euphonia xanthogaster
AGGAAAAGGAAAAGGAAAAGGAAAAGGAAAAGGAAAAGGAAAAGGAAAAGGAAAAGGAAAAGGAAAAGGAAAAGCTCTGGAACAAGCTAGTCAGTTGCAGTCATATTTCACAGGAGATCTGAGCTAAATTCTAAGAAAATCCTCTTTAACCTCCTCTCTTATCCATGTTACCCTGCCTGAAATCGTCATAGCTAGGAACAAATGCAAGTTATGGCTTATCAAAAAATATGGGCCACGGGTTTACATGATTAGAAGCAACTTGGGTGGACTTATTCGGCACTTGGTTGGGAAAAGAGAAAAAATACTTGCTTTTCTCAGCTTTTTTCAGTTATTTACAATTTTGAACAACTGCAAAGTATGTTTAACACAATCAACTGCAACTCTTGATTTAACAATTAAATATTATACCGGCCTTCCACATGCTAAAATGTGATTTTCAATTCCTCTGAAACAAAACATGAAAATGAATCAGTAGATTAATATTTTAGGCCCCAGTGAAAAAATATATTTTTTGTTTTAGCTAGGAGTTTCATGAAGTGAAGACTTAGGAACAAAATACAATTCAGTTATCTTACCACTGCTAACACAAAGTGGCAGCTTAGAGCAAACATGGCCAAATCCATACAAATTTCACAGCCTCATGTCATTTACTCCACAGAAGCCTGAACCATTGTTTCAGCAACTCTTAATAGTGTAATTTCCCTGGTCTGCAGTTTAGAAAGGACAGCTTAAAAAGAACATGTGTTTCTTTTATTTCTCTCAGGACTTTAAACCAACCACAGGGACTTTGCTCTTGGTACAGAGACCAAGCACAGAACACTTCAGTTCCAAAGGGAGATGTGTCAGAAAGTTGTGAGAACACCAGGATATCATGGAAATTGTTCTATGACCTTCACAAGAGTGGAGACAGGTAACAGCTACTGCAATTAAGAAGTCCTGTGGAAGCAAAGTGACAGAAGTCAAACTGCATATCCCTTTTGATCTCTGTAAAGTCCTGATGCAGAGATAATAAGAATGTAGACCAAATTCTATCACTGTTGGTTTCAGGAGAAATTCACAGTATAGATACCTGCAGGATAATAAAGACTTTGTGTCACTCTGCCAGCATCAGCTCTGACTTTAAGGTAACTATTTGGTCCATTATCTTCTGTGTGATGTATTATGAAAATTATCTTTTCATTAAAAAATATTTGTACATTGCTAAATCTCTGCACACCAAAATTGCATCTCTGGGTGTTTTGGTTTTTTTAATTGTACTCTAAATAAATATTAAGGGTATCATATTTCTTTTTAAAAGAATATGCAAATTATGCTTTGTTAAAAATTGTGAATTAGATAAATTCTGACAAGTCAGAAGAACATGAAAAACATAATGAAAGAGATACAAATTCCAAGCAGCTGTTTCAACATCTACCCAAGAAATTGTTTTCACTTATTCTGATAAAGGGCTTCTTAATTGCTAAAAAGTTTAACTGCAACTTTCTTTTTTTCCCCAATTCTATTTAAACTGAATCCTGGAATCACTTTATCTCATGGTTTTTTCTTTAACCAAATTTTTGATGTTTTCTCTACTCCAGTGCTTGGCTTTTTTTTTTTTATCACATGCAAATAATCAAATCTATCCAAAAGCATTAGTCATATTTATTATCCACATGATAAATGGAAATTAGGGTCTCTCTAAACCACTCAGTTTTGTTCAGTTATGTATCAAATCTGATATCTCTACTACTATCTCAGCCTATCCCTGAGGTCCCACAGCTGAGGCTCTGTGCAGGTAGTGCCTGAATCGTATTTGTAGAGCTACCAAGGATTATTTTGGATGTGCTGAACACATGTGCCTTCATGCACACACAACTCAACAATTCTAGAAAATGTGATCTTGCACTGGCATTCGCAAATACTTTAAAAATTTGTATTTGCAAATACTTCTCAAATAACCTAGAGTCTTGGTCTGAAAAAAGGATTTTTTTCACCACTGATGTTCCAGAATGTTTTCCTAAATGTAGTGGTGGGGGAGGGGGGTTGGAAATCCTCCTAAACTCTCTCTAAGTGGCAGAAATCCTGAAGTTGCAGCACTGATGCCCGGGATTGCCCTGCTGGTCTCTGTGTGTTTTCCCTCTGTCCCGGTAGGTGGCAGCCTCAAGGGGCTCTGGTTTGTAACGATCATCCTTCCCGGCTCAGAAGGAAGTTTCATTGTTACATAAAATATTGTTCAAACACCCAGATGAAAACGATTTTTTAAGACATCCACTTAAGCTGAACAAATTCATGAATACTCAGCCTCAGGTTGCTGTCAATTATTTAACAGAGGAACTTCCCAAGACAATTTATTACATCTGGTGGATTTCTGGCATGTGTCCACTTCACAAATCCTGTGCTAAAGACACAGTCTGTACTACATCTCACACAACATAGTCAGTCTTACCCTTAAATAACTAAATATACTTTCAGCACTTCATTAAGGTCTTTCAAGTTCGTGTGTAGACAGACTGGCCTTAAATGATGCTGAAATAATAAAATCTGGGGCTACTCTCTTAGCTGGAAAAAACAAATAGAAAAACTTTTTTTTTTTTCCTATTCCTATATCAATTTTTTGAAGTTTATTCAGGATAAAAATTTTTGAAAAGAAAACACATTCTGAACTTGAAAAGAAAAAAAAAAAAAAAAAGGTATTAATAAATTTGCTTCTTGCAGAGACTGTGTGTCCGGAAAGGTGTTGTGTTAATTCAGTGCTCCTGTGCTCCCACCCCCAGCCTGCAACAAGTATCTGATAAACAGGTTTTAAACTGAGGATTTTGTAAGCTGCAACTGTGCCCGAACTCCCATTACTGCTAATGGAAGCTACCTACACACTGTCTGGGTATTTTTTGATGTTTTTCCTAATTTCCTTGAAAAGTACATTATCTAAAGCACTTAGCACTGTGGAAGCTAATGGCAAGCACAATTTAAGCAGAGAAGCACTAGTGATGTGTAAAATAGATCTCAGTTTGTCTGCTTGACATGATTTCTGCCGTCTTTTCTCAATTTTTTTCTGTGATATTAAACATTTTAATTCACATTGAATGCTGAAAAAAAAAAAAAAAAGGGCAAAATTACCCAAGAAATAGTTTATTTCTCAGTTTGGAAAAGTACTAAGATTTATGGCCATGGGTGCTAGCTGTTCCCTATTTTAAAAATGTTAAACTCCACTGACAGCAGGAAATTTTTAACATTATCAGTAAAAGAGGGGCCTGACCCTGTTTGTTTAAGCAGAAAAGCTTTGTCCTACCAGCCTCAGCCAAGGAGGTCTTTCCGCATGGGGACTCTCAGTTTTACAGGGCATTACCTAAAAATTTTCATACCCCTTGTGCTATACTTTCTTCAGCTAAGCTGCATGACTAGGAGTAGACCAAACCCCTGTATGGGTAACAATATGAATGTTTTACATGACATTTTTATTTTATTCTGGGGAAAACAGTTTTGCATGATATCTATGTGCCTCTAGACATACAAGCAGAGGAGACAAACTACTACATCACCTACAAGTAGCTATGCCTTCAAGACAACATGTTTTTACCAGAACTTTTAGGTTAATACACTTATTTAACATGTTTGTACGTGTCCCTTTTTCTAGTACACACTTGTATCTCTGATCTTTTCATTTTCTGCATGCACGTAGGAATCAGCAATGCCTCCTCTCAAGCCCTTGCATGGCTCAGCAGAGGTGGTAGTCTCTTACTGTGTGACATCTTTCCATGTAAATCTTTATAAAACCATCACACAAGCTGGGCTGACAGGATTATTTTCCCCCCAAAGAACAATGCATCTCTCTATAAAGAAGCATGATATGGGATCTGTAAATGAGTGAAAGAAAAAGAGGCACAAAGAGAAAAGATTGTTTATTCAGAGGAATTGGACACTTTTCATACCATGCAAGAACATGCTTTGGTTCAAAGTGACATAATAAGTGTGTATTGTTTAATATAAACTATTTTCAAGTCAAATTCTTGAAAAGTGATCCTTTGCATCTTAAACCAAATGAAAATAGATAATGTCAAGATATGCAAAGCTATTTACAAAGATGACTTCCCAGATGAGCTGTTGATGCTGCTGGGAAACAGCCAGTGTCATGCTGTTCACAACAACAACAACAACAAACAAAACCAAACCAAAGGAAATTATTTCGTGTTTCTCTTTATTATAACTCTGCTTATTTCTCAGGGAGGATTACAGATTCTCCTTTCTTCAAAGAGAATAGACAAGAGAAGACTACCTCTTTATTCATAAATCCAAGTCTGGTTTTTGGTCAGCTCTGGTCCTAAAAGGAGCTTTCCTTATCTCTCTCTTGGCTTCTTTCTGAAGAAATGCTCCCATTCCTTCCCTCACTGTAGAGTTGCTTTCAAACCTGCATTAATACACTTGATTACTCATGGCTGTGGATGTGTGAGAGCACGTTCATTGCTTTGTTCATTTTAATCCAAATACAGCTGTGATCATCTCCATTTATGCAAAAAAAGCATCTTCAGTTACTTGGGCCAGCTAATGTTCAATGCTGACCTATGACTGGGCACAAGTGTCCTAACACTTCAGGCATGAATTAGAAAAGATGCTTACCTACACCTTCAAACTGCTTGAATGAGAAAGAAATTAAAAAGTTTTTCTCTGCATGAGCCTGGCAGCAACATCATTTAACATCACTATTTCAGGTCAGAAGAAGTATGTTACATTATTTAGCTCTCACTTAGTGTCTTCGTCTTTTATGCAGAATTAGTCTCTTTCTAAGGTGAAAGCAATGTGTTTGTTGCCTAAACTGAACACTATCTGCGGGCACCTCACCTATCCTGGTCTTCTTTTCCTTAGATTTTTTTTCATATGCTGCTGTGATGGTTTTGTCTCCATCCTACTCTCAAGTCTGTGTACTGGCACAGCAGTCACTGGCCTTTAACTCTGGGCACATGAGCTGACTTCAGGATGCTTCTCTTAAAACAGCTCTGCTGGAGCTGTCTTTACAATGCTTTCACATGTTTATGCCTTCTGAGGAAGGATGACTCCCCATGAAATGGTCTCCTGAGATGTAGATTGGAGTGGATTGAGACAAGGATCATCAAGGGGGAAAAGGCAAATTACTGCTATCAGAGTTGAAACAAACAAACTAAATAATAATAATAATAGTAACTAGAGCATCAAAGTTATTACTTGCAGAGTAAGTAATTGACTATAGCGTGCAATCATTTACTTTTCAGGGCCTATTCTATTTTTCTATTGTTTTAGCAATCCTCAGTCTTCGTTACAGAGTTAAACTATTTCCTTGCCAATGTTCTAGGCCTAGCCCTCTCTTTTGATATTGGTTTTGATTCAACATCAAAGGATCTGAAAATTTTTGAGTCTTCAGGCAATCTTGCAGGTTGCCTAACTCAAATATAAACTACCTACCTACCAAAAAAAAAAAATCTCCCTTCTAAATACTAAAACTTCTGTAGTGGTTGGGGGTAGGGGAGATGACCAGAAAAATATTTAAAACAATAATTCTTTGGAAATCAATTTTTAAAACTGAATATAAAAATTAGTCTGAACTATTCTGTCAAGAATATCTAAGCTAGGAATGAGAGGGCAGCAGATATATTTATTTTTTTACATTCACCTCCACATGTGCAGATGTCCTCTTTGGCATACCCACAAAAGCCACTTTCATGACCTTGTTTCAGACTTTAGTTTCTCATGTCCTCAGTCCTCAGCTGAGAACTGTGATAAATGGATTAGAAGACATGGATGAGAATTTCTTTGTGTTTAGAAGCAGCAGTTTGTCAGTGAAATAAAAAGCAGATAGTTAGCAAGTAATGAAGAAAGAGATGATGACAAGCAAGTTTTTAAGCCCTTGAGTTTTGCTGTGATGCATGAATCTCACGTGTGATGCTGTACTGATTTTCCATTTTCACTTTCATTCTCTACCTACAGGTAATACTGTATTTCCAGGGACACCCATGGCTTCAGAAGTTTTGTAAAGGAAAATTCTCCATCCTGTCACTGATAGGACCACCCAAAATGCCTTCGCTCTATGAAGTGCCAAGAGCATTTCTTTACTGGAAGACAAAGTCATAGCAAAAAATAGAACCTTTAGTTCTATGACCACAGCTGATGTTTGAATCTTATCTCTCATGCTACTCTTTTAGGAAAATCTGACAGAAGATGAGCACAAATTTTATCCTTCAAAGAAGCGTTGTCATTAAATGCTGAGAACCTAAACCAGCTTAAATATTACTATGAGGGTCAAGGAAGCCCTTCACATTAAGGTATCATCCTGTTTTTCAAATACCATTCTCCTGATGGAGTTCCTCTTTTTGACTGTTCCGATCTGAAAGTTCTCACTTAATTTTTACTCCATATCATTACTTACAATATATTTTTCCTCTCTTTCACAGCCTAGTACTGTTGTTGGAGGACAAACAAGTTCACAAAAATGGGACAAAGCTAGTCAGATTAAAAGATATAAATAGCTATTTAGCAGAATGTCTAGCAGTCAATATTGAATCTATAATAAAACTAGCATTCAAGTCACTAAAGATTTTTGCATCAGTACAGAAAATTTTGGTGTGTAAACATACCATCACTTAATCCAAATGTCAATGATGAAAAATTAAATCCTTCCCTTATCTAGAAACTGGAATTGCCCTATGGATAAAATTATGATTAAGAGTATCGCACTATGTCTCTTGCCAATGTCTTGTCTCTTGTCAATTATTTCCTCTATCCTTGCATACACCATTACACATATAGACAAAGAAAGGCTACTTCTTTACTCTGTAAAATGAGTGAATTAACACCTTCTAATCCCATATGGTACTGGGAATTACGGCTACTTCTCTAACTTCAAAATCATGGATTCTGGTAAAGTGAGGGAAATTACTTTTGTATATTGTTAAGTAGCCTATGTAAATGACGTTTGTAAGTTGCTGTCTTCAGGCTTCTTCTGATGACCTGTGCAGGTATTTATTTATTTATTTATTTGTTTGTTTATTTATTTAATTATTTATGTGTGTGTGTGTGTGTCTCTCTATAAATGACAGATGTGCACAGATTACACAAAGTAGTCAAAACAATCCGGCATCATATGCTGATTTCTTAGTGTTTTTGCAATGTACTCATTGAGCTTGTTTGTAATAAATTCAGCTACTTTTAATGAACTGACCCTTGTAATTTGTAGCATTTTCATGTGCTGTTGAAAAGCAACCATTAATTTAGCTACTGTAACTGTTGGATGCTATATTCTCTTAAAATGCCCATTACCCAAGCTGTATTAGTTAATTTTACATAGATAAAATAAATACGCTGTTTCTTCCTTTCCTATTAGCTAAATATACAGGATGTGTGAGTTACTGACTATTTAAAGAAATGAACAGTGCAGGACAAGTTTGTGCAGTCTTGCTTCATTTTATGAACACTTAATAAACTACACAGTTCTTAAAAGCTACTGGCTAGTTAACTGTGAAGAGTCCACTCTTGAGACTAGTTACAAGAAACTGTTCTCTTCATTTGTTGTGAATGCATTACTCTATGTCCCATTGAAGACTTGTCAACAGAAGGGGAAAAATTTAAAAGAATCTAAATTTCACTCATTAGGCTTTGTTTTGGTTTTTTTGGGTTTTTTTCCCTTTGGCAAACTAATAGTGAAATCCTTCATTTTTAAAGGTATTTTGAAATAGAATATTTTTTTTATAAAGTCTGGGATTTACAGAAAAATATTTCAACTGACCAAAAAATAAAAGTGCTTGTTCAAAGAATGTCAGGACACAAATTTTCTGTTTTCTTTAATAGGAGGAAGTTGTGATTTCTTTTTGTCTAATATTTCTGTAGAAAATTCTTGTTTATTCACTATTGTCTAATCCTGAACGTACAACACAGGATGCAACAGGAATGCAGTATTGGATACCACTCACAGTCCCCATATCATCATGTTAACTAGCTTATTTATGAAAAACAGACAAGCAAACGAGCAAACACCCCTCTTAAACACCTTTCACCGTGTTTTTTTAAATATATTAGATTTATGCTATTCAGGACCTTTCAGGACTTTCAAATACAGTTTACTTTTGCTTGTCTATAGGACATATATATGTAGATGACTAGCCTGTAGCTGATGTAGTATATTCATTTACTCCAGCGTAATCAAAGGTCTGCATATGTACACCAGCAGTGGTTTGGAGCACTACAGTAGTAAACTAAACTCTTCATAAAACAGGAAAAGAGAATAATGATTCTTTAATATCCATGCAGCTTATTTGAAAATATCTCTGGGAAGTCCCTTCTGTAAGTCCAGGTAATTGTCCATGCCTCACTTCCTTCAGCATTAAAAATCAAAGAATAGTTGCTGCCATGCTATGCTCAGCAGCAAGTTAAAAAGCCCAGATTCTCATTTTCATCTCAACTACTGTATTAAATTCTTACTCAATGCCTAAATATCTACTCAGAGTTAGTAAGAGCTTTGCTTCTGATTCAATGAGATGTTAGTTGTCTGTAATTTATTTTAACTGAAACCCCCTGTTCTCCTGGAGACAACGGCCAGCAGTAATCAGATCCGGTGGTAACAATGATCTTCTGGCTGTGATTGACATGCCTCTCACCACATCCTCCAATGTTTCCAGGTTATAAAATTATTTGGTTTTGATGGTTCAGTTATGAAATTAAAGCAACAGTCTTTGTCTGTGTTTACTTCGTTTAGTTGGAGGGAGTAGCTAAGCTAGTTAGATACCCAGCTAACCAAGTGTGTCTTGTTAACATCTTCAATATTAAAAGGGTCAAAAGGAGAGAACATGCTCCACAAGACCAATTAAGTGTACTTAGCTTTAATTTATTAAGGACAACAGAAAACCAATTATTGGGGTTTTTTTTGACTAGTTCTAGTTACAGCAATTAGGCATGGGGGCAGGGAGAAAAGAGATAAATGTCTCCAAGGACAGGAAGGGGAGTACACCCAGATCTTACTGGCAAACAAATGTGTCAGAAACTAAGAGTAAACTATAGTAAAAAAAATCTGAAGCTCTAATTCTTTATTGAGTAGAAAGTTTTCAGCTATTGAAAACTGATGAAAAACAATACCAAAATGGAAATTAGCTGATTTATTCCATTGTAGTCCATAAACGTAAGAGCTAAAGGTTTCCATAGAGTCATTAACTCATAAATGCACAAATTGTTCAGTGAAGTACACAGTAGGCCAGTCAACAGTTGCAAATGCTTCAGATACCTAATACTGGCAAATTACTATTGCTATGGAAACCTTAATTTGTATTCTCTATTTATTTTTACTTTAGGTTTACAATGCAAATAGCCTAAAATATAATTTTCTATTGCACTTTCTCTCCACCATCTCCCCATTTAACTTAAAAGGAAAACAAAAACTGGACTTAAAGGTGGTTTACCACAACAAAGTATGCAAGTACTTTTCTTTAGTGTCAGATCACAAAATATTTGAGTTTTTCTTCTTTATTACTTCAAGTCTGCCTCTTAAAATTCATGTATTTCTCCCACTTAAAACCAAAAATATTTAGAATAAATATTCTGATAAATTGCAGATCGTGTGCAGCAGCTCCACCAATACATGGCAAACCCGAATGCTCAAACTAGATACGTGATGCTTCCACAGCAAGTAGGTTGTAGAGTTAGACCCTGATGCTCCCAGGAAATTTTGTTTGTTTGCTTGTTTGTTTTGTGTAGTGCACAGGTTGCCTTGCCATGCACTGGAAATTCAGCTTTTCCAATATGGATTTACCAATCATGAAGAGAAGCCTCTGTGTACTGCACACCCGGTACCATACATTGAACTAATGCCATCTGTAATACCATGGTTTCTTGGACATGATTTTGTAAAGCATTCAACACTATTTCCATCTGGGAGTTCTCACAGGACACATTCTAGCTTAGCCCATGCCAAACACTGTTGCACATATGCAAATCAAAATCTATCAAATTATGTCAGTGCAGAGACAAACCTTAGCACCAATTCCTGCTTCCTATTTCATTAATTAGGACACATCCCTTATGCTTGCTAAAATCTGAGCATAATTTAAGATGGTAAAACTTAATCCCACAAATTGCTATATGTATCATGTCATTCATGGAAAAATTAAGGAAATAAAATTGGTTGTCTCTGGCCCATGTTCCCAGCACTTCTGGTTTTGCCCTCAAGATAAACAAAGGTTTATTTGGTGCCTCCAGCTTGGTCAGTGGTATCTTTTACTTCACAGTGCACTGGTTTCATTGCTTTCATGTCAACTAATCGCTAATTAATGAAGAACAAGTAAACTATTAGAGAGTGCCTAAGTAAAATAATGAAATAAAATCTAAAAGACTTCTTGAAGTCTTGTTAAACTGTAATAAGAAAAGGCTTATTTTTCTGTTAAATTGGAAATACCATAACTGTGAAACTCTCATTTTACTTTGACATTTAGTTTTCCAAGACCAAGAAATCTACAATTTGTGAAAGAGAAATGAAAGTATTTTTCCGCTCTTCTGCTTTCTTTATTCTCATTGAAATTCACAGCCCTAAAATAATTCAGTTCCACCTAACTGCCTACTATTTCTCCTAATCATTTCACAAGTTTCCTTAACTTGGAATATCACAAACAGGAAATGCCTTGCCACTCTCTACTAAATGTGTTTTGGTATCTGGAGGCAATGATGTTGGCAGATAATACATCAGTGCAGATGGCAGTTGGTGTTCAATGCAAACCACAGGTCAATGTGCCACACTGTTAGTAGCCATAATAAATTATTAAGAGGAACTACCTATGGCACTTTCAGGATGTGTGTTAGCCCTACATGGAATGTTTTTATCACAATTCATAAATATCTTCTTAATTACATGCAAAGTGACACAATCTTGCAACAATCTATAGCTGCTCAGGATTTAACTAGAAATTATTGAAGGAACAGAAAAGAAAAGCCTTTCTGGTTTTTTTGCCACTTTAACCTTTCAGGCTGAAATGCTTAACTTAGGCAATTCATTTTAACTGCTAAAATGAGTTCTTGACCTATGTGTGAAATGTACAACCTATCTCTTAATTTCTGCATAAAAACTAATAAAATGTAAATTGGTAAGAACGATTCTGGTATTTTATATAAAAATTTTGCGTATGAGTTCGTCCAAGACTGCCATTCCATTTCTTTTAGATTCAGAATGTTTTTTTTAGTACCAGGAAAAGACATTCCCAGATCTTTTATCGTAAGATGTATTGTTATTATAAAGCAATTGCTTTCTTTGAGCAGTAGCAAACACTCAGTAGGTTCCTAAACTCTAAATAGCTCAATTTTACTATTAATGCAATGCAAAACAGCTGCTGTTCACCTAAATGAAAGGGCTTTTCAGATACATATGCTTGTGCAGTCTATACAGCATTCGGTCTGTATGACCCCATGCATGTATCCAGTCTGGGTGGATTACCTTTGGTGTGAGGGACATCCTGAATCTGATTGACTCAGGTGTAAAACAACCCTGCAACCTCTTTAGTAGATTTTATCATCAGGTAAAAATTGACTAAATATTTTCTGTAACCATTCTTAATGGATCAAGCTGTTTCATCACTTTGGATTACCTAAAAACTTGTGCTGTGCTACTTAAATGGTTGTTCATTATTACAGTAATTTGTACTTCAGTTATATTCTGAGGTACAGCCTCTCCTCACAGGGCAAGTAATCCACTTCCAACCAGCCTGGTGACCATCCTTTAGGTTTGCCCCAGCCTGCTGATGTCTTTCTTGCTTTGGGAGAGGAACTGTATGCAGTAGCCTGTATGTGACCTGAAAAATGGAAGCCTAAGGGGGATATTCAGCCTCCTGGCTACAATCACTTCAGGTCACTCTGCTCACATCTGTTTAGACATAGATCAATGCCAAACTTCTCTGATTTTCCCAGAGATCAAAGGAAGGAAAGTCCTTTTGTCACAGGAGCACCTTCTAGCTTGCCAGATACTGTCCTTTTTCCTCCAAATATCATTGTAAATTCTATAATAAAATAATAAAAATGTTCAGAAAGGAAATGTGTTTAGGTATTACCTAAAAGATTCTATATTCCATTAAATATTTCATCATCTAAATAGGCAAATTTCACAAGCTAAGTAATGGACTTCCAATTTTAAAATTCACCCATTCATCTTCATGACTGTCACAGCTACTGCTAGTTATTTGTTGCATGCAAAAGTTTATCCAGATGCTTGTGTGGACTCCAAATTGATTCTGCATACAGCATAAACAGCATGCTTCTTGGGCACTTTCCTGGAAATCATTATTACTTCTTTGCATCTCATGACTTTATTATGCTGAAACTATAAATTTGGCCAAAATTTACCTTTAGTATAATTTTCTTCAGATCTGAAGTAAGATTTGAAAAGGATAATAACAGAAAAACCACAAATCTTCCAGAAGCATATGGAATAAGGCTGAGCCTTGCCTTCAGTGATTTCAGTCCTTTGTGACTCACAGAGACAAAAGACTTGCACAGTGACTACAGCTAGTGACTGATCAAGGTCCCAAACACATTTTCTCCGACAGACTTAAACCTGTTCCTACTTGCTCAGAGGATGATAAGGACAATAGGGACTGCTCATGTAGGTTAATGCTAGAAATTGCAGTTTCTTAGCTCTCTCTCTTATTGCATTAACCCTAACAGCATATTCCCCTCTTTTACAGGACTGCTTTTCCTGCTCATTATTGTAGCATTCAACATGAAAATATGGAGGGTTTGGTTTTGTTTGCATACACTCCAAAACTCTAAATTCTGTCAATGGGCTTTGGGTTGCATCTTTTTCTCCCAGTTCCAACTAAATTTGGTGTCATACACAGTACCTTGATTTTCTAAAATATCCCTGTTCAATCAGTAAAAGAAAGATACAATGTCAGAAAAAGAGTGCATTTTTAACTGAAGGGGTTTTGTTCCCTAGAAAGAAGAACTTGTGCTGAAGAGCCTTTTCAATTTGCTTCAGTTAAGCTAAAGTGGCAGATGGCAGCTATCTCTGTTCTTCTCCCAGTCCTGCTCTCTGTATGTCTTCTCTCTGTTGTTCAAAGGAGCTCCACACTCTATACAAATTTTAGAAAAAGGAATATTAAGGTGGTAGCTGAAAGAAATGCTTTCATGAAAAGCAGAAAGCTGCTCTGTGGAGAAGAAACGAGCTTGTTGTTGACAGAACAGGATGGGGCAGGGGGCAGAGCAGCTCAACTTTGAGTGGCAGCAGAATGCGCCAGAATTTGAGTATCACTCTTCAGAACTTACTAATATTTGACTAAACCTAAATTGCAATAATACTGAAAGAAAAATGGAGGCAAATGTTTCTGAGTCTTTTACTACATTAAGTACAATTTCTCACCTCACATGGTATTTTTTGTTGAACAGGAAATTCAGCTTGTGAATTTCCCAGGATCAATTGTATATCAATACTTTGGAATGCTCATTTTATTAAAAAAAAAAAAAAAACCAAAAAAAAAAAACCAAAAAAAAAAAACCAAAAAAAAAACAAACACAGTTCCAT
>JAYDZK010000001.1:72533815-72559375 GCA_034509185.1 Euphonia xanthogaster
CAGACCATGGTTGGTTATCTCTCAATCCTTTGGCAGAGATGCTTGTTTTAGTTATTTTGGGTCTATACCTAGGAAAGGAATTGCTGGATCCAGCGAGTCTCACCATTACTAGCAACAATAAGGACAAGATGTTCCTCTGGCTGAGGGATCCAGAGAGGAGGCACAGAAGAAAGGAAGGTAAAAGCATGGAAAGAACTTTTAAAACCTTTAGTTTAACTCCGTTGATTTTTTCCACCTATATAGCTTCTTCTCTAAGATAAACAACCATGAGAAACAGGTAATCAGTAGAAAGACAAGCCCTGAAATCCCCAAAAGAAGTTAGGATTTTGGAAATAAGTACATATCTCTCTTTCAAAAACATTTTTTTCTTTTACCTTTTAAAACAAAAACTTATTCAAGGTCAAAGTGTTGACTAGCATATTTTAGTGGGATTCAGCTTTCTCACTAAGTTAATACAGCCACACTCCTCCAACACCATTTGTCTGTGCAGCTGATCAGGAGATATGTACCTGAAGGAGCACATACAACTGCTCTACCACCCATCAACTGGAAAAGTTGGAGGGAAAAAAAAACAACACCAGAAACCAAAAAAACAAAACAGGTTTTATGTACTTTTATCTGCTTTTCTCCACATGAAATGTCCTAATCATATGAAGAGAGGGATCAAATAAACAAATTGTGAAATATCAAAGCTTTTTTTTCAAAGTTGTTTAAGGAAAACAAGCATGGGCTACCAATATTTTGTCTATAGTTTTATCCATAAAGAAAATTCACCCTTTATTTTATCCAAGCAATCAGATGAATCTAAAGTTTTATGAGGGATTTTTATTTTCTATTAGGTAAAGAAAATATTTTTGTGTCTTTCTTTCCTCTAAATGTCAACAAATTAAAACAACCACTGCTGCTTAGAACTCCAAATCTCATTTTTCCTAGCACTCTAGTCTCTTGTGGCTAAAGCAGTGTGTTGTAAGATAAGGGCTTATATTCACAGATTCACAGAATATTCTGAGCTGGAATGAATCCACAAGGATCACTGAGTTAGACCCTTATGTAAATGTGTATGGGGATTGAACCCACAACCTTGGTGTTCTTGGTACCGTGCTCTGTTCTGTCTCTGGGTCTTTCTTTATGCCTTCCACAGGTCATTTTCTTAGTTTGGTGTGAATTTAGCTCCAGCAAATATTGGCACAGTGCTTCATCTGAGTTTCTGTCTTAAGGAAATTCCTTCTAACAACAAAATTTTACTTCCAAAGGTGCTCTGTGTTTTGGATGCTGGCTCCTATATTTCAGTTATATATTCCACAAACCAGTGTATTTACCTCTCATATCTATCCTGGATATATGGCAAAAGTCATGTCCATAAGCTTCAGAAACATTTCCATTGTCTCTGAGAGCAAACATCAAATTGCCCATAGGGCTTCAGGGTAGGCTTCTGAAGTACAGCAGGGGCTGAAAGCTTTTTCTTCTCTTTTCCTCAAAAGAGAAACTTTTGCTATTCATTCCCATCTGCACTAGCCCACACTCCTACAGCTTACTTAAAACAAGTGCTGGTGATAATTTGATCACAAGACAAACTGATTTGTCTCATTAAACTGGCAAAAAAAGCCCCTAACTTTGCAGAAAAAACAAAGAAAAAAAAAAAAAAAAAACAAACCCAACCTAATACCAACAAGCACTTCAGGGAAGGCTTAGCCAGGTTAAAGATGCAGAATGTTAAAGCCAGTACCAGGCAGGAGTAAATAATTCAGCTGATAGCAGGAACAAGTACAGGAAGGAAGCAAAGAAAAGATGACTCAAATGAGCTTATAAAAAGGTAAATTTTTCATTTCTTTTTTCTTTTTCTGTTACCGTCATCCAGTAATTTGGCACAAATGTAAAGAGAAATCAAAACAAATTAAACTGAGCAGGCATTGTCAACTCATATTTAACTTTGAAGTCTGTTGCTTCTACAACAGGCTTAAGAAGGGATTGTATGTTCTTTTTCTAACTATACAGGCTATTCTAAGAAAAGATCTTGCCTCTACAGCCATGTCACATCTTTTCTCAGTACAACTGACTGCTAGATTTGTCTGTTATGACTCTTAAGGCTGCCTGTTATATGCCAACGTCCAGATAAGACATTAAAATTGTTAATTTTTGTTAATGGTGTTTGTTTCAGTTGAAGGCAGTAGCAGCTTTGTTCTTCCTAGCAGAGACAAAGCCTCTGTCAGAGACAGATCCTGTGTCTCAGGATTAGGAACTGTGACAGCTTGCAGAGGCTAACCAGTACTGCATAGATCTTCGATGAAAAGTTGCATCTTGTGTCACCAGTGTGTTAGGAAGCTCCATGCTGATTGCCAGTTGCTAGTGCTTCTGTGAGGAAGCTTCAATCCCATCTGAAGTGTAAGAGAGGAGATCTGGAGATGACTGAGGAAAAACAGATGTAAAATGGTTAAAGATGCAACTGAGATATGGGGTGCTTTATAAATGGGGAGTCAGCTGGGAATCTACAATTAAAACGAGTGCATCAAATAATTGCAGAAGCCTTGGCTGATTGACAAGACCTGAAAATTCAGCTCCTTACAGGAAAACTGTTACTACTGTTCTATGGTAGCATGTGGCAAAAACTGGGACTTGGTGTCAGGCAAAAGAAACTGATGGCACTGTTCTCTTTGTCAGGAAGCCTAACTGAAGAGAAATAGTGACAGTCTCAATCACCGCTAAAATGAACTATTTTAACCAACTATTCCACTCACTTCTGCTGCCAAATTAATTTGACATATAGTCTATTCAGGAAAGGTCACAGACTGTGACAGTGATGAATCCCACTGCTTTCCCACTACATCATAAAGCCAAAAAAGTTTTTAGGTTCTGACTATGAGGATGCCAAAGGTCATTCTTTGGAAAAGCATGTCTGAGAATCACTGAATTATTGGGGTTGGAAGGTACCTGTAGAAATCATCTATATATTTTATAAATTATTTCCCAAATCACATGCTCAGGAGAAGGAAATCTATTGATCGAGGACAACAAACAAAAAGTCTTCTATGACCCAGAGAGAGTGAATGAAACAGAATTTACAGATTCTTCATGGGTTTTTTTTTTTTGCATGTGTAAAAAGCGCCACTCCATTTGATTTGGTCCATTTTATCCATCCTACTTCAAAACTGCAAAATTCATTGGTAAGGTCTCAAAATTGCATTACTGAGCAGTTGCTTAGTTGAGCAAAAAATACTTGCTGGGGCCAGTGTTAAAGAGAAACTGAACCCATTAAGATTATGAGATAGTCAGAGTGACAGCTATAGTCTTTCTGTTTGCCAAAGTAATTGTTTGCTCTTGTACACCCACTACACATTTGCCAAACCTATTTTAAAAATATCAAATATTTGAATTTTCACTGCTTTCCCTGAGAGACCATTCCACAGCCTAATAAATTTAGCTGTCAAGATGTAAAAGACTAATACTAAGTATTTTCACTTTCCTATGTACAGTTCTGCCTACATTCCTTCTCAAGCCTAAATCAGCTATTTTTTTATCCTGAAAATTTTCTTCAGATTTCTGCTACTCCAGCCTTGCAAGTTTTAAATGATACATGACTAACCTACATCAGGGACCAACTGGAAGTACTAAAGTTGGAACTACTGACTGTTTCTAAATATTGTATAATCTTGAGAGAATGAGAGGAAACACATTTTCTTTCAAAGGCCTCTGCAGAGAGATCCCTTTTAGCATGTGTCAGATTACATCTCTGACATGCCTCTGGGTGAGCCTCAACACTAACTTCCTTCCAGAACAGTATGTAGCTTGATGTAAATGTTTACTTTTTTTTTTCCTAATCAAATTGTCTGCAGTTTTTTTCCATAAATTTCACTACAGTGTTTTTTCTACTGCATTATATTTAATATATATTGAGAGTGCTTTGGAAATGAAGTCCAGTCAACTGGAATGAATTGTTGTTTCCTATTTTATTTCTCTCAGTCTGAAAATAATTGCCAAAAATTTATACATATATTCAATATGATCTTTTGTATCTTCCAGTCATCCTTTTGTCAGAACGATACCCAGAACAATTTTTCTTTTTTGTGTTTGTTGTATTTTAAATAACTGGGGTCATTCACTTTGTGCTTGACTGTTTTGCCTTTTATTATTTGGCACCATTACTGTCTACTCATAACCTGGCATTATAAATTCAGACTTCACTGGTTGAATGGATTCTTTTTTTTAGTACACATATTGGAAAAGTAAACAAATTATTCTATCATATGATCCTTTCAACAAGTCAGAAAAAGATCATCAGGAAGTAAAAGGATTGATTTATGCCAATTTCTCTTTTGCTTTAATGGTTAAAATCAGAATAAAATCTGAAAAAATAATAAAAATAAAAGTCTACCTGAAACATAGTACAGACACACTGCTGTGTAACTCCCAGCTCTTTGGAGCCTCAGTGGTATGAGAAGGTTCAAATTTCTGATTTGATAGCAGCTAATAAATTAATACATTTCAGCTGGTCAGGTTGATCCAATTTTAGAAATTAGGGTCTGTCATGAAGACCAGTTTTGGTTCATACAGAAGGAGCTGATTCAACTTCAGAGGATACAAGGAGGTTCTACCAACTGATTGGCAGCTGACTCTGGTTATTGATGGTTCAAATCTTGAAAGGTTCACCATTAAACTGCTCCTTGCTTAAAAGCAATTATATCCTTTCTGTGGGTAGTGAGATGTCTGTTCTCGTACTTTAGTTCAGCAAATTAAAGTTATTAAATGCATTTTTAAATACTCAAAATATTCCTATTACATTAATACTTTCAAGTATTTCTGTCTTGTTCTAAAAGCAAAGAATATTGTCTTATCACTCTACTGTGCCTGGACTGAACTTGTTTCTTCACAAATCTGTGGGTTTGAACCTATATTTCAGTATTCAATTTAACTAGAGGAAACCTAATATGTTCCTGTAAAATAGGATGCCCCAGTACCCTGTTAAAAATAGTAATTTAAACTCTTGCCAGTAACTGATATTAAGGTTAACCACCTCCTCAGGAATTGCATTAAGCTTGAGGATGATTGATATAACCAAACCCAATTTGAGTAAAGTAATTTAACTTGCAGCAGATGATATTCACAGATGGGATTTCCCACTTGTGTCACTTTGGGGATAGAGCAAGTGTTATGGGAAAAGTAAATCATACCATTTTTTACATACTTACTATAGGAACTCCCCTAAAGAACACTGAAACTGGCAAGAATTTTGTTTCAGCACATTAAATCAATGCTTTTTTGAGATAGAGGCAACCTTTCCAAGAAAATCAGAACTTAATCCAACTTAATTTATGCCTTTTTTTTGGATAGTAATTTGTCAAAACTACAGACAAGCATTGAAAACATATTGATTTAGTTGCCTTCTTTGATTACTTTTGTCAATCAACCTGTTCACCCTTGTCACAAGCTAATGAGCAACTGTTCCACTTAAACTCTTAGCAGATCATCTATAAGCAAAATTAAGAACTAAAATTACACAGTTCAGAGAAAATGTGTTAAAAACACAAGCTCATGTTTTATTCTAGATATATAAGTTAATATATGGAAAAAATATAAAACTCATTGACTTTCAGTCAATGTTTTTATGTTAAGGCTGTGAACAGAAATATGAACTGGGAATTTGTACCATGAAACCCAAAATACAAAGGTAATAAACATTAATTGTTCTTATTTAAGTAAATACAATTGCTTATGTGAGTAGCAACAGAAGATCAGGATCCCAGTGTTCACAGTATTCAATAAATACAGGACAAAATACATGGCATAGCCCCATGCCCCAGAAGCCAGAATATGAGCACGCCTCAGAATTTTGTAATTTTGAGTATTTGCAGCTTTATCAACAACACTGTTTGTTTAGGTATTTTTGTTTTTAAAACTATGTATGTAAGACAAGGACATTGACAATAACATCGTAACATATCCTAATAAAAAGAAGCATATACATCCCTTCTTGCCTGACAGCTGAAACCTACATGTTCCCAAAACCGTACTATCCAGGACTCATTCACACTGTAAGTTATGCATCCTCCAGGCTTCCCATATAAATGTTCCAGAGAACATGATTAAGATTTACCTTTAAGATAATCCTTTTTTTCAGTAACAGTTGGTTCGGTTTTGTTTTTTAAATCATTAACACACTCCAATTTACAATGGTAATACTGAAACAAGGTACCAAACAGGTGAAAACTACCTTATCATTATTGTCAGCCATCTATGGGCAGAAGAAAATCATTCTTTAATTCTTGGCAACCACTCTTTTGTTCATATTCCAGATAAGGTTACACTACTGCACCTGATTTGACTTTAAAATCCTGCTACAGAGTTGTATTTTCCTTCTGTCTGAAGCAGACTGAAATACTGAGACCGCTTTACATTAAAAGTTATGCAATTCTTCTTCAAGCATCTGAAGAACTTTATTATACCACCCTATGAACTCTAGAGTTTGCTTTTCCACACTTTTCACTGCTTTGTACAGCAGGACAAGTATTTGAATTTTTCAGTGACAGAATATATGGAGTTTGATTTCCAGCTGAATTTCCCAGTTTTATGACAAATGAGGTTTCACTGAAATCAATGAGATCCAATTGCAACTCAAAATAGCTCTTTGCTGGCACAGTGCCATTTGGAACAAGGAGGTATAGACAGTAGATGACCTGGTTTTAGCTATACTCACCTCTGAGGGGAAGCAGTATGGGTGAATTGAGTATCCCCAGTATATGTAACTCAGAACTAGAACTGAAAATTAGGTGTGTTATGTTTTACACACTTGACTGTAAACTCACCTGCTCAGGTACGAGGGCAATTCTGCTTAGCACAGAAGGCAGGCTTTTGGAGAAGAAAAAATTGGCTTAGACCCAACTCAGCTAAATCCATACACATATCTGAGCTACCATCCTAGCTGTTATAACTAACTCCCTAGAACTCAAATTAAATCTCTCCCAGTCTGATTCTCTTGCATAGAGCCAAGAGACTTCTTTTATAAAACCATAATATACAGATTATCCTTCTTTTCAATGACCAAAGCAGAAATCTATCAAGGTAAAATTTGGTGTGTGGAGTGTGCAATTGGAAGATAACATCTATAAATATTAATTTTACCTCATTGAACATTACTATGTTTCAGGTAAAAAAGGAGGGAAAATAAAAAAGACTTAAGTACAAAAGAAAAAGGGATGAAAGTTATAATTAAACACAACAGAATGAGAATGAATTAGCAAATGCTGTCAGTGTACTGTCTTCACAGCAAGAAGAGAAGACATGTTCATTTGAGTGAGGAGCTCATTCTGCAGCCCAAATGATGTGAGGGATATTCAGTAACCTTTTTGCGCAATGGTGTGAAACTGGCACCAGTAACAGACAGTACAGCACTGTGCCATTGCAGCTGGGTAGGAATCCAAGTGCTAGCTTTTTGAAAACCTAACAAAGATTCTTTTGGAGTCTTTACATTTCAATGTAACTGAATTAAAGTACTGACACTTTCCAGTTTATCTGTCATCCTTCTGCCAATGCAAAAGCTTAAACAATCATGGATACTGCATTTTCCCTGGGTAGTTGCTTAGAAAACATTAACATTTTCACTAATTTTGGAGTTTAATAAGTACTGTAACAACCAAATATGTTACAATAAAGAACTGCTTAAAAATAGTGCATAACCCACTATAAAATTCTGTCTGTACTATACCTATAAAGAACCAATGATATTAAAAAATTTCCCCTCTCCTTAGCTATATCATAAAGGATTTATTGTAAACAATTGAAAAGATGTTCTTCTGACAATTTTTTCCAAGGTAGGGAAGAAAATCAAAAAAATAAATAAATTGTGGGAAATATACATATTAGGGAAAATATTGCAACACCCTTACTCGCTCTGAATTGTAATATTGATCATAACTGGTTCCACTGTAGTTGAAGAGATTGCTCACAAAAAGAAGGCAGTTTTTATATGAGGAAGAAAAATCTAGATCTAGGAAAGTAATAATATTGTGTGATTTAAAAATATACACAGATAAATATCATGGTGACATTTTCTGTTTTCCAGAATCTGAATCATAAAAAGCTCCTTCTGTCAGCAACCAAGAAATATTATGACCAAACAAGATATTTAGAGAAAAGAATATGTGTCATATACTCACCAAAGACATCACAAACACTCTATTTTGTTTTGTTGCATCACAAAAGGAGTGCAGAAGTATAATTACTGGGGGGCTGGAACCCAAAACATAGACAAATGCTCTTAATATTTTAGTCACAACACCTACATTATATCTCTTACACACCATCCTGTCTTCATTTTTTAAATGATGATGTCATCACTTATCAACTCTCAAATATTATGTTCCCATTACTGCTATATTCCCTGTTCCACAAATTGGATTTAGGGTGATTTCTCTATTCACTCAAAAGCAAAAATCATTTTAGAAGTGCACAGGGCTTCACTTCTAAGGTTTGCAGCTTCACAAATTTCAGAACTCAGAGGGATCTAATCTTATTTTCAAGTAATTTCAAGTGCAATTACAATTCTACCTAAATATTTAAAATAGATTCACTGCAAATTGAACCTGTTCCAGCAAAGTCTCAGTTTACAGAAAGTAGATAACAGTTGCAAAAATACCCAAATCCTATGCAAATTATTTGTGTGGTCCAAATATAAAAGCAAGATCTTTCTTCCTGGAGATTGATAACGGTGATTTTTCAAGTCTATCAGACTTTCCTACAGTTTGTCTTTGGCAGCAATTTGACCAAAGTTCTCTTTGGAGGACACCTTTTCTAAATAAGAGTTAGGTAATTGGCCACATATTCTGTCTGCCTGTTTTATTCTGGAATCTTTTTAGTTGTGCTTCCCTAGACAACTAGAGAAAATCCTAACACTGGGCCAGAATTTTCAAGGAGTTCATTCCTAAAGAAAATACATCTCTGATCTTACTGTAAAACCAAGTAGAGCAATGTATTTCATGAAAATGCAGAATCCATCCAATTGGACAGGTGAGATACATGAAGAAAATGGTGATATCTTTCCAGTCTTGCTCTCCAGCTAGCAAATTTCAGTGGGGATTTTTTGGTTGCAAAAAGCCATACTCCATTAGAGGTCTTCATCTCTAGGAAAATCTCTTGGTCACTGCCTTGAGTTTGGCAATTCATGGCAATTCATCTGTTCCTGCCTTAGGGATCACCTCTATGTATTTTCTTTCACTCCTCTCTGCCCTAAGACTATACAGTGAAATTTTCCCACCAAAGCCTACCCTGAGCTGTTGGGTGGCATTTTGGCATGGTGTTCCCTGGCACACCACCTTGAATTTATACAATCCACCTGGAAAAGGCAAACAAGCACACTGGCTTTTCACTGAACACCCACAGAAATTTCTTGGACACAGCATGAAACACATGTCCTGGTTCTGGATTTTGTTGGGTTTGGGTTTTTTTTTGTTGTTGTTGTTTTGGGGGTTTTTTTGGTTGGTTGTTGGTTTGGTTTGGTTTGGTTTGGTTTGGTTTGGTTTGGTTTGGTTTGGTTTGGTTTGGTTTGGTTTTTTTGAGAGCATGGCAGTATCAGATTGTCTTTAATTTTACTTGGTCTTCATTTCAACACCTAGGGGTTTTTTTTCCCATTTTATATTTCTCCAGGAGTTTTTCTGGAATCACTAATTCACTTTGGTTCAGCAGAACTTCCTTCTATTTTGTTAAAACCACTCCCAACAGTGACAATTTTGCTATGCCTTCTGTGAGATAAATAGCCATAAACAAATCACAAAACAAAAACTGTTTCCTTTCAGAAAAGAAACTGATGAATCACTTATTTGGTGTAATTTTATTTTTTTCTTTAAGGAGTGTATACACAGTAATCCTCCCCAGAGTTAGAGTAGCAACTATTAGCATTTCACATAAATGCTCACTTTCTTCATCTTTTACTCAATGACAGATACATTATCACAGAGGTTATGTCATGCTTTGTTACTTCCTTCTTTTTGCTCTTAGGGATCTCTCTCTTTCTGAAGGTGTAGTTCAGTGACAGGTATGAGCCAGCTGTTGTTACAGGAGGTGTCTGTGGACACCAAGCCCTTCTCCCCATTGTCTGCTTTCATACCCAGCTGTGCAGGTCACATTCCTCTCCTGCTATGTCTCTGTCTGTTCCCGGAAATGCCCTTTTGATTGATTTCAGCCTCTGAAGACCTGAAAACTAAGTTTTCCTTTATCATATTTATTTTCTGTTCATTAACCAAACAACCTGTTCAGCATGTCTGCAAAGTGCTAGAGTGGATGCAGAGGGGGACCACCGGGATGGGCATAGGAGGAGCAGAACCATCTCAGCAGTCAGGGGGCAGTTGGATTTTGCATTAGCCATTTTGTTTATCTGTATCTGCACATTCAGCTCTTCACTAGAACAAGATTCACAATCTCTACACCGGCTCTATTTATATTTCTGCCAGATAACCTCACATTTGTGTCCATTTGGAGTACTGACGTGCAGGTATGTTTGAGCTGTGGACTCTTTGTTTTACTATTGGGAGGTAATTATGAGGGATTCTAAAAGGCCCTTAAAATTAAAACTAGACATTTAAATGAAGAGTAAAGACTTCACTCATATGCCTCATTCAGTGCATATTAACATATTCAAAATTTGTAAAAATTTTGTCAAAATTTGTGTGCTGATTGATGAGGCCAATACCAGGCATATGCTACACGTATTTCTTAATAACAGCCCACCACCAACAAAAAAGGGATTGAAATAATTAAAATAGTAACCTCTAAGAAGCATAGAAAGAAATAGGCAATGTCAAAAAATGGATAACAGCACAGACACAAAATGGTATTTGGTGGCAGTATAAAGAATGATTTGCAGAATTGTCCACTTGACCACAATATGAGATATAGTGCCTCTCCCACTTCCACTGGGAATATTTTATCTCTGACCATGTTTTACAACCTGTTCTGGGTTTGGATATGGTCCTGTGTCTTTTATTCATTTTTGGACCATATTACTCCCTCCTTGCAGTTGTAATTTTTTTTTGAGTGCTATTGTTTTTCTTCTTCTGCCAGCTTTAGCTCTTGCTTGATGTTAAAATTTCGCTGTTTGTTTCTTTCTATTCAGCAAAATACAGCATTTAGTTACTGTATTTGTGCCAGGCATAGGTGGAGAAAGCTTGCTAGCTGCAGGCTGCTTTTTTGTTCCCTGAAGTCCTGACAAACTGAGGGTTCATCTGCATGCTTTTGAGCTGTCTGCTGTTATGCCATTATGTATAAAAAACAAAGAGAACTTTGGCACATTCATCCATTGCTTATACTGTGTCTGTTTCTTTTAGTGTTTTTACTGATTTACCTTGTCATGAACAGGGTAACACTATAAAAATAAAGTAGATCTCAATAATCAGAAAGCCAGAATTTCTTGGGATTTTTTGTAGTTGTTTAGCATTCTGTGTTTTGTTTTTCTTCTTTTCTACTTATTTAAAGCAGAAAGAATAGCTGGACTTGCTACTAGCACTGCTCACTTCTCATGTAATAGGTGATATCTTTCATTACATAAATTTAGCAACAGAGGCATGCTATGTTAGGACTATAGTCAAACATAGCAGGAATACAAGTTCCTTATTCACAGAGTAAAACAGTCTGTAACCTACAATTACTCCCGTCCTGAGAGATTTATACTTCTCTTAAGTGGATATTCACACAGATTTGAACAACTGCACTCTTAACTGGGCACTTCCCTCCGAGTTAGCTGTGTCAGTCTGTGTTTATCACTTTTAGAGACAAAATGTGTCTTTGCCTAATCAGATTTAAAATCCTTTTTTACATATTTTGTCCCATTATGGTTGGTCTGTAAAGAAAAACTCATTCTTGACATATGGAAGATGAAGTTTGCTTCAACATAATCATGTCAGGTGGTTTCTGTTCCATACTAGGAGTAAAACATTCCATTTTCTCTTAATTTAATTAGTTTCCATAATGTACTGAGTTTTAGCAATTCCAAATTTGTTTTCACTCTTACAGATTGATTGATACCTATATATTTGGCAGAATATTTTGGCAGAATATTATCCAAGTAACATACACAGATCTCTGGAACACACTTCATGTAGAACTAACTTTTTTTAAATTCCATCTGTGGGTTTCAAAGTATTTCCTAAATATTAGTTAATTGTATCTCTTTAAACCTCTGTGAAAATTAAAACCATTTTAATTAAAACCATTAAAATTAAAACCATTTTACAGGCCCAGATCATTACAAAAAAGTTACAGAAACATATTCAAGTATTCTGACTATTAAAATAGGGAACTTAGTGTAACCAGATTTTTCTTCCCTTCAGCAAGCAAAAAAAGCGGCAACTGATTGCAACTCAATGAAAAGAAACTGAACTATTCTGATTCATTTTATTTACTGTCTCTGTCTTAAGTCACAATAATTTGTAAGTTATTATCTGGCTCTTACTACTGGAAACAGAATCCCTTGGCAAAATCTGTCTTAAAAAATATCAGAAGTTAGAACATTTTCCATCACTCCTTCGAGGCAATCCTAATGATCCATCATATACAATTACCCTAGAAAATTAAGAGTTTATTATTAATCAGCATCAGTAGATGGAAGTCCAAATAGCAAAACAGAGGAAGAGGTTGTTGTCTGACACAATGGGTTTGGGTTTTTTCCTTTAAAATAGAAATACACTGTCAGAATGTTTGACTGATTAATCTTCCTTTTAAATGTGCAAAAGAATATTATTCTGAAAGTTTTAACATCTTTATTTCTTTCCTCAGGGAGTTTTAGTAATATGATGAGAGGAAACTGGCTGCCAGTCTCTACCACTACGCAAATACTTTTTCTTCCATATGGTTACAGAAATATATTAAGAAATATTAGGGGTATGAAATAATAATAATAATCCTTTCCTCAGTGCCAAGGGCAAGGTTTTATTAAGGAGTACAGCGATGTTTACTTCCTACCAACAGGAACAAGAGCTGTTTGACTGACTCCTAAAGGCAAATATGGTATTCCTAATGCACTACAGTAAGTATTTAAGGAGTTTATTAATAAAGTATTGCATGAAGCATATTCGCACTGCTGACCAAACACCAGTACCTTCTGCAGAAGATGCAGCACTGCAACAATGCCACACTCTGTCTCTTTCCATAACACATCCAGGATTTCACCACAATAGCTCAGCTCCAGTATTGCCTGCACTTCAAATATTTCGTGGCTGGACACTACAAGCAGGCTACAGAAGTCTGAGTACATCACAGTAGTGTGATATTCTGAATTTTGATGGCAATTTCTAAAACTGCCACCGTTCAAACCGGGAATTTTGCATTCAAAGTAGCTAAGAGGCATCCTGGAGCTCCATCTTTTTCCATTCTTCCTGCACTATTTTCTTTGTTTCATAATGATTTGTATTTACCTCCCTAGGGTATTTATGCTTTACAGCTCAGCTCCTCCACTAGTCTTTCAACCTTCAGAATTTTATCTCAAAGAAACCAGCTAGCAAACTCCTTACTCCACTCTTAACTCTCCCATATCTGCAGCTTTTATCTGTTTGGTACAGTGAAATCAGGTAGCATTTTTTCTACTGTCTTCCTTGCTTGAGTCATCTCAAAATCTGTAGTCAACAGTGAGCTCATCTTCATCCTTTTGCCATCTCAAAGGAAATGCCCACAGCTTTTCCACTATCAGTGTTCACCAAAGCCCAGATGTCTTGATCTGTGCCTTCCTTTTCCATATTTATTAGCATCAGGTATCCCTGCATTTCGCCTAATCATATCCAGAAGGCCAAAAATACCAGTTCAACACTTCCTTTTTAAGCATGTAAATATACCAGTGTTAAAATCTATCCCTAAACCCATAGAGTTATCCTGAGGCGAACTGTGTGACTAACTTACAAACATTTTTATGGCAACATGAAACGTGTTGCCATAAAACTGCCATTTCTGCCCCCTTTCACTGCCCCCTCCCATTTTTTCTTAGGACCGCACTTCCCAGCTGGTTGAGCTCCCCAGCTGCAGAGCTTATCATCAGCATACTCAGAATCATATCACCAGATCATCTCTTCATTTAACTAAAGTTAGGGGGAAAATATTTCTTTTGAGTAACTCCTCAGGAATCCACACTGGAAGTTTCAGGGGAAGAGACTATGAATAAACCTTCTGGGCTGATTTACTGATCTGTCAGATTCTGCTGAAACGAAAGAAGGTTAAAGTCTTCCAATAAAGTACCAGTATTTATTTTTATAGAGAAAAAAGTCAAGCTTATGTGTAGAAAAAAGGATATCTCAAGTGTGTTATATGGTTGAAATAGTGTCTCAATTCATATATTTTTCAGTAGGTGCACACAGTATTTTCTAAAAGAGTATATAAAAATATATGAGCTCCAGATGCACATGAAACCCCTGAGTTTCTACTTAATGTTTTCAAGAAAATACAGTCTATCTTTTTATTATGGTATACTAGAACAGAAAATGATTAAGCCAGGTTTAAAGTGTATGAACAGGGGAAAATACAAGCTTTTGACTGAGATGCCTAGAAAAATGTCTACTTTGACACTCTGCTTATATCAGCTGGTGTATGAAAGATACTACCTATCCTGACTGATTAGGTCTTCCTATATTCTTTAATCATCACTTCTACAACAGCATCTCTACCTCTAATATACTATATATAATTTTCCATGTTACTATTGCTCATTGTTTTGGAAAATTATTTTTGTTATACTGTGTTTTAATTTGTGATCAAATCAGAAAATGTCAATATGGAATTTTCAAGTCTTGATATGGAAAAGTAAAAGTCACATTTCCAACAGTAATTTATGTGAAAAATACTAATGTATTGGAGAAATCCTTTTACAAGTTATCTTAATGTAAAAGCCCATGTGATCATTTGTTATAGGCAAGTATTTATGCACCGAATGTAGTATAACTGCCTATTTTTTGTTTAACTTATTTACTTCCAATTTTATTTGATTTTCTTAGTTATATATTATGTTACACTTAACAACCCTCAAAAAAAAATTCAAGTGTAAAGAGTGAACAATTTCACTTTAAATACCTTCTGGAGATTGCCAAATTCAATCTTTATAAGCACTGCAAACAGATTGACAATATTTCTTGCAATATATTGCCATCTAGAGGAAAAAATGTATGTTGCTACAAAATAAATATGAGGGGTTAGGTGCTATTTATAATTCCAACATTTTAGTGTGGAAAACACACACTGTTTTTTAGGCAAACTGATGTGTCATATTCACAAAGTCAGCTGGATATAAACACATAAGCACCAAATATGCAATAAGACATTAGTATGCAGTTGTTGAACGCTGTATGTGATCCAATCACACACACAGACACAAATATATGTATATGTGTATATACATATATATGTATATTTGTATGTATATAAGCCAAACAAATATTATTGCAAATTTCAGTCTGTCGCCACAAATAAAACAGTTTCTAAATAATTCATTTTGTGCATCCCAAACCTGTAACTGAATTTCTAATTAAGGCTAAGTAGCACTCTTTTCAGATATGGCACCAAAAATATTAAATTTACTGATTAGATGAATAGGAATAATTGAGATGCACTGCAGGGTAGCTCTGTAGCTACATAGTTGATTGTACCTAGAAATAAATGGGATATATGAGTTTAATACAAATAACTGAGGGTATTAGGTCTGAGTTCTCTCATGTAATATATAATAAAAATATACTGTATACGTTACTGAAGCAGCTTAGATGTGGAATTCATTTGGACTGTCAAGGTCTCAAAACTAAATAAGGCAATAAATACTTTGCTGAATCAAGACCTCTATTCTCAACTGTCATTCTTAAATATGACTACTTTATGGATATTTTAAATATGGACTAATGATAAAAAAATATTTTGTTGCACATAGAATTCATTTTTATTAAAGGTTTCTAGCTATCTTTCAAATATTAAAGTAGTAAAAAACAAATACACTCAAATACATAAATGGGGGAAATAGAAATTGGAGCTTAAAACCCTCTAACCCAGAATGAGGTCAATTAGTACAACTAAACTCATCCCTAGCAAACTCCATTGCTGGTACTCTTTATCTCAGACTCCTCAAGTGCAGTTAAATACAGACTGATCTGTACACACAAAGCAGTGACCTTACTTTTTCCAAAAGGTGGCAAAAAGTATTAAGCACCTCAAAGAAATAAGAATGTGAATTCCTTCTTTAGAAGAATAAGAAAAATGCAGACACTGGCATTAGAGAAGGAACAACCCTAGGCACCAAGGACAGGCTGGGGGCCACATAGAGGGAAAGAACCTGAGTGTCCTGCTGGACACCAAACTGAACGTGAGGCAGAGATGTGCCACTGTGGCAAAGAGGGTTATCAGTGTGCAGGGATGCAACAAGGGTAGTGCTACCAGCAGGTCAAGGGAGGTAGTTCTTCCCCTCCACTCAGCGCTGGTGAGGACACACCTGGGTACTGCGTCCAGTTCTGGGCTCCTCATTAGAAAGGGACACATGGACGTGCTGAAGGGAGTCCAACAAACAGCCACAAAGCTGATGATGGACTGGAGAATCTTTATTATTAGGGAAGGCTGAGAGAGCTGGGATTGTTTGGTGTGGAGAAGTGTCAGGGGATAACTCATCAATGTGTACAAATACCTGAAGGAAGGGTGCAAGAAAACAGAGCCAGGCTCTTCCCAGTCATTCCCAGTGACAGGACCAGAGGCAATGTGTGCAAACTGAAACACAGGAGTTTTCCTCAGAACATCAGGAAACACTTTTTCATTGTGAGGATGACCAAGGACCGACACAGATCACTCAGAGAGGCTGTGGAGTCTCCATCCTTAGAAATATTTTAAGAAGCCCATCTGGACACACACCTGATAAACCTGCCATAGGTGGCAGTGCTTGAACAAACAGGTTGGACCAGTGGGCATACAGAGGTTCTGTCCAACCTCAGCCATTCTGTGATTCTATGATATGAATGCATATTGCTGGTATCCAGACATTTCAAGATGGGAAAAATATATTTATTGACAACCAGTGCAAACAGTGGGGGGTACTCCATCCTCCAGTATTTTATTATTGTCTTTTTATATCCCTCAGAGGAGATGGAAGTGCAAATTTCACTAATTTTCACTTCTGGTTTCTTTCTGAGACATACTCTATACTTATATACTATAAATTTACTAAATTTGTTTTTCACTGAAGCAAAGCAATACAAGCATATAACTTCATATTTTGTCAGGAAATAAACGAAATCATACATTCACAGCAAGGAACTTCACTGAAGGTCATTTTTCTCCTGAAAAACAGAACTGATGTCTTCCTATAGATTGCTTCCTTGCATTGGATACTGACTTCAAAATCAAAAATCAGGCCACAAAGAAGTATGGGTCTGGTTATTTTAGCAGGACACTAAGAGTAAATAAATTTTTAACTGAAACACTCAGACACTTTCAAAATGAAGGAAAAGAAAAAATTTCCTTTGTTGGCATGAGTGCTGCATTTGAAATTTTGTTGGCCTGTGGAAATCAAATTATTCCAGTTATGTTTTGTTCTCTTTTCTTAAAGCTGTTATTTTTGTAAGATAATCAGTAGCATCTTAGATAATAATATGACAATAGTACCTATAACAGAGACTTAAGTAATTTTTCAGTGTCTGTTTGTATTATACATTAGTGTTAGCAAAATTTAAAAAATAATATTAATACTCTAATTTTATTCTGTTTTCACTTTTCATTGGGAGTCGGGTAAATCGAATCTCATGTTTAGTTATCTAAAGATATATCAAACATGTCATTTAGTGGGAGTTTCACTGAAAAAAACCTTGCAGCTAATAGTATAGCTAGTAAATAATATACTGCAAGAAAATGTCATAAAGAAAATGACAAATGAAACTGGAAAACTAGTTTTTTATACAATATGCAGAGACTTACTGGCTGGTGATTAATATGTATAATAAATATAAACTTTTAATAAAAGCCAGCAGTCTACAAGACTAACAAAAGGTACAATTTCTCTGAAATCAATTGTTCTAGTTATCAAATTTTGCATATATTCAGATATATTAGATATAGCTTCTGTTACAATTCTATGGACACAAATGTCCCAAGCACCTACCTAAACTATAAGAAAAGAAAGTGAACTTCCATAAATACTTGATAATAATTTGTTATCTTGCCTACATATGCTTTGGCATTGCTGGGAGCCAGTTTAAACACACCCTGATAGGAGATTTGAAAATACTGGAACTGCTAGATTTTTTTTTTTTAACAGAATTTTCTCACCCTGTTTAGAAATCAGGGCCGTGTACAGTCAGTTCCTACCGTGTCTACCATCAATACACTGAGATTTGTTAAAAACAAGGTAGAATTTGTTTTCATTGCTGTAATTTGTACACTTGAACAGAAACATGAGAAAATAACTGGTTTACACTCCAATACTGAGTGAATCTAATATCAAAGATTGGCTAGTCTTGGTAATATCCATTATTTAATACTACTGTTTTTTCATTAAAAAAACCCCAAACCACAGCCATTAAAAGCATCACTTTGCCAAGTTTAAATAATCATTGCTTACAAAGCATATTCTGACAGTCAAACCCAAGGCTTTCAGAAATTACTTTTGGCTGTAGTGATGTGGCTGTTCAGTCCTGAAACTGAGATGCTGTAACAGGATCTAACTAAAACAGATTAGGAATGAATTCTGAAAATCAGGGTCCTGTTACAGGCAAGAAATCACATATATGGAAAAGATGAGGATAAGCACAAGGCTTGAAAAACTAGTGTGTAGACAAAGTGTACACGCCTGAAAGCAAAGACGCATAGAGGTGT
Source organism: Euphonia xanthogaster (assembly GCA_034509185.1). NCBI lineage: Eukaryota > Metazoa > Chordata > Aves > Passeriformes > Fringillidae > Euphonia > Euphonia xanthogaster. The sequence continues at coordinate 72,552,617 of JAYDZK010000001.1, forward strand.
ATGTAGCCAGTGACAGAAGCACACCGAGAGTAAGTGCAAGTTCAAGCCTCATCTCTGAACCTGCATCCCTTTACAAAGCTTCCTAAGGCACTTCTTACTTCCTCATCAGTTATTTTAGTGATTTGGAAAAAATAAGAGAGCCAGCATGTTTTATATGTATTTTTAAAAAGCAAACTCATTATATTCCATATATTTCTTCTTTTTTCCTAAAAATTCTGAAATAGGATGGAGGCAATTTGTTTTGTTTTTAAGTTAACGCCAACTATTACAGTAATTAGTCATTTGATAATGAATAACTATCTATAACAGAAGGTGCCAGTAAAAGAAGTCACAACCAAGAACATAAAACATTTTTCTAAGAAAAACTTTCTTTCCAAGAGTCCCAAATGACTCATGATATATTATTCCCTCATAGGCCTATAGTTCACTACAAGCAATTTTCTCCTTGCAGCTGTCCCTGCAAAATCTTCCTTAAAGTGCTTCATAGCAACCTATATTTTGTTCCTTGGTTTCTTTTCTATATAATTTCTATACTGTGTGTGCCACCTTCCATTTGCACTGGCACTCTTCCTCTGCTACTATATCTGCTATAAAATTCTACCTGCACTGCTGCCATCACCACGCATCAGCAATTAGGGACTGTCTGCTTCCAGCTAACTGGAATCAATTGACCATAGTAGTCATTTTTCCTAGTAGAAAACCACTTTCCTTATCCTTTGAATTTGGAAAAAAAAATTCATCACTTTAATCTGAAACTTGTTTTAGCTCAATTGAAGATACTGCAGAAGTATCTGCTCTAGTAAAGGCAAACAGGAGAGATCTTGCCACTTCCTCTTATACTACAATTGTGTTTAAAGCAAACTCAAACCCCAAAGCTGTGTTACTCACTGGAGATAACACTGAAGCCCATTTTGAAGCTACATTTTAGTATTTTGCCACCTGTTGTCATTACAAGCATGAGTATGGATCTCTTCAGAAAAAAATTCTCTGAATTTCATATTCAGCATGGAAGGGTAAAAGAGCAGTATCTTCTAGACAGACAAATATATTAAAAATTACCTTTATTTTTATTATTATTTTATTTAATACTATATTATTTTAATCGCATTGTACAAATGAACAAGGAAAAGCTGGTTTCAATAATAGAACTGAGCTCATTCTTATTGCTACTTCCACGTTTATTGGCATTTCTGTGCACTATGAGAACTGCAGGTGACTGACATCATATTGAGTGAAAGAAAACATAGGACTAAATTATCTTTCTTTAATCGTCACATATAAAAAATATCCAATTAGAGATCTTATCAGAAATATCAGTTAACATTTTTAATTAATCTTGATCACTTAATGAAAGCTCTTTACTCCTGAAAGAAAATTTAACTCGCCAGTTTTAACAGTTAAATCTAATCACGACTTCTTTGGCCATTGCTAGAGTCTGAGTATCTAGCCATATTTCCAAGGAAAAATCAGTAAATAGTACATTAAATTAAATAATTAGTATTTCTTTTAGTGTTAAGATAGCCAAAACTGCTGAAAAATACTATGCTGTAAATTTTATAGAAACAAAAGCCATCACAGATTGTTATCCAGTGCCCAGATTCCCTTTGCTGGGCAAGTGTCAGTGAGCACATTTCAGTAGCTTCTGTCCTTTCTGTCCTGCTGTCCTTATTCCTTTCTGGTCAAGGCTAAAGTCAGGACATGCCAGAATGGGTTCCTTGTTTGCAAACTTCAGGTGTGGAGAGACACAGTCCTTCATTATTGCAGTTCTGTGTGTCTCTGTAATTTATACAAATTTATGGAAGGAAATAAAGCAGTGCTCTGGTATCGGGGGTTTAGTTTTTTTCAGGTAGATTCCAGACTGTCAAAATCCTGGAGTTTTATGAGTATTATTTTACACATTTGTACATACTGCATAACATGCACAACTTAAAAAGAACATGCAATCTAAAGAACTTTGCACATACCTTTAATAGAGTGAAGGATACAGACCTTTCTTGTTTGATACATTTCCTGCATATTCTTTAAAAACCCTTTCTTTGGGGTTTTCTTGGTTTTTTGTTGTTTTGTTTTTTGTTTTTGTTTTTTTTTTTTTTTTAAGAGAAATGAGCAAAACCAAAGTAAACTTTTAAACTTATGAAGTGCTGGAGTTTGGAAGTAGCTGCCATTCTCTAAGTTTGCTATTGCAGCAGTTACACTTCCAAATGGAATTGGAAAGATTCAGAGAAATTACAAAGATCCCAATTTGTAACAGAATATTTCCACTTTGTAAAATAATATACCTTTCTAACATTTTTTTCCTAAGAGCAGTAACACAAACTTTTAAAAATTCTAATTTTAATGAAAATCTAGGAGAGAAGAAGCAGAAGGGGAGCTGTTTCCAAAGTGAAACACTAGTGCACATGGTTCCTGGGCATTTTTCCTTCCTGAGTCAAACTTAAAAGTCCTTTTACTCAGTCTCTCAAATCACTCTAGGTCTGCCTGAAAAATTAAGAATTAAATTCCAAAAATAACCAAGGAGATAAAGATGCCGGATTCCCACTGTTATATACCTGGTGTGTGTGTCTCTGTGTGTGTAGGATGTTCCACATGGCAGGACACACGTTATGAAACTACTTACTGTAGCATTACCACTTACTTTATCTTGAGCATGTTCAGATCAAGAGGCAGAACCCAACCCCTTTTTTCCTCTGGTTTCCTGTTATTGTTGCTGCAGCTGTATATTTTTTCTTCCACTGCACTTTTTGCCTTCAATAAAGAGCTAAGCTGTGAGTCTTGCCTTAAAATTCTGTCAAAATTGTGAATGCTGGTTTTGAATTACTTTGCTACCTGAAGATTGTTGTCAAAGTGACTGTTTCTCCTTAGGAAAGGAGGTAAGAATATATCTGTTCTACCTACATCATGTTCAGATTCTTGAAGTTCCAGGCATCTCTCTTGGGTTTGATAAGTTAAATTTGAAGTGATTGATGAAAAATAAGGTGATGATAAAATATTTAATCCTTCTCAAAGTATTTAAAACATCTTTCCTCAAAGTTTTTAACCACAACAGGTAAAAGATTCCTTCTCCTGAGGATTTTTTTTTCACCTTACTGTAGAACCATGGAAATTGGGAAGGTTGCTAACATCCATAGGAGATTGCTCTCCTTTCCACTGTATTTACTGACAAATTTTCTGGAAGATAAAAAATGTTAATTTTAAAGCAAACAAAACATGCATTTGTAATATTTTGTTTGCTACACTTTTTTTTTAAGATGGTTACATTTCCTTCTAGACTGTTATGTTCTACCATAATCTTGATAATTTCACATTCTTCTGTTTATGATACAGATGTATAAAATGGTCAACAAATGAAAAATCGGATTTTTTTTCTTTCCCTGCATATTTGAAAATACATGCCTCATTTTTCACAGCTAAAGCATCCATCTGCAAGCACACATCCATGCACAAATACACACATATATTATACAAATGAGAACATAATTAACATAAGACTTGTGTTATACTTTTCCTTGCCTTTTTGGGGGAGGGTGAGGGGGGTGTTGGTTGGTTGGTTTGGTTTAGTTCTTTGGGTTTGGTCTTGGTTGTTTTGTTTTGCTTTAATAATTTCTTTGAATATCATCATACATAAAGCTTTTTACTAATCTCAAGTTAAGTAGGAGTAATTTGCTGTAGAATGCTGTGGTTGAAAATAATTTCAAAAGGAGATGAGTAGTACTTTTTAGGGGGAAAGCATTACTATGTGTTTCCTAAGTGATCAGGAACGTGGGATTTAGAAATGCAGCAACATTTGGAGTCTAAAGTAAAAAACACACCACCTCCTGTTTGGTTACAGTTGAGCATTCAAAATCATTTATTTTATCATTCCTTCAACAGCTATGATTTTGTTTCCCTTCCAGATTATTGATCCAAGGAGAAAAATACAACCCTTTTTAAACTTGGTCTCCTTCTTCAAACGCTACCCTCCTCTAAAGCAGACAAGCCCCTTGCAATCACAATCCCTCTTCTCATTTTATATTAGCCTGGGTGCATATTAACAAGCACAGTGTGAGAAACAATCATTTTTGTTGTAAGATTTATTATAATATTCTGCAATTCAAATCCCATGAATGTGAACCTCCAGTTCATGAGATGAGGCTGCTCTGCATACTACCTGTGCAGCTGACACTTTGTTAGGTGGGTAACAGGTGGTTCCTATAGCTGATATGGGAAAAGCTGACTGAGTTAAGAATACTGAGCCATGAGAGGATCTGAACAGGTTGTTCTCTGGCAGGCAGCTGCCTCTGGATTGTGTTCAAACTGCCCAGACTAGGCTCTGAATTTTCACTTTTGTAGGATAAGAAGGACAGTCAGCTAAACCTAGCAATCTGATTCTTAGCACATGAATTAGAAGCCTGTATTCTGAATATCACTGGTAGAAAAAACTAACACAACTGGTTCTTGAAGAGGCTTTGGTTGAAATTTATCGCCCACTATAACAAAATATGGTTTGCTAACATCAGAAGCTGAGATGACTGAGACATCTTTCTCCTTTCCTCACAAGTAATTTTTCCTAAATGCTTTTTTTCTACGTGCTGTTACATGAAACACACATCAGAGTTTAAAACATTAATCCTAGCTCTTTACCAGTCTATCAATGAAGAAAACTCTACAGCTTCCTCCTAAGGCATCTCTGTGATCCTACAAAGAGTAATTTGGTGTCTTCATTCTCTCTGCTTACTGTAAAGCCTCAATGTCTCTGCAGAAGGATGAAGTCACCTCACAGTAAGTTTCCCAAAGATCAGCAGGTGATGTTGGGAGAGAAGTGTGACCAAAATAGGTCTTGACCTGGAGTCTTCACAGCACTTCTCTGTTCAGAAGACAAAATCCTCTTTGATCAGAGAGCACAGAACAGATTGTGGTAGTTACTACACAGATCCAGGGGTTGGAACGAGAGGGTGAGTTTTGGCTTCCCTGAGTTCCCAGGTGGTGCTGGAGTATCGCTTCCCACAGCAAAAGGGTGATAAGAGAAGCTGTGCCCCCAGAGACAGTGAAAGCTTTTCCTTCCCCAACCTGAAGCTTGAGAAAGATCTATAAGCTCTTTCCCACCACATCAGCAGATTGCATAGGAATTAAACAAATCATGAAGAGCCTTTACTCCAGTTGTTCTCAAGGGCTTATCAAAAAAAGGGGGAACCATAACTCTAACCAGTAAGTACACACAAACTAGATTCTGAGCAAAGTTATAAATGTTGTTTACCTTCTTGAAAACTACCTTTTCCCCTAAATTGCATACATAGATTTCTGGATTAAAAAGAGATTTAAATAACTGTATGTAGTAGGGCAAATCTGTGACTTCCCTATTACAGAGGAATAAGATATCATAAAACACCTCCTACTCGCCGGCTGGAAGAAGAAGAATACGTGAGGCAATTTTCCCCTTTCCCATGCATGTGGGCAGAGGGTGGGCTGGCAAGGGGAAAAAATAGGAGAAAGACTGATTGATACACTACTGAAAAGGCAAAACAGACTAAACAGGACTGAAAAAAACACTATTAGCCCAGAGGTAAAGACAGACCAGTCTGCCTAGTGAATAAAAGCAAGAACAGAAGTGGTCCATTGGATATTTCTTATCAGACAGTTATAATAAGCTTTGCTTAAAACTTGATTTTCTTGAATAAAATAAAAAGACCTTCAATTTATCTAAGAATTATAAATGAGTTAACAATTACTTGCTTATCCAGCCACTCCAAAAAGAAAAATTTGCAATAACTAAAGCAATATACGACAAGGACAAAATTACTCCAACACACTTCCTTAAAAATCATTTTGGTTTCCAAAATTAATGTTCATTTGAGTAGAGTACTATACTGTAACACTGACATTAGGCAGGATTTGTGCTGATTGATGCCATCTGTTCGCAACTCTGATGTTGCTTTCTCTAGCCTTCAAATGGGGAAAACAAAAAGCAAAACTAGCTCTTCCCATTCTCAGTTAAGGTGTTTAGTGAATTTAGTAGAATTTTCAACATTTACTGCACCATTTCTTTGGGGAAAAAAAAAAATTAAAAAAAAATAGCACTGGTACCATAACGTTCAGTCCCGGTTTAGCAAAAAGGACTCTCTGCAAGTTATCCGCCCCTTAAAGAGAAGGAAGCATTGTAATTAGCAAGTGTTTTGCTAACAGTTAGAAATGTACATCTACTCCGTAGGCTCGTCGGAACATAAATTGCTTTTTTCTCCCGACATCTGGTATCCATAAAAATAACAAAAAAATAAAAGGGGGGGGGGGGGACCTAGCGACTAAACTTTGCATATAGCATCTTAAAGAGGCAGCACACAATGGATCATTCCCTTCCTTAAGTACCGGGCAACCCTTTTCCTGAAACAAACGGAATGAGCAGAGCTGGGGAATCGGGAGTGCCAACCAATTCAGATATAAACACGCTGTGGCTTACAAATCTGCTGTCAGCGGTGTGAGCCTGGGATTATTGACACTCACAATTTTCAGGCAAAATTCCCTCCCGGTTTAATTCCCCTGATTTCATCTGATTAGAGACCGCTCTTGGAGCTTCTCCTTGGAGCCCTCTCTCCTACAGAAAGCCGGGCGCTCTCGCCGCCTGCCCCTCAGCGGGATGGGGAGCCGCTCCTCCCCGCGCCCGGGCAGGGCAGGGCAGGTCTGGTCTGTCCCGCCGTGCGTCCCTCACCGCCCCGGGAGGAGCCGCCCGGCCGTCCCGGCCCGCTCCCCGCTGCCGGGGCTGCGCGGGCCCGTAGATCGGAAGAGCGT